>HG995379.1:6786379-7411379 GCA_905333075.3 Atethmia centrago
AACGTACGGACAATCTGCTTTACAATTGAATTCGCTGACATTACAAAAATCTTTAAGCCACAAAAAAGTAATTTTTCATCTCTTTCGTAATGACAGCACGGAATAAACTGATAATTTCCAAATAACAGATTTTTAGGGTTCCGTACCGCAAAAGGAAAAAACGGATAGGATTTAACTTATAGGATCACTCGTCTGTCTGTCAGTCTGCCACAGTCAATTTTCTCCAAAGCTACTGGACCGATTAAGTTGAAATTTGGTCCACATAATTGATTTCCGTAACCCTAACACGGACGTGTAACGTAAATAAATGAATTTTGAACACGGGATCCCTTTTGGGGGGGCAAATTAGAACATTCAAAAAGAAGTTTTGCAAACTGTACTGTATTTGTAATTTCAGATACCTATATTTTATAATTTTAAAATAAATACTTTAAAAGTTATTTAAGAAAATAGATGAAAATTGGCCATCTTGATTGATTGAATTGATTATCTCCGAAACAACTGAGCCTAAAATTGAAAAAAAATCAGTAAATAGTTCTGTCTTTATAGATTACAGGAAAACCTTTATAAAGTCTATGGTCTTAAAGTAATATGCTAAATCTCATAAAATTATACATTGGAATGTATGGGGGAACATTTTTTCAACTAAAATGTCAAGTTTGTTCTTGCGATAAATTAATTCCAACTACGGAACCGTTCATTGTGCGTAGTCTAACACGCACTTGGCCGGTCTTTTTATTAAATCCCGTATCTTCTATAAAAAGCGTCTTGAATCTATGGAACACATGCGTATGGTATGTGTGTGAGTGACCTTTTTCCTTATGGGACGGGTTCGGTCCCCATCCCTCCTAAGTAAGCCATCGCTCAGCTGACTGTTCCAACTGACGTGGGACAAAAAGCCGTTAATACTCTATAATTCTTCCGGATTTCTTGGTTTAGATGAATCGAACATGGCCGACATTATACGACAAATAGAGATAAATAGAATAATCTTTATACACCATATAAATAATTAATTGTAGAAATACAGCCGGCGTTTTGGTAGAAGGACCGACACAATTTTCTTAGGGATAACGGTAACCACCCCAATCTTAATTTCGTAACTTTATTTATATTATAAATGCGAAAGCGAGTTTGTTTATTTATTTATTTATTTGCTTTTTTTTTTGGGTGGGAAATCATCAAATAACTTCTCCCGCTCTGGGCGGAGCGGGAGGGTGTGTCAGACTCTTACTGACTAAAACCCACCCGTATTTCTTCCTGTTGCCTGTGTTGCGGGGGCATCGGTGACCCATAAGTACCTTCCCACGACCCCGGCAGGCATCGGCCCTAGTGGACCCCTACCTTTGTACTGACGACATCTCTTTGAGGCACGCGTGGAATACAACGCGCCGTCGACCCGGGCCTGGTCCTTACCGGACGGTGAGCTACCCATTGCACAAAAAATTGCGAAATTTGCCTTTCCCATCTGTTTTTCACGCTAAGCCGGCTGAATGGATTGGGATGAAATTTGGCACATGGGTATACCATGAGTTTGATTAGGACATAGGATACTTTTTATCCCGATATTCCTACGGAATCGAGACTTATGCGGTCAAAACCATGTGTTTTCACCCATAGAAACTATGTTTTCAAAACATCTCAGTAACCGTGCTATTTGCACGTTTACTGAGATGTTTTCTTCATGTCGTCATATATTTTTGTGTTTGTGGTTTGAATAGAATTTAATAACTTTTGGTGTTATATTTGCAATGCAGATTTAATTTAACTACAAACTGGTTAACATTATAATGTTTCCATTCTTAAAATGATGATAAGGCACCAAAATGATAAGTTTTAGAATAAATTATAAAAATAAATAAGAAAACCATTTTGTGCTAGCAAATGACACTTCCTATCCCTCAAAAAAATGTCGGCTCTTCTACCAAACACCTTGTATAGGGATACACAATGGGCGGTCTTATCATTAAAAGTGCTCTTTTAAAGACAACCTTTAGATGGATTAAATGAAAGAGGAGAGACAATACTGGAGGTAGTCTTTGTGTACCATTTAGGATATACTTACCTATTTTATCTATATTAAGATAAAGCAAAGTGACGAGATTAACTGTGCTTAGTTTTCTTTTTATTTGATATTTGGGGACTGGTTGGGGTCGGCTTCCAGTGTAACTGGATACAGCTGAATACCAGTATTATATATGGAGTGACTGCCTATCTGACCTCCACAACCCAGTAACTGGGTAATACAATACCCCTGGTTGTCAAACTTTCGGGCTTGTGACGACCCCTAATGGCTTTCAAAGATTCAGGAAAGACGGCGGTCCCAGCCGGGACCAACGTTTTAGGTGCTATCCGAGGCACAGAGGAGTCTCGGTGTGTAAAGATGGTCACCCATACGCGGATTAACTTTGGCAAGCGTAGCTTAATCTGATGGATCGACCCGTGCGGCTGTTATTACTTAGCCACGAGCTCCTCGGATAGGTATAAATTGTGACCTGATTAAAGCTGATACTGTAATCAAAAGTTCGTAATGTTCTACTCATTAAGTAATGTTAATATCAATCCGTCAATAATTTCCAGTGTGAACGGTCAAAGGTGAAATTGCAATAATTACTCTTGTAGGAACGATTGGTGTTTGCAGTTTGCATTAACAGACTGGAGATTCTGCCCAATTTGAGGCTATCCGTTAGTTTAAATTCATCATATCCACAGGGCTGGAAAAGAGCAGTATATTCTATAGCGTACCAAGATTCAAGCAGAACATATCTAGACATTCCACACTGCGCCTCCATCTTTTTATATTATAACAAAACCTGACATTTACGTTATCATCTTCCATTTTAAGCTCCAAACATTCATAAAACGAAATTAAAATAAAAAGGAAAAAGGAACCTACTAAATTAGCAACCACGTTCCAACCTTAATAATCTCCAGGAAGACAAAACTAATCTAAGATCCCCATCGTTCGAACAATAAAAGGGCAATTTCTTCAAAATTTAATAGAAACCCAACACCCTCAGACCTCTTGAAATATTCGCAAAGAAAATGTAAGAAATCTCATCAAAATCTGGGGGCACCGCTTCGAACAACAAAAGAAGAGGAAGCAGGCGAATGAATCTTTTTTTTTACTTCTAAAACTCGTAACAATTGAAACAAAAGTAAATTATGGGTGCCCGCCTGGTCCGGGGAATTATGAAAAATGGTCGGTCTCCTTATTATTTTATTATACATGGTGACGGCAACGGCTAACTCGATTTCGTTCGAAGATTTTTTTTCCGAATTTTATTTTTTTGGATTCCCTTTTTTACCCAAATTTATTTTCTGCATTTGATGGATCGTTTGTGGAGCGAGTTTTAACTATTTTTGTAGGTTTTTGTTTTGAATGTTGATAAACGGCGTGACATAACAAGCTGGCTTACTTTTATGTTAAAATAACGTAGAAATATTTGTCATTCGGCGTTTGATTGACCGTATTTATATAAATAAAAGGATAGATCTGTTTTTTTTTTTTTGTCAATTTATATATTCGTCTCAATGCCTTATACTATTTAACAAGTATACGCAGACAAGGGATAGCAAAAGAAATAGAGGCAGACAAACCAAAAGATGGGAAGATGACTTCAAGAAAATAGCTGGTCCGGTATGGACCCGTTTAGCAAGAGACAGGAATACGTGGCAATCTTTAGAGGAGGCCTTTGTCGACAGACAAGCTGTTCCACACAAACATCCAGTTGCCGATCATTCAAATGCAAGTTAGAATTGATTTAATCAATTTAGTGTTTAGTAAGTAGGCATGTAATAATTATAAGAAAGAAACAGAAACAGCAATAAAGGCTATTTTATTTATTTTTATTTTTTATACTATACGCAGACATTAAAGTACCTTTGTCCAGCCCTTCGGTGAAAAACAGCGTGATGTTATGTTAAAATGCTTTATGATCAACTAAACCCTGGCCAAGTGCGTGGTGACCACGCACAATTAAGGGTGCCGTAGTTGGGATTACTTGAGACGAATTTATTCCAAAAACAAACTTAACATTGTAGTTAAAAACCTGTTCTCCCACACATCGATATATGCCACGGTCAATTCTCCAACTGCAAATTTAAGTTGGTCGTCTATAACTCGTTAACTTGTAAAGCCTACTTAGCCGTGATAGCTTTCCTTTTAATTTCATTATATGTACTACTGCCATGACTTTTTTCACATCTCCATAAACAACCATTTAGCTGGCAGGGGGGGGGGGGACACACTTGACTCTAACAAAAATTAGCACTTTAATGCTTGATATTACGCAAGTGGATCCTTGAATCGAAAAGTGGTGTTCACATAACGGCCTATCTAACGATTCCACGCCATGGGGTAGACGAGAAAAATAAATATCATCCCCACATTAAGTGCAAGGGAGGTACGCTAAAAGAAAGATTTTTTTTTCAAGATTTTATTTTAGCACTTTGTCGGCGTGATAAATATGTATATCTATGCCAAATTACAGCTTTATAGTACTAAGTGTCTCTGAGCTACAGTGGGGACAGACATAAGGGTTCCTTGTTTACTACGAAACCCTAAAAAGACAAACCTTTTTCTGTTACAGTCTCTCTTGGTAACCCAGAATGACCGGCTTTTATTAAAAACGGTGACTCGAATACATAATTATATTTACAAAAACTACACTCAACTGGCTGTATTCACTTCATAACTTAAGAGGCCGACAACACCTAAAGCGCGGCCTCTGTCGGACTGCATAGAAAAGAAAGAGAAGCGCGATGACACAACGCTGGTAATTTATTGCCAAATATGAAGCAATTATCGATTTACAAAAAAGCTGTAGATTGTATAAAAAAATAAAACACTATTATGCTAATATGTTGCTTGTAGAATAATCTGATAAAAAATTAGAATTATTGCATGTATATTCGTATGGTTTTTAATCGTTAAAAGAAAATTTTAGAGGTATCTTCGTGATTTTTTTCTATTGTATCAAATCAGTTATATTATGTTTTCAACACACTATCTACCTAGCATTTATCCTCAAGAATATCATATATTTTTTTTATTTTGTTTACTGCAGTAGATCATATACTTTAAGGCATTATAAAACTTATAAAAGTTGCGTTTAGGTCCTGTAGTCTCCTTAAGAAATTATTTATCAACCACTGCGACACCCCACTGAACGAATAAATATCATGCATGTTTACGACGATCCTTCATCATCATCTGCCTGCTTTTTGCCAACTCATATATTGGTGTCGGCTTCCAGTCTAAGCCGATACAGTTGAATACCAGTATTTTTTTAAGTCTGTATGTAAAGATGGTCACCCATCCACGGACCAACCGCGGCAAGCGTAGCTAAACCTGATCGATCGACCCGTGCAGCTATTATTTACTTAGCCACAACCCGTTTACGATGCTTCATATGTGAGAAAAATACAACCCAGATACGATCTCGCATTTATTGGGTCAAAAGGTACAAGGTTACTTTTCAAAAGGACAAAATGAAACGCAAATATAAGATGAAAGTGTAGAATGACGAGCATTCATTAAATTCTGTGTCATTTTGGTGCCCTGGTGGGACAGCGGTGAGGAACGTAAAAGGTACGATGTTTGTTTAGGGTTAAATTTGTTGTAAGGGTGTCCCTTTTTAATCGATTTCAAAAAAGGAGGAGGTTCTATGTTCGTCTGTATGTTTGTGTTTATGTTTGTTCATCGATATTTTCATCAATTTTCCTGAGGTGATCCCGTATATAAGGGGAACGACAGATTTCGTACCGCTTACTTTTTTGTTGTTTTGTTATGGAATTTTTACCACATATTAAGGCAACTAAGCCATTTATTTTCATGTAAGTGTACTATTTTTGAAGTTCGGATTAATTAATAATATAAAAAGAAAGATTTTAATAACTACACGTAATTTAGTCGTTAACTAAACGCTTGGTATTTAAGCTATGCTCGCCATGAGGGTATTACCCGACCTGCCCCCTTCTTAGATGAAGTAATCGCACGCTGAGAACGAAAGTGACTCAACTCAAAACGACAACTCACGGTGCAACACTGATTTCGTCACTTTCATTCGGGCGCGGGGGGAGGGAACGGTTGAGTGACAAAGAGACCGAAATACCTCTATCCTTTTCTTACCTTTATTGGCCAGTTTTCTAATATAATTATGATAGAATATACTTTTTTAAGTCATTCTGTATACTTAACTCATTTATCCAAAATTTTGAAATCGGTCACTTTCGTTCTCAGCGTGCGTAATATTAGTTTCAATAATAAGTATTTAATGCACTTTTTGTATGTTGATGATGTTATTGTAAATTCCTTTCACTGTTTTTAACATACCAAGTAGTGGGAATACGTACGAATTTGTGTGGGGTAGGTACCACAACTGAAAAATAAAAAACTTTCTTTCAAAATAAAACAAGCGACATCCAAAAAAACACTACAAAGTGAAAAATAACTTTAAGTTAGGAAGTCGGTGGCATGAGTGTTGTCCTTGTAGTATTATGTTATTATTATTATATTGTCCTTTTATTAGTATTTAAGTTCTAATAAAAGTTTCTAAGTTAACCGTTGTACATGTGCTCTTCGAATGCACAGGCGTCACCCACATTATAACAGAAACCCTCGGAGCACCCAGATCCTACACAGAGATTCTAAACAGACCAGGAGATGTGATCAACTTCTGGAAGGAGGTGGGTTGGTTGGAATAACCCCCAAACGGCCGCCATGGCCCACGCACAATGGTCTACCTGAAGGACTAAGTACGGAAACCAAACCCTCTAACATAGAACATAGAATAGTACTTTACAAAACCCTTCATTTCAAAGATACTCGATTTTCCTATTTTTCGACTTTTTCGTCTTCATCAGTTTCATTTAAAGTCTCACGTACGTTAAAGTCGTGTGGAAGGGTACGGTATTCATCGTGGAATCTTTTTGGAATGGCTCCGGTATCAAAAAGACGTATTAGGTCTCGGTATTTCGTACTACTTATTTATTCTTTTTTTATTTGTTAATTTCCCCAGTTTTTACGCTAGCACGTTTCTTAACTCTCTTCTTCTTCATTTTGTTGACGACGTGTACTCTGCCACTGCTCGTGTCTGATTCCTTGCATGACAAATTGTCAGCACTACCCGACGAGAAGCCTATTTTTT
Organism: Atethmia centrago; assembly: GCA_905333075.3. Lineage (NCBI taxonomy): Eukaryota > Metazoa > Arthropoda > Insecta > Lepidoptera > Noctuidae > Atethmia > Atethmia centrago. The sequence goes on from HG995379.1 coordinate 6,793,531, forward strand.
CTTCATCAGACAAAAAGTTAAAGTTTCAGCATGATTAAGTGCTGAATCCGATGTGGCTTTGTGAATTTCTTGCAAGTCTTTTAACATCACTTTTTGATTCAAGGATTCGTTTGCGTAATATTAAGCTTTAAAGTGTAAAGTTTTGTTAGAGTCAAGTGCCCCCTGACAGCTAAATGGTTGTTTAAGGAGATGTGAAAAAAATCATGGCAGTTGTACATAATTATAATGAAATTAAAAGAAACACTATCACAGCTAAGTGGGCTTTCCAAATTAACGAGTAATAGACGACCAACTTAAATTTGCAGTTGGAGAAATGTTTTTCAACTACAATTTTAAGTTTGTTTTTGGGATAAATTCATCCCAACTTTCCAACTACGGAACCCTTCGTTGTGCACACGCACCTGGCCAGTTTTTTTTTTGTTTTGACTTAGAAGCTTGGTTTTTTTAGAGCTCCAAGGGACCGTAGCCTACGTATTTGATATTAATTTCAACATGATACCTTCACATGTTCCAGAGATAAATGGTGTTGACAGACAGACGGAACCTTAAAATCACAAAATTATAAAGTATTAAATTATTTTAATTATTGTGTTATTGTTTTTTTTTTTTCCTCTGTTTTAATCATGGTCTGGCAGTTTGAGTAATTTATGCGGACTACCCAAATGTTCTTTCTTTGGTATTGCTCGTCGAATCATTGAGCTCCTTAAGTTCTGAGTTGAGCTGCACGATTACTGACAAGTGCGCGCACTGACTGGACAAGTCCACTCAATCTGTATGTTTCTTTCCTAAAAAGACCATTTCAGACACAGAATCTATGTTGGTGTCTGAAATGGTATTTTCAGCAGAATTCATGAAATTAGGACTTTAAAAGAGACTGTAACCTCTGAGTTTGTTTCGGCCTTTCTAGGAAACGCCGACTCCATCTAGTTTTAAAAACATGATTGACGTATACAAGTGTTTGTACAAACCTACTTACAGAAATGAAATCGTTTATCACTACCAACAAATAAAACTCCACAATTAAAACCCGAATCCATAAACAATCAACATTTTCAATAAAAAATTAGCACAAAAGAGTTTCAAACAACTTTGATTTAAACGGGAACCGTTTCTTTATCCGTCGTGCAATTTTAATCAAGCAGCCACCTGGTTACCACAAGATAGAAAGACGTACAGAAGGCTGGCTCCATACAACGAACAAAAACAGGCGCATGCACATCTAGACGCGAACGACTGGTGATCTCAAACAAATGCTAGGGGCCTACTCTCTAAGTCCGTCACCGAAGAGAGAAAAGCATGTTAAATATCTTGACTGAACAATTTAATAATTAAGACCACAAAGTGGAACGTAAGCATATGTACCCAACTCGTTCATCTAAGAAGAAGACGCTTGCTGTTCCAAAAGTAACTACCAACGTTAGCGAATGAGCAACCCCCCAAACTTATATCGCATGTCAAGTCTAAGGATCAACTTAAAAGAGTTCTACAAAAACATTATCTGTCATTGGTGCCGATTCCCTTGTTCACAAACTAAACTAAATTTAAGTTCAGTGCATCTTTTTCTTTCTATTTCATTAAGAAAAGGACAGAAGATAAATTTTAGTTTAGTCCGGTCAAATTAATCAGCGCCTGTCCCTACTCCATACAAGTTTAGACGTGACTAAAAACTTGCTTAATAAAATTACGTCAATTTACGTCAAGCGCTGATTAATTTGACAGGACTAAACTAAAATTTATCTTCTGTCCTTTTCGTAATGAAATAGAAAGAAAAAGATGCACTGAACTTAAATTTAGTTTAGTTTGTGAACAAGGGAATCGGCACCATTGTGTCCATAGAAAATGTTTTTATTTTTTGTAAAATGTGAGATTTATTATCTGAACTGTAGGTATTTATTTTATAGTTTACTTAGCACAATTAAGTTATAGCATATTCATTTTCAAAATTTGTAATCTATTGGTAGACGAGAACTACTGCCGACAAATTATTTTACAGTTTGGCAGACTTTTAAGTATGTTATTGTTAATACAGATTTTAAATAAAGAAAAAAAAAAGATACGGGCCTCCAGTCGCGAGTGCGCTTGGACTTGCTGTAAGTGTATTTTTACCATCTGCCTAGCCTGTTCCCAACTAGTTGGAGTCAAGTTACATTTACATAGAGTGACTGCCAGTCTGACTTCCAAAACTCAGTTACTGGGTAGATGCGTATCTATGCCTGTGCGAGCGTTTACGCTCAATATATCAGATATTGATTTTGTGGTTTATGGAAGAATGGAATACGATACTGTCCGAATGTATAAAATTTTGTGAGAATAATGTATAACTGTATGTGTGTGTATATGTATTTTTATTACGTTAATAGTACATACGTACCTACCCCAATAAATCCTACACGGAATATGTTTGCTTTTCACCTTTCTTTTTTATATTTATATTTTTATTCTTCTAAATACATATTATTCAAACGTGTTTAATTAGTGTAATTTGTCTTGGCCGATATATTTAAAATAAATAAATGGATTCGACCTTCTGTACCAACCTATTCTGTGCTCTTACCTGACTACCCACAGCATTTTAATGACGATTAATAATTACAAGTTTAAGGCTTAGAGATTTGGATCCAATCCATTTCGGAAGTTTCAGCTTTGTGTTTGTTCATTAATTTCGACGAAGTTTGAAAAGGTTCTCGCGTTTCGGGAGTTGTGGTACATTGAAATATGCATTTTGCACTGTTGAGGTTCTATTAAGGGGACTACGGGACCTAAACGCAAATTTTATAAGTTTTATACTGCCTTAAAGTATGTGATCCACTACAGTAAACAAAATCAGAAAAATATATGATATTCTTAAGGATATATGCTAGGTAGATAGTGTGTTGAAAACATATTATAAATAATTTGATACGATAGAAAAAAATCACGAAGATACCTCTAAAAAAATCTTTTAACGATTAAAAACCATACTAATATACATGCTATCATATATCCTGTTAACAAAAGTCGCTTAGAACAATTTAAAAATAATTTAATGGAAAATCTACCGGGTTTGCCTTATCACACTGACCCGGACCAAGCATATACTTTACTATTTAACCTCATCAATTGTGAATTTAGGAAGGTATTCACCTCAAAAACATTGCCTGTTTATGATCGCGTTATATTTAGTGACTGGGCAACACCAGGTATTTACAAAAGTAGGTTGAGGTTATATGAACTGTATCATGAAAAAACATATAACCATGATGAAACTTTTAAAGAATTTGTTAAGAATTATTCTAAAACTTTTAAAAGAGCCTGTTCCTCAGCAAAAGCCATACACATTAAAAATAAAATAAAATCTTCTGGAAATAAAATTAAAACAACTTGGAATATTATTAATTCTGAAACGGGAAGAACGACAGTACGGAATCGTGACTTCCATCTAAAAATCGATGATGCAGATATTAGGGCAGACGTGGAGGTGGCAACAGAGTTTGAAAACTTCTTCACTAATATTCCCTTTTTAACAACCAAAACTCTGTCATCGTCGTCCTCCACTTCTGCTTACTCAATACTAAAAGAATGTGTACCAGAATGTGATAAACACTTTAAATTCACAGTTGTTAGCCCTAAAGACATTTTGGAATCTTTTAAAGAACTTGATGTAAAAAAACTACTGATCTTTGGGGATTATCAGTAAATACAATGTCTTCAATAATTGATGTTATTTCACCCTTTTTAGCAATTGTTTTTAACTCTTGTATTGCATCTGGTATATTTCCTGATCTGATGAAACTTAGCAAAGTGATTCCACTGTTCAAATCTGGCAGCACAACTGATCCCACGAATTTTCGGCCTATTTCGATATTACCTACCTTGAGCAAAATCTTTGAAAAAATAATTTTAAAACAAATGTTAGGACATTTCAGTTCATGTAATCTATTTCATCTGAAACAGTTTGGTTTTACGAAGGGTCGTTCAACTACAGACGCGGGCGTGGAATTGCTGAAGAGCATTTTCGAGGCTTGGGAGGAGTCGCAGGATGCTCTTGGCATTTTCTGCGACTTGTCTAAGGCCTTCGATTGCGTCCATCATGATACTCTCATCAGGAAACTGCACCACTATGGTATGAGGGACAGGGCTCTCGACCTTCTGACTTCCTATCTTAATAATAGAATTCAGAGGGTTGATATAAATGGCAAGAGATCTGCAGGATCTGCGGTCACTATGGGCGTTCCACAGGGTTCAATTCTAGGTCCATTCTTGTTTCTAATCTATATAAATGACTTACCTTATCACATAAGGGATAATCACAAGATTGTATTGTTCGCAGATGACACTTCCCTCATTTTTAAAATTAAACGACTACTGGTCAACTTTGAACATGTTAACGATGCACTCTCTAAAGTTGTCCATTGGTTTAATGTAAATAATCTTCTCCTGAACGAAAAAAAGACTAAACTTATTAAATTTTCAACGCCAAATGTCAGGCAGCTAACTACCAATGTTCAACTTAATGGAATAGAGTTGGACCCTGTTGAGTCGACAGTTTTTCTTGGAATAACTATTGACGCTAAATTACAATGGCGCCCACACATAGAAAAATTGTCAGGAAGGCTAAGTTCGGCCGCCTATGCTGTTAAAAAAATTCGACAGATAACCGATGTAGATACGGCCAGAATTGTTTATTTTAGTTATTTTCATAGTCTTATGTCATATGGGATTCTTCTCTGGGGAACCTGTGCGGACATTAATACCGTCTTTGTTTTGCAAAAAAGGGCTGTTCGAGCCATTTACAACCTAGGTCCAAGAGATTCCCTTCGAGAAAAATTCAAAGAAATAGATATTCTGACTATAGCCTCTCAATATATATTTGATAATCTTATGTATGTACACAAAAATATATCAAATTTTAAGAAAATGTCCGATATCCACAGTTTAAATACCAGGAATAAACATAATCTTGCTGTACTTCACACTCGCCTCCACAGAGTAGGCAACTCGTTCATGGGTCAATGTATACGCTTTTACAACAAACTTCCTATTGCTATTCGAAATTTACCCATTAAACGATTTAAAAGCTGTATTAAAACCAAACTTTGTAATAAAGGGTACTATAAAATTTCAGATTATTTAGAAGACAAAAAAGCTTGGGATTGAGCTGCACGCTCTGATAAGCTTTGTGCTAAAACCATAAAATTTGAAGTTTAAATTATGCAAAATCATCATTATATACAACTATATGTACATATTGACATTGATGAATATTATAAGCAAAATTACGTGAATATTTATGTACCTTAAAAATTATCATACGAGTATTACTTTAATTATTGTGAATGTGAGCACTATGTGGGTCATTTTTATTTATTTCTTGTTGTTTTTTTTTCTCTTAGTTTTAATGATGGTCTGGCATTTTGAGTTCTTTATGCGGCCAACCCAATTGTCCTTTCCTTGGTATTGTTCGTCGAGTCGTTGAGCTCCTTAAGTTTTGAGTTGAGCTACACGATTACTGACAAATGCTTGCACGGACTGGACAGGTCCACTCAAATTTGTGTGGTTCTTTCCTCAAAAGACCATTTCAGACATAGATGTACATGGTCCTCACATGATCTGACCAAGATTATGTCTGGACTTTAAAAGAGACTTTGACCCTTGAGTTTGTTTCGCCATTTCTTCTCAGGGGTAGTCAGATAGGAAATGTCGACTCCATCTAGCTTATTTTTTAATATGACGTGTAAAAGTGATTGTCATATCCTATTTACAGAATAAACAATTTCATTTCATTTCATTTCATTTCATTTCATTCTGATTTTTTGTCAGATTATTCTACAAGCAACATATTAGAATAATAGAGTTTTATTTTTTTTATACAATGTTTTTTTTTTTGTAAATCGATAATTGCTTCATATTTTGCAATAAATTACCAGCGTTGTGTCATCGCGCTTCTCTTTCTTTTCTATGCAGTTCGACAGTGACCGCGCTTTAGGTGTTGTCGCCCTCTTAAGGAGTTTGGTGCAAGAATTGTGACTAAAGTCGAATTATTAATTCAGTGGAGTAATCTGACATGTGCTAGCTGTCGCTTTGTGTAATAAAATGGTCATATTTATTGCAATAGTGATCGATTAGTTTAATCGCTTTATATAAGTGTAAAATAAATGTATAATAATAAGTGTAAAAGTCTAGAATACAATAAATATGAACATTTTATTACACGAAGTGACAGCTAGCACATGTCAGCTTACTCCACTGAATTAATAATTTGACTTTATATCTAAGTATCTACGATGCTCAGTTGTTAAAGCAGAATTTATATGTTTTACTAGGGTACCTAGTATTTTTTTTACAACATTTACATCTCTGATACATATAATAGAACAGAAATAAAAGAATGCTCTTTATTACATACACAATAAATACTCGTACATACATACATAAAGCTTATACAATACTAAACATGAAACAAGGGCAAGAACAGAATGAAGAAGTAATGATGATATTTAAGGAGAGAGGAAATGTTTTTTACCTGCCTACTTTTAATATTAAAAGTAGACATATGAATTAGTTGGTTCCTATGTGGCCTTTACAAAGCTATAACAAAGCTTAGTAGCAACCAGTTGATTGTATTAGTCTATATTTTTTTATGCCTGGTACCTTTATAGGTTATGATTAATTTTAAATAAAATACAACTACTTAGCGAGACATGATATAACAATTATATTTTTTTAAATATGTATGGATATCATAATATTTGATACACTGACTGACGATCTAGTGGTCGCAGGTGTTACTGCTGAGCATGCAAATAATACCAATTAATTGGTTAATTAATATTTTTCTTTATATTAATTTACATATCTATTTTTTTAAATATAAATTACTAGCTGCGCCTCGTGGTTTCACCCGCGTAAGTCAGGATCCCGAATTATCACCGGTATGAAATATACTTTACGACATATTCTCATTTCTACCAAATGTACATAAAACATTTCATAAATACGGTCGTGCCGTTTCGGAGGAGTGCGACCTCAAACCCCGTGACACGAGATTTTTATGTATTAGAAAAGGTAAAAAAAAAAAATCCTTAAAATGAAATCTCTATTGTAAATGATAAGTAACTTATTTTCAATTTTTAAGGTCCTAGGTTCGATTCCGAGCTCGGGCAAAGTGTTATTAAGTTTTTCTATCTGGAATTTGTCAGTAGCAGTTCGAGTCTAAACCTTTTTTTTTTGGTGGGAAATTATCAAATAGCTTCTTCCGCTCTGGGCGGAGCAGGAGAGTGTGTCAGACTTTTACTGACTAAAACCCACCGGTATCCCTTTCGGACTTTCCCAAGACCCCGGCAGGCATCGGCCCTAGTGGACCACTAAGCCTAAGCCCTGACAATATTAAAGCAGCTTTTCACAAACACTGCTATTTTTTATCGAAAGCGAATTTCTTCACGGTTTTCAGCATTTTTTTGTGAGAAACTACGAAACATAACAATGTAAAGGAATAAAAATAAAACCTCGTTCACGTACCTAATAGCTATCGCGTGGCGCTCTGAATTGGCTCTTAGCATTTGCGCAGGGCAATAAAACACTCACGAGTTTGTACGTAGGAACTAGTATTTTTCCATTGCAATGGAAAATATTGGAGATAGAACACTATATTTAATTTCAACGTTGATTCCCAGAGTCGTGAGAAAAGTTCTGAGTATGAATTTGGATGGCTATCTGAGTAGGGGAAGACCAAAGAAACGATGGATGGATTTAGTTAAAGATGATTATTAAGGCTAGAAGTAGATTGACTACCGAGATGACGTATGAAAGGAAAAGACATGTTGCGACGACCCCAAATAAATTGGAGAATGGTCATGATGTTGATTTCATGTACTCAAAATCAATTCAAAAATGAACGATGTTTAAAAGACTTTGTTACGAGGACCATTGTTGTTTATATTATCGTTATCAGCATCATCAAATATAGTCCGACTTCACTCAATCCTGGGCATAGGTAACTACTTGCTTATTCCAATCCTCACGTTTTTGTGTTTGCCTCGCCAAGGTTTTAACCCATTGTTTAGATAACCAATCTAATATAAATTTATCGATATAACGTAATGGCATGTATTTAATAGCAAATAATTTTATCAAATAATTCCCATTTTGCTTTTAATATTGAGCACTCTAATATAATGATTCCGCCTCTTTTTGTGAACCTCAAGTAATTCCTGTTTCGCATAAGCATAATTAGTCTATAGTAGAGGGGCTTGTGGCTAAGTAATAACAGCCGCACGGGTCGATCGATCAGGTTAAGCTACGCTTGCCGCGGTTGGTCCGTGGATGGGTGACCATCTTTACATACAAAGACCCCTCCGTGCCTCGGAAAGCACGTTAAGCCGGTCCCGGCTGTCATTTGTAGATCTTTGATAGCCGTTACGGGTCGTCAGAAGCTCGAAAGTCTGACAACCAGTCTTAAGAAGGGGTATCGTGTTACCCAGTAACTGGGTTGTGGAGGTGAGATAGGCAGTCGCTCCGTGTAAAATACTTGTATACAGCTGTATCCGATAAGATTGGAAGCCGACCCCAACATCGTTGGCAAAAGGCTAGGCAGATGATGAATTAGTCTATAGTGTAGGTACCCACTGCTGGGACACAGGCCTCCTCTCTGTGAGAGGGAGTGGACCGTAATCCACCACGCGGGCCTAGTGCGGGTTGGTAGATGTCACATGTCTACGACTTTTATAAGAATGAGACCAGTGGTGGCCCAGTGGTAAAAGCCCTAAATTACGAGTTGCATGTCGTGGGTTCGAACACAGGCAGATGCACTTTACTTTGTGTAAATAATTTGATCACCACTGCTCTCAAAAACGGTGAAGGAAAACATCGTGAGGAAACCGGCATGGCCGAGAGATATTTCTCGAAGGCATGTGAAGCCAAATCAGAGGCGCATGGGCGGCATAAAAACTTTGACACCAGGTTGGTCAATAACCACATGAAAGAGAAAGATGAGAAGTTCAATAATCTTTTAGAGGAACAGTTTAATATTTCCCTAATGTAATAAAGATATCTTTCCAAGAGTAGCTGTAACATCCGACCGACTTATTTTTAGGGACTAGACGAGGTCAGTATTGAAATAGCTGTGGGTGTGCCACAAGATATTGTTGGGTTATTATTATTTATAAACTGTTAAAAGAAATCAGTAAAGGAATAAAAATAAAACCTCGTTCACGTACCTAATAGCTATCGAGTGGTGCTCTGAATTGGCTCTTAGCATTAGCGCAGGGCAATAAAACACGAGTTTGTACGTAGGGAACTAGTATTTTTCCATTGCAATGGAAAATATTGGAGAAAGAACACTATATTTAATTTCAACGTTGATTCCCAGAGTCGTGAGAAAAGTTCTGAGTATGATTGTGGGTGGCTATCCGAGTAGGGGAAAACCAAAGAAACGATGAATGGATTGAGTGAAACCTGCATCGCGCAAGCAGAGTTTACCGCGCAATTAGCATATATACAACGTCCCGACAGCAACCATCGCATACCAGACACTACCAAAAACATCAAAGGACAAGGTCATAAAAGTTCTTAGACTTACAAATTCATATAATCAACCGGAAAAAATAAACAAAAAAGGCATTTTCAATATCTAAACATAATTTTGAAACGTAAGATAAATAGAGAATAAGAGGGTAGTCTTTATCTTATACGCAAGTAGAAGCTTGATGTATAGATTTGTACCCGATTCAGGAGTTCACTCTGAAAATAAAAGCCTTCTCTTTTATCCCTAGAACGTTTAGTAAATCGCAAGCACAGTCTTGCTTTAACAGTAGCTCAACTAGGACATGCCCTTGAAATAGTAACTCACTCTTAATCAGAGGATGCACTCTAAATCCACTTCGGTCTTTTTAGGGTTCCATACCCAAAGGGTAAAACGGGACCCTATTACTAAGACTCCGCTGTCCGTCTGTCTGTCTGTCCGTCCGTCTGTCACCAGGCTGTATCTCATGAACCGTGATAGTTAGACAGTTGAAATTTTCACAGATGATGTATTTCTGTTGCCTCTATAACAACAAATAAGTACAAAAAAATACAAAAAGTAAAAAGAATAAAATAAATATTTAAGGGGGCTATTTAAGACATGATTTTTTTTGCCGTCTCTATAGATAATGGTATGGAACCCTTTGTGCGCGAGTCCCACCCGCACCTGGCCAGTTGTTTTTAAATCGCTGCTTAACGGGAATTGAGAGGAGTACTTGCAAGTAATGCAAACGACAAGCAGCGCGATAAGTTTATTTGTAACTGTCTCATTTTTTCTACCCGGAACTGCTGTTATTCTTGATAATCGGTAATCATATCGACGCTACTGAAATTGAAAGGAAACGATGCAACATACATAGAGACTTATTGGTAATTATAAAACAGTTATTTTGGCATTTCATCTGTTATGGACTCAAAAATCTACATAATCAACAATACAATACAATACAATGGTACAAAAGTCCTATAATATGAGCATAATCATAACTTAATATGTATGTTAAGTTATTATTATTAATTTGCTAGCATCAGTGTGCCTGCTCTTCTTGAGCCGACTGGCATTGTCAGAGATGATGGCAAAAAACCTGATGGTCTTTGGTCCCATGGAGCTTGGGACTTGTTATTGTCACCTCCAACGGACTACTTCTAAAGCGGGTGCAGCGGCAGAAAATGCCGAAAATCTGAATGTTATTAAATATGGAGGCCTTGGCAGAGAGTACAACTGTACCCCTTTGGCGTCGAGACCCTCGGTCCGTGGGGTCCCATCGCGAAACGTCTAGTTGATGTAACTGGTGACCGAAAGTCTGGCGGCTTTCTCGTGCAACGCATCAGCATTGCAATTCAGCGAGGAAATGCCGCCAGCATCCTCGGTACAATGGCCCTGAGGGCCTTTTTTAGGCTTAACTTAGTTTTAATTTAATTTAGTTAATTTTAATAAACATCTTGTAATTTGGTTATGTAAATAAATAACGCCACAACATATTTATGTGCCCTAACTTCACTGCTTGATCTTTTTATGCTACTGTTTACAATTTACTGTGACACAATGCTGAAAATAATTCCCTTTCAATTACCCTACTTACGTTTACGTCAGCCTGCCTATCTGCCAATTGTAGCTTTTGCTCGGGATTTTCTTGTTTTGTTGCCTTTTCTGTGATGTTGAGAGAGATATTTATCTGTAGCAGACCCTTTTTACCTGACGAAGACGGGAAAAGCGTTCAGCATCATTGCTGAGTAGATACGGCTTATAGTCAATTTAAAATAAAAGATCCTTTGATGAAAGAACTGGTTATGCCCGGAAATTTTCCCGTTTATAAAGTTTTTAATTTTCGAGATTTATTTATTTTCTCTCATGCACATCACACATTTCACATAGATTAGTTGTCTTAGTTGTTGGTTAGTTGTTGTTGGTTGGGTTCTTTGTTGTTGTAGTTATTTTCTTTTTGAGGGTTTATAAGCAGGAATGATGATCGAGCGAATATTAAAGCAGGATATTTCTTATAGAATTTTCATTTCCGTGACTGAATTAGCATAAATCCCCACCATTTAATAAAAGTCTCTTTTAAATATGTATAACCATCTTTCCCCTCCAATTTCGTTGACATAAAAATGACAAAAACAGAATATATTATTTTATAAAGCAATTCTGGTACCTATGAAAGGGTGTCTTAGACATTGAGAAAAAAAGCTGCCTAGTGTGAGTCAGATTCGCACACGAAGGGTTCCGTACCTACCATGCAATATTAACTCTAATTTTATTATTTTATAGTAGCGGCCATAGTAGCACACACTTTGTGAAAATTTCAAGTATCTACCTATTACAGTTTAAAAGATACAGCCCAGTGACAGACGGACGGATGGTCGGATAACGGAGCCTTTTTTTTTTTTTTTTTTTTGAGGGTGGGAAATCATCAAATAACTTCTCCCGCTCTGGGCGGAGCGGGAGGGTGTGTCAGACTCTTACTGACTAAAACCCACCCGTATTCCTTCTTGTTGCCAGTGATGCGGGGGCCTCGGTGACCCATAAGTACCTTCCCGCGACCCCGGCAGGCATCGGCCCTAGTGGACCCCTACTTTTGTGCTGACGACATCTCTTTGAGGCGCGCGTGGAATACGACGCGCCGTCGACCCGGGCCTGGTCCTTACCGGACGGTGAGCTACCCATTGCTCACCGTCCGCAAGCCCGCGCCTACGGTGGCCGGAAATCCGCCCGGGATTCCCGACGCCCTGGGCGTCTCCTGCGGCGGCTAGGGGCAAGAGGGCGCGAAACTTGCCTTTCCCTCAACCGTCCCGCCTCCTCCTTTGCGAGCATTACTGCTTCGCAGAAGGAGGTGACGGCTGCCCATGCCCTCTCGCTCCGTACCATGGCCTGAACCAGGGCCGGACGCGAGAGGTCTCTGCCGCCGATCGCCTCCACGAGGACACGGCGGTGCTCTGCCCAAGCCGGGCAGACCTCCACCGTATGCTCCACCGTGTCCTCCAGGCGATCCACACAGTGGTGACACCCGGACGTTTCCTCCCGCCTTATCCGACACAGGAACCTCCCGAAGCTGCCGTGTCCGGTGAGGACCTGCGTCACGCGGAAGGTGAGGACGCCGTGGCGCCTCTCCAGCCACTCCTCAAAGAGGGGACTTATCGCCGCAATCGTGGCGTGCCCAGCACTGGGTTGCAACAACCGTACTTTCCATGACGCCATGAGATCCCGCCGGAGCTCCGTCCGCTGTGCCGCGATTTCTCGCGGCAGCGGGCTTATGCCCCGGCGTTTCGCCTCCTCGCGCCACTCCCATACGTGCGCGAGGACTTTTGCCTCCAGATCCCATGGCGGCAATCCGGCAAGGAGGCTCGCTGCCTCACAGGAAACCGTGCGGTATCCTCGGACCATCCGGATGGCCATGACCCTTTGGGCCGCGCTCAACCGGCGAGCTGGCCGCAGCGCCAGAGAGCGCGCCCATACAGGTGCCCCGTAGAGGGCCATGGACCGCACGACCCCCGCGTAGAGCCTCCGGCAGGAGGCGTTTGGACCCCCTAGATTGGGCAGGAGCCGCTTCAATGCAGCGCCCGCCCGCTCCAGTTTGGGAGCCAAACGTCGGAAATGCTCCACGAAGTTCCACCGGCTGTCGAGGACGAGTCCCAAGTACTTCATCGTCGACTCGACGCCGATAGAAACCCCTCCTACCGTTATTTGGGACCCCAACGGTGGCGCGTTCCGAGGACCATGAAAACACATGGCCTCGGACTTGTGCAGGGCCACCTCGAGTCCCAATTGCCGGATCCTTTCGACGATTGTCGCAACCCCGCGTGCCGCTAATTCGGCCGCCGCCTGGTGCGACCTCCCCTGCGCCAGGACCAACGTGTCGTCAGCGTAGCACACTACGCTGACGCCGCTAGGGAGGTCGGCGCGCAGCACCCAGTCGTATCCGATGTCCCACAGATGCGGCCCGAGGACCGATCCCTGTGGGACACCGCACGACATCTCTTGCCGGTTCCACACTCCCTGGTGACCGGGGTAGATGACGGCCCTGTCCGTCAAATAGGCCTCGACCACACGACAGAGGTAGGTCGGCATCCGGTGATACCGGAGTGCCTCCCTGATGCAACTCCAGGGCAGGGTATTGAAGGCATTGGCGATGTCTAGGGACACCGCCAAGACGACCCCACCCTGGGCAACAGCATTCCCCGTCGTCAGGGCTCGCACACGCATGATGGCGTCCACCGTAGAGCGCCCTCTGCGGAAACCAAACTGGCTCTCCGCCAAATCCGGCCCCACCCGCACCAGCTGGCCGACGAGGCGGTCTGCAATTACTCTTTCAAAGAGCTTGCCCACCTCGTCGAGTAGCACGATGGGCCGATAAGCGGACGGAGAGTCCGCAGGGCGCCCTGCCTTCCTTATGAGGACCAGTTTCCCCGTCTTCCAGCGAAGCGGGAACTGGCCCCTCTCCATGCATGCGCTTAGGAGCCCCCTAAGTCGAGGGATAACGGAGCCTTAGTAATAGGGTCCCGTTGCCACCCTTTTGGGTACGGAACCCTAAAAATTATTTATCCCGAAGCTAACTAGAAACTTGTAAACAGAATCGAATCGTTAGTTATGATTTCAGCAAAAAATTGAATAGATTCAACAAAAAACATGCATAATAATGAGAGATTATTATTGAATTCGATACTGCCGGGAATGGCCGCCATATTGCGGGACTTAGGGTTGCCAAGCAAAAAATTTTGCCCAGAAATTATGGAAATATTGTTATCGATTTATTTTTTTGTTGGAAATCTTCTTATTCAATAAGATTTGGGAAACTTTTTGTGGTTGGTTAAGAAGTCGAAGAATTCCGCTTTAACTTAGAACAATAGTTTTTTTTGCAGAAATAATGTGATTTTAGACCACGTTCATGTGTTTTATTATCAAAGTAAAGATAAAATATGCTGTAAATAAATAATTATTAACTTTGTCCGAAATGCCAGTTGAACTTAAGTAAAGTAGAGTGGAAACTCCTGGAGTTTCCACTCTAGAACCTAGTAATTTCGTAAAACCTTAATTTTCTTTGTCCTTATAAGTATTTTTTCTCAGAATAAAGTTCAAGTTTCTAACTTAAACTATAGCTTTCACAAAGAATTGTTAGTTCCATCATCTGATATCAGCTTTCTTTAGGAAAACGTGCTTTTCTTGAAGTCTAGGTTCTACTAGAATAAAGTTTATTTTGAGCTCATGGATCCAAAGTATTTAATACTTAAACGTTTCTTAGGGCACACAAAAAGTTCTCTTGCTATGTAATCATTTTGTAATTTCAATAAGTACTCAACACTCAATTTTGCAATTTGATTAAGTCTTAAACTTAGTAAGCAGATAATTTTAACTGAAGATATCTTGTACTCAGTGTCTTACGCATGTTTGCACTAACACTGGATGACACCTAAATTAAGCATAAATAAAAACACCCTGTTGGATATTCACAGCTTGGCTTAGCAACGAAAGATGAATATAACAGTGCGCTTTTATTTAGGCATCAATTCAGGCGTCACGTAGTGTTAGTGAAAACGGGAATCACAAATTAGTTTTTATCTATATTCACAACGAAATCTGATTTAAGATCAATCAGCCTATAATGTTCTCACTGCTGGGACAAAAGCCTCCTTTCTTCGAGAGGGAGTGGGCTGTAATCTACCCCGCGGGCTCAATGCGGGTTGGTAGATGTCACACATGTCTTTGAATGTTTGGATCTAGAACATGCCGGTTTCTTCACGATGTTTTCCTTCACCGTTTTGAGAGCAGTGGTGATGAAATTATTTAGACAAAGTAAAGCGCCTGCCTGGATTTGAACCCACGAACTATAACTCGTACGAGTACGTCGAGACCGTTACCACTGGGCCACCGCTGCTCTGCTTTGCACTTATTATAGGTAGTTTATAAAAAAAATATATCTATAAAATAAACTTTTTTTCAATGTTAAGATTAGGAAACGAGCAAACAATTAAAATCTAGTAGTTTAGGTAACTAGTTAAATTTTAACGACGTAACAAGTAGCTCAGTCTTTCTAGATTTCACTTTCACAGATGGATCAATTATTTTAGTAAGTACCTAGCTTTATAAAGTCCAATATAATTAACCTTGCGTAATTTACTGAGATGAGAATCGAGATCACAATAATATTTAAGTATTTGAAAATGCTAACAAACAAGTCTTATATTTATGACAGACACCATCATGATTTGAACAATCTGTCTACTAATAAATGGCCCAATTATCACAATAATGTGCTTGTATTATAATTATAACTCTTTAAATTAATCAACAACAAACTACAATCAATAATTATTTAAAGTAGTACTTTAAGTAATAATTATTTTAGTATACATCATCAAAAATCAATTTTGATTCTGAAAAAAGATCGTAGAAAACAAACAGTGTTAATTGTGTAATCTGCCAGTCGACTTCTAACAGAGCTTAGCAAAAATTGTCATCAACGGATCCGGTATATTGGTACCGGATCCGGTATACTTTCGGATGAGCCCTTATATTCGTTAACGGACTTGGAGAGAAGTCCTCCTGGGTTGTGGAGGTCAGATAGGCAATCGCTCTATACAAAGTACTGGTATCCAGGTGAATCCGTTTAAACGGGAAGCCGATCCCAAAATAGTTGGGTTTTCCCCATTATTTTGGGATCGGCTAGGCAGAATGGAGTGTTATTTTGCTTTTTATGGAAAAGATATTGAAAATGACCTACTAATGTAATTTCGCACTCATTTCCATTTTTATGCAAAGCGAGCAGAATTTAAAATGGTTCTACATAAAGAGCGTTGATGGCTTTCAGAGAAATACGAGTTCGTATACTGTTACTAAAAATATGAAGGCGAAAATTTTAACGTTAAAAAAATACTTAGATAAGCTCAAATTAAATGAACATTAGCAGACTCAAGTTTTTGAAAGCCCCTGTTCTAACTAAATTATTTTCTACTACTGGTGAAAAAGCATTATCGCCTACTGGGTTATTATTATTAGTAACATCATTTAACTTTTAGTGTATGGTCTGACTGTCAGACCATACACTAAAAGTTAAATGATGTTACTAATAATAATAATAAAAACTTTATTTCGGGTGGCATAGACCCATACAGTCCTGTACGAGTACCTAGTACTTATTTCTTAATGTTTTTATTTTCCATGACTCGCCACACCTACACAAGACATGACCCACTGACTCTGAAAGGGACAGTCAAAACGTACAACTATTGCATTCAGATTGCCGTGGTTGTTACCCCGTATACGGGCCAGCAGCCATGCTGCTTTTTTGCGCATGATCGCCTGGAAAGCATCAGTGCGCGCTTCAGCAAACATCCCAGACGCGCTGCACTGTCGCGGCAGACCCAACAACATCCTGAACGCATTATTTATTTATTTATTAAAACTATTTGCACAAGCAAAAAAAAAATACCATACAACGGCAGACTTAATGCCTGAGGCATTTTCTACCAGTCAACTTTAGGGTGATGCAGAGAAGACACATGGCAGGTGCAACTTAAGGGATAGATAACGCGAAAATAACTATACAATACAAGAATAGATACGTAGACACATACATATCAACAGAATGAACTTTGTCAGGAGAAATAACGATCGGTAGTGGGGAAATAACGATCAGTAGAGGAGAAAACGAATCCAGCAAAATATCAGCGCTGGGATGTTTCTGCCAACTTCTTACGTATATGTTCACGTGCCTTCAGTTTAAAAGACAACCGACTGGTCGCCGCCGTCCTGATGTTCAGAGGGAGCGCATTCCAAAGAAAGACAGCCTGTACAAAGAAAGAAGAGTGAATGAAACCAGAGCGCATGCGCGTGCGCAGGGCTCTGTAGGCTGATGCGTATATCTCACTCTCAGGCCGCTTGAGTAGAAGGACTGGCAATAAATAAGCTTTGAACAGCGTAACCTTCACTTCTCCCGAGCATCGTGCGAACCTGCGTGTTAACCATCGATCACTAATAAAGTATTAGTGATCGATGGTGTTAACTCATAGTATATTAACTATCACCGCCAGAGCCCTGCGCGCCCGCTCAATATCGCTCCTTTCCCCCCTAATCCATTCAAAGGTTGTCTTTAAAAGATCGCTCGCTTTTAGCGATAAGGCCGCCCATCGTGTCGCTCTATGTAAAATTACTACATTTTATCTGTAATTTTTATGGTGTACATAATAAAGAGTATTCTATTCTATCCTCGGAGCCTAAAATTACAACCTAAATTAGAAAGGATTAAAGTTATAGCACTAAAATAAATTTTGCAATAATTACGAGTATCTCTAGTCTCTTCGAAACTACTTTTAAGAGAGCTTACCTTACGTCCCTGAGTATCAATAATTTGTCATGTATCTCATTACATGACAAATTATTGGTACTCAGGGACCATTCTTTTATTTTAACGAATTTGAGTTTTTTACATTGATTGCCGTTGCGATGAGATTACGTATTTTGAACATTTTTAAATACGGAGTTTGCTCATCGCTGTCTGGTGATGGTGAGTCTAGTCCTGGGTTCAATACCCAGGTCAGGCAAAGAGCTAATGGGATTTTCCGTGAGGATTTTTCAGTATCAACCCAAAGCTTGGATTAGTGCCCTGTTGATGGCAATAGGCTCGTCCCCTGTTGCATGATACTTTAACATAACTGGCAAAATTTGGGTGTACTATAGATACACCTCTGCTCAACCCTTCGGGGAAACGTCTCTGAAGAGAGCTTATATGAGATCAAATTATTAATACAGATCATAATAACCAACAACTATAAAATTATTCTTTTAAGTTATTGTAAAAATATTTCATCCTTGCCATCCCTAATCCAGCATATTGCGGGCGCCATTTTAATTGAGAGAATCGTCGCATTCATTGCAAACGTGTTAGTCATGTTTCCATTCGATTTCCATCCACTTTCGACTCCAGCGATCGCGGCTGTTTGCCATACAGTTTGCTTTTTATTCTATTTTTGTGTATTCTGCTAAAAATGGATTGGGTGGGTAGGTACGAGTATACTGGTTGATAGTGTGAGTTGTAAGTGGATGTTTTAAAATGGCTGGCGGTGTAAGATTTTAATTTCGTTTTTGTTGTAATTTTTGAGGATATTTTTGTTTATTTTAAAATAGTTATCATATTTTTCTAATGGAATTGTTTAATACTAGCTGCGCCCCGCGGTTTTACCCGCGTAAGTTTCCGCCCTGTGAGTATATAGGGATAAAAAGTATCCCTTTTCCTAATCCAGGTCATGGTCTACATATTTGCCAAATTTAATCCAAATCCGTTCAGCCGTTTTAGCGTGAAAGAGTACCGGATGTCACCACTGTGTGGATCGCCCGGAGGACACGATGGAGCATACGGTGGAGGTCTGTCCGGCTTGGGCAGAGCACCGCCGTGTCCTCGTGGAGGCAATCGGCGTCAGAGTTCTCTCGCGTTCGGCCCTGGTTCAGGCCATGGTATGGAGCGAGAGGGCATGGGCAGCCGACACCTCCTTCTGCGAAGCAGAAATACTCGCGAAGGAGGAGGTTGAGGGAAAGGCAAATTTCGCGCCCTCTCGCCCCTAGCCGCCGCAGGAGACGCCCCGGGCGTCGGGAATCCCGGGTGGATTTACGGCCACCATAGGTGCGGGCTTGCGGACGGTGAGCACCGTCCGGTAAGGACCAGGCCCGGTTCAACGGCGCGTTGTGTTCCACGCGCGCCTCAAAGAGATGTCAGCACAAGTGTAGGGGTCCACTAGGGCCGATGCCTGCTGGGGTCGCGTGGAAGTCCAAAAGGGTCACCCAGGCCCCTGGAAACACAAGCAATGGAAGGAATACGGGTGGGTTTTAGTCAGTAAGACTCTGACACACCCTCCCGCATCGGCCCAGAGCAGGAGAATTTATTTGATAATTTAACAACCAAAAAAAAAAACATGAAAGAGTAACAAACATCCATACATAATTATATACATACTTACAAACTTTCACGTTTATAATATTAGTAGGATTTGTAAATGGTTTTTGTACTACACCTAACACTAGCTCATTATTACACCTAAGAATTGATAATCACGCTTGATCAAGCCGATGGTTGGCGATGTCAGACTTACGTTAATAAAATTATTAGTCAAGGTTTCCTCACCATGTTTTCATCACAGATGTGAGAAATAGCTAAGGGAAACTCAGAAAGTACATATGAATTGAATGAGAGACGAGACCTTAACCACTGGATCACGATATTTCTGTACTGAAGATTTTTATTAATAACCGTCTTAAACTCAAAGTCAAAGCATTTATTTCAAATAAACCAATTACAAACACTTTTGATTTGTCAAGGGGTCAGTCAGTCAGTCAGAAAGATGAAGCTAGTTGCCCATTCCAAAACGTAGTAGGTACCTATGGAGAAGAACGGGAAAAAAACTCCACGGACACTCTTTTAAATCAACGTAAAATGGTTAAAAAATATTGTTTACATCATTCATTTTGAAATTATACATGTGAGAACGATGCAAAACGTAAAAGCGTCCGTAATAAAAATATTAACAAAACAAAAAAAAAGCAATTCAAAAATTAAAATAAGCCGTGGCAGCTAAGAGATGACCAGTCTCTACTGACGGCACCCGTTCACGAACATGACGCGTGGATTAGCACCATTCAGCTCAACCATTTTGAAGGGAGCTAAATGATCCAACACACGCGCCACCATCAGCGAGACATTAGAGTGAGCACGACATACTCGTACTCCCTTAAATAATGGTCTCTATTAACACACTTTGTCTTCTTAGATCATTATCATCTGTCTAGCATTTTCCCAACTATGCTGGAGTCGGCTTCCAATCTAGCCGTTTGAAACTGAACAGCAGTATTTTGCATTGAGCGGCTGCCTATCTGACCTCCACAACCCAGTTACTGGATAATACGATACCCCTTGGTGAGACTGATTGTCAGACTTTCGGGCTTCTGACGACCCGTAACGACTGTCAAAGCTCTACAAATGACAGCCGGGGCCAACAGCTTAACGGGCTTTCCGAGACACGGATGTCGGAATCACAGTATGTAAAGACGGTTACCCATCCATGGACCAACGCCGGCAAGCGTAGCTTAACCTAGTGGATCATCCCGTGCGGCCGTTAATACTTAGCCACGAGATACCACCTATTGTAAAATATTCATAATTTTGTTCAATAAAAAGTCCCTCAAGAATCGAAGGTCTCGTTAGACAAAACTTAAAAAGTTAAAGCTCTCGAATTACGCAAATACCTCAACCTTAAATATTATACCTGTCATCAGTAATTTTACCCTCAAAAGAAACTAAAAATTAACCTTTTTGGTAAAGTAATTCATCATTGTCAGGGTTACCGCCCCCTCGTAGAATTTCATGACCTGTCACGACTGAAATATGAGGCATGAAAGTCTCAAATATTCTCCCGTCGATTATGAACGAAATATCATGATCGTTCAAAAAACAAGAATATTTTATGCCCACCTGAATTTAGAAAGACCTAAGTCATTACTTCTTGTTGCCTACACCGTAATTTCAAGGCCTTAAAGTTTTACTGAAGTTTGCTGGGTCTTGTACTTATGGTACTTAGAAAAGATATTATGAACTTTGGCTGGCTTTTGTGTTTTTTTTTCATACTTTACCGTGACTGTCATTCATAAAACGGGTCACGTTTATAATACGTATCTTTATAATTAAGCTGAATATTAAACATCAATATACAGTTTGCACACTTATTCTATAACGTAGATTATTCTCAAGATTTCTTTTTCATTTTTCTACCTACGCACAATTTTGAAACTATTGGTAATTACCGAGAAAGGAAAAGTCTTTCCTACACACAATCACTAAATAAAGTAGCAATGATAAGCTTGAAACCCGTTATTTATAATCACGTAACTTCACGACTGTATTTCCCGAAGCATCAGGCAGAGCTGTACCAATAGTACACCCACATTTCGCCACTTATGTTTAAGTCCCATATATAATAGGGGGCTAGCCTATTTTCATCAACCGGGCACAAATCCAGGCTCCAGAATATCACTGAGAGAATCCAGAAGGAAAACCCAATAATACTTTGCCTGACCCGGGGATCGAGCCCAGGACCTAAGGTTCAGCAGTAGAGCTTGCGACCACTAACGAGACAGTAAAATCCGGCAATCAATACGTTAATCAGAAAATATTGTCCAGAATTCTTCCAAAATATGAATAGGTACAAAATTTTCCAACGCCTTTTAAAATGAAATAGCAATGTAATCGTCCCATATACTCCCATAATTAAAAATAAATTGACAAGCAAAAGTAATTTTCCCTGTGCAATTATCTGCTTCAAAATTGTGTCGAAAATTTCGCGGAACCTAACGTGTATCAGAACGTTAATAAGTGCGATATTTAATAACATGGTGAATGTGCTGTTAAACATAATTAAAAATGGCCGAAATGTGGAAGAATGTTTGAAGATTTCAGTAAGAGGATGAATTGTGCCATTGGCATGATCAAAATGTGATTTAGATAGGCCTTTGATAAAATTAAATAGCAAATACTGGCCTAGTGCGTGTCGGACCACGCAGAATGATGGTTTCAAGTAATTGGGATGAATTTATCTCAAGAACAAACTTAACATTGTACTTGAAAAACATGTTCTCCCATATATTCTAACTGCAAATGTAAGTTGGTCGACTATTACTCGTTAACTTGTTAAGTCTACTTAGCTGTGATGCTTTTTCTTTCAATTTCCTTTTATATGCTATTGCCGTGGTTTTTTTCATATATCCAAAAACAACCATTTAGCTGGGGAGGACACTTACCTAACAAAAATGTGCACCGTTGCAATGCTTAATATCTCGCAAACGGATCCCTGAATCAAAAAATGGTTTTACTCGCTCGCATTATTTTTGACTGACCTTTCCAACAACTTCCCACACAATGGGATAGACGAAAATAGAAAAATCATCCTCATATTACGCGGAGAGGTACCCTAAAAAAATATAATTGAGGGTTTCATTTACCACTTTATTAACGTGAATAATATGTATATCCATGCCAAATTACAGCTTTCTAGTAATAAGAGTCTCTGAGCTAAGCCGTGGATAGACAGACAGACAGATATGGCGAAACTATAAGGCCACCTTGTTGACTGCGGAACACTAAAATAGTACTATTTTCTGCCACACATTGGGCAATAGATACTGTGCTAACAGACCACCAATCCTACTGCAGACATCCTTCCACACTACTTCTATCCAATAATCATATCAACAATAAAATTCATCCAAGTATTGCCAACAAAACACAAGATATTCATTTATTATTTTCTTTCTCCGATGGACTCATAAAGCTTTATACTCTTAAATATATGCCGGAGTTAAGCAGCTTTATACTCATCTATCAAAATATATCCCGTGGTTAAGTATCGCCAGACTTAAATAACAAAATTAAGTTAAAATTAAAGGAAGTCCCCATGTCAACATGAACGTGTTTGTTTTTTCGGCGTTGTTTAACTAAAGTACTTAAAAAAAAATGTAGTGTTATTATTATACGGTGATACGGAACCCTTCGTGTGCGAGTCCGACTCGCACTTGACCGCTTTCTCTGCCGCATACTGAACACTAGATAGTGTGATAACAGACCAATAATCCTACAAACTTTTCACACCCCTCCACACTATTCTACCCACAATTTCATCCAAACACAGCCACCCTACAAAACCCATATAAAACACAAGATATTTACTATTTTCGTTCCCAGATCGACACACAAGGCTTTATACTCATCTATCAAAATATATCCCAGGGTTAAGCAGCACAGTCTTTTTTCTACCCTTCACTTATAGTTCACGTTTTCATTTGTCGGTAGCGGAAAGGATTTTCTTTGTGAACCTGCCTGGCAGACGCAAGACGAGGTGCAGTTTAGCAGCACTTTGGCGAACATCCAAGCGATATTGAAGTGTTAATTTTTCCGTGTTTTGCAATTTTACAATGGATTTTAGATATTTTATGTGTGAGGGGAAACGGTAGCGTGATTGGGGTGATTGCCTTATTGCATCTTCTCTTGTTTCCTTAAAAAGATTAGCAAAAAATTTGACTGCAGCATCAGGCATGCTACAGTAATCACAATCAATCGGCTGTTAATTTAGCATATAGGAGTACAAGGAACAGGGTGTAAAGTTCACTCATCCTTTACAGAAAATGGAGGATCCTCCGACCAGACGGGTGTTGTGTCTGGCGGGCTACCGCCCGACGATTGATGTTGGGACGTCGTATATATGCTAGTTGCGCGGTAAACTCTGCTTGCGCGATGCAGGATTTTTGTGACGTCAGGTGTTTGATGTGTAGTTTGTATATGGCGTTGTAGATGAAGGCACAGGCACGTGAAGTTTTAGAAAAAAAATCTGCTTTGTAGAGCGCTATCCCTGTCACTCGTACATGCATAGACAGCACTTGGCTTAACTCGTGTATTTTTAATACATTCCTCTACAAATTTTACGTAGGTATAATCGTAGTATTAAATTGTGTTAACTGCCTTGATGGTTAAGCGGTCGCAAGCGCTCCTGCTGAGCATGAGATCCTGGGTTTGATTCTCGGATCGGGCAAAATGTTATTGGGTTTATCTATCTGGAATTTCTCAGTAGTAGTCCGGAGTCTGGATTTGTGCCCGGTTGATGGTAATAGGTTCGCCCCATGTTACACGGAACCTAAACATAACTGCGAAATGTGGTTATACGATAGGTGCACCTCTCTGCTTAACCCTTCAGGGAATAGAGGTGTGATTTTATGTTGTTATGTTATAATTGTAGTATTTTTCTATCTACCCTTTTTTTATGAATGGGAAATCATCAAATAACTTCTCCCGCTCTGGGCGGAGCGGGAGGGTGAGTCAGACTCTTACTGACTAAAACCCACCCGTATTCCTTCCGTTGCCTGTGTTGCGGGGGCCTTGGTGACCCTTTAGTACCTTCCCGCGACCGCGGCAGGTTCTATCTACCCTACTGTCTAATATTGCGTATCTGGAGAGTGATGACGAAACTAACTATTGTTGACACTGAAACTGTCTCCATGTCTTCATTCATTTTATTCATGTACTACTTACCTACTTACTGCTTAGAGGGGCTTGTGGCTAAGTAATAACAGCCACACGGGTCGATCGATCAGCAAATCTTGCCGCGGTTGGTCCGTGGATGGGTGACCATCTTTACATATCAAGACCCGTCCGTGCCTCGGAAATCACGGAAAGCCGTTGGTCCCGACTGTCATTTGTAGATATTTAACAGTTGTTACGAGTCATCAGAAGCCCGAAAGTCTGACAACCAATCTTACCAGGAGGTACCGTGTTACCCAGTAACACGAGGAGGTGTGGAGGTCAGATAGGCAGTCGCTTTATGTAAAATAAAGGTATTCAGCTGCATCGGGATTGATTGGAAGCTGACCCCAACATAGGCTTTGGAAAAAGGCTAGGTAGATGATGATGGACTTTTCTACTTAATATTTAGGGATTACATCCTAACAAATTCCAATTTATTACTGTACATTGAATGGAAAAATAAAATTTGAAAGCTTGGGCGGACATTGTGCCTACAAAATAATAATTCTGTTAAAAAAGACCTTTTCAATCCCGTTTTTACGATTCGTTACTCTCTATCTACAAGTTTCTCGGCCATCATTCCATTATAGAAACGCAATCGAATGTAAAATAAAATTCTCAACTTCGTGTAATTTCGTTAAATTTTTGACTAGAGAACTCGGGTACCTATATACTTTTATTCGTTTGTTTTCTGGAAATTTTCTGTTCTAAAGATAAATTCCATATGTAAGGTTTCTCACATCAATTTAAACTTTTGTCTTTTTCTTTCTTAATCTTTCCGTTCTTTTGTCTTTATTTAGAGCTCCCCCGCTTTGTGCAAGAGGGTTTGGTCTTGGCTAAGTATCTACAGATTAAATAGGTTATTATCAATGTAGTCTTGATGCTTGCAACTAAAGCTGATAAGCTTATGGTACTGGAATTCATAATGTCCTATAGAGATTGTTTGTAATTGCAACACCGCTTTTTCACAAATGTTTTAAAACTAATTAATAATTATTGGTGCGTGTTCTGCTGCACATGAGGTTTTGGGTTCAATTCCCATGTCTGGCAAAGTGTCATTGGATTTTTCTATCAGGAATTTCTCAGAATTTGTGCCCTGTTGATGGCAATAGGCTCGCCCCCTATTACATGGGACGTAAACGTAACTGGCAAAATGTGGGTGCACCTCATGCTAACTCTTCTGGGATTGCAGGCTTTATTTTATGTAATCATTATTATTGTCTATTTAAGTGTATTTCTATCTCGCTTATTCAGAAAAGTAATCACCAATCCTCTTGCAAAAATACTCATAAAGGCAGCCACTCAAAGCGATTATAAATGCCAAGAAATTCAATGAATACCGTAACTCCATTAAACCTCATAATCACCTCTTACCACACCCAAAGAAAGTGCCTTAATTTCATCCTGATCCACTCTCAAAGAAGTTGGCAACATGCCAGAAAGGTTGAGAGTATTACGACACTCACACATCACTTAAACACGTTATCAACATCTTCAATAGACTGAACTTGAATAACGTGACAAGTACCTATAAGTACTTTTGTACTTCTATACAAGTCAGCCTTTTGGTATAAAGGTTAGGTCTCACAGAAAGCGTGAAAGTATGTAAAATGTGATGTGATGTATGGTCTTTCATTATGAGCGATGTCATTGAGAAATTGGAGCCCTAAGTTGAGTTTCGAGATAAGCTTACTGCAATCTGTATATGGTAATACACACACAGGATACTTTTAATTTTGCAGCTGTGTATATTTTGTTGTGCATTTTTTTAATCATCAAGCAATTACTCAGTCATAATTATTATTTTTATAGGAAATCAACTATCACTTAATTCGAATAAACTATCGAAGCTACGTAAACGCTTTTGAAAAGAAATCAATACAAAATGAAGCAAAATACAATTAACATCGAAAGAGTGACAGCTAAACGCCATGTTTTTATTATGACGTCACTTACCACACTGGACCTTCCAGTGTTAGGTTGTTTTGTTTCCACTAATATAACTTTTTATGATCGTCATCTTCATACAATAGGTACGATGATGAAAAAGTAATAGACAACTTATGATAATCCCACCTATGGCAAGTCGTGTTATTAGAGCTAAAAATTCAAGAGTCTTATCCAATGTCACCACAGTTATGCCCAATTTGGCATTTGAATCGAAAGGCGTTCAGCAGCATTTTGATGTGTGTCTGTTCACAGCTAGCTTTTAGAACAACGCAATGAAGTTTTCTTAAAGTATTACTCTCAGTTGGTAAGTACGACACAGAAACAGTATTCTTTGAACAAACAAAATAATACTGTGGTTTTTATTAATAAATAACCTAGTTGAAGCAAATACCAATGAGCCGTCGATACCTTTAGTGACTGTGTACATACATAAACTCACGCCTTCTTCCCATAGGGATAGGCAGACTCTATAGAACGCCACCTTCTACGCTCCTTACAAAGTGACTGCGTAAAGGAGCCTTAATTACAATTACCGCCATTTCCCGCTCCCGCTCCGCTTGCTATAGAACCGAGACTTTACCACACCGCTATTCAATATACTAAAGACAGACAGAAACCTTGTACGGTACCTTTGTATCGATAAATAAGGCTGTCAGACGCCGTCGCCGCCTCTATGGTACCTAGGTACATGTAGTAGAGTAGAACCAATTTTTCAGTAAGGTGACCTAGACTTCTAATGGAAAAACAATAGTAGGTAGTTACTGAGTAGATTTTATCATAGAAATAAAACTAAAGGCAATAGTTTACCCCATTTTTTATGTAGTTTTCTTAAGTGGAAATTCATGTTTAAAGTCGAATTAATAATCCACTGCAGTGTTCTGACGTACCTACTAGCTGTAATTTTGTGTAATAAAATGGTCATATTTATTATAATGGTGATCGTTTAGTTTAATCTATATATATAAGTGTAAAATATTTTAATAGTCTAGAATTCAATAAATAACCAAAGGACGATCAAAGGTTAACTGGTAGAAAATGCCTTTTTTTTGTGGATAGGAAATCATCAAATTACTTCTCCCGCTCTGGGCGGAGCGGGAGGGTGTGTCAGACTCTTACTGACTAAAACCCACCCGTATTCCTTCCGTTGCCTGTGTTGCGGGGGCCTCGGTGACCCATAAGTACCTTCCCGCAACCCCGGCAGGCATCGGTCCTAGTGGACCCCTACATTGTGCTGACGACATCTCTTTGAGGCGCGCGTGGAATACGACGCGCCGTCGACCCGGGCCTGATCCTTACCGGACGGTGAGCTACCCATTGCTCACCGTCCGCAAGCCCGCGACTACGGTGGCCAGAAATCCGCCCGGGATTCCCGACGCCCAACGGCATTAAGTCCACCTCTGTACATTTGTGTGCTTAAAGTATTAAATAAATAAATACAATAAATATGACCATTTTTCTAGGCTAGTTGCATTCAGTTGATAACGATGGTAATGGCGCGTAATGGATTCAATTAGAACCTGTGGCGAGCTTGGAACCAAATTATGGCTCCCGCAGACAGGCGCGATGCGACGGTGCGACGTGATTCTGGTAGAACAATTTCCATGAAGTTTTCATTAAAAAAAATCTACTAGTCGCGTCATGCTGTTGCGTCGCGCCCGTCTGCGGGAACCTTAACGGAAAAACACGACGTCCATTTTAGGTAGGTACTTAAAAAAAATCCTTGATTTTTAAACCAAATAAAATAATATTTTGCTATGATGTTAGCGCGTTAAAACTGCTCACAATTGCGTGAAATTGTATGGCAATCAAGCTGTCATGTGCATTGTTTGTGAAAGATACATTTTAGTGGAAACAAAACAACATCTACCCACACTTGATCGAGCGCGAATCTATTGTGATTTGATCACAATCCCAGTGTCGATGTCATTGAACGCGCCGGGAAACTTGGGACGATGCCCAAATGTCAGTTGGGGGAACACTCTGAGGCTTTCGTTGGTAAGAAGCTATAACCTAGGGGTAGGCATTTATGAACATTTCTGGACTTAATAAAAAAAGTCTACGATTTTTAGTTTCTTTACCACTACTGCAAAATTTGAAAATAGACAATCATACACTTAAAAAACCGGCAAAGTGCGTGTCGGACCACGCACAATGAAAGGTTCCGTAATTGGGACATTGCGCGATGGGATGAATTTATCCCAAAAACAAACTTAACATTGTCGTTGCAAAACATGTCCCATACATCGATATATGCCACGGTCGATTCTCCAACTGCAAATTTAAGTTGGTTGACTATATACTCGTTAACTTGTAAAGCCCACTAAGCTGTGATAGTTTGCCTTTTAATTTCATTATATGTACTACGCTCATGAATTTTTTCACGTCTCCATAAACAACCATTTAGCTGGCAGGAGGGGGGACACTTTACTCTTACAAAAATTTGCACTTTAATGCTTAATATTACGCAAGCGGTTGTTTGAATCGAAAAATAGTGTTCACCTGCAATATTTTTAGCCTATCCAATGATACTCCATACCATGGCAGAGACGAGAAAAAAAAAATATCAAACCCACATTACGTGCAAGGAAGGTACCCTAATCATTTTTTTTTTTTTCATGATTTTATTTATCACTTTGTCGGCGTGATTAATTGGTCAAGGATAGCTAATGAGATACGACTGATTTTCTATTGATTGACTCCGAATCGGTGTCGCGCGGGGCTTAACACCTATGCCAAATTGCAGCTTTCTAGTACTACTAAGCGTCTCTGAGCTACAGCGGGGACTGACAGACAGACAGACAGACACACGGAAAAAAAGGATGTCTTAAATTAAGACAATATCCTTTTGGTCAAGACAAATATTGATGCATTTATGGGGAAAACAATATATTCTTGAATGAAGTAAAATATTGTCTTAGTTTTATTGTCTTCTTCGAAGACATACTTAGATGAAGAATTATTAAGTTTCATTTTAAGAATATTATTTCTCTCTTAGAATATTTTCTTCAATTAAGATTATTATAGTCTTGAATCAAAAATATTTGCTTAAGTCAAGAATTAAAAACCAACTATTTATTATTATTAATTTGAGTAAACAGGTTGTCTTGGACTGAGTACATTTACTTACGTTAAGAAAATATTTACTTGGATTGAAACAATTTTTCTGAGAATATTGATATTCTTCGCTGAAGAGATCTTTTTTTTCCGTGCAGACAGACAGACGGACATGGCGAAACTATAAGCGGTCCTTGTTTACTACGGAACCGTAAAAACTCGGTTGCTGAACGCGGGCTAAGAGAGGGATAACGGATAAATGATAAATGCTAAAATATCGATGCCGATCAATACCAAACATCAGAGAACTCGAAATCCCTGAAACTATGTTCAAACTTGTGGAAAAGAAGACAATCGAAATACTTGGAACTCATCCCTTCCAAGAATTTCGAATCTCTTCATTTCCACAAGTTTAAACATAGTTTCAAGGATTCTTAGTTATCAATAGTGATCAAATTTTAATGAATGATGTCATTAGACTAATCAAAATAATTTATTCTGATCGCTCACTAGCCTACCCATCAATCATTATAATGTTAACATTCGACTCTAAAATTAAATTGCGTACGACAGTTTCAAATAAATTAAAACATAACTGGGAGTCCCTCGTGACAAATAGTCGTAACTCGTTGTAAGTCGTTTGTGTCAAATGTAGTCCTTGGAATAATGACCAGGGGGGTAACCATCACCTCTTATAGCAGTATTATTATAATATTACTTCACAGTGGGAAAGTGATGGAGCTATACAGGACTCATAGCTCCAACTCTTTCTCATGCTGAAGTAATATTGAAATAATACTCAAAATCAAAATCAAAAGTCATTTATTCAAACTAGGCTGAAAATCAGCACTTTTCGAACGTCAAAGTTACATAAGACAGTCCCCCAAAATTGCCCGCCCGTCACCACTTCCTAGTGCTTTAGCTGGGAAAAGAAGTGGTGGAACAAACTCCCCAGCAGCACGTCTGTCTGTTTAGTTATATAAACTTGATTCTATACAAATCGTATGCAAAGTAATTAACATTACAAAACATTGGATTAAATTACACACTTGCCATACGTTAGCTAGCACGCGCCAGTATACCAACAAAACAATGAACAAACTGTACTCAAGCAGATAAAAATTTCAACATAAAAAAACGTAAATAGAACTTAATACCTAAATAAAAGCCTCCAGGCATAAAGGGCGTGCCCGCTTACATAAGGCAATTGCTGTAGCTCCAAGTGAGAAATGATAAACTAGCCCCATCGAAGTAAAATAAGTAAACAATTACTAATAACAATTACAACCATGATCAGCAAGACGACCAGTCACCACAAGCAGCACCCGTTCACGAGCATAACGCAAAGATCAGCCTTAAGAGGTGATGGTTATAGTGTTAAATGTTTCAAGCGAGGATGAGATAATATATGGGTTTAAAAGCAATTTGTGAAACAAATTGCTCCATTTTTGACATCGCACCGTAGAAATCCTTCTACATAAAAAGGACCTAGACAAAGATCGTTAGAAATGAAAGACAAAATGACAGATTGTAGAAGGATTTCTACGGTGCGATGTCAAAAATGGAGAAACGAAATGTCACTTTGTATAGAAAGAGCCGTGTCTATTATTCGTAGAAATATAAAGTATCATGCTAAGCTTGCAGGGTTTTAAATAGCAGCCTATGACTGATTAGATTATAATAAATTATATTTTTTGTTAATAGGATTATACAAAGACTTTTTCACATCAATGATATGTAAAAAAGTAGATGAGGTCACTGTTTCCTATCCCACTAATCTGACAAGAAATACCGAAATAAAGTCAGAGGTACCTATCTTATAAAGTCCAGACATAATCTTGGTCAGATCATGTGAGGGCCAACTAAATTTGTGTCTGCAATTGTCTTTTGAGGAAAGACACAAATTTGAGTGGACCTGACCAGTTAGTGCAAGCATTTGTCTTCAATCGTGTAGCTCAACTCAGAACTTTAGGAGCTCAACGATGACGTTAATATGTTACATGTATATGACGGAGAAGGTAGGTCTCGCTCGTTATCATCAGCCATATTTTAACTACTGTGGGCCTACAATGGGAAGTGTTGGTTAATGTACAAAAGAAAAACCGTTTGCAATTTAAATCAAATTATAATTTACGATCAAATAATCACACTAGCTATTCACACACTTTAGGTATACGACACAACTGTACAGAACGCGTGACAGTTTCTAAACGTGTTCACTCCTTGACCGCCTCCGACAGACTGAACTTAACCGCGGTCAAGCGTTATGTTGTAGACTCTGTCGAGCGCCGCTTGGTGGCACTGGCGTCCCGATTAGTCAAACTAGTGACTAACGTATTTCCGACATATACATACATATAACAAACATCAACCCCGACTATTTGCTTCCAAAAATTCTTATCCTTCTGCCCTGTGTAACAGATATCCAAAGATTGCTTAGCGACCACGTCCGGTCTCTATTTACTTACTAAAACCTCATCCTTCCACATAATATACTACCTACCCACCTTGTTCTTCCATATAACTCTTAGTTATACTGACAAATGGGCACTACAATTCATGTATTATTTATCTATCTGTCCCTATTTTTCTTTTTCAACTTGTGGACTGAAGTAAAGTTGACATTTTTTCCTCCTTATAGCCTTCAGAGATTTTTTTTGAAGATATACGCTTTTTCACATCATTCCTGGAGACATTTTTCAAGATTATTATGACGTGGCTTTAGTAGGGGTATTACCTAGGTTTGGGAGCTATGTGTTTGGATTATTTATTAGGGCTGAGCGGCCATTTTGATGTTGTTTTTTGTTTTTTGATGAATGAGTTTACAGAAAAATAAATGTATTGTTTTATTATTTGTAGCTGTCAAATACAACTTAAGGACACAAAAATTAATAATTTTGTGCAAAAGAACTTAGGAATCCGGATTCTGGCGTTCAACGGGTCTAGTCAAAAGAATTCATTTTTGTGCTGTTCTATTAGAGATCCATTGACTGTGCCAGCTATTCTTAGAATGTTATTTATGTCATTAATCTTCTGAGAATATCATTGCAATTATCGGGCCAGCGGACTTCTTCACCAAATAATTCACATAATCAGGCTATAATGTTCCCACTGCTGGGACACAGGCCGCCTCTCTGCGAGAGGGAGTGGACTGTAATCCACCACGCGAGGACACATGTCTTCAAATTTTTTGGTTCAAGGACATGTCGGTTTCCTCACGATGTTTTCCTTCACCGTTTTGAGAGCAGTGGTGATGAAATAATTTACACAAAGTAAAGCACCTGTCCGGGTTCGAACCTACGCCCTACAACTCCTAAGTCGCGGCCGTTACCACTGGGCCACCACTGCTCTCCAAATAATTCGCTAGTTTTTAATTCATAAACACGTTTTATACAAAGATTTACTGTCACTTTACTAACTCCGTGTGCACTTTTTTTTTTTTGTTTGAAATCATCAAATAACTTCTCCCGCTCTGGTCGGAGCGGGAGGATGTGTCAGACTCTTACTGACTAAAACCCACCCGTATTCCTGTCTGTTGCCAGTGTTGCCTCGATGACCCATTAGTACTTTCCCGCGACCCCGGCAGGCATCGGCCCTAGTGGACCCCTAAATTTGTGCTGACTCCGTGTGCATCTGCAATCATATGATATTGTGATCCACATCCCATCCAATGGAATGCGCATAAAATTTGTTAAAGTGGTTTATTCCTCCTTGTTGTGTGCTGCAGTTGCTGTCTAATATTGTTCATAAAATATTCAACGGTAGTTTTAGACATTCGGAACCGTTCTAGGAATATTCCATTAGTCACATTGATAAAAAATATCCTAACACAAGCAAACTATTTGCTTAAAAGGAATTCTCCCCGTTGCAACTACAACAAGTTATACAATTGATCAAGGACAGCTATTGAGAAACAATTTATTTTCTATTGTTTGACATCGAATCGGAGTTGCGCGGGGCTTTACAATGTACCTACATATATTTAAGTTGATGCAATAAACGTTTTTATATTTTATTTTTATTTAAAAAATGTTAAGTCTTGGTTTAAATGTGTGACGTCTTACAGTTTGCACCAAATATTCATCTTCACTACTATTGCTATCCGTCGATGACGTAAACACTATTTTTTTTAATTATTCCAATTAATTGAATAAATTCAATTGAATTGAAATTCAATTCAATTGAAATTCAATTGAATTGAAATGAATAAAAAAAATATGTTAGTGTCGAACTACTTGACATTAACTGACTTGAACTGATAACTGACTTGACATTGAGTGAGGGTGCCTGTCGAAAATCTCTGACAGTTCGACAAATATGTCCACCTGTCATGACAATTTAGTGTAAAACAGATTTGAGAAGTTTTTCCGAACAAATGCCTGTCGCCTGTCATGTGAAATTATTTAATAAACAGAAATATGTCAAAATATCACGACAAGTCAACATATTTGTAGATTTTCTCCGGGACAAATTTTTCATTGATAATTTTTATTAAACAAAAAATTGTCAAATTTTCGGATTGTCCACCTGTCGTCTTTCACTTATCATAGTCGCGTTTATTAAATAGGCCACTGATGTCAAAGTTTTTTCCGTCAAGTAAATTATAATTGAGTAGTTTATGTACCTTGCAATCCATTTTTTACTCAGCGTACTATCAATAGTTCGAGCGGAGCGGGAGGGTGTGTCAGACTCTTACTGACTTGCTTAAACCCACCCGTGTTCCTTCCGTTGCTTGTGTTGCCAGAGGCCACGGTATCCCTTTCGAACCTTCCCGCGACCCCGGCAGGTCTCCCGCGACCCCGGCAGGTTTCCTGTAACCCTGGCGCGACTAAGTCGGCCAGCGTAAAAATAAGCGCGCGTTTATTTGAAATCGTCATTTCGTGAACGGTCATTTTGGAAATGTTCTCGGACATGATGACACGTCTCCTCTCTTGATGCATTTAACACAATAGTGTTTTGTTAATTTTATTTATTTTTTAATTAAATCTTGATTAATATATATAGAGGTATAATATTTAAGCAAATAAAAAGACATTTGGGCATTTCATAAACTTTTCAAAAAACCTTCCTGAAATGACCGAAGGCTCAGTTAAAAAGTAAAAAATAAAAATAAGTCTATGCTTTAGTGACAATTATTATAAATTAAGACAGTTACTTTAAATTATTATATAGCTTGTAAAATTTTTCGTCATATAACCAATCTTGAAATTCCCACCTTGGTGATTTTGACCCGTTGTTCATTACACTTACTTCAAATATAACATTAGTTTAATATAATAATATAAAAACTCCAAATAAACACAGATCACACAAAAACTATAATATCCTTTATAGTAAAGAAGTTGTCAAGATTCTCTGTCAACATATTTATAACAAGTACTTACCTATAGAAATGTGACGAGAGCCTGCCCAGGCTTTTTATTATATCTTCAAGTCCATCCCGAGGGAGGCGTGTAAGGCAACATTTATCGCCGTGTGGGACGAATATTTTGTATTTCCTTTTTAGATGGTAAAGTAGGTATTTCTTTAAAAGGGCGTATTGTGTGCTGTTAGTCACGAGTGTTTATGATTTTATTAGTTTTTAGGATTCCTTACCCGAAGGAACCAAACTCTAAATGGAACGCTGTCTGTCTGTCAGCGGGCTGTATCTCATTAACCGTAATAGGTTGGCAGTTGACATTTTCTAACAGCTGCACGGGTCGATCCATCTGGTTAAGCTACGCTTGCAGTGGTTGGTCCGTGGATGGGTGATCTTTACATACGTTAAGCCGTTGGTCCCGGCTGTCATTTGTGGATCTTTGACAGTCGTTACGGGTCGTCAGAAGCGCGAAAGTCTAGCAAATAGTCTTACCAAAGGAGTATTGTGTTACCTAGTAACTGAGCTGTGAAAGTCAGATAGGCAGTCGCTCCATGTGAAATACTGGTATGCATCCGGTTAGACTGGAATCCGACCTAACGTAGTTGGGAAAAAGCTAGGCAGATTGATTGTATATACCGACAATATTCCTATTTTTATAAAACAAATCAAATCAAATCAAAATATTTATTTGCTAGAATATGGTACTTATGGCGTTACAGTCATTTTTGTTCCTGCCATAATATGGCGTGCAAATCTATTCATAAGTGAAAGATGTCAATTATTCAAATGTCAAAATTTCAGATTCTATTGATTTGTCTTCTAAATACTCCTTAATGGTATAATATCTCTTAAATAGCAATAGTTCGAAGAGTATTTTTTTAAACATTGTCAGAGGTAAATCTTGCAAACTATTTCGTAAATGTTTGAAAATAATAATCAACATGCAGTATACATTTTTTTTTAATAATTTTAGTTTTATTGGTGGCAGTCGAAGTCTATCTTTATGCCGTGTTCTACTATTTGGCCTGACAGTGCTGGTTTCAAATAAATTAAAGTAACTCTTAACAAAAGTACCTACATATTTCAAAACTATAAAAAAAAACATGGCAAGGGCAGGATTTTAAGTTTTTGGAACAGTGGCTTACAGCTGTCTAAAAAGTGAGCTCCACTAATTGCTCAGATACATTTTTTTTGAGCTTTAAAAACTCTGTCAAAATCTACTGAATTACCCCATATTACAATACCGTATCTAAGTACGGATGATACATAACCATGGTAAGCCAGCATTGCAGTATCATGGTTAACTGTTTGTTTAATTCTTTTCAACACATATATAAAACGATCTATTTTTGCCAGAATTTTAGTTGTGTGTGGTTTCCAATTGCAATTTTTATCGACCGTTGTACCCAAGAATACACAATTATTGACTTTGGTCAAGTGATGATCTTTATAAAGAATGTCTAATTTATTTATGTTTGCATTGTATGTCTGAAATTGTATTATGTTTGTTTTAGTGATATTTATTTTTAGGTTATTTTCTCTAGTTAGCCGAATGCATTATCCAGGGCTTGGACGATTTCGTTTTCTAGATTTTTGTTATTGTCACTCTTAATGATTACTGTAGTGTCATCGGCGAATAGTATGCAATATTTCTTAATCGCCTCTGGAATATCATTGATATAAATTAGAAATAGGAGTGGGGATACGATTATTCCCTAATAAGGTAGGTACTTATAACTCCATTATCATAGGTGTTTGATATTATCTATATTTATCAAAGGTTGCCTGTAACTGAACTATCGTGAATTCTAAATGTAAAATATACGCACTTTAAAACCAATTTATAAAACTCATCTATCCAGCTTCGAAAGATAGAAATTATGATCGATTGAAGAAATAAATGATAGATTGATATTTCGTCGCATTAATGCTAGATTGATTGAAATCTCTCTTAGACGATGCATTGAGATACCTAAAGGATGGATTTCGATTTGGCTTGAGCAATGCATTGAGGCGTGATTGATAAAATATAATAATCGAAATAAACTACGAATAGGTACCTAATGTACTGTTTTGAGATGCGAGCAAGCACAAATGTGACTCTTCAAAATTTATCCTTAGCTTTTGCCCGTGGCTTCACCCATGTGGAGTTCGGAAATTATCTCATAGGAACGTATATCTGGGTTAAAAAGTATTCTAAGTGTTAATCTAGGTTGCAAACTGTCTGTGTGCCAAATTTCATCCAAATCCAATCAGCAGTTTTTGCGTGATTGAGTACCAAACTTCCAAACACGGAAGAAGGATGAAAGTAGCTTACACTCGTAAGTTTGTCATCACTGACTTACAATAAACATCAAATCTTTCGAAGAAAAGCGACACGAGGCTTTTATCAAGAAGCGCCAAATACACAAAGAGAGACCTAAGTCCTCCTACACGTATACATATAACACAGCAGGCAAACTTTATTGTTCTAGTCCCGACCGGGTGTTCAAAACTAAATTCGGTCTAGCGAGCCATCTAACACACGCGAGGAATTGATATAAGGGTCGCCGTTATCGAAATCAATAAGGAGGACTATATACATTTATTCACATACAATGAAATTATACTACCGTTATAATGAACTAGACCTACTGCTTAAGTTGAGATACGGGTAACTTGACCTTTTCTAAGTCGTAGGTAACTACTTTCTAAGTAAATATTTACTGATGAACGGTGAAGGAAGATAAAATATCTTGAGGTATCTAGGACTTGCGAAATGCTAAAACATTCGACTCGCAATGAATTAGTGCGGGTGTTGACCAATGCACGATCTTTGTTTTTTCGAAACAAGGATTTGTCCTCATTGTGTGATAATTCAAACTCAAACTTAAAGCATTTATTTCAATTAAACTATTTACAGGCACTGTTGTCAAGGAATCGGTCAGTCAGAAGCTAGTTGCCCATTCCAATGCGTAGTAGGTACCTATGGAGAAGAACGGGCAAGAAACTCCTTGAATTTATAATTATATGTGAGAACGGCGTAAAAAAAGACGTACATGTTAAAAGCGCCCAGAGTTACAGCAACTACAAACAAAAACAATTAAATTGAGCCGTGGCAGCTAAGAGATGACCAGTCCCAACTGACTGCGCCCGTTTATGAAAATGACGTATGAATCAGCTGCAATGTCAAGATGGTATAAGATATTTCATTGGCTATAAATTCTCGTTGTAATTCTTTATTTGAATCTAAGGCAGTCTTGTTGTTGCCAACTAGAATTAATGGACCTATCCGCTGTCAGGATTTGCGCGGGCTTTCATCCTTTACACATCGAGATCAGTCCGTGCTTTTGACGTAACGTGTATATTTAAATCTCAATTTCGATTGACTTCTTTTATTACGCATTCCCTACCTAACTAATAATAACATGTTTCGTTCGGTGATTGAATCTTTTTCCTCCGATTCACACTGCCAGAGTCATTCACAGCAACGATACATGTTATTAGTAGAGATCGGATATTCGGATGCATATTCACCTAAAGTTGAGATGTTGGCTATTATGGAATGCGCTTGTGTCGAAAAAATCCCGCAGTTCCGGGATTGACAAATTTAGGTTTCTGATTATACAGTCGGATGTTTATTTACTTACTTTTAAATGTTGGCTTATATAGAATGAACTTTTGTATCGATCGTAAAAATCCCGTGATTCCGGAATTTTGTGTTTTTCTAACTAGAATCGGATGCATATCTACCTACCTAATATTGTAAAGGAGATAGGTATATACTAAACTGCAATAGCAAACAACGTCAAGATAAGATAACGGACTACATATGTATATTTAGAATAATTTTATCTAAATAGTTATGCAATTCTCGTGGATTGTGGATTGCATAACAACAACATAAAAAAACCCCGGGGTTTTTTAATAAACATTTTTTAGAAGTCGCTTCCATACTATACACCCGACTAGTTATGCATTCCGGTTTCCTGGCATCCGGGGATTTTTTTTACAGGAAAAATATTTTAAGAAGCCGCTTCCATACTTTCACAGCTATAAATTCACTTTAGGTAAATATGCATCCGAATATCCGATCTCTAGTTATTCGCACCATTTTCTCGTCTTATCTTTTAATATTCACTCGGCTATGAATTTATTTATACTGATTATTTGTCTTATGCTGTATCAACACATAAAGTCGAATTATTAATTCACTGGAGTAATCTGTCATGTGCTAGCTGTCACTTTATATAATAAAATGGTCATATTTATTGTAATGGTGATGTGTAAAACAAACATACATACATAAACTCACGCCTTCTTCCCATGGGGGTAGCCAGAAACTATAAACACCACCTGCTCCGCTCCATGCATACTCCTCTTGCTTCGCCTACATTCATACATCTCGTCATACACGCACGCCGGTTGCGAGTACTATGCACCTGACCTTTCTGAAGAACATCACCAATTAGGTCACTATATATTATGGCATCCTGGGGCGTCCCCTCCCGGCGTTTCCACTCACCTCTGCTTTGTAAATACCTTGTGCTAGTCACCTTTCATTCATCG
Source organism: Atethmia centrago (assembly GCA_905333075.3). Classification (NCBI taxonomy): domain Eukaryota; kingdom Metazoa; phylum Arthropoda; class Insecta; order Lepidoptera; family Noctuidae; genus Atethmia; species Atethmia centrago. Next base: position 6,832,987 of record HG995379.1, read on the forward strand.
TCTCAACATGACCAAACCATCCAAGCATATTCTTTTCAATTTTTGTCACTAAATCTTCTTTTAAACTGCACCGTTGCCTTATCACATCATTTTTTAGCCTATCATTTATAGTCAGAGTGTAAAATAAATGTATAATATACGTGTAAAAAGCGTAAAATAAGTGTAAAAGTGTAAAAAAAGTGTAAAGTAAGTGTAAAAGTCTAGAATACAATAAATACAATAAATATGATAATTTTATCACACAAAGTGACAGCTAGCACGTGTCAGATTACTCCATTGAATAAATAATTTGAATTTAGAATTTTCTATTATAAAAGTACTTTGACAATGACAGCCGATAACATCGCCTGCGCTCGTATCTTTTCGTTTGTCTTATACCATAGATAGACATTAGTTTGTAGCATGGACAAGGGTTGCTGGAGCATCGGGTGTGGGTCGATCGTAATATTTAAGTTTTATTTATTATTATCGTAAGAAATACGGTTTTTATTTACTTTTGTATTTTTATCATATTTTATTGTTTTTTTATTCCTCTATTGTGGAATTTTATTCCTATTTTATTTTATGTCCGTATGTGTGTCCGTGGTGGCATCACATAGGGCCCTATCAGAATACTAGCGCTGCGGTATTTGTTTTTTTCTCAAATATCGCAGCAGCATGCTGAGATAGGAGCCATTTTGGCCTGGCACAGGTCTTCTTTTTGTTTTAGTTAGTTTTAATGTTCTTTTTTATTGTTTTCATGATTTTGTAAATTTTAATGTTCTCTTTTAGGGGTAGTCAACAAGGAATCCTTATAGTTTTGCCAAATCCGTCCGTCTATCCCCGGCTTAGCTCAGAGCCTCTTATATTTTTTTTAGGGTACCTTGCACGTAAAGTGGCGATGATATTTTTTTTCTTGTCTCTCCCATGGTGTGGGGTAGAGTTGAATAGGGCGTTCAAAAATATTATGGGTCTGTGAAAACCAATTTGGTTGTTTTTGGACATTATTATGTGAAGAAATTCATGGCAATCATCATCATCATCTGCCAAGCCTTTTCCCAACTATGTTGGGGTCGGCTACCAGTCTTACCAGATACAGCTGAATTCCAGTATTTAACATGGAGTGACTGCCTATCTGACCTCCACAACCCAGTTACTGGGTAACACGATACCCCTCGGACTGGTTGTCAGACTTTCGAGCTTCTGACGACCCGTAACTACTGTCAAAGATCTACAAATGACAGCCGGGACCAACGGCTTAATGTGCTTTCCAAGGCATGGAGGGGTCTTGGTATGTAAAGATGGTCACCCATCCACGGACCAACCGCGGCAAGCGTTGCTTAATCTGATAGATCGACCCGTGCGGCTGTTATTACTTAGCCACAAGCCCCTCAAATTCGTGGAAACCGTATATAACGAAATAAAAAGGAAAGCCATCACAGCTAAGTAGGCTTTACAAGTTAACAAGACGTAATTGTTCTATTTCCTACACGTGTCCCAAATAAAATATTTTTCTTTTTTCTAACTCAATAGTTGCTCAAATAGACAAGTTTATAGACCGAAAGACATCGAAAGAAACAGTAAAATATTTTAAGCGGTAAGTAATTACTCTTTATTTTACTTTTATTGGTATACCTACCCATTAAAGTTCTTAGAGAGTACAGGCACTTATTTTCATTATTAGAGAACTTAACTATTTTTGGTAACTTTTTGCTCTCGTTATAATGCTGTTTAAAAACAAGCACCTATTTTGATAGAAAGTTCCTCATACATAAATCAGCCTGTATTGTTCCCACTGCTGGGATACAGGCCTCCTCTCTGTGAGAGGGAATGGGCCGTAATCCACCACGCGGGCCCAGTGCGGGTTGGTAGATGTCACGTCTTCGAATTGTTGGTTCTAGGACATGCCGGTTTCCTCACGATGTATTCCTTCACCGTTTTGAGAGCAGTGGTGATGAAATAATTTACACAAAGTAAAGGGAACCCGGAGTTCGAACCTACGACCTACAACTCGTAAGTTGTAGGTCGTAGGTTCGAATTTCGGTGCAAATTTCGCACCCTCTCGCCCCTAGCCGCCGCAGGAGACGCCCTGGGCGTCGGGAATCCCGGGCGGATTTCCGGCCACCGCAGGCGTGGGCTTGCGGACGGTGAGCAATGGGTAGCTCACCGTCCGGTAAGGACCAGGCCCGGGTCGACGGCGCGTTGTATTCCACGCGCGCCTCAAAGAGATGTCGTCAGCACAAATGTACTCAAACTCAAACTCAAACTCAAACTCAAAGCATTTATTTCAATTAAACCATTTACAGGCACTTTTGAATTGTCAAGGAGTCGGTCAGTTAGAAATATGAAGCTAGTTGCCCATTCCAAAGCGTAGTAGGTACCTATGGAGAAGAACGGGCAAGAAACTCCATGGACACTCTTTTAAATTAAATTGATACATAAAGATTAGTACAAAAATAATGTTGAAATTATAACCAAATGTGAGGACGATGTAAAATAAAAAAAACGCGTCCATAGTAGAAAGAACAATTAGATAGAATAGAACAAAAACAATTTCTAAATAAAATAATTACAAATAAGCCGAGGACGCTAAGAGGTGACCAGTCCCAACTAACGGCGCCCGTTCACGAGCATGACGCATGGATTAGCACCATTCAGCTCAACCATTTTGAAGGGAGCTAAATGATCCAACGCACGCGCCACCATCAGCGTGACATCTGAGTGAGCATGACATACTCTCAGCCGCCAGGGCCCATTCAAGTCAATTACATAACCGGTAAATGGTAGCTCTATTATACATAGTACTCACACCTGTGCAATGCAATTATACAATACAACGTAGGTTGAATTTATACAATGCAAAGATAGTCTTACAATGTTCAGCTGCTCCAACAGTATTTTCAAATGTTAATTATTCAATTGGTTGTGGTTGTGGAGCAGGACCAGCATTGAGCCAAGCATTTTTATCAGCGATATAATCACCCAACTTATAATATGCCTGCCTGCATAGTGTGCGTTTGATACAATATAGGGCATCGGCCCTAGTGGACCCCTACATACAATGTAGGGGTCCACTAGGGCCGATGCCTGCCGGGGTCGCGGAAAGGTACTAAAGGGTCGAGGCCCCTGGCAACTCAGGCAACGGAAGGAATACGGGTGGGTTTTTGTCAGTAAGAGTCTGAGACACCCTCCCGCTTCGCCTAGAGCGGAAGAAGTTATTTGATGAATTCCCACCCAAAAAAAGGCACTTTTTTAATTGTTAGAGAACTTAACTAGTTTTGGTAACTTTTTGCTCTCGTTATAATGCTATCTAAAAACAAGTACCCATTTTGGTAAAAGGTTCCTCATATTCATAAGAAAACATGTCCAACATTTGGTATCTCCCTAAAAATAACAGACTTAAGCAAATCAGATGGCAGTCGCTTCATATGAAATTCTGTCACACACAAATTGAGAAAAGGCTTGATGAGTTGAACAAATAAAATCTTAAACATGTATTTTCAATCAAAGTTTATGAAAATAAAAAAGTTTTTTTCATGTTAAATGGAATGGAAAACAGGTCGTTGGCCTAACTTATGAACAAATTGAACATTCATTATTAACTTGTGAAAGTTGTATTGTTGTTATAATAATATTTAACAGAATTAAATAAGTTCTAACAAGTTCAGTGGTTAATAACAAGACCTACAAGAATCACAATAAATAATGGGTAGGATAATAATAATAATACAGGTTGGATTTTTGTTTTCTGAATTTTTGAAGAAAAACTTCTTTAGGCGCGTTGAAATGTTATGGGTTCTAGTAGGTTACTCATTTACAGTGAAATATACTAAAAGTTACATTCAAAATTTAAAAAACCCCCGACACTAACAAAATCATCTAAAAAGTAACAAAATAATACGTATTGGACCCTTTCAGTTTAATATAAATTTAGGTAATATTTTGAGCCAAGCGTCGTCGAGTCGGGGGACGGCTAATGAAAATAGGAAGTTAACAGCAGCTATTCTTTCTACAATAGCATACACTCATTATTGCTAGGTATAAGCCTCGTCTGTTGGACGATTTCTTTAGCCGTCCCCCGACTAGACTACGCTTGGCTCAAATTATAAAACTACCCGTACTACGTTTGTGGTTTTGGTCTCAGCAGCCAAAATATACAGAGCAAATTCCCATTACATGAAAAGTTTTTCGTTTTTAACCGACTTCAAAAAAGGAGTAGGTTATATGTTTGTCTGTATGTGTTTTTATTGATTTTTCTTTTTGAAGCTTGCTCCCTTATCAACTTTATTAAACTTTTCTTGGTTAGTTTCTGAGTTAGCTTCAATAATATTATATTTTTTCACTTAGTGTATGTTGATGATGTTATAATTAACTGATATTTACATAAGAAGTGGTATACAAAATAAAAAACAACTTTTTTTCGGAAGTCGTTGTCAAAAAACGAAAATGCAGAGCTAAAAGTTATTTTTCACTTTGTATGGTGTTTTTGGAAGTCGGTTGTATCTTTTTTGTATGTTGAACTGAATTTATAAAAATATGGTTGATGCTGCCTACCTATACAAAACCAAAGCGACAGTCAATATATTTAAACACTTCATGTGCCTTTAAATTTTAGTACGTAGATATTCTTACATATTATAAAACAAAGTCGGGCGCCGCGTCTGTCTGTCTGAACTACTGAATGAATTTTCAAACGGTTTTCACCAATGGACGAAGTGATTCATAAGAGTGGTTCAAGTGCATCATAATTTATTTAGGTTTTGTGCATACAAATGGCTGAAATATGATGATTATTGTTCTTGAAGATGTTGAAAAAAATCATGCCGACTGGGAGCTTAACTGGCGTAGGCCGCGTAAACCGTACGTCATACATAAAATTTATGTTCTACGAAATGGCTAATTATTTTCCAGGCGACTAACAACTTAAAGGGCGACTAACTATTTGCTACTAAAAAAAATAAAATGGGTAGCAAAAATAATAGGTTGGTAAGTGTAAATTAATTTGGGCTAGGTTAGGTTAGAACAGTGCCCACTAACGCGCGAAGGCGAGCGTGCCGCGGCAGCGGCCGCCGAGCGTCGGATCTCCACGGTTGTTGGTGACTCTCAGTTACCAAAACAAAAACTCAATGCTAGTTTAAATTAAAACAAAGCTAACAATTGATTATTGCTACTTTACTTAATGCTACTTACTTAATGCTACTTCACTGTAGTTGCCAACCTATTATTTTTAAAACCTTAAATCAGATTAGTTTGTCGCCGCGTTAAATACATGCCCTATGAAAAGAAAAAAATCTTCTGAGGTAACCATTTTTATCTTTCAGAATTTGTTAGAAATTTCATTGCTATTTCCGAAGCTATTTTAACCGGTATTATATTAATCCTAATCAAATCAGATATGTTATTTAAATTGGCCATTTAATTTAGATTAAAATATGCCTTTACATCATACCATTTATGAAAACTATAAAGATATGTGTAAATGTGTCTTCAAAGTCTTCTTGTCCCAAAGTCTCAACGATCTTTTCTTGCGCCGCCCGTTGGTTTGAACTCGATAAAGACGGCTGATGCCGACGTTCACGATGACCAAATGCAGGCGATGACACGTAGAAAACGAAGACCGCTTGTGGAACTTGAACCTGACGATGAAGTCCTTTGTTCTCCAACCGACGAACCGTTGATTTTTGAAATTTTAAAGTTTTCCGGTTTTTCTTTGTTTGGTTCAAACGTTAACGGTGCCGTGCCGTAGGCGTGCGTAGAAGTGTGCAACAGCTGACTGGTGAGGCGCGGGGGCTCGTGCTCAGCTCGGCTGACACGTCGCTGTCCCCGCACCCCTCGTTCACTGCCGCCAGCGCGCGGCGATGTTGAGAGGAGTGGTCTCAACATACTCCCCCCGTTGAAATGTCTTCAACAGTGGTGACCGGCAGCGGGCAGATGGTGTTAAAGGCGCGCTGGATGACACCCTTTCTTGTGAGGATGTCGGCGACCCTCGCCACGCCGTCTCTGCCTGGGAGAACATGTGTGATGCGTCCTAGAAGCAACATAGGAGGACCAATGTTCCTTCCTTGAGCTCGCCAGACGACCTGCACCATTTTGTTCTCTCCTGTAGCTACAGAACATATTCATGTGAGAAGCGAGCCCAGAAGTGTTGCTTCAAACATTCTATACGACGAAATCGTTGTAAGCTGTTGACGTTGGCGTTCTGGATCTGTGGATGAGGCAGCATGATTAGAGAACGACCAATAAGGAAGTGTGCCGGGGTTAAAGGAGCAAGGTCGGAAGGGTTGTTGGACAGTGGAGTTAAGGGCCTAGAATCCAAAATAGCCTCAACTTGAATTAAACAAGTAACCATCTCCTCAAAGGTTAGGTTTGTTAAACCCAAAGTGCGTCGAAGATGATGCTTGGTGGATTTAACTGCAGGCTCCCATAGGCCGGTATGCAGATATGAATGCAGGTATGAATGAAAAGTTTATGCCAGGGTCGATGTTGTTTAATTTTAAGTCTTGCGAAAGCAGCCTGGCCAACTCATTGAAAGCACCGACAAAGGTTGTACCGTTATCGGAAAAGATGTTACGGGGTTTTCTCCTTCGAGCAACAAAACGGTTTACTGCAGCTAAGAAAGCTTCCTTCGTAAGGTCCGACACAAGCGGCGGCGGACGGCTCTTGTAGCTAGACACACAAACACACAAATGAAGCATTTGATGAGTCTACATCCTCTACCTTTCCGGTCAGCTATCATGATGGGACCGGCGTAGTCTACCCCTGTGTCTAAAAATGGAAATTCTAAATGTAGACGCTGCTCTGGGAGATTACCCATGATGGGTTTAATAGTGGTGGCCTTGATCCTGCAACATTTTATGCATTGCTGAGTGATCTTTTTAGCCAGGTTCCTACCTCCAATAGGATAATAGTGATGACGAATTGTGGCAAGTAAGAGCTGTGGTCCAGCATGCAAAAGGCGTACGTGAAACATGTTGAATAAAATAATACAAATTGTATGAGAACTAGATAATAAAATTGAATGTTTAATACAGTAGTCATAGAATGAGTTCTTTAATCTTCCTCCAACACGAAGAAGATTAGAAAGAGTATCAAAGAAAGGAGACAAATACAGTAGTTTGTTCTTTGCTGGTAACTGTTTACCTGATTTGAGTAAGTGATACTCTTCCAGGAAAGATTCCATTTGACTAAGTCTTAACAACAATAGTAAAGAATCGTTAAGTTCAGTAGAAGTTAGTGAACCAGACTCAAGTGATTTTTTATTACATTTATAAATGAATCGCATGACATATGCCGCTAGTCACACGCTGTAATGTACTAAAGTTTGAAAATTTTGAAAATAACGCAGTAATAGGACTTTCAATAACATGATTAGAAACATGACAAGAAGAGACTGTTTCCAGTAATCCAGAATTATAATGATGGGATTCAGGGAACTGAGGCCATGAAGACATATTTCACGAAGAAATTGTGGTTCTGACCACCACAATGAAGACGACAACAATTTGTCAGCTCTAAGTCCACGCAAAGCAAGGTCTGCGGGGTTTCCAGCTGACGGAACATAGTGCCAAGCCTCTCCTCCTAGAGTCTCCTGAATTTCAGACACACGATGACGAACGAATGTCTTTAGCTGATTTGGTGAAGTAGATAACCATCCTAAGACGATGGTGGAATCACACCAACAAATCATCTTGGATAGGGGGACCAACCATCTGTATTTGGTTAAAGGACTTGCCTGACGCAGTTCTGGCGGAAGCGTCAAAAACGACCCGTAATTTGGTAGTAGTTCTTGACTCCTTCAGAACACCATGATGTGGTAAATAATTAGAACATGTTGAGTCGAGTGGGCGCCTAGTAGATTCAGACATAATTATGTCCCAGCTCTATATACTCGTTAATAAAATCAACATATAGGCTTTTAAGGCGAGGATCTCTACCCAAACGACGTTCTAGAGCTAGGAATCGCTGCTTAGCCATCATGTATGAATCACCCAATACGTCCAGTGACTCTTTAAAAGGAATACTTACCACAAATCGCCCATCAGAACTACGATATGTGGTATCTGTAAAATGTTGTTCACAGGACCTCTCTTCACCAGAGTGTTTATGTATAGACGACACAGAATCTAACTCCCAAAACCGATCTAAATCCATTTGTGAGTTATTAGTGTGCTTACAAACATTTGAAGAGGAATCCGACTGATGATATGCACCCGAAATGAGCCAACGTAATCTTGACTCAAGCAATGTGGGCATATGGTTACCTAATGCGATACGGCCGGTGCCTATGATACCCCAAAATACTTCCGCAACAAGGACGACGATTGAAGACGGAACATAATAAGTGGGGTCAGCAAGGCGCACGTTCGTAGGTATACGTAAGTTGCTAGTATCAACATAAGTATTAGGAACTGATGCTGATACCGGTAAAATGCAGCAACTTTGCCGTAGTTTTATAGTAACATTGATATATTTCGAAAAAACACAATCAATTTTCACCCTTGTCAGGTTGGGGATAAAGCTTATATTAATGGTCATTGGCAGTGTACTTAGAACTATGATTATTCTGTATCATTTTCAAAATATAACAGTCTTAATCACTAGGCAAAGTTGGGCCACAAAACTGTAACATTGCCTGCTTCAATTTTGACCGTCTAAACGACTTAAGTACATCATTCTTGCACTGGAAGTTAACCCTTATTAGTAGGATTTAGGGATAAGAATTGCAAAACAGCCACTTTTTTGCTTATACCACTAGAAACAATGCTAGACACATTTGTGTTCTTTTTAGGCAATGTTGTGTTCGGCTATCACTCATTGCGTTTGACAACTCACTGTCATGTGGTTTCAAAGAAAATAAACATGGCGGCGGGTTTTTCGTATTGCCAGGTAATGATTTAAATAACTACCAACAATTTGAAGTTGCTACAACCAATATTTAAAAAGATATTGGTAAATTCATATAATAGGCAAAGTTGGGTATGCGAGGTAATGTTGCAGCGTTTGACGTACTTTTGGCAATACGAGACATTCAATGTTCAGTTCGTACCCACTGTCACCAATTGATTTTAATGACACCGAGCACCCTTGAGTAGAACTAGATGTTTGATAATTGATACTTGTTACCTTGGACTTGGTAATGTAGGTAGGAATATGTAGCTTACGAACAAAGTCCTCCGAGATGAAATGTTGAGACCGCTCCTCTCAACATCGCCGCGCGCTGGCGGCAGTGAACGAGGGGTGCGGGGACAGCGACGTGTCAGCCAGCCGCACAGCTGAGCACGAGCCCCCGCGCCTCACCAGCCAGCTGTTGCACACTTCTACGCACGGCTGCGCTTGGGCATTTTAAATTCTTGTTTGGCAAATAACCGACACACTTGATATTTCATATTCTTTTTAATCAATATCTAGTCATTATACATGTTATACAGTCCACTCGTTTCTATCAACTCCACCACGACCTATCGTCGCGATCATTGGTCCTTCTACCGTTAACGTTTGAACCAAACAAAGAAAAACCGGAAATCTTTAAAATTTCAAAAATCAACGGTTCGTCGGTTGGAGAACAAAGGACTTCATCGTCAGGTTCAAGTTCCACAAGCGGTCTTCGTTTTCTACGTGTCATCGCCTGCATTTGGTCATCGTGAACGTCGATACGGCATCAGCCGTCTTTATCGAGTTCAAACCAACGGGCGGCGCAAGAAAAGATCGTTGAGACTTCGGGACAAGAAGACTTTGAAGACAAATTTACGTCAACATTCGTCAACTGGCACCGGAAAGGTCCCAGGTTCTACTCAGCGGAGGCACAGTCTTTAGCTCATCATCAGAGGTTGACAGCATAAAACCGTGAGAACGTTCCAATTCCTTTGTTCCAACATTTTATCTAGTCATTATACATGTTATACAGTCCACTCGTTTCTTTCAACTCCACCACGACCTATCGTCGCTATCATTGGTATGGCGATGTTGAGAGGAGCGGTCTCAACAATATCACTGATTCAAAATTACGTATAACAAAATAATCATGGTTGACGCGGCGGGCGCAGCGCTCGGCTATGAGGTATTTCTATTCCTTTTAATCTCGGTAGTACGTTCCCGTGGGATATTTTCCGAGAACCACGCGGGTGAAGACACGTGCAAAAGGTAGTACTTTATAATACTGTACGCACGTCAGTCAATACTCAAAGGGTGTGTGTTGACTCAAAACCGCGAGGTTGTGGGTTTGAATCCACCCTCGATCAACATTGCGGCGAAACCGTCAAACAGATAGTTTAACATTCACCAGGTAATGGTTAATTAATTTATATGAACGCTCTGGTTTCGCTCTGTAATTGTTTACATAACATAATCAGCATAAAATATTCCCACTACTGGGACACAGGTATCCTCTCTTTTTGAGAGGGCTTGTAATCCACCACGCTGGCCCAGTGCGGGTTGGTAGTTCTTCGAATTTTTGGTTCTAGGACATGCCGGTTCCCTCACAATGTTTTCCTTCACCGATATGAGAGTAGGGGTGACCAAATAAATAACACAAAGTAACGCCCCTGACTGAGTTTGAACCCATGATGTACAAATCGTAAGTCGGGGCCTTTTACTCTTGGGCCACCACTGCTCGCGCTGCAATAATTGTTTAATTATCTTTAAATGCCATCTGCATTGGTAGCACACCTCCAGTTTCAGAATTGCCTGATTATCATCAGGATTTTTTCAGCGTCTAATAGTGGACGCTAGTGATGGCACCAAACACGTATCCGAAGCCTGGACCGTGTACATTCAGATTGCCATCAAAACGCTAAAAAGAAAAAGCATATACCTACTAATTATTAGCTGTAAAAGTTAACCGCTAAATATGGACTGCTGTTAGTGTAGTTAGTTTAGAAAAAAAAATATCATAAAAATACTACTTAAAAAATACAGTTACACTAATATTAATAAGAACACTTTTCTTTAATTTTTCGGGGTGATTAGATTCGCGAAAGGGGTGAATAGACACTCCTGAGGGGTTAATTTGACACGCGAATATGGTTTATAGACATGCCACAAAGTTTAAGCACCGTTGGTAGGTTCAATTTCAGTTCAGGGAAAACAATAAAGCCGCCAGTACGATTTTTTCCTAATCACCCCTCAGGCGTATCTATTCGTAGGCGCGTGCTTGCGGACGGTGAGCAATGGGTAGCTCACCGTCCGTTAAGGACCAGGCCCGGGTCGACGGCGCGTTGTATTCCACGCGCGCCTCAAAGAGATGTCAGCACAAGTGTAGGGGTCCGCTAGGGCGATGCCTGCCGGGGTCGCGGGAAGGTACCAACGGGTCACCGAGGCCCCTGGCAACACAGGCAACGGAAGGAATACGGGTGGGTTTAAGTCAGTAAGAGTCTGACACACCCTCCCGCTCCGCCCAGAGCGGGAGAAGTTATAATATGATGATTTCCCACCCAAAAAAAAAGGCGTGTCTATTCGCAAAAAGGTACTAAAGGCCCCTGGCAACACAGGTAACGGATGGAATACGGGTGGGTTTTAGTCAGTAAGAGTCTGACACACCTTCCCGCTCCACCCAGAGCAGGAGAAGTTATTTGATGATTTCCCACCCAAAAAAAAAGTGTCTATTGACCCCTGATGGGAGGTAAATAGAAATAACGTTTACTTTGTGTTTATTTTTATTATAAACTATAATCATATCCGAATAGAAATCAATATATTTCAGTAGTTTGGCCTAAGAATCAATAAATATATGCTTATAAAAATGGGTATCAATTCTGCAACTTTACGAAAATCGTTACAAAAGATCGAAGACCTCACCCCGTTTGACAGTATGTGTATTTATTGATGCTTATATTTATATATAATTAGGTATAAATACAGGGTGATTGGAAGATGGGTGCAAAGCTTTAAGGCGAAGATAGTACAGACAATTTAGAACCATTTAAGCCATGGTTGTCTTAGACGAAGTCTTATCAAATATTTTTAACCAAATTTTTAAGTTTTTTTTCGGAAATTCTCAAAATTTAATGTAAACTGCATAATTATGGCCAAATTGAATGATACATGAATTCATTTTTTATTTATTTAATTAAAGTAATGTGTAAGCAATCAAGCAAAACATGTTTTAGGCTTCTGTGTCATTAGACATTTTTTTTACAGACATTTAAAGCTCAGAAAAAATAAAAAATTTGTACAATACGTCTTTTAAACCTTATTAAAAAAAAAAACGGAGGGTGCTTTTTTTGTTCAAACCTTTTTGAAGACATGCTTGATAATCGCTCTTTCTTTTGAGGTATCATTTATGCGGATATCTTACAAATTATTGAAATTAGGGCCTACAAACCAATTAGAGGGAGAAATTTTTTATTTTAGGCAGACTAATTAAAAGAACATTTGAATTAAAATTATTTATTTTTCATGTTAAAAATGACGGCCGTGATTCCTAATACAAGCACGGCCCCGTCTTCTAACTTCTGTAGTCGTTATTTTCAACATCATCTCCTGCTTCATTGTCTCAAACGCTGAATTTATTCTTTGTATCAATTCTTCTCTAGTGTTTATTTCTATGTTGTTATACACCAGTTCCTTGGCCCGGCCCCACACGAAAAATTCCAACGGGGTCAGATCTGGGGAGCGAGCGGGCCAAGGGATGGGTCCATCCCTGCCGATCCAGCTATCAGGAAAGCAATTGTTGAGGTGTTCCCTTACATTTAAAGTCCAGCGCTGGACAGCCATCTTGCTGAAAGATGACTGTTCGGTCTCTTTCGAAGATCGGGACACCTGATTCCTCTACCAGCAGTGGTAAATCAATTTGCAGAAATTGCAAATAATTTTCTCCATTCAATGGATCAGGCAAAAAGTGGGGCCCAATCAATGTTCTGCCAATTATTCCAGCCCATACATTCACAGAGAATTTCATCTGAAATGACACCTGCTTCTTAAAATGTGGATTGTTGTCTGCGTCGGCCCATTCATGGATGTTGTGAAAGTTTGTAATACCTTCCCTTGAAAATTTACTTTCATCCGTCCACAAGATTGATTTCAGAAACCACGCATCTTCGATGTCTCTGTTGAGGAGGAAACAGCAGAACTGAATTCTTCTTTGAGGATCTTGCTCTACTAGACCTTGCACACTTCTGCCATGGAACGGATACTTATCATTTTGGTGCATTGTATGCCACACCTTCCATTGAGAAATGTTTAAATTTCGAGCTACTGCTCTAGTACTGGTAGTAGGATCCGCTTGAAATGCTGCTAAAATGTCTTCGTCGACGGCAGTTTCGTGTCTGCCCGGGTTGACTCCAGGTTCCACGCGGTGAAACCCATCTTGGGCAAGACGACGAAACGTGTTGTAAAACACTCGGATATTCGGTATCCTGCGATTCGGATAGCGCTCTTGATACATCCGTCGCGCCAAAGATCCATTGCCGTCTGCTCTACCGTACATAAATACGATATCCGCATATTCTTGATTGGAAAAAGTAGCCATAGTCACTTAACAATTAAGAAAAACGGCGTAGGAGCGCACTAAATGTCAACTCAGCACAATTAAGTCAAAAATCAACACGTGCAGGAGCGCGAGGCTACGACTGGACACGGTGAAACAAAAAAGTTCAAAACTAACGCAAACAACACCTGCAGGAACGCAAAGGGCTACAACTGAACACGGTAAATTGTGAATCAACACGACAACGTCCACTCACAAGGGCAGTAGTTTGACTAATAAGTAAAAGATGTAACGGCTTCATCACAGACCGACTGACCCTGACTAAAGAAAAACGACTTTGTTGCCTCAGTAACTAAGACCATTTTGCTGTAAAAACCAACTCTTATCGCTTTTTGCTATTCATTGGGCGTTCTACCTGGAAATGCCGTCGCACCACGCTCGGTGGCCATTGTTTAGAGAATCCCCTCAATGGGTTCCCCTCAATTGGTTCCTGCATGTGCCAAAAATTCTTAGAATTGAACAATGTTATCATTTCGAGCACATAAAGTATTCTTTTAAGCAAAAATTTTGTGTTTTGTTAGACTGCCTAAAATTTTAAATTTCTCCCTCGAATTGGTTTGTAGGTCCTAATTTCACTAATTTGTAAGATATCCGCATAAATGATACCTCAAAAGAAAGAGCGATTATCAAGCATGTCTTCAAAAAGGTTTGAACAAAAAAAGCACCCTCCGTTTTTTTTTTTAAATAAGGTTTAAAAGACGTATTGTACAATTTTTTTATATTTTCTGAGCTTTAAATATCTGTAAAAAAAATGTCTAATGACACAGAAGCCTAAAACATGTTTTGCTTGGTTGCTTACACATTACTTTAATTAAATAAATAAAAAATTAATTCATTTATCATTCAATTTGGCCATAATTATGCAGTTTACATTAAATTTTGAGAATTTCCGAAAAAAAACTTAAAAATTTGGTTAAAAAAATTTGGTAAGACTTCGTCTAAGACAACCATGGCTTAAATGGTTCTAAATTGTCTATACTATCTTCACCTTAAAGCTTTGCACCCATCTTCCAATCACCCTGTATATTATATTTATAGTTTTTAATAGATACATTTTATATTTAAATATTATTTATTCCTCAATTCTCGCTATTGCACTTACCACTGTTTGTCTCTGCATCACCAAAAGGTTATCTGGTTGAAAATGCCTATGGCATTGAGTCCGCCTTTGTACATTTGTGTGCTTAAAGTATGAAATAAATTAGAACACCCAATCCGTAAATTAGATACCTACCATCCTCTCAGGATTTGAAAACTCTAACATTTTTCTACGAAAAACATACCTCAAGTCAAATCTAATCTTATAAACTTTCCAAATCAACATTCTCACCTAGCACCTGAGCCAAATTCCGAATCATAAACTGCCAGAGATCCCAAAAACGCAATCTGTAAAAGATGTGACTAGGTCATAGATCAAGTTGGGTGTCGCATACTGTATGCGGAAACCCAATATATCTTTAATATGGGTTCTTCAGTGCCCTTCTACATATTATATATTTTCTGAAAACCCTTCATATCTGTTACGTTGGTCTTGCCTGTTTTTTGGGAGTTATTTTGGTGACGGCAATCGTACTTAGTCATTAGAATCTATAATAATTATGAGTATTATAAAATGGCATTATAATTATTTCAGAGGGTATGTTTTGTTAGTAATATGCCTGCTACTCTTCCTAACCCACCGAGGATTGCAGGTGTGATGTTATATTTTATTTTATTTTATTGTTCTGTATTTCATACACATTTTTTTTTTCTTATTATTATTAATTTACGTAAATTTAGGATTGGCATACGTGTACGCAGTCTGTAACGAAACACCAAAATCAAATGTCATTTATTCAAACTAGGCTGAGAATCAGCACTTTTCGAACGTCAAAATTACATAAGACAGTCCCCCAAAACGCCCACCCTTCACCACTTCCTAGTGCTTTAGCTGGGAAGAAGAAGTGGCCAACAAACTCCCCAGCAGCACAGCTGTCTGTTCAGTTAGAGAAAAAAATGGATTCTGTACAAGAGTATGCAAAACAATTTACACTACGTGCAACACAAAACATTAAATTATTAGCCATATGTCAGCTAGCACACCACTATGCCAACAAAAAAAATAAAAAAAACACCGAAAACTATTCTCAAGCAGAGATAAAAACGTAAACAGAACTAAATACCCAAACAAAAGCCTCCAGCAGGCTTACCATGACACTCTCTATTTCTTCGAAGAATAGACACGGCTCTTCCTATACAAAGTGACATTTCGTTTCTCAGTTTTTGACATCTCACCGTAGAAATCCTTCTACAATCTGTGAACTTGTCTTTCGTTTCGAACGATCTTTGTCTAGGTCCTTTTTTATGTAGAAGGATTTCTACGGTGGGATGTCAAAAAAGGAGAAACGAAATGTCACTTTGTATGGAAAGAACCGTGTCTATTCTTCGAAGAAATAGAGAGTGTCATGCTAAGCCTGCTGGCATAAAAGTCGTGCCCGCTAGCCTATTCGTGTACCTACTTAAAAACGTTTTAAATCAAGTCGCAATCTCCTATCAGCGACATTCAATCTCAAAAACGTGAAAAGAGGAGAGTTCGATTTTTAATATATTGATTTTGACAGGTTGATTTTGACAGAATGATTTTGACAAATTGATTTAGACAAATAGAGACTGAGATTGAAATGTTGAACGTTCTTAAAAATACGGGAATTACCTCTGTGAAATAGCGCAACACCACGCTGGAATGCAACCGTTTTCTTCAACCAAGTAAGTATATTATGTGCATAATAAATAAATAAAATGATAAAAGCCTTTATGATTCCTTAATTGTAAAAAAAATAAAGTTCTTAATTAAGTAAGTAATATTAAATAGTAAATTAAGGACCCCTCGACGGGTAGGCGACGGGTAGGTCGATAGGCCTCCTCCAGTAACTCCAGTTCTTTCCGATTTTTCCTTTCACAAGCCACGATTTGCCAATCAATTCCACTATCTCGTAGTGCCAACGTTCTGCTGATCTGCCTTTTTTCTCTTTCCGTGTGGGCCTTTCCAAGCGGTTATTCTAAGGGTTCACCTGTATATTATGTGCATATATTACTGAAATTCTATCTCGGAGCTCCATTTACGTCGCTACCTTTCGCGTTCACAGGACTAACAACGTAGAAAATAGTGCAGATTACATGTCATCTAACACATATATTTTTTAACATAATCCATATTATCCACCTCTTCTAGCTACCTCACTATAGCCCAATAAAATCTCAGGAATCCCTGCTACAGTGCCAACTCTTTGACCCGGGCATTTTCAAATTTAAATCACGACAACTCCCGTAGTAGCTGTATTTAGGATTTGCAGATTACCTCAGGAATCTCTAGTGCAATGTGCACTAATGCTCTAAGATCCAAGCTCGTTAGGAACCTGCCCCACCACCGACGAGGAAACGACGTGCTATCAACGCCCAAGAAACGTAAAAAAGGTTCCGCTTAAGTAAAAGATATACTTGATAGTTGATCGGTGACTGTTCACACCACCGGTGAGTACTAGTTTGTCACAGTGACAAGAGCTATCAAAGAGACTACTCACTCAGCGACGCTCGCTTGGCGGTCAGAATACTCGCTGAGAGACTCACGCTTGGTCTCACGTCGCGCACTCGCTGCTAGTTGCTTGCCAATTCTTTTTGAGTTGCTAGGTGTCTTACGCATTCAATATATATGGCCTGGAAGTACCCACTACAGCATCTGAGCTACCACTAAATAATATATCGAAGTAAAACTAATGTGCTATAAATAATTGATGTCAAAAGAACATGAATTTTGGTCTGAGTCACGATTTTAAGTTCCGAAACTGAATTACATAGGTTTCAGTATTTATCAAAGCTGAAATACAGTTGAAACTGTGTCCAACTCAGCGTTTGCGTCAAGTGATGAACTTAGTTAGTGGTGGTGGCGTTTGGTTTAGGTGTTATATCCGATGTTGCTTCTTGGGTTTTGATTGGAATTCTGTGTTGTTCTGAATTGATGGTTATTTAATTATTTGGTAGACGGCGTGAATAACTTGATGAAAAATCGATATAAAAGTTTAAATCTTTATCGATTTGTCGTTTCTTTAACAAACTACAAGTTTGTCTAACGCCCGGTTTCTGAATCAATAACTAAGTGTACTTAAGTGCGAAATTCAAAATTACTTACGATTTTCTCGAAATTGTATCGCTATTTTAATTTGTATGATGAACTATGTTTACAAAACGTGGCAATCATGATAATTTAAAACATGAATGTAGCTCTCGACATTATGTTTGCTGAAATTTTTATTGCTAGAGATAAATTAACGATTTAAATTATTATAATTTTGTTTTTAGTTGTATCATGGCTGCTAACTTTCACACACAAGTTACCAGCCACGATACCATTAAAAAACTTAACTAAAATTACCTAGATTTACATCTACTGCTGGGCCTACGTCTTTAGCTATCCTTAACCATGGTCTTCTTAAAGCTTTTTTGGAAACATTGTCCAATTACATATATTGCCAAAATTGAAGCATCAAGCAAGAAACTGGCATCGTCTAAATGGGGCTTCCATTTAGACGATGCCAGTTTCTTGTTTGTTGCTTCAATTTTATTATATGCCACACATACAATAACATTGAAGCAACAAATTATTTACATCGTCCAAACACTGTTTAGACGGCACACCTTTTATTGTTGCTTCAACATAAATGGTATGCCACAGGCAATTGAATCGCACCTTGTAAAACAGGCTTTATTCTAGTAATTTCTCTACATTTCAATACCAATGCAGAATCAACATTTACAAACAGAGAACATTACTCAATCAGACATCATTAGATCTCTGAATGCTCTCTTCTATAACTCAATTGAAGATTCAAGTTACTCGTATTCATAATCTATTCAAAATTCTCAGTAGCTTTCTAGGTGAATCGGTAACTTAACTAAGGCTTATGAGTAACTTGATTCAAGTTATGTTGACTATAATTACGCACTAGTAATTCTTTATTTACATAACCAAATTACAAGATGATTATTAACATTAACTAAATTAAATTAAAACTAAGTTAAGCTTAAAAAAGGCCCTCGGGGCATTGTACCGAGGATGCTGGCGGCATTTCCTCGCTGAATTGCAATGCTGATGCGTTGCGCGAGAAAGCCGCCAGCTTTTCGGTCACCAGTTACATCAACTAGACGTTTCGCGATTTCCGCAAATAACTTATGCGCACTGGGACCCCACGGACCGAATTACGCACTTATGTTAACGCACAATTTAATTTTTGCGCGCGATCGAGTAATCGATCGGTTTTAAAGACGTTCGTTTCTAGTTTATGCAGAAGTTTATTTATTAACACCAATAAGTACAACATCTTACAGTTTCCCAAGGCGATGCTATACACACATATAAACTATTTATATATATAAAATACACTTCATAAAATTAACAACAAACATACAACAATAAAAAAAAATAATCTCAAAAGTTAACCGGTTACAGTTCTTTCAGGTTGTTTTAATAAAATAGGGTGGGTAGGGTAGTATTATTTGAATTCGCGTGTTTTTAAATTAATATTTTTATTTGCTATTGCTATATAGTGTGCATGGGTATGTATGCGTGTGTGGGTATTAAATCTAAATAGAAATAAAATAAAATAAAATAAAACAGAAAATATTTTTAATAGCTTTTTTCCAAGTTTAGCTACTGCTTAAAAAAGTCCGTAGCTTTCAAATTAGTATCAACAAAATTAATACGATAAACATTAATATAACGATAAAACTGCGGTGCCTGCTTCTCAACCAGGCTCTGATATCCCATCTAATTATTTCTTGGTATCGCCATGAGCAACCGTGGTATACTCGTGCCTTCTCTACCAAAAACGAAAAAGGGTCAAATTAAATTAGTTAAACTCCGGATACATGATGGGGTATTGATATTTGGACATGACAAAGCAAAAAAAAAATATTAATTTGATGATTTTTTGTGGGATTATAGAGGCATGGGGAACAGGGTGTAAAGTTCACTCATCCTCCATAGAAAAGGGAGGATCCTCCGACCAGACGGGTGTCGTGTCTGGTGGGCAACTGCCCGACGGTTGATGTCGGGATGTTGTATATATGCTAGTTGCGCGGTAAACTCTGCTTGCGCGATGCAGGATTTTGCGTGACGTCAGTATGATGCGTAGTTTTGTATGTGGCGCTGTAGATGCCGCCACATCACTCCCCTCCGGAGACCGGAGGTCGATAGTGAGCTGAGTCGTGTATCTTGCGATGCTTGCCAGTGCCAGGTGGGGTTCCAGTGGGTCGGAACCGGTTGTCGCATAGTTCGCTGTGGGTCGGAACTGTCTGCGGTGATGCCCCAGTGAGTCGGGGTGGCGCTGCGTTATGCTCCAGTGAGTCGGACGTGGTACAGCGCCGGGTTGAGGGCTGACTGCTGGCGTCGACCAGGAGAGCGTTGAAGAGCTCTGCTTGTTTACCGGCCGAAAGTGCAGTGTGCTGTGCCAAGGTTGCTGATGAGGCTTAGGGTGATGACCAGGTATGCGCGGTCGCTGCATGCTGGTGGTCAGGATACCCGTTGAAGCCGTGGGTGCTGGCTGGCTGTGTGACTCGCCGCTCGAGAGCTTCAGGAAGTGATGATTATGACGTCACGCTGATGTAGTTGCACGAAGGCTGCGCTGACGTTCATATTCGGGGTCACCAGTATAGAGGCATGGGGAACAGGGTGTAAAGTTCACTCATCCTCCATAGAAAAGGGAGGATCCTCCGACCAGACGGGTGTCGTGTCTGGTGGGCAACTGCCCGACGGTTGATGTCGGGATGTTGTATATATGCTAGTTGCGCGGTAAACTCTGCTTGCGCGATGCAGGATTTTGCGTGACGTCAGTATGATGCGTAGTTTTGTATGTGGCGCTGTAGATGCCGCCACAGGATCATCGACCGTAGTTAGTGTAGTCACTTGAAATATCAGCTTAAAAAATCTGTTTATACAAGGTATCGTTTTGCATCCTAGTCAAATTTCAGGAGGCTGCTATGAAAGACATATACATATAATCAAATAAAATCACGATACCTGCTCAATAATTAATACATACTTGTTTTTCAGTTATTTAAGTTTGACAGTATTTTAGAATACACCACTTTCACAGAACATAATCACCCCGTTGCGTATGCGGTAGTGTGAGTGTAAAAGGGCAGTTTCTGTGCGGTATCACATGGGCCGCGTTTTATCATGCCTGTCCTATACATGCAGATTTCCGAAAATTAGAAAAAAAACCCCCACAAATTTTATTATTGATTCGTGTCGAGAATCATTAGCATAGTTACCTGCCGGGGACACGGGAAGGTACTAAAGGGTCACCGAGGCTCCTGGCAACACAGGCAACAGGAAGGAATACGGGTGGGTTTTAGTCAGTAAGAGTCTGACACACCCTCCCGCTTCGCCTAGAGCGGGAGAAATTATTTGATGATTTCCCAACCAAAAAAAAAAAGTTACCTCCTTGAATTTGACGAGGATGCAAAACGACACCTTGTATTGTGTAAACTTCACAAAAGTGTTTGGTATCGATAACTAAACACGATAACAGAAAAGAAAACAGATTTTCACAACTCATACTTCAAGTAACAACACTACTAGCGGTCGTTGACACCCCTAAATAATCATGTTTATCTATAGATACCCATCACTGCTGCGGAGTTTCGCTAGCTAATTTCATTTGACTCTGTTTAAGAAAAGATGCCTGTGCCCTGTAGTGGGTCAATAAAAGACGCCTGTGCCCTGTAGTGGGTCAATAAAAGACGCCTGTGCCCTGTAGTGGGTCAATAAAAGACGCCTGCGCCCTGTAGTGGGTCAATAAAAGACGCCTGTGCCCTGTAGTGGGTCAATAAAAGACGCCTGTTCCCTGTAGTGGGTCAATAAAAGACGCCTGTGCCCTGTAGTGGGTCAATAAAAGACGCCATGCCCTGTAGTGGGTCAATAAAAGACGCCTGTGCCCTGTAGTGGGTCAATAAAAGGCTGGTATTACTACGACAGAACTGTATTACCAAACTATTTCTACTCGTAACTCCACCAAACTAACATGCCTCCAATTTCTAGAACGTAAATAACTAGAAGTAGCACATAAATATAATATAATATAATATAATATAAAGCTTAGCTCCTACTTCGAGGAACGTACAGAATTTTCTTAGAACGAACACACACACTTCATCATCTCAACAAAAGTTATCAATGCAATGAATGTCTCCGTAGTGTTGTGCTTGACAAATGTTGCACAAGTCCCGTAGTACCAAACAGTCCCGTAATGCCGTCTTATTAAAGTCTATTCACAACACAAAATGATTTTGTTGTCAGTGGGATTGCACCTGGATTGTGTATTGCGATTGTGCAATTCTCAGGAGAAGAACTTAAATATTCGTCTGTGAAGATAAATAAATTTTGGTATCATATGAACATAGTTATATCGAAACCAATTGAGTTATTTGGTAAAAAACGTGTCTAACAAAGATTTACGCTAGTATAGCCTATTTTAATTAAGTCATGATCGAAGCTCATTTAATTTTATTCTTACTGCAAATATCTACACGACTAACAGTTAGAAGACTATTGTGGACAGGATATTAATTCAAATTTGTTACAGTTGCAATGGCAATCACGGAATTTGGTTTAAATAAGTTTATATTTTATTAATACTCTGCATACATTATTTTATATTTTGTAAGTGTGAGAACGTTGTAGGCTAATAGACTGTAGATTTGTAGACCATTTTCTATTTAGGCTCGTGCAGACTGGCGCGATATCGCAGGCGCAACAGACAGCTCGACGTGACACTTGCTATGAAGGTTTTCATAAAATTTGTTCTACTACTGTCGCGTCGCGTCTATCTGCGGGTGTCTTTTTGTTAAGTACTTGGTAATTGTCCACAGGCCTACACTGTCGTCCCATACCTATTAACACTAATTTGAAAACACTGTAAAAGCCAATTATTTTTAAAAGAATAACTGCGGAGTTTCTTGCCGGCTCTTCTCCATAGGAAACGACCAATTGGAACCGTGCATCTAGCTTCTGACGTTTCATATGTGTCCATGTAGGTTTAAGTGAAATAAAATATTTTAATTTTAATTTTATCCACAATCTAAGACATCAGTGTCAGCACTCGGTTTTGTTGCGGATACTGAAATGGGTTCCACAGCTTTTTACGTGTTGTCAATATCATCATATTTGGCAAAAAGTTTTCCCATTGGTGCTAATGGCCGACTTCCAGTGTCAACCATACCGTCTTTTAACCCGACTGCGACGAAGCCTAAAATGAAGCTGATACTTTTCTTTGATACATAAAAATCTACCGTTAGATCTTTATAAAAAGCAGGTAGGTAGGTAAATATGTAGAATCGAAGCTCTCATTTAACTTGTCAAACTTCGTCAAGATACAAAATGTTATACACATATCAAGACATGTCTACGTGCCTAGAATAATTCCCACTTCATCAGAACTTAACAAACATGAACAACATCACTAGAGCAAAACTTCTGAAACCGTGACAAATGTTCACGAGTCTTATGTTATTAAAGTCTGTGACGGCACTATTAATAATTCTGCAGCTGCAATATGACAGCTCACTGTGTTCGTGAACCCTTGCGATGTGGACCGTTTAAGAGGTATTTTAATCTAGCTTTATAATAATTAAGTATGGTCCGTAAATAAGTTGATAATTAATGGTGAGTGGTAGAGATGCTGAGTAAGTGTCTTAAGGCGCAGATATATGATTTTAGTGACTTTAAAATATGTTATTAAACCTTTCTATAATGCAAGTAAGTTATGCAAAAAATGTAGGTATGGAGGTATTTTAATCTAGCTTTATAATAATTAAGTATTGTCCGCAAATAAGTATATAATTAATGGTGAGAGGATATTAAGTATCTGTGAGTAAGTGTGTTTCGACTTCAGATAGAGGAGAAAAATAACAGGTTTTTTTCTTTTGATTGATTGTCTTTATTATAAGTAGGTAGGGTAACTGCTATAATTGTTATAGAATATGAATATTATTGATACGAGGATACATAGGAAAAGGCTAGGCAGATGATGATTGATGCAAGAATCTTTTTTACCAGAATTTTCTTGAAAAGAGTAAGACTTGGGACAATACTTTCAAATGAGATCAATAAATAAATAAACAATAAAAAAAATTGTATCGAGTTTTAAGTATGATTTTTTAGGGTTCCGTACCCAAAGTACCAACGGGACCCTATTACTAAGGTACCGCTGACCGTCCGTCTGTAAAAAATTAAGATATAAATTAAAGGGATCCCCATACAAGAAACGTAATTTTTTGGGCGTTCATCAAAACTACAGAACCCTTCATTCTCCTCTTCTCTTCACTCTCGTGGTCCGACACTCACTTGGCCGGTTTTTAGGCCTTTATAATGTCCGTCTGTCGGTCCCCTTGTAGCTCAGAGACGCTTAGTACCCTAGTCAGTAGTCCCTTGCACGTAATGTGGGGATAATATTTTTTTCTCGTCTATCCCATGGTGTAGAATATCGTTGGATAGGCCGTTTTAAAATATTGCGGGTCTGTGAATACCATTTTTCGAGTCAAGGATCTGTTTGCGTAATATTAAGCTTTAAAGTGCTCATTTTTATTAGAGTCAAGTAAAATGAATTCATCCCAACATTCCCAACTACGTAGCCCTTCACTCTTCGTGGTCCGACACGCACTTGGCTGGTTTTTTTTAATAATAATCTGATACCAATGTGCTATTTTGATAACAAATAATAGCCTTCGTTCTTTCTATCTGTGCGTGTCTATTCTAAAAGCTTTTCACAGCCTTACTTAAGTTTTAATTAAGTTTGTTTAAGTGAAAGCATTACAGGTGCAAAAAACACTATCGTGTCATTAGACTGTGTTGCTAAGTTAATGTGAGCAGTTGGAAACTGAGCCAAGTTAACTTCGTTAGGACTTTGTTACATTCCTTTACTTAGTTCTACATTACGGTAGGTAGAGTGGGAAAGAGAATAATGTGTTTGCTACTTAATGGAACAAAGTAATCTAAATTTGCAGCTTGCGGTAGGAGAGACAATTTTACCCGTCATAAAATCGTCACGTAAGGAAAAAAGCGTTATGCCCTCCCCATGCGGCTTTCTCTCTTTCTCTGTCTCTTTGTATTATATACGAGTGTGTGTGTGTGTGTGAGTATCGCGTAAGGAACTTCGTTGTTGACAGATTAGAATGCGAACGTTGTCGAAAATATGGTAACAAATCAGTTTACATTATATGTAGTCAGGCAAATTAATTGTTTATCAAATTGACGCACTACGCAAAGATTGACAAGACTAATTGGAATATACAATTTAAGCTGATATAGTCAGCCCCCGTGGTGGCCCAGAAGTAGCGGCCGCGACTTTAGGAGTTGTGTAGGCCGTAGGTTCGAACCCTGACAGGCGCTTTACTTTGTGTAAACTATATTATCACCATTGCTTTCCAAACGGTGAAGGAAAACATCGTCAGGAAGCCGGCCTGGCATGGAACCAAAAAATCAAACATATATGACATCTACCAACCCGCACTGGGCCCGCGTGGTGGATTACAGCCCACTCCCTCTCTCAGAGAGGAGGCCTGGCAGTGGGAACACTAGGTATAGGCTGAATATGTAGTCAGCCCCGAGGGTTAATGTCCAAGGTAAAAAGTGGCATTTTGTCAACGATAACGATGATGCTTAGGAAGTAATTGACTTTTTTGTCTAAAATATGTTTAAAGGGCTTTTTTTTTTTGGTGGGAAATTATCAAATAACTTCTCCCGCTCTGGGCGGAGCGGGAGGGTGTGTCAGACTCTTACTGACTAAAACCCACCCGTGTTCCTTCCGTTACCTGTGTTGCCAGGGGCCTCGGTAACCCTTTCGGGCTTTCCCACGACCTCGGCATGTTATATATAGGGCTGAATGTTCAGTAATCTCCTTTAGCAGAAAACGCATAAACTCTCTACAACTTATAAACTTAAAGAGCAGCTTTGCAGACATGCGACCGTGTACGCGACCTGGGCGTTTTTCATGATTCCAAACTTTTATTTAATGTGCACATCGAGCAAATAGTGGCCAAAGCTTCGAAGTGACTGGGATTTGTTATGAGACTCGCAGGGTGTTTCAAGAAAGCCTTAACCTGTTAAGCCCCGCGCGACACCGATTCGGAGTCAAACAATAGAAAATCAAGTGTGTCTCATTAGCTGTCCTTGACCAATTATGGATGATTTCGCAAATATATCGTGGTGAAACTGTTGGCACATCTATTTAAGTTCCTCATTTACAAAAAAAATCGAATTCAATGCGATGAATCTTTAGAAACTTTGACAACTGTAAGTGCCTGTTCAGGTGTTTCAGAAAGACTCTCCTCTTAAGTTTTTCAATATTTTTTTTTTCTGTATTAATCGTTCATTTGTCCTATTTTTTACTAGGCTTGCATTCAGTACAGCAATGCAATAAGCAATGAATAAGCAGATGCGTCGAATAATTTAATAATAATTCATTTAATTCAAGTAACATGACTCAACGTGTTAGGATTCTTTATTGCTTTTTTGTGAGAAGTCATCTTGAATATGCGTCACAAATTTGGAGCCCGTGTTATGGCAAATACATTGATCGTATTGAAAATATACAAAACGGATTTATTCGTTTTTTATGTCTTCGGCTGCGTATACAATACCATTCTGATAATTACATGAATCTTTGCAAGAAATTTCATTTACAGCCACTTATAAATCGTCATCGACTAGCAGACTGCACTTTTCTTTTAAAATGATATCTAACGAGATTGACTGTTCTGATCTCCTGCAATATCCCACATAGATCAGTTAGATTTAATCAACCTATCTCCATTCCCTTTTCTACAAAAGTTTTCAATGCAATGAATGTCTCCGTAGTGTTGTGCTTGACAAATGTTGCACAAGTCCCGTAGTACCAAACGGTCCCCGTAGTTTCATATAGTCCCGTAGTGCCGTCTTATTAAAGTCTATTCACAACACTTAATGATTTTGTTGTGAGTGGGATTGCACCTGGATTCTGTATTGCGATTGCAATTCTCAGGTGAAGTACCTACTTCAATATTCGTCTGTGAAGATAACAAAATTTTGTTATCATATGAACATAATTATATCGAAACCACCTGAGTTATTTGGTAAAAAACGTGTCTAACAAAGATTTACGCTAGTATAGCCTATTCTAATTAAGTCCTGATCGAAGCTTATTTAATTTTATTCTTACTGCAGTTATTTAAATTACTAACAATTAGAAGACTATTGTGGACAGGATATTAATTCAGATTTGTTACAGTTGCAATGGCAATCAGGGAATTTGGTTTAACCTTTTGACCGCCACAGTCATGTATAGATGACAAACCAAAATGTGCCAGCACGCCACGGTCACGACTACATGACATATTTATATGAAATAATTCGTAGCTTGGCGCCGAGGGCACGTTTTTGCATTTTTGACGTGGCGGTCAAAGGGTTAAATAGGTTTACATTTTATTAATATTCTACATACATTCTTTTAATTTTTTTAATGTGAGAACGTTGAAGGCTTCACCTTCTACAAATCTACAGTCTGACTGTAGATTTGTAGACCATTTTCTAATTAGGCTCGTGCAGACTGGCGCGATATCGCAGGCGCGACGTGGCACTTTCTACGAACGTTTTCATAGAATTTGTGCTACTACTGTAGCGTTGCGTCTATCTGCGGGTGCCTTTTTGATAAATACCTGATAATTGTTGACAGGCCTACACTGTCCTGCCATACATATTAACACTAATTTGAAAATATTATAAAAGAAAATTATTTTTAAAAGAATAACCGTGGAGTTTCTTGCCGGCTCTTCTCCATAGGAAACGACCAATTGAAACCGTGCACCTAGGTTCTGACGTTTCATAAGCGCCCATATAGGTTTAAGTGGATTTTTTTTTTTAATTTTGATTTTGTCCTCAATCTAAGACATCAGTGTTAGCACTCGGTTTTGTGGCGGATACATAAATGGGTTCCACAGCTTTTTACGTATAGTCAATATCATCATATTTGGCAAAAAGTTTTCCCATTTGTGCTAATGGCCGACTTCCAGTGTCACCATACCGTCTTTTAACCCGACTGCGACGAAGCCTAAATTCAGTCTGATACTTTTCTTTGATACATAAAAATCTACCGTTAGATCTTTATTTAAAAGCAGGTAGGTAGGTAACTATGTAGAATCGAAGCCCTCATTTAACTTGTCAAACTTCGTCAAGATACAAAATGTTATACACATATCAAGACATGTCTACGTGCCTAGAATAATTCCCACTTCATCAGAACTTAACAAACATGAACAACATCACTAGAGCAAAACTTCTGAAACCGTGACAAATGTTCACGAGTCTTAAGTTATTAAAGTCTGTGACGGCACTATTAATAATTCTGCAGCTGCAATATGACAGCTCACTGTGTTCGTGAACCCTTGCGATGTGGACCGTTTAAGAGGTATTTTAATCTAGCTTTATAATAATTAAGTATGGTCCGTAAATAAGTTGATAATTAATGGTGAGTGGTAGAGATGCTGAGTAAGTGTCTTAAGGCGCAGATATATGATTTTAGTGACTTTAAAATATGTTATTAAACCTTTCTATAATGCAAGTAAGTTATGCAAAAAATGTAGGTATGGAGGTATTTTAATCTAACTTTATAATAATTAAGTACCTATTGTCCGCAAATAAGTATATAATTAATGGTTAGAGGATATTAAGTATCTGTGAGTAAGTGTGTTTCGACTTCAGATAGAGGAGAAAAATAACAGGTTTTTTTCTTTTGATTGATTGTCTTTATTATAAGTAGGTAGGGTAACTGCTATAATTGTTATAGAATATGAATATTATTGATACGAGGATACATAGGAAAAGGCTAGGCAGATGATGATTGATGCAAGAATCTTTTTTACCAGAATTTTCTTGAAAAGAGTAAGACTTGGGACAATACTTTCAAATGAGATCAATAAATAAATAAACAATAAAAAAAATTGTATCGAGTTTTAAGTATGATTTTTTAGGGTTCCGTACCCAAAGTACCAACGGGACCCTATTACTAAGGTACCGCTGACCGTCCGTCTGTAAAAAATTAAGATATAAATTAAAGGGATCCCCATACAAGAAACGTAATTTTTTGGGCGTTCATCAAAACTACAGAACCCTTCATTCTCCTCTTCTCTTCACTCTCGTGGTCCGACACTCACTTGGCCGGTTTTTAGGCCTTTATAATGTCCGTCTGTCGGTCCCCTTGTAGCTCAGAGACGCTTAGTACCCTAGTCAGTAGTCCCTTGCACGTAATGTGGGGATAATATTTTTTTCTCGTCTATCCCATGGTGTAGAATATCGTTGGATAGGCCGTTTTAAAATATTGCGGGTCTGTGAATACCATTTTTCGAGTCAAGGATCTGTTTGCGTAATATTAAGCTTTAAAGTGCTCATTTTTATTAGAGTCAAGTAAAATGAATTCATCCCAACATTCCCAACTACGTAGCCCTTCACTCTTCGTGGTCCGACACGCACTTGGCTGGTTTTTTTTAATAATAATCTGATACCAATGTGCTATTTTGATAACAAATAATAGCCTTCGTTCTTTCTATCTGTGCGTGTCTATTCTAAAAGCTTTTCACAGCCTTACTTAAGTTTTAATTAAGTTTGTTTAAGTGAAAGCATTACAGGTGCAAAAACACTATCGTGTCATTAGACTGTGTTGCTAAGTTAATGTGAGCAGTTGGAAACTGAGCCAAGTTAACTTCGTTAGGACTTTGTTACATTCCTTTACTTAGTTCTACATTACGGTAGGTAGAGTGGGAAAGAGAATAATGTGTTTGCTACTTAATGGAACAAAGTAATCTAAATTTGCAGCTTGCGGTAGGAGAGACAATTTTACCCGTCATAAAATCGTCACGTAAGGAAAAAAGCGTTATGCCCTCCCCATGCGGCTTTCTCTCTTTCTCTGTCACTTTGTATTATATACGAGTGTGTGTGTGTGTGAGTATCGCGTAAGGAACTTCGTTGTTGACAGATTAGAATGCGAACGTTGTCGAAAATATGGTAACAAATCAGTTTACATTATATGTAGTCAGGCAAATTAATTGTTTATCAAATTGACGCACTACGCAAAGATTGACAAGACTAATTAGAATATACAATTTAAGCTGATATAGTCAGCCCCCGTGGTGGCCCAGAAGTAGCGGCCGCGACTTTAGGAGTTGTGTAGGCCGTAGGTTCGAACCCTGACAGGCGCTTTACTTTGTGTAAACTATATTATCACCATTGCTTTCCAAACGGTGAAGGAAAACATCGTCAGGAAGCCGGCCTGGCATGGAACCAAAAAATCAAACATATATGACATCTACCAACCCGCACTGGGCCCGCGTGGTGGATTACAGCCCACTCCCTCTCTCAGAGAGGAGGCCTGGCAGTGGGAACACTAGGTATAGGCTGAATATGTAGTCAGCCCCGAGGGTTAATGTCCAAGGTAAAAAGTGGCATTTTGTCAACGATAACGATGATGCTTAGGAAGTAATTGACTTTTTTGTCTAAAATATGTTTAAAGGGCTTTTTTTTTTTGGTGGGAAATTATCAAATAACTTCTCCCGCTCTGGGCGGAGCGGGAGGGTGTGTCAGACTCTTACTGACTAAAACCCACCCGTGTTCCTTCCGTTACCTGTGTTGCCAGGGGCCTCGGTAACCCTTTCGGGCTTTCCCACGACCTCGGCAGGTTATATATAGGGCTGAATGTTCAGTAATCTCCTTTAGCAGAAAACGCATAAACTCTCTACAACTTATAAACTTAAAGAGCAGCTTTGCAGACATGCGACCGTGTACGCGACCTGGGCGTTTTTCATGATTCCAAACTTTTATTTAATGTGCACATCGAGCAAATAGTGGCCAAAGCTTCGAAGTGACTGGGATTTGTTATGAGACTCGCAGGGTGTTTCAAGAAAGCCTTAACCTGTTAAGCCCCGCGCGACACCGATTCGGAGTCAAACAATAGAAAATCAAGTGTGTCTCATTAGCTGTCCTTGACCAATTATGGATGATTTCGCAAATATATCGTGGTGAAACTGTTGGCACATCTATTTAAGTTCCTCATTTACAAAAAAAATCGAATTCAATGCGGTGAATCTTTAGAAACTTTGACAACTGTAAGTGCCTGTTCAGGTGTTTCAGAAAGACTCTCCTCTTAAGTTTTTCAATATTTTTTTTTTCTGTATTAATCGTTCATTTGTCCTATTTTTTACTAGGCTTGCATTCAGTACAGCAATGCAATAAGCAATGAATAAGCAGATGCGTCGAATAATTTAATAATAATTCATTTAATTCAAGTAACATGACTCAACGTGTTAGGATTCTTTATTGCTTTTTTGTGAGAAGTCATCTTGAATATGCGTCACAAATTTGGAGCCCGTGTTATGGCAAATACATTGATCGTATTGAAAATATACAAAACGGATTTATTCGTTTTTTATGTCTTCGGCTGCGTATACAATACCATTCTGATAATTACATGAATCTTTGCAAGAAATTTCATTTACAGCCACTTATAAATCGTCATCGACTAGCAGACTGCACTTTTCTTTTAAAATGATATCTAACGAGATTGACTGTTCTGATCTCCTGCAATATCCCACATAGATCAGTTAGATTTAATCAACCTATCTCCATTCCCTTTTCTACAAAAGTTTTCAATGCAATGAATGTCTCCGTAGTGTTGTGCTTGACAAATGTTGCACAAGTCCCGTAGTACCAAACGGTCCCCGTAGTTTCATATAGTCCCGTAGTGCCGTCTTATTAAAGTCTATTCACAACACTTAATGATTTTGTTGTGAGTGGGATTGCACCTAGATTCTGTATTGCGATTGCAATTCTCAGGTGAAGTACCTACTTCAATATTCGTCTGTGAAGATAACAAAATTTTGTTATCATATGAACATAATTATATCGAAACCACCTGAGTTATTTGGTAAAAAACGTGTCTAACAAAGATTTACGCTAGTATAGCCTATTCTAATTAAGTCCTGATCGAAGCTTATTTAATTTTATTCTTACTGCAGTTATTTAAATTACTAACAATTAGAAGACTATTGTGGACAGGATATTAATTCAGATTTGTTACAGTTGCAATGGCAATCAGGGAATTTGGTTTAACCTTTTGACCGCCACAGTCATGTATAGATGACAAACCAAAATGTGCCAGCACGCCACGGTCACGACTACATGACATATTTATATGAAATAATTCGTAGCTTGGCGCCGAGGGCACGTTTTTGCATTTTTGACGTGGCGGTCAAAGGGTTAAATAGGTTTACATTTTATTAATATTCTACATACATTCTTTTAATTTTTTTAATGTGAGAACGTTGAAGGCTTCACCTTCTACAAATCTACAGTCTGACTGTAGATTTGTAGACCATTTTCTAATTAGGCTCGTGCAGACTGGCGCGATATCGCAGGCGCGACGTGGCACTTTCTACGAACGTTTTCATAGAATTTGTGCTACTACTGTAGCGTTGCGTCTATCTGCGGGTGCCTTTTTGATAAATACCTGATAATTGTTGACAGGCCTACACTGTCCTGCCATACATATTAACACTAATTTGAAAATATTATAAAAGAAAATTATTTTTAAAAGAATAACCGTGGAGTTTCTTGCCGGCTCTTCTCCATAGGAAACGACCAATTGAAACCGTGCACCTAGGTTCTGACGTTTCATAAGCGCCCATATAGGTTTAAGTGGATTTTTTTTTTTAATTTTGATTTTGTCCTCAATCTAAGACATCAGTGTTATGGCCCTCTACGGGGCACCTGTATGGGCGCGCTCTCTGGCGCTGCGGCCAGCCCGCCGGTTGAGCGCGGCCCAAAGGGTCATGGCCATCCGGATGGTCCGAGGATACCGCACGGTCTCCTGTGAGGCAGCGAGCCTCCTTGCCGGATTGCCGCCATGGGATCTGGAGGCAAAAGTCCTCGCGCACGTATGGGAGTGGCGCGAGGAGGCGAAACGCCGGGGCGTAAGTCCGCTGCCGCGGGAAATCGCGGCACAGCGGACGGAGCTCCGGCGGGATCTCATGGCGTCATGGAAAGTACGGTTGTTGCAACCCAGTGCTGGGCACGCCACGATTGCGGCGATAAGTCCCCTCTTTGAGGAGTGGCTGGAGAGGCGCCACGGCGTCCTCACCTTCCGCGTGACGCAGGTCCTCACCGGACACGGCAGCTTCGGGAGGTTCCTGTGTCGGATAAGGCGGGAGGAAACGTCCGGGTGTCACCACTGTGTGGATCGCCTGGAGGACACGGTGGAGCATACGGTGGAGGTCTGCCCGGCTTGGGCAGAGCACCGCCGTGTCCTAGTGGAGGCGATCGGCGGCAGAGACCTCTCGCGTCCGGCCCTGGTTCAGGCCATGGTACGGAGCGAGAGGGCATGGGCAGCCGTCACCTCCTTCTGTGAAGCAGTAATGCTCGCAAAGGAGGAGGCGGGACGGTTGAGGGAAAGGCAAGTTTCGCGCCCTCTCGCCCCTAGCCGCCGCAGGAGACGCCCAGGGCGTCGGGAATCCCGGGCGGATTTCCGGCCACCGTAGGCGCGGGCTTGCGGACGGTGAGCAATGGGTAGCTCACCGTCCGGTAAGGACCAGGCCCGGGTCGACGGCGCGTTGTATTCCACGCGCGCCTCAAAGAGATGTCGTCAGCACATAGTAGGGGTCCACTAGGGCCGATGCCTGCCGGGGTCGCGGGAAGGTACTTATGGGTCACCGAGGCCCCCGCAACACAGGCAACAAGAAGGAATACGGGTGGGTTTTAGTCAGTAAGAGTCTGACACACCCTCCCGCTCCGCCCAGAGCGGGAGAAGTTATTTGATGATTTCCCACCCTAAAAAAAAAAAAAAAAAAAAAAAAGACATCAGTGTTAGCACTCGGTTTTGTGGCGGATACATAAATGGGTTCCACAGCTTTTTACGTATAGTCAATATCATCATATTTGGCAAAAAGTTTTCCCATTTGTGCTAATGGCCGACTTCCAGTGTCACCATACCGTCTTTTAACCCGACTGCGACGAAGCCTAAATTCAGTCTGATACTTTTCTTTTATACATAAAAATCTACCGTTAGATCTTTATAAAAAGCAGGTAGGTAGGTAAATATGTAGAATCGAAGCTCTCATTTAACTTGTCAAACTTCGTCAAGATACAAATACACAAATCAAGACATGTCTACGTGCCTAGAATAATTCCCACTTCATCAGAACTTAACAAACATGAACAACATCACTAGAGCAAAACTTCTGAAACCGTGACAAATGTTCACGAGTCTTATGTTATTAAAGTCTGTGACGGCACTATTAATAATTCTGCAGCTGCAATATGACAGCTCACTGTGTTCGTGAACCCTTGCGATGTGGACCGTTTAAGAGGTATTTTAATCTAGCTTTATAATAATTAAGTATGGTCCGTAAATAAGTTGATAATTAATGGTGAGTGGTAGAGATGCTGAGTAAGTGTCTTAAGGCGCAGATATATGATTTTAGTGACTTTAAAATATGTTATTAAACCTTTCTATAATGCAAGTAAGTTATGCAAAAAATGTAGGTATGGAGGTATTTTAATCTAACTTTATAATAATTAAGTACCTATTGTCCGCAAATAAGTATATAATTAATGGTTAGAGGATATTAAGTATCTGTGAGTAAGTGTGTTTCGACTTCAGATAGAGGAGAAAAATAACAGGTTTTTTTCTTTTGATTGATTGTCTTTATTATAAGTAGGTAGGGTAACTGCTATAATTGTTATAGAATATGAATATTATTGATACGAGGATACATAGGAAAAGGCTAGGCAGATGATGATTGATGCAAGAATCTTTTTTACCAGAATTTTCTTGAAAAGAGTAAGACTTGGGACAATACTTTCAAATGAGATCAATAAATAAATAAACAATAAAAGAAATTGTATCGAGTTTTAAGTATGATTTTTTAGGGTTCCGTACCCAAAGTACCAACGGGACCCTATTACTAAGGTACCGCTGACCGTCCGTCTGTAAAAAATTAAGATATAAATTAAAGGGATCCCCATACAAGAAACGTAATTTTTTGGGCGTTCATCAAAACTACAGAACCCTTCATTCTCCTCTTCTCTTCACTCTCGTGGTCCGACACTCACTTGGCCGGTTTTTAGGCCTTTATAATGTCCGTCTGTCGGTCCCCTTGTAGCTCAGAGACGCTTAGTACCCTAGTCAGTAGTCCCTTGCACGTAATGTGGGGATAATATTTTTTTCTCGTCTATCCCATGGTGTAGAATATCGTTGGATAGGCCGTTTTAAAATATTGCGGGTCTGTGAATACCATTTTTCGAGTCAAGGATCTGTTTGCGTAATATTAAGCTTTAAAGTGCTCATTTTTATTAGAGTCAAGTAAAATGAATTCATCCCAACATTCCCAACTACGTAGCCCTTCACTCTTCGTGGTCCGACACGCACTTGGCTGGTTTTTTTTAATAATAATCTGATACCAATGTGCTATTTTGATAACAAATAATAGCCTTCGTTCTTTCTATCTGTGCGTGTCTATTCTAAAAGCTTTTCACAGCCTTACTTAAGTTTTAATTAAGTTTGTTTAAGTGAAAGCATTACAGGTGCAAAAAACACTATCGTGTCATTAGACTGTGTTGCTAAGTTAATGTGAGCAGTTGGAAACTGAGCCAAGTTAACTTCGTTAGGACTTTGTTACATTCCTTTACTTAGTTCTACATTACGGTAGGTAGAGTGGGAAAGAGAATAATGTGTTTGCTACTTAATGGAACAAAGTAATCTAAATTTGCAGCTTGCGGTAGGAGAGACAATTTTACCCGTCATAAAATCGTCACGTAAGGAAAAAAGCGTTATGCCCTCCCCATGCGGCTTTCTCTCTTTCTCTGTCACTTTGTATTATATACGAGTGTGTGTGTGTGTGAGTATCGCGTAAGGAACTTCGTTGTTGACAGATTAGAATGCGAACGTTGTCGAAAATATGGTAACAAATCAGTTTACATTATATGTAGTCAGGCAAATTAATTGTTTATCAAATTGACGCACTACGCAAAGATTGACAAGACTAATTAGAATATACAATTTAAGCTGATATAGTCAGCCCCCGTGGTGGCCCAGAAGTAGCGGCCGCGACTTTAGGAGTTGTGTAGGCCGTAGGTTCGAACCCTGACAGGCGCTTTACTTTGTGTAAACTATATTATCACCATTGCTTTCCAAACGGTGAAGGAAAACATCGTCAGGAAGCCGGCCTGGCATGGAACCAAAAAATCAAACATATATGACATCTACCAACCCGCACTGGGCCCGCGTGGTGGATTACAGCCCACTCCCTCTCTCAGAGAGGAGGCCTGGCAGTGGGAACACTAGGTATAGGCTGAATATGTAGTCAGCCCCGAGGGTTAATGTCCAAGGTAAAAAGTGGCATTTTGTCAACGATAACGATGATGCTTAGGAAGTAATTGACTTTTTTGTCTAAAATATGTTTAAAGGGCTTTTTTTTTTGGTGGGAAATTATCAAATAACTTCTCCCGCTCTGGGCGGAGCGGGAGGGTGTGTCAGACTCTTACTGACTAAAACCCACCCGTGTTCCTTCCGTTACCTGTGTTGCCAGGGGCCTCGGTAACCCTTTCGGGCTTTCCCACGACCTCGGCAGGTTATATATAGGGCTGAATGTTCAGTAATCTCCTTTAGCAGAAAACGCATAAACTCTCTACAACTTATAAACTTAAAGAGCAGCTTTGCAGACATGCGACCGTGTACGCGACCTGGGCGTTTTTCATGATTCCAAACTTTTATTTAATGTGCACATCGAGCAAATAGTGGCCAAAGCTTCGAAGTGACTGGGATTTGTTATGAGACTCGCAGGGTGTTTCAAGAAAGCCTTAACCTGTTAAGCCCCGCGCGACACCGATTCGGAGTCAAACAATAGAAAATCAAGTGTGTCTCATTAGCTGTCCTTGACCAATTATGGATGATTTCGCAAATATATCGTGGTGAAACTGTTGGCACATCTATTTAAGTTCCTCATTTACAAAAAAAATCGAATTCAATGCGATGAATCTTTAGAAACTTTGACAACTGTAAGTGCCTGTTCAGGTGTTTCAGAAAGACTCTCCTCTTAAGTTTTTCAATATTTTTTTTTTCTGTATTAATCGTTCATTTGTCCTATTTTTTACTAGGCTTGCATTCAGTACAGCAATGCAATAAGCAATGAATAAGCAGATGCGTCGAATAATTTAATAATAATTCATTTAATTCAAGTAACATGGCTCAACGTGTTAGGATTCTTTATTGCTTTTTTGTGAGAAGTCATCTTGAATATGCGTCACAAATTTGGAGCCCGTGTTATGGCAAATACATTGATCGTATTGAAAATATACAAAACGGATTTATTCGTTTTTTATGTCTTCGGCTGCGTATACAATACCATTCTGATAATTACATGAATCTTTGCAAGAAATTTCATTTACAGCCACTTATAAATCGTCATCGACTAGCAGACTGCACTTTTCTTTTAAAATGATATCTAACGAGATTGACTGTTCTGATCTCCTGCAATATCCCACATAGATCAGTTAGATTTAATCAACCTATCTCCATTCCCTTTTCTACAAAAGTTTTCAATGCAATGAATGTCTCCGTAGTGTTGTGCTTGACAAATGTTGCACAAGTCCCGTAGTACCAAACGGTCCCCGTAGTTTCATATAGTCCCGTAGTGCCGTCTTATTAAAGTCTATTCACAACACTTAATGATTTTGTTGTGAGTGGGATTGCACCTGGATTCTGTATTGCGATTGCAATTCTCAGGTGAAGTACCTACTTCAATATTCGTCTGTGAAGATAACAAAATTTTGTTATCATATGAACATAATTATATCGAAACCACCTGAGTTATTTGGTAAAAAACGTGTCTAACAAAGATTTACGCTAGTATAGCCTATTCTAATTAAGTCCTGATCGAAGCTTATTTAATTTTATTCTTACTGCAGTTATTTAAATTACTAACAATTAGAAGACTATTGTGGACAGGATATTAATTCAGATTTGTTACAGTTGCAATGGCAATCAGGGAATTTGGTTTAACCTTTTGACCGCCACAGTCATGTATAGATGACAAACCAAAATGTGCCAGCACGCCACGGTCACGACTACATGACATATTTATATGAAATAATTCGTAGCTTGGCGCCGAGGGCACGTTTTTGCATTTTTGACGTGGCGGTCAAAGGGTTAAATAGGTTTACATTTTATTAATATTCTACATACATTCTTTTAATTTTTTTAATGTGAGAACGTTGAAGGCTTCACCTTCTACAAATCTACAGTCTGACTGTAGATTTGTAGACCATTTTCTAATTAGGCTCGTGCAGACTGGCGCGATATCGCAGGCGCGACGTGGCACTTTCTACGAACGTTTTCATAGAATTTGTGCTACTACTGTAGCGTTGCGTCTATCTGCGGGTGCCTTTTTGATAAATACCTGATAATTGTTGACAGGCCTACACTGTCCTGCCATACATATTAACACTAATTTAAAAATATTATAAAAGAAAATTATTTTTAAAAGAATAACCGTGGAGTTTCTTGCCGGCTCTTCTCCATAGGAAACGACCAATTGAAACCGTGCACCTAGGTTCTGACGTTTCATAAGCGCCCATATAGGTTTAAGTGGATTTTTTTTTTTAATTTTGATTTTGTCCTCAATCTAAGACATCAGTGTTAGCACTCGGTTTTGTGGCGGATACATAAATGGGTTCCACAGCTTTTTACGTATAGTCAATATCATCATATTTGGCAAAAAGTTTTCCCATTTGTGCTAATGGCCGACTTCCAGTGTCACCATACCGTCTTTTAACCCGACTGCGACGAAGCCTAAATTCAGTCTGATACTTTTCTTTGATACATAAAAATCTACCGTTAGATCTTTATTTAAAAGCAGGTAGGTAGGTAACTATGTAGAATCGAAGCCCTCATTTAACTTGTCAAACTTCGTCAAGATACAAAATGTTATACACAAATCAAGACATGTCTACGTGCCTAGAATAATTCCCACTTCATCAGAACTTAACAAACATGAACAACATCACTAGAGCAAAACTTCTGAAACCGTGACAAATGTTCACGAGTCTTAAGTTATTAAAGTCTGTGACGGCACTATTAATAATTCTGCAGCTGCAATATGACAGCTCACTGTGTTCGTGAACCCTTGCGATGTGGACCGTTTAAGAGGTATTTTAATCTAGCTTTACAATAATTAAGTATGGTCCGTAAATAAGTTGATAATTAATGGTGAGTGGTAGAGATGCTGAGTAAGTATCTTAAGGCGCAGATATATGATTTTAGTGACTTTAAAATATGTTATTAAACCTTTCTCTAATGCAAGTAAGTTATGCAAAAAATGTAGGTATGGAGGTATTTTAATCTAGCTTTATAATAATTAAGTATTGTCCGCAAATAAGTATATAATTAATGGTGAGAGGATATTAAGTATCTGTGAGTAAGTGTGTTTCGACTTCAGATAGAGGAGAAAAATAACAGGTTTTTTTCTTTTGATTGATTGTCTTTATTATGAGTAGGTAGGGTAACTGCTATAATTATTGTTATAGAATATGAATATTATTGATACGAGGATACATAGGAAAAGGCTAGGCAGATGATGATTGATGCAAGAATCTTTTATACCAGAATTTTCTTGAAAAGAGTAAGACTTGGGACAATACTTTCAAATGAGATCAATAAATAAATAAACAATATAAAAAATTGTATCGAGTTTTAAGTATGATTTTTTAGGGTTCCGTACCCAAAGTGCCAACGGGACCCTATTACAAAGGTACCGCTGACCGTCCGTCTGTAAAAAAATAATATATAAATTATAGGGATCCCCATACAAGAAACGTAATTTTTTCGGCGTTCATCAAAACTACAGAACCCTTCACTCTCCCCTTCTCTTCACTCTCGTGGTCCAACACTCACTTGGCCGGTTTTTAGGCCTTTATAATGTCCGTCTGTCGGTCCCCGTTGTAGCTCAGAGACGCTTAGTACTTCCCTTGCACGTAATGTGGGGATAATATTTTTTCTCTCCTATCCCATGGTGTAGGATATCGTTGGATAGGCCGTTTTAAAATATTGCGGGTCTGTGAACACAATTTTTCGAGTCAAGGATCTGTTTGCGTGGCTTTAAAGTGCTCATTTTTGTTAGAGTCAAGAAAAATGAATTCATCCCAACATTCCCAAATACGGAACCCTTCACTCTGCGTGGTCCGACACGCACTTGACCGGTTTTTTATAATAATAATCTGATGCCAATGTGTTATTTTTTTAACAAATAATATCCTTCGTTCTTTTTATCTGTGCGTGTCTATTCTAAAAGCTTTTCACAGCCTTACTTAAGTTTTAATTAAGTTTGTTTAAGTGAAAGCATTAGAGGTGCAAAAAACACTATCGTGTCATTAGACTGTGTTGCTAAGTTAATGTGAGCAGTTGGAAACTGAGCCAAGTTAACTTCGTTAGGACTTTGTTACATTCCTTTACTTAGTTCTACATTACGGTAGGTAGAGTGGGAAAGAGAATAATGTGTTTGCTACTTAATGGAACAAAGTAATCTAAATTTGCAGCTTGCGGTAGGAGAGACAATTTTACCCGTCATAAAATCGTCACGTAAGGAAAAAAGCGTTATGCCCTCCCCATGCGGCTTTCTCTCTTTCTCTGTCTCTTTGTATTATATACGAGTGTGTGTATGTGTGAGTATCGCGTAAGGAACTTCGTTGTTGACAGATTATAATGCGAACGTTGTCGAAAATATGGTAATAAATCAGTTTACATTATATGTAGTCAGGCAAATTAATTGTTTATCAAATTGACGCACTACGCAAAGATTGACAAGACTAATTTGAATATACAATTTAAGCTGATATAGTCAGCCCCCGTGGTGGCCCAGAAGTAGCGGCCGCGACTTTAGGAGTTGTGTAGGCCGTAGGTTCGAACCCTGACAGGCGCTTTACTTTGTGTAAACTATATCATCACCATTGTTTTCCAAACGGTGAAGGAAAACATCGTCAGGACGCCGGCCTGGCATGGAACCAAAAAATCAAAGATATGTGACATCTACCAACCCGCACTGGGCCTACGCGGTGGATTACAGCCCACTCCCTCTCACAGAGAGGAGGCCTGGGGACACTATAAGCTGAATATGTAGTCAGCCCCGAAGGTTAATGTCAAAGGTAAAAAGTGGCATTTTGTCAGCGATAACGATGATGCTTAGGAAGTAATTGACTTTTTTGTCTAAAATATGTTTAAAGGGCTTTTTTTGGTGGGAAATTATCAAATAACTTCTCCCGCTCTGGGCGGAGCGGGAGGGTGTGACAGACTCTTACTGACTAAAACCCACCCGTGTTCCTTCCATTACCTGTGCCGTTACCAGGGGCCTCGGTGACCCTTTCGGGCTTTCCCGCGACCTCGGCAGGTTTTATATGGGGCTGAATGTTCAGTAATCTCCTTTAGCAGAAAACGCGTAAACTCTCTACAACTTATAAACTTAAAGAGCAGCTTTGCAGAGATGCGACGGTGTACGCGACCTGGGCGTTTTTCATGATTCCAAATTTTTATTTAATGTGCACATCGAGCAAATAGTGGCCAAAGCTTCGAAGTGACTGGGTTTTGTTATGAGACTCGCAGGGTGTTTCAAGAAAGCCTTAGCCTGTTAAGCCCCGCGCGACACCGATTCGGAGTTAAACAATAGAAAATCAAGTGTGTCTCATTAGCTGTCCTTGACCAATTATCGATGATTTCGCAAATATATCGTGGTGAAACTGTTGGCACATCTATTTAAGTTCCTCATTTACAAAAAAAATCGAAATCAATGCGGTGAATCTTTAGAAACTTTGACAACTGTAAGTGCCTTTTCAGGTGTTTCAGAAAGACCTTAAGTTTTTCAATATTTTTTTTTTCTGTATTAATCTTTCATTGTCCTATTTTTTTACTAGGCTTGCATTCAGTACAGCAATGCAATAGGCAATGAATAAGCAGATGCGTCGAATAATTTAATAATAATTCATTTAATTCAAGTAACATGACTAAACGTGTTAGGATTCTTTATTGATTTTTTGTGAGAAGTCATCTTGAATATGCGTCACAAATTTGGAGCCCGTGTTATGGCAAATACATTGATCGTATTGAAAATATACAAAACAGATTTATTCGTTTTCTATGTCTTCGACTGCGTACACAATACCATTCTGATAATTACAT
Source organism: Atethmia centrago (assembly GCA_905333075.3). Classification (NCBI taxonomy): domain Eukaryota; kingdom Metazoa; phylum Arthropoda; class Insecta; order Lepidoptera; family Noctuidae; genus Atethmia; species Atethmia centrago. Next base: position 6,874,723 of record HG995379.1, read on the forward strand.
GAATCTTTGCAAGAAATTTCATTTACAGCCACTTATAAATCGTCATCGACTAGCAGACTGCACTTTTCTTTTAAAATGATATCTAACGAGATTGACTGTTCTGATCTCCTGCAATATCCCACATAGATCAGTTAGATTTAATCCACCTATCTCCATTCCCTTTTCTTCTTCTAACTACAAAGCTTATACATAGTGCGAGCGAGTAAGGACTTTAATGTCCTTTGTAAAGAGTTCTAATTTGACCCATTTACCACCAAAACCTATTCTACACGCACTCAGCTAAACGCCGACTTTTTTAGAGTGCATAGTGGTTAATGTACCTTATATATTCTTTTCAATCGCGCTTGTTAGTGATCATAAGATTTCTACTACTTTCTCTGTTTTTACCCGTGAGAACCTGTAATTGGCTGCGTGTTACATATACAATTGTTATCCATTTGTTATAGCTCTTGGTTTTCCTATAAATAAATAAATAAATAAGCTACCGAATAACTTATTTCATTGTTGTTGAAAGTCGTTGTAGAAATACAAAACGCTTTGAAAGCGATCTCCGCTTGTCTAGACCGTAAAATAAATTTATTACATGATAAATAATATTTATTTCTACAAATTGGTTCACAAAAACAATTTTACACGTCAAAATTAAATTATGTTTTAGAACTAGTTGAGTTGGGTGTTTCCTACAGAGAGTCAGAGTGTGCCGCTTGGGAGGAGCCGCGCCGTGCCCTCGTCTCAGGAGTAGGCAGTGACCTGTCGCTGCCAGCCGTAGTCGACCCCATGGTCGGCAGCGAGGAATCCTGGGAAGCGGTGGTATCCTTCTGCGAAACAGTCATGTCGCAGAAGGAGGCTGCGGAAAGGGAGCGGGAGATCTCTTCCTCTCACCCTGCCCGCAGCACGCGCACCGGGCGTTGGCGGAGGATTGACAACGCCCTTTTCCAGCCCCCCCTAAATGGATCCAGGGGCGACGGACTCAGGGACATCCGTCGCCCCCCACATGCAGGACCCGAGGTGGCAGCGCATAGTGTTCCACGCGCGCCTCTATTGGAAGTCGCGGGGGGAGTTTTACACCTCACTGGCTGGTGCTGGCCCACAATGGCGGGCCGGCACCAGCCGGGGAGCGCGGAAGTCGCACGAGCTCCCATGAAAAAATTAAGTGTGTTTCCTAACCAACTACTCTAAAAGAGACTGTGATCTCTGAGATAGTTTCTCAAAGTCGAAACATAATCTTGGTCAGGCCATATTACAGATTAATGTCTGAGATGGTCTTTTGAGGAAAGAACCATATTTGAGTGGACCTGTCCAATCAATGAATGCATTTGTCAGTAATCGTCCAGCTCAACACACGACCATAAAGACCATAAAGAGCTCAACGACTCGACGGAGAATACCAAAGAAATGACATTTGGGTAGGTCGCATTAAGTCCTCTAAACTGCCATAGATTATTTATTGAAAGTATCATCACTTGCTTTACATAGATATTGTGACATAATTAGTAATATCACTTTTGTAGACATACCTATTTTTGGAAAAACTGCATCCTCTTACTACAGGTATTTTGAGAGGACCTGCACGTTAAACACGCCACAGTATATTATGTTGACGGAACATTGGAAATTCAAAGCGAAATTATCGAGAGCATTTGAGCATTGAGTACGAATCAGCAGTACGAATACGTAATGACGTATTAAGTGAATCGGGTACGCCATTTACATTACATGAAATAATGGAGTCCATGTGAATGTGGAGGCCTCCAATTGATCCAGTATTGCAGTACTCGAAACAAGCGCGGTTTTACGTGTTCTATTTAGTCTGTGGTTGGTTTAAGGTAGGTCTGCAATGCGACCATTCGTAAGCGAGTATTTCGTTGAAACACAAATTAAGGCTCAGATATATGATTTTACTAACTTTTAAATTTGTTAGTATGCCTTCATATAATGCAAGTAAATTATGCAAAAAAAAAAAAACTTACCAAGGGGTATCGTATTACCCAGTACTGGTTGTCAGACTTTCGGGCTTCAGACTACCCGTAACGACTGTCAAAGATCTACGAATTCTGGCGTTCAACGGGTTAAGTATTATAGTAAAATACTTGATGAAATAAATTCAGGAAGCAATAATATGTCTACCCAAAGCATACAAACTGCTATTATTTTCAAACTACTTAAGATATTTTCATGATTTATTTTTGTATGAACAGACTATTGTATTATTTATATCCTATCTGTGATTTGGTTTCAATATTCATATTTTCGTTAAAAAAAAAATATTCCCTATGAAACCGAACGGCCACGCGGCGTGAGTGCGACGCACATTGGTATGGCCAAGGTTAACGGCGATTACCCGACCCTTAATAAATAGTAATTTGAAAGAGTGGAATTTATAGCTCTTTAACCCTTCTACTGTTATAATTCTCCAAATCGATATCCTGTAAACAAATAAACTATGTGCTCGAGTGTAAGCCTCGTTACGCTCGGTTCCGAATGCTCAGTACGCTATATACCTAAATTATTAATGTTATTAAAATTGAATTCCTATTAAAGTGATGGAAATCTTCATTGTGATTATTGTAATCTGTAATATTGGATAAGGAAAATAAATAATAAATAATTGGATAATGTAAATGATTGAATATAAAAAATTTGTTTAACTGTAACTGATATTTAAAAATATAAAATTTAAAAATCAATGCAAGTGTAAAATTTAATGTATATTAATCATTCAATAATAATAATTGTACCTAGATATTTGCACGCCATGAGAAACGGCAGACATGTCGTGAGCCACTTGTATTAAGATCTTGCATGCATGTATTATTTTAATTCTGTATGCATACACATGTTCGAGCAAATAAAATTTATTATTCTTATTCTTATTCTTATACGGCGTGCAAAATATTACATAAATTAAAATATTAATATAAACAAAACAATGTCAACAAAAAAAAAAACAGACATTAAAGTGAAGTCAATTAATAATATTATAGTGTATTACATAAGTCTTACATGATCAGATTAACAATTAATTATAACGATCACAATCACAATCTGGATAAACTCATATCATTTAGAAAGTCTTTAGTCAGAAAAGTGCGTGTGTAGACAAATTGAAGGGTGTGGTACAGACTATCCAACTGAACTATTTTCTTCTTGGGGACCAACATCGTAATTGCGAAAAATTTATCAACTTATCACAAAACATCAATACCAAGTCGACCCAAATGTATGGGACGGCTGATTATATTATTTTTTCTCGATTGCCTTCTGATGATGTATGTTGAAGATTTCGTCAAGATTACTTGTGTTATTAATACGTGAAAGTAAGACAAACTTACTCACAATACAATAATATTACTAGGCACCTATCAAGATTGTTTGTTCTGTATCGATCTGACTTGCTCATGTAAGAGCGATGGTAACTTAGTTAAGACTTCATTATGTTTGGCAGTTAACGTAATTTGCGACTCTCTGAGAAGATTGATTTCAGCAATGCGATGCTGTATTTCTTTGTTTCAATTCTTTGTCGATCGTTATTCGTTAATTCTATTATTGTTGTATTTATTTGTTCTTTCCGTTTCTTTGTTTTATAGAAAAGCTTTTCAAAAGATGTTTATTTTATATGCAATACTGGGCATATACTCGTATAGGTACAAATGTTGCTTACACTAACATTTAAGCCCAGAATAATCTATCCGTAGGTCATACAAATACTTTAAATATTATGTAACTATTTTCTTCAAATAACAGGCATATAATAGGGTATTTTACTATATGCGAGAAAACATCTATAAATATATTATTGAGATAGTTTAGGCAAAAAGGAGTCGGAAAATGTTAGTTTTAGTTCATAAAATAACAAAATAAATTTTATAATTCAATTCAACGTTTTCAGTTTTTCTAATCATGAAATAGTAGCCGCCATGCTATTACGTCATACGGCTGTGTAAACTAAAACGTGTCAACTGTCAACTGATAGTTAAATAATGTGGTCATGACGTCACTTGGCTATGTAAACAAATGCTGTTTACACAGAGCAACTTGGCGTCCACTGCGTCCTGCGTTTTCGTCAAACTACGCGCGAAATTTGAAAATGTAAAATTTAAATGCATTTTTATGGCACTTATCGATTGAATAAAAATTTTGTGATTTTTTTGGGGCATATTAGCACTATCGAATTTAATTAAGACACTTTTCAAAAATGGCTGTAAGACCCTATTGCTATGGTTAGTTACAATGATCATTTGTTAGTGATATTCATAAGATCCAACAAAAATACATGATATACAAAAACTAAATTTCCCCTGAGACCTTGTTCACGTCGTCTATCCCACAGAAACCATACATTTCTCCGAGACAAAACGTGCAACGCCTATGTCAATTTCCAGTCCATAAACTATGTTTATCCATGCAAAATATCACGTCGATCTGTTGCTCCGTTGCTGCGTGACAAAGGAACAAACAAACACTTTCTCATTTACAATATTAGTAGGCTCCCCCCTTCTCCTCATTAACAGGGAGGAGTGGGGACTCCCTCTATCCTCCTTTAGCGAGGTGTCGTCACAAACTGAGCGAGGTAACACAGTTAACGTCGTTAGTTACTTTAACTTCGTTTTAATTCCTGGTTCGGTTCAATTTACTGCGGTCCGTAATAGGTTTTCATTGTTTGGTGCTCCGAGACGCTCTATTAGCGTTGTTAGTTATATTATTGTTGGTTTGTAGAACGTCCTTGTATTTAAATACTGTTAGGGGCATTATTTTTCAGTACTTAGGTGTTTTTTTTGTAGAGACACGAGTGAGTTCTACATTTAGAGGTAGTCCGGGCTGTATATAGAAATACCCATATTTCTACAGCTATGTTTAAGGCGCTGAAAAGACCCAATTGACCAAAATAGGCTTCTCTTAAGAAAAAAGATTTGCTAAATCTGTATAGTTTGTGGTAGCAGAAAAAATATATGTTAATTTTGAACATATTTCCCAGAACTTGGTTGTTACCAAAACATGTTTTGAAAAAAAATCTCTATAAAAACTAACGTTAAACTAACCTCTTGCCTTGAGTTCTAATCCAAAATATCTGTATTCAATATCAACATACGTTACGTATTTAATTAATAACAAGACCATCTTATTTGAATGCAGAACTTGGTTGTTTTTTATTTTCAATTACTCAACTCAATTTTGAGTAAATAGATAATTGCTTCATATTTTTCAATAAATTACAAGCGTTGTGTCATCGCGCTTCTCGTTCTTTTCTATGCAATCTGACAGTGACCGCGGTTTAGGTGTTGTCAGCGTCTTAAGTTCCATATAATAGGGGGCGACCAGGCACAAATACCACAAAGTATACACAACATCAAAACCGGCCAAGTGAGTGTCGAACCATGCGCAATGAACGGTTCCGTAGTTGGGATGAATTTATCCCAAACTGAACAATGTAATTGAAAAACATGTTCTCCCATACATCGATATTCGTCGCGGTCAATTCAGATAGTAGATAAAGTGGAGACTATGATGAATTAGGTAAAGGACGAGACTTATGAAACTTACTAGACTACCTATAGGCTTATATAGTTATAACAGATACCCTTAATTATCTCCAGTGCTTTACAAACTAAGGATAACTTTATCTAGTAACCCAACACACTTGTTCGTGAACGCTATCATGTAAAGTTCAACATACTTCGTACTTGGAATTCAATCCATTCTTGTTCATGCATTAATGATTATTATCGCTATCGACTTTTCCTAGGAATACCACTTGTAATATTAGTGTACTAGAAACTAATTTAGTTAGTATGGTTTAATTTCTAGTTTTAATGAATTCCTGTGGAAAAGAGCCAATGATGTTTTAATTTATTGTTTAGGGCAGGGATGGTGAACCTCTTTACTTCAGCGTGCTATTTGTAATTTAAAATTTGTTAAATAAAAATACTTGAGATGTGCCAACAAACAATCTTTACTTAGTGACTACTTGAAAAAAAAAACCGGCCAAGTGCGTGTCGAACCGCGCACAATGAAAAGTTCCGCATTTGCGATGAATTTATTTAAAAAATAAACTTAACTTTGTAGTTGAAAAACATGATCTCCCATAAATCGATATACGTCACGATCAATATAAATTTCATTACAAATGTTACTACTGCATATATTTCATAACCATAAAAGCGTAAGCACAATTTTTTTTTCGTAATACGAGTTGCATCTATGCCAGGAATCAATAAAGTCTCTTTGCTAGATGCATTCAAAAGGAATCAATCAAGCGGTCTCTTCATACTCCAATTTGCTTTTTGATGAACTAATAATCCCATTGATACATGCCAGTTTGTTGAAAGCTTGATTACCACTAGATCGCTCTTCAATTTACAATTTCACTACAGGACGGAAGCAATTCAATACATGATTGACTTTTGAGGCGTATAATAGAGCGATAATAGTACGTAACACGGTCCCATTGGCACACTTTGGGTATCTACGTAACCAAATAACATATACGCATATCTATATAAACTCACGCGTTCTTCCCATGGGGATAGACAGAAACTATAGCACGCCAACTTCTACGATCTTTACGTATGTACTGTTTTTGCTTCGTTTATGTTCATACATCACGGGGTAATTCCGTAACACACATGATGTCATGATGATCAAAATGACAATAAAATTGATCGCCGGCTACCGCTGAAAACCAGCGCTGGGCCTCGCATAGGGTCGCCGCATGGGCACGCCACGATTGCGGCGATAAGTCCCCTCTTTGAGGAGTGGCTAGAGAGGCGCCATGGCATCCTCACCTTCCGCCTGACGCAGGTCCTCACCGGACATGGCAGCTTCGGGAGGTTCCTGTGTCGGATAAGGCGGGAGGAACCGGTCGGGTGTCACCACTGTTTGGATCGCCCGGAGGACACGGTGGAGCATACGGTGGAGGTCTGCCCGGCTTGGGCAGAGCAGCACCGTGTCCTCGTGGAGGCGATCGGCGGCAGAGATCTCTCAAGTCCGGCCCTGGTTCAGGCCATGATACGAAGCGAGAGGGCATGGGCAGCCGTCACCTCCTTCAACGAAGCAGTAATGTTCGCGAAGGAGGAGGCAGGACGGTTGAGGGAATGGCAAATTTCGCACCCTCTCACCCCTAGCCGCCGCAGGACACGCCCTGGGCGTCGGGAATCGGCCACCGTAGGTGCGGGCTTGCGGACGATGAGCAATGGGTAGCTCACCGTCCGGTAAGGACCAGGCCCGGGTCGACGGCGCGTTGTATTCCACGCGTGCCTCAAAGAGATGTCGTCAGCACAAATGTAGGGGTCCATCTACCAACCCGCACTGGGACCGCATGGTGGATCACGGACCACTCCCTCTCACAGAGAGGAGGCCTGTGTCCCGGCATTGGGAACATTATAGGCTGATTATGTATGTATGTTATGTAACAAAAGTATTTGATATCGAAAACTTAACACGATAAAACAAAACAACAGATTTTCTCAATTCATACTTCAAGTAACAACACTATGATGTCATCAGCACAAGTGTAGGGGTCCACTAGGGCCGATGCCTGCCGGGGTCGTGGGAAGGTACCAAAGGGTCACCGAGGCCCCTGGCAACACAGGCAACGGATGGAATACGGGTGGGTTTTAGTCAGTAAGAGTCTGACACACCTTCCCGGTCCGCCCAGAGTGGGAGAAGTTGTTTGATGATTTCCCACCCAAATAAAAAAAGGATGCTGGTCATACTTGCACGTCGGTTGTGAGTTCTAGAAACCTGACCTTTCCGAAGTACATCACCAGTTAGGTCACTATGTCATTTATTTAGGACGTCCTCTCCCAGTGTTTCGGCTCACATCTGCCTTTTGTTAGTCGCCTTTAACTCCAACCAACCAGTTAAATCTATGATTTCAATCGTCGTATCGCTCAAGAATATCATTCTCTTGACATAAATCGTTTACGTTTCTTAGTCAAGACATTTTGCACTGATGGGGACCCAAAGAGATCATTAGTCAATGTCAGTGTTGACAGTATTGGAAACAGAAACCCAATGGAGTAAATTGATGTAGGAGACTCTCAAATGATTGAAATGTACCTAACAAATTAGATGGCCGAGGGGTTCAGGTTTGGTGCTATTCCGTGGTTCTGTGGCATATGGGCAGTGGTGGTCGTGACTTACGACTTGTAGGTTCGAACCCAGACAGGCGCTGTACATTGTGTAAATGATTTCATCACCACTGCTCTCACAACGGTGAAGGATAACATCGTGAGGACACCGGCATGTCCTAGAACTAAAAATTCGAAGACATGTGACATCTACCAACTCGCACTGGGCCTGTGTGGTAGATTAAGGCCTGCGTCCCAGCAGTGGGAACATTAAAGGCTGAATATGCTATGGCAGAGCAGTGGTGGCCCAGTGGTAACGGCCCCGTCTTACGAATTGTAGGTTGTGGGTTCAAACCGAGGAAGGCGCATTACTTTGTGTAAATAATATCATCTACCAACATCTACTAACCTTCACTGCGCCCGTGTGGTGGATTACAGCCCACTCCATCTCGAAGAGAGGAGGCCTGTGTCCCAACAGAGAGAACATTATAGGCTGATTATCATCATGCTATGGCATTGCAAAACAAGGTCCTTGACTTCAAATTGTCTAAAGATGGACGGCACCGCCGAGGCCGGCCCAGAAAGTGATGCCGAGATGACCTGGACGAGTACCACAAAGGTGGTTCGAGGTGGTGCGGAAACAGATTTCCTGGAAGGACTTGGGGAGCCCTTTGCCCAGCAGGGGGACAGTATAGGCAAAACAAAACAAAACAAAAAACCGGCCAAGTGCAAATCGGACTCGCGCAAGAAGGGTGCCGTACCATTATCTATAAAACGACAAAAAAATAATGTCTGTTGTATGGGATATATCTATGTATGGGATGTATCCCGCTTATTTATTTATTTTATTCTGCTTTTTAGTATTTTTTTGTTATAGCGGCAACAGAAATACGTTATCTGAAAAAATTTCAACTGTCTAACTATCACGGTTCATGAGATATAGCCTGGTGACAGCGGAGTCTTAGTAATAGGGTCCCGTTTTACCTTTTGGGTACGGAACCCTTAAAAAAATATGAGTACGGCCAACTTGGCAATGCTACACCTTGATGAACCAAATAGAGAGTTATCTAATGTAATCTAATAATATTTATGTTTAGTTGAAAGAGTAGCCAGAAGTCTAATAGTCCGACAACCGGTGCATTTTTGGGGTTCCTTACCCAAAGGGTGCCAACGGGAGCCAGACGGATGGACGGCGGGCCTTAATAATAAGGCCCACTGTCCATCCGTATGTCTGTCAAAGGGCTGTATCTTTTGAACCGTAATAGGTAGACACTTGAAATTTTCACAAAGTGTGTTCCACGATAGCCGCTTAACAACAAATAATAAAAATAAAATAAAGTTATAAATTAAAGGGCATCCAAATACAAGTAACGTGGTACGGAACCCTTCATCTGACTCGCACTTGGCCGCTTTTATTGATATCTTACGATCAAATCAAATCAAATCAAAATATTTTATTTCCCATAAACCTACATGGGCACTTATGAAACGTCAGAAGCTAGGTGCACGGTTCCAATTGGTCGTATCTTATGGAGAAGAGCCGGCAAGAAACTCCACGGTTACTCTTTTAAAAATAATTGCATTTTACAATGTTTTCAAATCACAGTGTTAATAGGTATGGGAGGACAGTGTAGACCTATCAAAAAGAACCAGGTACTTGAGAAAAAATAAATGGTCTACAAATCTAACGTTCTCACATTTAGAAAATTCAAAAGAATCTATGTAAAATATTAATAAAATAATAACAATAAAACCTATTAAAACCAAATAACATGTTTGCCATTACAACTGTAACAAGTCTGAATTAATATCTTGTCCACAAAAGCTACTTATAAATAGTTTGTTATCAAAATTGTAGGTCAAATTTATAATGTCAAATATTGAAATTATAATGTCAAAAAATATGTAGTTTATACGATAGTTATACATTATTTTGTCCAAAACATACAGACAGTAAAAAAGTCTAGCCTAAAGTAACAAATATTAATATGGCACGTTATGCCACAATATTAGACATAATTTAGACAGTTGCTTCTCACTTCAGAGTCCAACTTCGTCCTCTATTTCATCCCTGCTGCTAGTAAGTTATTTATAAATAGTGCTACCGGACTCGACTTGTTAACTTAAGTCCAGCAGTTCCGAGCAACAGTTACCTACTTCAGTTTGGCAGTTTCTGTACCGTGAAACCTAGTTTGATGTACTCAAAGATGCTTTAGTTAGATGGTTTGAATTTTTTACCAGGTGTTGGCGGGTTCACAATGGTTGAGCTGAATGGTGCTAATCCATGCATCATGTTCGTGAACGGGCGCCGTCATTAGAGACTGGTCATCTCAGAACTGCCATGGTTTATTTTAATTTTTAAATTGTTTTTTTTTTGTTAATCTTTAAATTACAGACGCTTTTACGTTTTGCATCGTTCTCACAAGTATAATTTTAAAATGAACGATGTAAACCATATTTTTTAACCAAAATACGTTGATATAAAAGAGTGTCCGTGGGGTTTCTTGCCCGTTCTTCTCCTTATGTACCTACTACGCTTTGAAATGGGCAACTAGCTTCATCTTTCTGACTGACCGACCGACCCCTTGAGAATTCAAAAGTGCCTGTAATTGGTTTATTTGAAATAAATGCTTTTAGTTTGAGTTGAGTTTGAGTTTAGTTAGAATTCCACATTTATACAGGCTCACATTCATTTCACAGCGGGCCCTATCGGAATATCAACGCTGCGATATTTATTTTTAAATGTTACAGCATCATGTTGTGATAGCTTTTTGGTCTCGTATTTTTTTTATTTAACATGTCCCTAAATTAGCGCAAACCATCAAATACGCCAGTTAGAATATTATGTTATATTCATGCTTAATATAATACTGACCTATTAGAGCTTGAGTCAAAGTTGGGATCTCTGCATTTTTTTTGCACAGATTTAATCAATGGTTTTTGAAAAGTAGGTATTAGGTATATTTTACTGTAAATTACATATTTATTATATTGACTAATAAGCCGACTAGACCCCAATTGCAAAACATTTAATGGCGATTTCCAGAAATCTACGTTTTGAGTTAAGCCAGTATTCTATTAATCATGCGATATACAGATTTTTTACTACTATGTATAAAACGTTGTTTATTTATTAAATTAGTTATACTGATTCTCGGAAAAAATTGTGGTAACATTACAAATATAGTCACGGCCAAAATAGAAAATAGAAATAGGCCTGAAATTGCCAACATCTTTTTTATTCATCATCATCATCGTCATCATCATTTCAGCCGAAAGACGTCCACTGCTGGACATAGGCCTCCCCCAAGCACCGCCACTTCGACCGGTTTTGTGCTTCCCGCATCCAGCGGATTCCTGCGGCCTTCACAAGGTCATCGGTCCACCTTGTAGGAGGCCTTCCAACGCTACGTCTCCCGGTACGCGGTCGCCATTCCAGAACCTTTCGTCCCCATCGGCCATCTGTTCTGCGAGCAATGTGCCCTGCCCTCTGCCACTTAAGTTTGGCAATTCTTCGGGCTATGTCGGTGACCTTGGTTCGCCTACGGATCTCTTCATTTCTGATTCGATCACGTATCTCACACACGTATCAGGGCCCAGCGCGCAGCGTAACAGATAATTTGTGCATTTTGGTTTGTTCTGTTTATACAGCTGAAGTGTGACTGTAATTTACGTAATTTTAATTATTTTTTGAATAAAAGAATACTCTATTAAAAACCGGCCACGTGCGTGTTCGACCACGCACAATTAAGAGTTCTGTAATTGGGAAGTAGGGATGAATTTACCTTAAAAACAAACTTAACATTGTAGTTGAAAAACATGTTCTCCCATACATCGATATATGTCACGGTCAATTCTACAACTGCACATTTAAGTTGGTCGACTATTACTCGTTAATAATATTACGCAAGCCGATCCTTGAATCGAAAAGTGGTGTTCCCGTTTAAAATCCCGCAATATTTAAAAAAAAAATATAATCCCCACATTACGTGCAAGGGAGGTATCTTAAATGTTTTTTTCATGATTTTGACACTGTGTCGGCGTGATTAATATGTATACCTATGCCAAATTACAGCTTTCTAGTACTAAGCATCTCTGAGCTACAGCGGGGACAGACAGACAGATAGACAGACGGACATGGCGAAACTATAAGGGTTGTTTGAAAAAACAAAAGACTACGTACACAATTCAACATTGTATATGTAGTCTTTTGTTTTTTTTTATGTTTATATGATTTTGTTTTGTTTAGTTTGTAATCTTCGTGTGCGAGTAGCAATTAATATTTCTTTTCTTTTTCAATTTTAGAGCAATTTTACACCTGTGTGATGAGAAAATATTGCAGCTTTGTAGTGTTTTAGTACGAAGTTACAATGCAGTTTTATTAGACTTGAAAGTATCAACGTTTGTGTCAATTCACTGTGGAGTGGTAACACTTCTCGTAGTTCGAATACCCAAACATTCTATGTCATTCATCAGACGGTGTCTTTAAACATCTGATCCTACTACCTTTATTATTATTTTGTCTGACGTATTTTCTTTTCTTCTAAGTAACTAACTAAGACCTAGGTACCAAAAGATTGATTATTTTGTTAATAACCTTCAGTTTCAACCACCTTGAGAAATATTTTGTTCCAAATTTCGAACAGTAAGGTGGATCGATTACTCTACTTAATAGGCGAAATAAATATCTACCTACGCTTTTCTGCGATCCTAGTTGCTAACCACAATATAGACATAATCAGACTATAACGTTCCCACTGCTGGGAAACAGGCGTCGTCTCAGTGAGAGTGGGAATGGACCGTAATCCACCACGCAGGTGTTGTATGTCACATATCTTCGAATTTCTGGTTCTAGGACATACCGGTTTCCTCACGATGTTTTTCTTCACCATTTTGAGAGGTGGTTTATTTAAATACACAAAGTAGAGTGCCTGCTTTTTTTTTTGGATGGGAAATCATCAAATGACTTCTCCCGCTCTGGGCGGAGCGGGAGGGTGTGTCAGACTCTTACTGACTAAAACCCACCCGTATTCCATCCGTTGCGGGGGCCTCGGTGACCCATTAGTACCATCCTGCGACCCCGGCAGGCATCAGCCCTAGTGGACCCCTACATTTGTGCTGACGACATCTCTTTGAGGCGCGCGTGGAATACAACGCGCCGTTGACCCGGGCCTGGTCCTTACCGGACGATGAGCTACCTATTGCTCACCGTCCGCAAAGAGTGCCTGCCTGGGTTCGAACTCACGACCTACAACAACTCGCAAGTCGGGGCCGATAGCACTAACCACAACGTTTCCGTATAAATATTCTAGAATACAAAATTGAGGTGGTTTTATTCTAACAACCATTCGATTCGTAAATCGCTTGGGCAATAAACCCGAGCCGTACCGCGTCGTACATTTGCAAAACCAATATATGGAATATTCAGCAGTGGAGCGGTTTGAGAATAGGGGTGGCTCTTAATAGCAGTTCGTTTTCATTTCTTTTCTTTTTTTTAATTTCTCGGTGGGCAAAGGAATTTATTAAAGCGTACCTATTCTTTTTAGGGTTCCGTAGTAAACAAAAAACCCTTATAGTTTTGCCATGTCCGTCTGTCTGTCTGTCCCCACTGTAGCTAAGAGACGCTTAGTACTAGAAAGCTGTAATTTGGCATAGGTATACCTACATATAATTGTATTTGTCTTCACCCCAGTTGACCCGGGAGAGATCAGAAAGATTATCCTTTCTATTAAATCCAAAGCCGTGGGCTGCGATAATATCAGCCGCCATATGATCGTTACGGCTCTTAATCAACTCCTTCGTGCAATTTCCCACATCTTAAACTTCTCCCTGTACACCGGTGTTTTCCCCTCCCTTTGGCGTAAAGCCCTTGTTCGGCCACTGCCTAAGATACCCAACCCCTCTCTTCCTAGTCACTTTCGCCCAATTTCCATCCTTCCCTTTCTGTCTAAAGTGCTGGAGGCCAGTGTTCATAAACAATTCTCCCACTTTGTCCATCACAACTCCCTCATCAGTCCCTTTCAGTCCAGTTTCAGGCCCGCGCACAGTACCGTTTCAGCTCTCCTTAAAGTGACTGACGATATAAGGCGGGGAATGGAAGACACTAAAGTTACAGTCTTGTGTGTTAATTGACTTCTCCAATGCTTTTAATGCAGTCAGTCACGAAGTCCTTTTATCCATCCTTTCTTTTCATATGGTCTCTCCAGAGGTATTGGAATGGTTTTCCTCTTATCTTCGGGGGCGTCAGCAGTCTGTTCATGCTGGAGACTCTTCGTCGAGTTGATGTGATCTTGCAACTGGCGTCCCTCAAGGCGGTATATTATCTCCTCTTTTGTTCTCTATTTTTATTAATCTCATTACCACCGAGCTTCGGGTTGCGTATCATCTCTATGCCGACGATTTGCAGCTTTACTGCCATGCAAGTGTTCATAACATTTCTGATGCGATTGAGGAGCTAAACCGGGATTTAGGTGTGGTCAAAAACTGGTCTGATCGATTTGGAGTGGCGGTTAACCCTACCAAGTGTCAGGCTATCATAATAGGGAGTACCCACAGCATAAGGAAGCTGAATGGCTAATCTTTGCCACCTGTAATCTTTGACAACTCAGTCATTCCGTTTAGCTCCGATGTTAAAGATCTTGGTCTGCATGTCGATATTTGTCTTGACTGGCAAAAGCAGGTGACGACTGTTAGTAAAAAAGTCACCGGTACGTTGCGGTCGCTCTATCGGTTGAGAAATCTTCTCCCATCACACATAAAGGCAATGCTTGTACAGTCCTTAATCTTTCCCATAATTGACTATGGTGATGAGTGTTACTATGACCTGAATGCAGATCTCCTCAATAAACTTGACCGACTTCTCAATAATTGCATTCGGTTCGTTTTCAATCTTCGTAAGTATGACCATGTATCCGCACACCGTGTGCTTCAAAAGTGGTTACCCATTCGTCAGCGCAGAGAGGTGAGGGCTCTGTCTATGTTGTTCTCTATTATCAACAAACCCACTTCTCCTTCTTACCTGACTTCCCATATTCAATACTTGAGCTCTGCCCATAGTCAAAATCTTCGTTCCACCAACAATCGTCTTCTTCGATGTCCTTCTCACCGCTCTGGTTTCATTCGCTCTTCTTTCTTTGTCCAGGCTGTCTTTATTTGGAGTGCGCTCCCTCTGAACATCAGGACGGCGACCAGTCGGTTGTCTTTTAAACTGAAGGCACGTGAACATATACGTAAGAAGTTGGCAGAAACATCCCAGCTCTGATATTTTGCTGGATTCGTTTTCTCCTCTACTGATTGTTATTTCCCCACTACCGATCGTTATTTCTCCTGACAAAGTTTATTCTATTTATATGTATGTATCTACGTATCTATTCTTGTATTGTGTAGTTATATTCGTGTTATCTATCCCTTAAGTTGCACCTGCCATGTGTCTTCTCTGCATCACCCTAAGGTTGACTGGTAGAAAATGCCTCAGGCATTAAGTCCGCCTTTGTACGGTATTTTTTTTTTACTTGTGCATAAAGTTTTAATAAATAAATAAATTAATATAATTCACGCCGACAAAGTGCTAAAATAAAATGTTGAAAATAATACTTTTTTAGGGTACCTCCTTGCACGTAATGTGGGGATATTTGTTTTCTAGGCTACCCCATAATGTAAGGTATCATTGGATAGGCTGTACAAAAATATTGCGGGTCTGTGAACACCACTTTTCCATTCAAGGTTCTGCTTGCGTAATATTAAGCATTAAAATGCTAATTTTTGTTAGTGTCAAGTGTCTCCCCCCTGCCAGCTAAATGGTTGTTTATGGAGATGTGAAAAAAATCATGGCAGTAGTAAGTAGATATAATGAAATTAAAAGCAAAACTATCACAGCTAAGTAGGCTTTACAAGTTAACGAGCAATAGTCGACCAACTTAAATTTGCAGTTGGAGAATTGACCGTAGCATAATATATCGATGTATGGGAGAAGATGTTTTTCAACTACAATCTTAAGTTTGTTTTTGGGTAAATTCATTCCAACTTCCCAACTCCAGAAGCCTTCATTGTGCGAAGTCCAACACACACTTGGCCGGTTTTAATTTAAAAGTGGTAATTTCCGGTTATAATGATGTAAATGGTAGGGCTTTCGTCACGGAAAAATCTGCAGTTTATGCTGATTCAAGGGGCGACTTCCATGGAATACGGTTCATTTGGCGTTGGCCAAAGGATGTGTGACGACCATTGGGATACAAAAGATGTTATTCGTGCCGATTCCCTTGTTCACAAACTAAACTAAATTTTAGTTCGGTGCATCTTTTTCTTTCTATTTCATTAAGAAGAGGACGGAAGACAAATTTAAGTTTAGTCCTGTCAAATTAATCAGCGCCTGTCACTACTCCATACAAGTTTAGACGTGATTAAAAACTTGCCTACTAAAATTACGTCAATTTACGTCAAGCGCTGATTAATTTGACAGGACTAAACTAGAATGTATATTCTGTCCTTTTCTTAATGAAATAGAAAGAAAAAGATGCACTGAACTTAAATTTAGTTTAGTTTGTGAACAAGGGAATCGGCACCATTGCCATTCAAAATAGTCACTAGTATTATTGATAGCATTTTGTGTAACAAGTAAAGCTCAATTTTGTTAAAAAAATACAAAAACAAGATACCTCAATTATCCGATTCTGAAATGTCTCAACATATTCAAACTATAAAAAAAATCCAGACACCGTGTCGGACCACGCACAATGAAGGGTTCCGTGGTTGGGAAGTTGGGATGAATTTATCCCAAAAACAAGTTTAACATTGTAGTTGAAAAACATGTTCTCCCATACATCGATATATGCCACGGTCAGTTCTCCAACTACAAATTTAAGTTGGTTGACTATAACACGCTAACTTGTAAAGCCTACATACCCGTGATAGTTTTTCTTAATTGGCAAGGGGGCGGACACTTGACTCTAACAAAAATTAGCACTTTAATGCTTAATATTACGCAAGTGGATTCTTGAATCGAAAAGTGGTGTTCACAGACCCGCAATATTTTTAAACGGCCTATCTAACGATACCCCACACTATGGGGTAGACGAGAAATGAAAATATCATCCCCACATTATCTATCATATATTATACCGATGCCAAATTACAGCTTTCTAGTACTAAGCGTCTCTGAGCTACAATGGGGACAGACAGACAGACAGACGGACATGGCGAACCCCAAAAAACACAAGTCACTTATTCAAATTAGGATGAGGATCAGCACTTTTTGAACGTCAAAATTACGTATGACAGTCGCCCAAAATGCCCGCTCTTCACCACTTCCTAGTGCTTTAGCTGGGAAGAAGAAGCAGCGCAAAAAAAATCCCAGCAGTTAGAAGAACTCCAACATTTAATTCAACACAGCCCTACGGAACAGCTCATTAGGTTATCAAGAAAACTGTTGTATTTACCGTTGCACGTGTTATGTCATACGAACGCGTTCTCACACGTGATAAATATTATTCCATTCGAGAGGTTTTTTTTTTTTTGGTCGGAATTTATTCAATTACTTCTCCCGCTCTGGGCGGAGCGGGAGGGTGTGTCAGACTTTTACTAACTAAAACCCACCCGTTTTCCTTCCGTTGTCTGTGTTGCCAGGGGCCTGGGTAACCCTTTCGAACTTCCACGCGACCCCGACAGGGTATTCGAGGGGTGGTATTCTTGAAATGTTTCTGGTTTTAAATGTAGGTTTACGTATAATAATTTTAATATGTATAAGTTTACTGCCTACTTGCTGCAACCTGAACATAACACTTCCCGTGACCCAAGGGCTGGCTTTTACCTTGGCCAGAGGTTAAGCATTGCCATACAACGTGGCAATGCTGCCAGTCTCTTAGGTACATTACCAGTCGACAGTGATGTGGATGAATTTTTCGATGCCATATTTTAGTTTGTGAATTGTTTTAGTTAAGTTAGAATATAATATTGTTATTTTCATCAATGTATTAATTAGGGATAAAATATATATACACGGTGTCGTTTTGCATCTTCGTCAAATTCAAAGAGGTAACTTTTTTTTTTTTGGGAAATCAAATAACTTCTCCCGCTCTGGGCGAAAAGGGAGGGTGTGTCAGACTCTTACTGACTAAAACCCACCCGTATTCCTTCCATTGCCTGTTGCGGGGGCCTCGGTGACCCATTAGTACCTTCCCGCGACCCCGGAAGGAGGTAACTATGCTAATGATTCTCGACACGAATCAATAATAAAACAAGTAGGACTTTTTTTTTTGGAAATCGGCATGTTTGGGACACGCATGTTAACCCGCAACACACTACCGCATACGCAACGGGTGATTCTGTTCTGTGAAAGTGGTGTATTCTAAAATACTTTCAAACTTAAATAACTAAAAAAACAAGTATGTATTCATTATTGAGCAGGTATCGTAATTTTATTTGATTATAAATGTCTTTTATAGCAGCCTCCTGACATTTGACGAGGATGCAAAACGACACCTTGTATAATGTATAAACCTGAACATTGGCAAAGAATATAATTAATACTTTGAGGATTAATAAGGGGCATTTATTTACGTCTCAGGATCTAAGACTAACCTAGGACATTTCGCCGCCCTCCCAAGACTGTAGGCAATACAATGAATTGTCAAACCGTTTTAACCTGGACTTAACTCTTTTTATTTTAAAATACAAAAATAATTTAACTACCGCAAAATAACTAAATAAGTACCATAAACTATATTATTTCAACGTTCAATCCAATTTAAAGTTTCGGTCCGATTCACCCCCGAATCTCTATTCACCCCGAATTACAGTATGAAACTAAGTTTCTTCCCTTTAATAGTCAACAAATGTGGAATAATTATTATTATACTTACCAATTATATTGTGCATGCTCAGTCTTATGAACTAACTAACTAAAGGCTTCTGCAGATAGGCGCGACGCAACAGCACGACGCGACTCTAGTATAACAATTTCTGTGGAAACTTCATTGAAATTGTTCTGCCAGAATCGCATCGCACCGTCGCGTCGCTTTTGTAAGTATGCGTAGAGCCTTAACTCATTTTTATTTTTAATAAATATTTTTTTTATATTTTTTCTATTTTAATTACAAGCTTAAGCTTACTAGAGAATGGCCAGCAGCGTTCTCTATGCATTTTAACACCATACTGCGATCGGCAACCCGCCTGCCAAGCGTGGCGATTATAGCAAACGCCCCCTATTGGGGAAGGTCCAGCAGTATACTTCTTTGGGCTGGAATGATGAATTACAAGTTTTATTATTTTTATCTTGTTTACACATAGTTATATGAGCTGTGGTTTCCTGAAATTGAATGAGCACACGTAAAAGAACCTTTCGTGTTTATATTGTATATGTGTTTCCTTTGTTGGTAATCCTAAATAAATAAATAAAGAACCTGTTAGTGTTCAATTAATAATAATTTTTTTTTTAATATTTCAGACGTCAATCTAGTCCATATTTTACAAAAATACATTTAAATTAGACTATTTAAAAAAAAAAAAAAACAGATAAAAACCCAAAATAAAATTACGATTAATTAAATTTAAATATTACAAAATGTCAAAACAAAATTGTCAAATTGTAAAATGTTATGAAATGTCAAATATGAAAATTATATAAATGGCAAACAAAATATGTATTAATATTACAAAAAGTACTAAGGTAATTTTTTAATTTTTACCTGTTTCAAGCCTGATATACGGGTGCATCTAAGGCTTGGCAGTGTTGCATGAAAGGTCTGTCCAACCTGTAATACCAGCCTGTCCCCGTCTCACTGTAGGACAAAGGCCTTCATACAAAGAAGGCATGAAAGCTGATTACCACGCTTGCTCGAGGCGGATTGGCGAGTTCAGACTTAGGTTGGTCTACTAATAATAATTCCATGTTTCTTCACGATATTTTCCTGATTTTCCTGGGTCGCAATTCCTAAAATTTGTGCAAAATACTTGTATTTTCAGATTAAGAAACGCCGCACTTTTGTCTGAAGACTAATTCTCGTTTGGAAACATTTGACTCTAAATACGGAACGTTAATAAATCATCTTTGTCGACACGTTAAAGTTCGCCTCAGTCCCCAAGCCCCGGAAAAGCTTTTGAACTTACCGTATAAATCGGGATTAAGAAGATTATAACATTTCGGTTTATTTTTTGTTTCAGGTACATGCTCCACTGATATACACGACAGCACTGCTAAGCTGTGCTCAACTTGCTTCTTGGATAACTTAAGTATCTTAATTCGTGGTCTTTTACATATCTAAGTAGGTACGCCCAGGTTTGCACCCAAGGCAGGCATCCTTGCTATATACAGCGTGTATCGGAAAGGTTTTATCATTTATCTAAGGGGTGATACAGACCATAAAATTGAACACCTTTCCCCATGGGACCATCATCGTGATCGTGGAAAAAGAATCAGCTGTCCCATACAAAACTTCAATAACGACTCGACCAAAAATGTTAGATACATGCTGTATTTTTTTTATTTTATCAAATTATGGGCCTTTTTCTTTATCTGCGGACATCTAGAAATTATTTTGTTTATAGAAATTGTGTATTTAATTTCAGAGACAACAACTTAATACATGATAATGTTATATGATATATTTATTACAGAAAATTGGTAAAAATAAAAAAAATACGTCATTTATTTATTATGTTTTAAAAGTAGCTTATTTAAGCTACTTTTAAAAGACTTTTTTGTGTATTTAAATTCGAATTTAGAATTTTCAAAATTCGATTTTAAATACACAACACTACACAACACACTAGGCAATAAGTTATTTTTTGTATTTTACTAACACTATATGGATATTTGGTGTCCGTAATAAAATAATTCTATTCTATTCTAAATAAAGTTAATTACAAAACAGTCAGTCGTGGCGTCTGTTATTATCATGACAGTGTTGGATTTGAACGGTTCTAAGACAAATGCAGGACCTGAGGTCATTACGAAGTGGATCGTATTTCACCCTGTTGTCTAATAGTCGTGGTAGCGCCTGTAAGAAAAAAAAAATAAAAATGTGCGGTGCATCAAATCAAAATCAAATTAAATCATTATTGCCGAACGCAGTACATAAAAATACATTACAAGATGTTGAGTGAACCATGCGCAGTTCACTATATTCCACAAGAGCATCTAAAATTACGAAAATTTCATAAATTACTAAGAAAAAAAAACAGCCTAGTTCATGTCAGACCACGCACAGTGAAGGGTTTCATAGTTGTGATGAACGCCGAATAAAGAAGTTTCTCGTTTAGGGATCCCCTTTAATTTTTATCAGTCTATTAATTGTATTATTTGTTGTTATAGCGGCCATAGTAGTACACACTATGTGAATATTTCAAGTGTCTACCTATTACGGTTCAAAAGATACAGCCCTATGACAGACGGACGGACAGCTGTGCCTTAGTAATAGGGTCCCGTTGGCACTCTTTAGGTACGGAACCCTAAAACTCAGACTTAAAACCCGATACAAAAATTTTGTCACCATCGGACTAGCCTTTTCCACCAGTATTTTACATGGAACGACAAAAAAATTTATAAAAATTGTTCTCATTTAAAAGTAATGTCCCAAGTCTTGCTCTTTTCAAGAAAATTCTGTTAAAAAAAGATCCTCGTAACAATTATTTACATTTAAAACCCGATACAAAAATTTGTATCATCATCTGACTAGCATTTTCCATCAGTATTTTACATGGAGCGACAAAAATTTGTATAATTTTTTTTCTCATTTAATAGTATTGTCTCAAGTGTTGCTCTTTTCAAGAAAATTTCTGTTAGAATAAGATCCTCGTATCAATTATTTACATATTTCATAACAATTATACCTGCTTATAATAAATAAAATCAATCAAAAGGAAATACCTGGTATTTTTCCCCTCTATCTGAAGTCGAAACACTTTCCTTTAAGGGTTGAATAATCGCCGCTGACCTTGGCCATACAAATGTGCATCGCGCTCATGCAGCGCCGCCGTTCGGTTTCATAGGGAATATTTATTTTTAGTAACGAAAATATGAATATTTAAAAAACACATAGAATTTAATAAAAAAGTTCATACAAAAAATACATAAAAATATCTTACGAGAGTTATATCATTTTTTATTCTTTGGGTAGACATTATTTCCTGAATTAATTTCATAAAGTATTTTACTACATTACTTAAATATTCACCTAAAGAATTGATGTGTATGCGTTCTAGTTTAACATACATTTTTCCATAACTTACTTGCATTTTAAATGAAGGCTTAGTAACAGATTTAAAAGTCACAGATACTTACTCAGCATCTCCACCACTCACCATTAATTATCAACTTATTTACGGACCATACTTAATTATTATAAAGCTAGATTAAAATATCTCTTAAACGGTCCACATCGCAAGGGTTCACGAACACAGTGAGCTGTCATATTGCAGCTGCAGAATTATTAATAGTGCCGTCACAGACTTTAATAACATAAGACTCGTGAACATTTGTCACGGTTTCAGAAGTTTTGCTCTAGTGATGTTGTTCATGTTTGTTAAGTTCTGATGAAGTGGGAATTCTAGGCACGTAGACATGTCTTGATTTGTGTATAACATTTTGTATCTTGACGAAGTTTGACAAGTTAAATGAAGGCTTCGATTCTACATAGGTACTGACCTGCTTTTTATAAAGATCTAAGAGTAGATTTTTATGTCGCAGAGAAAAGTATGAGCCTCTTTTTAGGCTTTGCCGTAGTCGGGTCAAAAGACGATATGATGACACTTGAAGTCAGCGCGTAACACAAATGGGAAAAATGTTTGCCAAATATGATGATACTACTACCTACACGTAAAAAGCTGTAGAACCCATTTATGTATCCGCAATGAAACCGAGTGCTGACATTGATGTCTTAGATGGTGGATAAAACCAAAATCAAAATATTTTATTTCACATAAACCTACAGGGGCACTTATGTAAAGTCAGAAGCTAGGTGCACAGTTCCAATTGGTCGTTTTCTACGGAGAAGAGCCGGCAAGAAACTCCACGGTTACTCTTTTAAAAATAATTGGCCTGTCAACAAGTACCAGGTACTTAACAAAATAGAAAATGGTTCTGACATTCACAAAATATAAAAGAATATTTGCAAAATATTAATAAAATAATAATAATAAAAACCTATTTAAACCAAATAACATGATTGCCATTACACAAGTGTTACAAATCTGAATTAATATCCTGTCCACAATAGTCTTCTAACTGTGACTAAAAGAGTGATGAATATGAATGTTGATGGGTGGAGAGGGAGAAGAAGGCCAAAGAAAAGATGGATGGATTGTGTGAGGAATGATATGAAAGAAAAGGGAGTGAATGATAGCAGGACGGCTGACAGGGGAGGATGGAAGAAGATAACGTGTTGCGGCGACCTCAAATAACATGGGACAAGGGCAGGAAAATGATGAATAGTCTTCTAACTGTTAGTCGGGTATATAATTGCATTACGAATAAAATTAAATAAGCTTCGACCAGTAGGCTTAGCATGACGTTTTCTATTTCTTCAAAGAATAGACATAGCTCTTTCTATTGAAAGTGACATTTCGTTTCTCCATTTTTGACATCGCACTGTAGAAATCCTTCTGCAATTTGTCACTTTGTCTTTCGTTTCTGACGATCCTTGTCTAGGTCCTTTTTTATGTAGACTATTTCAGAAGAAAGTTTCTATACCCAACTGTCAAAATCATACTGACAACTGACAGTTGTATAAGATAGTGAAGATAATTTGCACTTTTCTAGTCGACGGCCACAAGGTATATATTGGTTATCTACAAAAGAAGAGCGTTTTGAACGCAAAACTTTGGTAATTAATAGAAGAACAAGGCTATCATCTCCTATTTGACATCATTTTGTTAATAGGGCATAACCAAGGAAATGGTGAAGGCCAATATTACTATTATATTTTTTTTTTCCAAAATACGGTGTTCGACACTGAGAAAAAAAAATGTAGTTGTCTTTATATACGTGACTTAATATCAGTAAAATTTGAGAATCAAACAGAAAAAAAATCGTATGACAAAACAAAGAATTCTGAGTCGAATTATGTAAAAGAGTGAATTTCGTAAAAATTGCAGTTGACTCTTTCGATTTTGCTGCCGTCGTACTTTCTACACGGAACGTCATTTTTGGCTATTCTTCCGTAGACAAAACAGTGCTCGTGCTAAGCCTGCAGAACTTAATTTCAATAGTCTACACTAGTGTAAATCTTTGGTAGACAGGTTATTTACCAAATAACTCAGTTGGTTTCGATTTATGTATGTTCAACTGATCACAAAATGTATTTATCTTCACACAAAGATATGAATATTGAAGTACTTCTCCTGAGAATTGCAATCGCAAGGCACAATCCAGTTGCAATCCCACTGACAACAAAATCATTAAGTTTTGTGAATAGACTGTAATAAGACTACGGGACTATATGAAACTACGGGGACTGTTTGGTACTACGGGACTTGTGCAACATTTGTCAAGCACAACACTACGGAGACATTCATTGCATTGAAAACTTTTGTTGAGATGATGAAGTGTGTGTGTTCGTTCTAAGAGAATTCAGTACGTTCCTCGAAGTAGGAGCTAAGCTTCATATTATATTATATTATACTAGCTGCGCCCCGCGGTTTCACCCGCGTTAATCTCGATCCCATGGTAATATCGGTATGAAAAATAGATGGTAGCCGATTCTCAGACCTACTCAATATGCTCACAAAATTTCATGAGAATCGGTCAAGCCGTTTCGGAGGAGTACGGGAACGAACATTGTGACACGAGAATTTTATATAAGATTTATGTGCTACTTCTTGTTATTTACGTTCTAGAAATTGGAGGCATATTAGTTTGGTGGAGTTACGAGTAGAAATTGTTTTGGTAATGCAGTTTTGTCGTAAAAATACCAGCCTTTTTTATACCTCTGCAGGGCACAGGCATCTTCTCTTATACAGGGTCAAATTACATTAGCTGGAGAAACTCCGCTATCAGCATAAGTACAGATAGCTAAAGACGATAAAAAAAATGTTGATGTTTCTTTAGGGGTGTCAACGACCGCTAGTAGTGTTGTTACTTTTTTTTTTGGGTGGGAAATTATCAAATATTTTCTCCCGCTCTGGGCGGAGCGGGAGGGTGTGTCAGACTCTTACTGACTAAAACCCACTCGTGTTCCTTCCGTTGCCTGTGTTGCCAGGGGCCTCGGTGACCCATAAGTACCTTCCCGCGACCCCGGCAGGCATCGGCCCTAGTGGACCCCTACTTTTGTGCTGACGACATCTCTTTGAGAGATCTAATGATGTCTGATTGAGTAATGTTCTCTGTTTGTAAATGTTGATTCTGCATTGGTATTGAAATGTAGAGAAATTACTAGAGTAAAGTCTGTTTTACAACTGTGGCATACCATATGTTGAAATAACAATAAAATGTGTACCGTCGAAAGAGTGTTTGTACGATTTATGTAATTTGTTGCTTCAATTTTATTGTATGCCACCACGCCAGAAACTGGCATCGTGTAAATGGGGCTTAATGGGGAAAAGTTTCCAAAAAGTTTTAAAGATAGCTAAGGACGTACTACACCCAGCAGTGGGTATGAAACTAGGTTTTTTTTTGTTAATTAGATTCGCACTCATGTTACCAATCGTGACATAATTAAAAAAAACAAAATTATAATAATTTAAAACATTACTTTAACTCTCGCAATTTTTTAAATTATTTTTTATAATTTATCATTATTTTATCTAATAAATCATAATAAATAAGAAACCGTACATAAAAAGAACAAATATACCTAGTTAATTAATAAAAATAACTAAAACTATACACAAACTAAAATAGGGCGTCGAAAAATTCATCCACATCGCTGTCGACTGGTAATGTACCCCAGAGACTGGCGGCATTGCCACTTTATATGGCAATACTTAGCCTCTGGCCAAGGTAAAAGCCAACTTTTGGGTCACGGGAAGTGTCAACCAGCCGTTTGGAGATTTCCTTAAAAAGGCCGTGAGCACTCGGACGGGTTTCAACCCCAAACGGCTCAAAAATATAGTGACCAACAAAATTATTATACTTAAATCTGTCGCAATAAGATTTTCTGCAAATATAATTTCGAGAGCTATTTTAAATTATCATGATTGTCATATTTTGAAATTAAAACACGTTAAAATCTCCAAAAAAAAACGTAAGAAATTATGAATTTCGCACCATATGTAATGCTTAAAGTACAGTTTGATAAGTTCTCAACTTCAAATTCTCTATTCAGAAAGTGGACGTTAGATAAGCTCTTAGTTTGCCAAAGAAACGACAAATTGCTAAAGATTTCGATTTTAAAATCAGCTTTCATCAAGTTATTCACGCCGTCTATCAAATAATTAAAAAACCATCAATCCAGAACTACACAGAATTCTAATCAAAACTCAAGAAGCGACATCGGATATAACACCTAAACCAAATGCTACCACCACTAACTAAGTTTGTCACTTGACGCAAAAGCTGAGTTGAACACAGTTTCAACTGTATTTCAGCTTTGATAAATACTGAAACCTATGTAATTCAGTTTCGGAACTTAAAACCATGGCTCGGACCAAAATTCATGTTCCTTTGACATAAATTATTTATGGCACTTTAGTTTTACTTCGATGTATTATTTAGTGGTAGCTCAGATGCTGTAGTGGGTACTTCCAGGACATATAAAGTGCATGACTAATGCACCTGTGCCACCACCTAAGAAGCGAGTAGAGCTAGCAACTAAAAACGAGCAAGCAAGCAACAAGCAACGAGTGCGCGACGGTGACGTGCTCGCTGGCATGCATATGTACCAAGCGTGACTTTCTCAGCGAGTATTCTGACCGCTAAGCGAGCGTCACTGAGCGAGTTGTCTCTTTGATATCTCTTGTCACTGCGACACACAAGTACTCGCCGGCGGTGTGAACAGTCAGCGATCAACTATTAAGTATCTCTTTTACTTAAGGCGCTGATAAGAGACAAATGACCAAAGTAGGCTTGTCTTATGTTTTTTTTTTTTTGCCAAATCTGTAGTTTGTGGTAGCGGAAAAATATATGTTAAGTTTGAACATATTTCTCAGAACTTGGTTGTTACCAAAATACGTTTTAAAAAGTAAATCTCGTTACAAATTAATGGTAAACTAACCTCTTACCTTCAATCCAAAATATCTGCATTAAATATCTACGTACGTTACGTATTTAATTAATAACAAGGACGTCTTATTTGAATGCTTGGTTGCTTTTTATTTTCGATTACTTAACTCAATTTTGAGTAAATTTTGCATATTTTGCAATAAATTACAAGCGTTGTTTCATCGCGCTTCTCTTTCTTTTCTATGCAGTCTGACAGTGACCGTGGTTTAGCTGTTGTCAGCGTCTTAAGCGGGACCTACAATCTTTCTTTCTCGGGCGAGAAAATTGATAGCTCGTCGCTTCCTCGTTGGTGGTAGGACAGGTGCCTAACGAGCTTGGATCTGAGAGTACTAGTGCATATTACACTAGAGATCCCTGAGGTAATCTGCATCTCTTAAATAAAGCCACTAAGGGAGTTTTAGTGAATTAAATGCGCAAATGCCCGGGTCACAGAGAGTTGGGACTTTAGCAGGGATTCCTGAGATTTTATTGGGTTATAGTGAGGTAGCTAGAAGTGGTGGATAATATGGATTATGTTAAAAATATATGTGTGACATGTAATCTGCACTATTTTCTACGTTGTTAGTCCGACGACGCGAACGCGAAAGGTAGCGAGGAAAATGGAGCTCTGAGATAGAATTTCAGTAAGATATGCACATAATATACAGATGGTAGACAGGTGACCATGGTACGGAGCGAGAGGGCATGGGCAGCCGTCACCTCCTTCTGCGAAGCAGTAATGCTCGCGAAGGAGGAGGCGTGAAGGAGGTTGAGGGAATGGCATGTTTCGCGCCCTCTCGTCCCTAGCCGCCGCGGGAGACGCCCTGGGCGTCGGGAATCCCGGGCGGATTTCCGGCCACCGTAGGCGCGGGCTTGCGGACGGTGAGCAATGGGTAGCTCACCGTCCGGCAAGACCAGGCCCGGGTCGACGGCGCGTCGTATTCCACGCGCGCCTCAAAGAGATGTCAGCACAAATGTAGGGGTCCACTAGGGCCGATGCCTGCCGGGATCGCGGGAAGGTACTTATGGGTCACCGAGTCCCCTGGCAACACAGACAAAAGGAAGGAATACGGGTGGGTTTTAGTCAGTAAGAGTCTGACACACCCTCCCGCTCCGCCCAGAGCGGGAGAAGCTTTTTCCACCCTCAAAAACAAAAAAAAAGTGGTAGACAGGTGGACCCTTAGAACAACCGCTTGGAAAGGCCCACACGGAAAAAGAAAAAGAGGCATACCAGCAGAACATTGGCACGACGAGATAGTGGAATTAATTGGCAAAATTAAATCATGGCTTGTGAAAGCAATAAAACCGGCTAAGTGCGTGTCGGACCACGCACAATGAAGGGTCCCGTAGTTGGGATGAATTTATATACCAAAAACAAACTCAACATTGTAGTTGAAAAACATGTTCTCCCATAGTTCGCCATAAGCCACGGTAAATTTTATTTGTGATTAAACTGCAAATTAACAATTTTCGGACTATTTCCTCTACTTGTGCTATGAGACCTGCTTCTTGCCAAATTTCATGATTCTAGGTTAACGGGAAGTACCCTATAGGTTGGATGTATTTGCGAGTATCATATATAATATAAAGTAAAGTAAAGTAAGTATCAGTATAATATGTCGCATAAATGGCCGTATTTTTTTATCGCGTTGACTTAGAACCTTGATTTTTTTAGAACATTAAGGAACGGTAGACTTACATATTTGATATAAATTTCAACTTGATACCTCCACGCGCTCCTGAGAAAAATGGTCTTGACAGACTGACAGACAGACAGACGGACGGACAACGAAGTGATCCTCTAATGATTCCAATTTTACCTTTTGAGATACTGAACCTTAAAAACACATAAATCATCAGTCCTTTTCGATAGTACTTACCTTATGTATAGTACTTAATTATCTAGCTTCCAAATAACCTATTAAGGCTCCCGCAGACAGGCGCGACGCGACACTAGTAGCACAATTTCTGGGTAAACTTCATGGAAGTTGTCGCGATGCTCGTCGCGCTGCTTGTCGCGCTCGCAATATTCCGCTAGTCTGCACGAGCCTTTACCCAACGGTTATATTTCCGGGTATCCTAAAAAGAGGAACCCTGATTAAACAGAAAAATTGTCGCAGCATCCCTGCAACATGACCTAATTAGCATGTCAGGTGCAAACTCCACTGAAATAATTTATTCTATTTATTAATTATAGGCTTCTTTTGTCTTCCATGCAATTGTTTCTGTAGCAAAATGGCGCATTGTTGGTGAAATAATTGAGATATTTTCGCTTTGCTGCTGTCATGTCGACCGGGACAGCCTTTACTCGTTGTATAAGGCTTTATTACACGATCGTCTGGTTGTTTAATACTAATTAATAATTAAATTTGAAGCAAACTGTCTTCTAATGAAAGAAAGAAAATATTTTATAAAAAAGTAAAATTAAAAAATAATAATAAATATTTTTTAATAAATAAAATATAATAAATATTTTTTAATGGGTTTAGTTACATCAGTCTCATATTCAGGAACACCTAGATACAGCACAAACGTTTGTTTCATGTGGGACTCAAACTCGATTCACAGCGTAAGGCTCGTCAGCACAGGCGTAGGGGTTCTCTAGGGCCGATGCCTGCCGGGGTCGCGGGAAGGTACCAAAGGGTTACCGAGGCCCCAGGCAACAAAGGCAACTGACGGAATACTGGTGGGGTTTAGTTAGTAAGAGTCTGACACACCCTCCCGCTCCGGCCAGAGCGGGAGAAGTTATTTGATGATTTCCCACCCAAAAAAAAAGCCTGCTTTTCCAACAGAGATGTGCTATGCATAGAGGATGTGGAAGCCGAGCTACTAAACGATGTGACCGTTCCCACGAATGCTTAGAATAGAATATAGGTAATACTCTTTATTATGTACACCATAAAAATTACACATATAAATGTAGAAATTTTACATAGGGTGACACAATGGGCGGTCTTATCGCTAAAAGCGATCTTTTAAAGACAACCTTTGGATGGATTAAGGGGGACAGGAGAGACAATACTGCAGATAGTCTGTGGTGGCTAAGCTGTGTAGCGGAGCGAGTAAGATTTGCTATGAAGATGCGGCGTCGCGAGGTAACTGTACAAGGAAGATTCGCAGCTCGAGCTATGCGATGCATCGACAGTAGGGAAGGCACGGGAAGCGACTGCGGCGCGGTGAGGGGAGAGGCGCTCGATTCCAAACACATCCATAGCACGAATCCTTCCATATAAAAAAAAATAGGTTAGTTTTACCCGTTTCTACAAGTGCTATGCAATGTGGGCCAATAAATATGATTGGTGGATACCAAACGCATCCATAGCAACGTAGCATAGCACACCTCTGGTGGAAAAGCAGCCTTACCCTGTGGATCGAGTTTGAAAAAATCAAGTCTCAAAAAACTTTTGGCAGTACAGTTGGTGCAGAGGCAGAACAATCGTATAGCATATATTGTTCTGCCTCTGCACCAACTGTACTGCCAAAAGTTTTTTGAGAAAGAGGCGGATATTGCCAACCTTTGCTTAATATAACACAGTACCATCCTAAGTCACGTCCACCTGGTCATCATCTGCCTAGCCTCTTCCCAAGTATGTTGAGTTCGGCCTCCAGTGTAATCGTATGCAGCTGAAAACCAGCATTTTACACGAAGCGACTGCCACGTCCACTAGTCATAATTCTCCTGCCCTTGTCCCAATTTATTTGGGGTCGGCGCAACAGGTCCCTTTCTTCCATACTTCTCTATTAGTTGTCATCTCGGTAGTCACCCCCTTTCTAGCCATATCATCTTTCACACACTACATCCATCGTTTCTTTGGTCTTCCCCTACTCTTATAGCCATCGACATTCATACCTAAGACTTTTCTCACGACATTTTCATCATTCCTCGGCATCACATGCCCATACCATGCCAACCGATTTCCGCACAACTTTTCAGTCACCGGTGCCACTTTCAAACTTTAAGCGGGCACGCCCTTTATACTTGGAGGCTTTTATTTAGGTTCTAAGTTCTGTTCACGTTTTTTATCCAAATTATATATTTGATTGGGAATAGTTTTCGATCTTTTTCTTTTCTTTTTTTTTTTGGTATAGTGGTGTGCTAGCTGACATATGGCTAGTAATTTAATGTTTGTGTTGCACGTGGTGTAAATTGTTTTGCATACTATTGTATACAATCCAATTTTTTTTTTCTCTAACTGAACAGACCGCTGTGCTGCTGAGGAGTTTGTTGGCCACTTCTTCTTCCCAGCTAAAGCACTAGGAAGTGGCGAAGGGTGGGCGTTTTGGGGGACTATCTTATGTAATTTTAACGTTCGAAAAGTGCTGATCCTCAGACTAGTTTGGATAAATGACTTTTGATTTTGATTTTGATTTTTTCTCTTATGTAATCATTTCCTAAACTATCCATTCGTGTCACACCACACATCCCTCTTAGCATTCTCATCTCAACCGCATGCAATTGCCTTTCATGCACCCCTGTACCCCAACATTCTGATCTATACAAGACAGCTGGTCTTATCATTGTTTTATATATCTTCCCCTTAAGTTTAAGGGCAATGCGGGAGTCACAGACTGTTCCCTTGACCTGTTGCCATTTCATGCCACGTCCACTAGTATATTTAGAAATAATGTGACATTTTGCCCATGGTCTAATGTAATCATAATTTTAGTACCCATAGTTTCACCCCCGTCTTCGAACCAGAGCACAGCTGGCCGTCTGAGATAGGTATAATTATAGTAGGTACCCACCCATTTTCCCGGAGAAACTTTTAACAAGGAGCTCGTACAATTGTCTCTGAATTCAGCAGAGAAATTTTAAAGTCACGTTTATTTTACCGGCCTTGTCCATCTGCAGAGAAAATGCCTCGTCTCATGTAGAAAAGGAACGATCATGTATCACTACACTTGCTCAGTGCGGGTAGACAAACTGAGACCATTATTAGGTCTAGGTTTTCCTAATTCGTAAGTTTTACTTAGATAAAACATAATTATAGAATTACTTATTCGTAAGAAATTGCATAATTCTTCGTTCTGCTTTTATTAGAACAACTCACGCTTGCGAGAGATTAATTAAATATTCTGTGATGTCTTAGATTAAATTTACTTCAAGTAAACGTAATTATATAATTAAATATGTAATTAAGATAGATTTATTTATTTGCATATAATGTAGGTAATTAATACAATTAGGTGTATAATACTAGATATATTCTATTTACTTAAAACGATTTAATTACTTAATACATTGTAAATGAAATAGTAATGTCATTTAAAAAATCTGATACAGAGTAGGTAATAGCTTTTTTGAATTTGCACTTTTTTAAGGTACTTTTTAAATGTTCTTAAAGGTAGCTCTTTAATCATTTTTGGTACGAGTATATGGTTATAAATAAGAGGAACCATGCACATAAACACTCTTTCTCAATAATGCAGTTTTATATCCACAGCTATGCATAACTTATCTTCGTATTGAGTTCTTAATCTTTTAGTCCTTTTTTTTGGGTGGGATACATCAAATAACTTCTCCTGCTCTGGGCGGAGCGGAAGGATGTGTCAGACTCTTACTGACTAAAACCCACCCGTATTCCTTCCGTTGCCTGTGTTGCCAGGGGCCTTGGTGACCCTTTTGCACCTTCCCGCGACCCCGGCAAGAATCTTGTAGTCCTGGTTCTAGTATTTTTCAAAGTCGGGAATAAGTGATCATATGTTTTAACAAAAAATACTATTTCTAGTATATATAGGCATGCAAAAGTTAATAGATTATGTATTTTTTAAACAGATATGCAGCTGTCCGTCACTTTGAGAGTAAAAATAAATCTAAAACAGCGTTTTTGCGCCTTAAAAAAACTTTAATATGTACTTTACTTCTTTAAATAAGTCTTTAAGAAGTTGTATAATCCTGTGTTCAGCTTTTATTAGAACACACTCATGAGCAATAAATTAATCTGTGACGATCATAAAAGTACTATATTCATATTTGTGCCCGATTGATGGCAATAGGCTCGCCCCGTATTACATGGGACTTAAAAATAACTGGAGAAATAAGTGTGTACTATAGGTACATCTCTGCCTAACCCTTTGAAGAAAACAAGCGTGATGTTATATTATGTCATATGTCTGAAACCTTATAGGTATGCTAGGTTCTTAGTTTCAGACATACGTATTTTCGGTTGAGGGAAAGGCAAATTTCGCGCCCTCTCGCCCCTAGCCACCGCAGGATCCGGCCCAGGTTCAGGCCTCAGTAAAGAGTGAAAGGGCATGGTAGCCGTCACCTCCTTCTGCGAAGCAGTAATGCTCGCGAAGGAGGACGCGAGACGGTTGAGGGAAATAAAAATTTCGCGCCTTCTCGCCCCTAGCCGCCGCAGGAAACGCCCTGGGCGTCGGGAATCCCAGGCGGATTTCCGGCCACCCTAAGGCTTGCGGATCGTGAGCAATGGGTAGCTCGCCGTCCGGTAAGGACCAGGCCCGGGTCGACGGCGCGTTGTGTTCCACGCGCGCCTCACAGAGATGTCAGCACAAGTGTAGGGGTGCACTAGGGCCGATTCCTGCCGGGGTCGCGGGAAAGTCCGAAAGGGATACCGTGGCCTGTGGCAACGGAAACACACAACACAGGCAACGGAAGAAACACGGGTGGGTTTTAGTCAGTAAGAGTCTGACACACCCTCCCGCTCTGCCCAGAGCGGGAAAAGTTATTTGGTCAATTCCCACCCAAAAAAAAGACTTGCGTATTCTACATGTATACCTGTAAGAACGTTGAGTGAGAACGTTGTAGGCTTAATAGACTAGATATTTCGTAGACATTTTTTTTTTTTGTTATGTCCCTGGTACTTCTTGACAGGCCTACACTGTCCTCGCATACCTATTAACACTGTAATTTGAAAACATTGTAAAAGCCAATTATTTTTAAAAGAGTAACCGTCGAGTTTTTTTGCCGGCTCTTCTCCATAGGAAACGACCAATTGGAACCGTGCACCTAGCTTCTGACGTTTCATAAGTGCCCATGTAGGTTTATGTGAAAAAATATTTTGATTTGATTTGATTTGTAATTCGTATGGTGTACATAATAAAGAGTATTCTGTTCTTGTTCTCTTCAGATTCTTCGCTAGTGTATTTATTTTTATCCAGTTTTAAAACTGCGTTAAGATAAACAGGATAATGATTATCAGATTTAAATTAATAGTGCTGGTCTGTTTTCTTTTGTGTTACAAACAATTGCTTCTACTCGTAATTAAGTCATAAAGGAGCATTGTGAGGCGTAATAAAGATGTTTTCATATTTTTGAATAGTTTAAAAGGTTTTGTTTATTTTATGAAGATTGATAAGGCATTCATACATTTAATTTAATTTAATTTATATGGTGTGGCAAGTTATTGCCCCTTACATTTTTTTGATTGTGGACGGTTTATAAGGTGTCTGTAGTCTGTCTTAGGCTTATATTGCAGCCGCGGATATTGTGTGTCGCGGGATTTAGAGAATCCTGCGGCTAGTGACAGCTAATGATAGCTGTCAGACGTCATAGTGCACCGGCGCCGAACGGAAGCATTTCGTCTCACCGCAAACCACGTTTTTTCAATCTCAGTTCATCGCGCCCGCAAAACCGCAAAACTTTATTACGTTATCCCGTAATCCTTGGGGATATACTGTGCTACGTTTTCAAAATTAAAAATAATAACCCGCGTCCGATTAAATCCAAAATATAGACTTTCAAGTGACCAGTGTACGGGCAAGCAAGGTGGCCACCTGCCCAGAAAGATTCTTCAAGACTTTCGCCAGGAGAAGCACAGGTACCGCTTTTGCATTATTTGCTGGAGTTAGGCTACAAACGCCACCTGACCGTCACCAATTCCTCTTTGAAAGTTTGATCAAAAAAAAAAAAAGGCAAATTGAATTATTATGCATTCCAGATAATAATTTTTCTGTCGTCCTCGACCCGCAAGGATACACGGCTATTTTATACGCCTGTCCCTCCATTATATATTCTGTAAAAATCTTACCGTGAAAACATACGTGAAGTGAGCTTGAAGTGAGATGTCATTCCACCTGAAGGCTCCTGCATACTGAGGCGATATCGCGGGCGCGACAGGCAGCAATATGCCTGTCGCGCCCGCGGTATCGCCCCAGTCTGTAAGAGCCTTTGAGCTAGGGATTAACAATATTGACGGCTCATTGCAAGATCTTACGATCCCACCAACGATCTCACTTAAGATTTCACGGTGAGATTTTTTACGGAACAGATCGGCTGGGGTACTTAAACCTTAACTAGAAGTCAGGGTATTTCACTCTAGACTACCATTAGCTTAGCTATATTTTAGAACAATGTAAATAAACTCATACCTACACATAATCAGCCTATAATGTTCCCACTGCTGGGAAACAGGCTTCCTCTCTATGAGAGGGAGTGGGCCGTAACACCACGCGGGCCCAGTGGGGGTTGGTAGATGACACATGCCTTCGAAGTTTTGGTTCTAGGACATGCCGGTTTCCTCACGATGTTTTCCTTCACCGCCTGCGCCTGTCTGGGTTCGAACCTACGACCTGCAACTCGTCGCGGCCGTTACCACTGGGCCACCACTGCTCTCAAATATTTTTTTTTTAAATATAATAATATATATACCTACCTACATTATTAACTCAACGCCACAGATATTTAAGAACTCAACTTTTCCTCACTGAATTTGGTTTATTAGAGTCTCCAGTCCACTTCATTCTCAAGGGTAAAAATGTGTCGCGGGAAGGTACTAATGGGTCACCGAGGACCCTGGCAACTCAGGCAACCAGAAGGAATACGGGTGGGTTTTAGTCAGTAAGAGTCTGCCACACCCTCCCGCTCCGCCCAGAGCGGGAGAAGTTAATTACCTCAAAAGTTATCCGGGACTTTTGATTTTTCTAGGTTTTATAGATTTATTGATTGAAGTAATTTAAACAAGAAAAAAAGTGTGCCCCCCCCCCCCTTCAGGAACGAAGTTCTTTGATTTTTTGAGACTTAAAAACTGACTTTTTTATCGAAGTTTCTTTTAGCTCGCATACACTGTTTTACCCATCCACAGACACATTCTTGAATAAAAACCATCTAGTGTAAGTAAAGTTACCACATACTTGAAACATAAACTACAAGCTTATACTAGATGGCTCTGTATTAAAAACGCGTTTTAAATTCGCACTTTTTCTCTTAGAGAAAGTCGCATAACAATTTTTCCTTACGTGTCGATTTCTACCAGTCAACTCCTACCAAAAGCCGCAAAGAAACATAACACAACATCACACCTTGTTTCCCCGAAGGGTAGGGCAGAGGTGTAACTGTACTACACCCACATTTCGCCAGTTATGTTTAAGTCCCATGTAATAGGGGGCGAGCCTATTGCCATCAAGCGGGCACGAATCCAGACTCCGGGCTGCTACTGAAAAATTCTTAATAGAAAAACCCTATAACACTGTGCCCGACCCGGGAATGGAACCAAGGACCTCTAGCCGCAAAGAACTTCGTTCCAAAAATCCTATAATCTCATTTATTGCGGAACACACATAAAAATACACATACTCCATAAAGTATTAGTAGCCATGACTTAAAAACTAACCCAACAATAAGTAATAGCTACGTGGCTCAGCACAGGTTGGCACGTGCCTCCGCACCCAGCGCCTAATAAAGGGGCTGTCCACCTTGTCTGATATAATGTTTTTAGGATGCTGTTGGACCTTCCGCGCAACCTACCCATAATTGATGCTGCCCTCTTTCTCATTATGGCATGAAAATCATCGACATGGGCTTCCGCGAACATCAATGTATGGATTAACGTTTTTTCTTTTTTTGTTAAATGAATAGTAATCTGAAATCAACTGCTTACCAAGATCGAAAAATAAAATTAATTAATTATGTTTTCTTAGATCTTTATTTTAATATTATGTACAGTCATTCTGGGTTTTTCCACTTCCTCTTCGATTTAATATTATTTTGTATTTGACGAACACCTACATTTTTTTTTTTTTAAGTATTATTTATTTTGACAATGGTTACTGCTTCTTGCTCGGCTGAAATAACGCAACGGCTGTGACGACTGAAAGAAAATGGATTTAATTATTTTATTTATTCATTTATTTAATATTTTAAGCGCACAAATATACAAAGACTCATGACCCTTTTTTCTTAAGTCTTTCAAACCAACAAACGTGTCGCTGCGCAGTAACAAATTCTCGTGTCAACGGGAGTGAGGGGTGTGGTACTGCGTAGCGAAAAGCGCAATTCAGAGCCGCCATCAAGTTTGAATCAAGCTATTACCTTTTACTTTAGGGCGCATTCACACTAAACGTATAGTTGACCGCAAACTATAGGTACCTACATCAATTGGTGTGAACGCGGCATAAAACTAAATTTCAAGCTTTGGTTTCCAAAGAAAAGGATTTCGTCATTATTACAACGACCGTCACGAAAATCTGTCATTTTCACCAGCTTTTGACATTAAGGTGTCAAAAAACGCTTTGTATTCAAATTTTAAGACGCTGACAACACCTAAACTGCGGTCACTGTCAAACCGCATAGAAAAAGAAGTGCGATGTCACAACGCCGGTAATTTATTGCAAAATATGAAGCAATTATCTATTTACACAAAATTGAGTTGAGTAATCGAAAGTAAAAAACAACCAAGTTCTGCATTTAAATAAGACGTTCTTGTTATTAAGTAAATACATAACGTGTATTGATATTTAATGCAGATATTTTGGTTTAGAACTGAAGGTAAGAGGTTGGTTTAACGTTAGTTTTTATCGAGATTTTTCTTTCAAAACGTGTTTTGGTAACAACCAGGTTCTGGGAAATATGTTCAAAATTAACATATATTTTTTCCGCTACCACAAACTATACAGATTTGGCAATTTTTATTCTTAAGTGAAGTCTATTTTGATCAATTGGGTCTTGTCAGTGCCTTAACAGCCGTTATTGTCTTACCGATCACCGCTTTCTAAGGAAACTGAAGCTTTAGGAAAGGTAGAATTGAAAAGGTAATTTAGTTCATGTTATTGTCTGATATTTAATCCATAATTAATATTATAATGAACGCGAAAGTAATTATGTCTGTCTGTCTGTTACCATTTAACACCTTAACGGGTGTTCGGAATTGGATGAAATTTGGCACATGGGTGGATCATTCCTATGTCTTTTTTTTTCGAGGGTGAAAAGTCCTCATGAATGTCATGCGCACCGGGGCGGGCGGGGGTGTCTGTCAGACTCTTACTGACTAAAAACCACCCCAGTGTAGTTCCTCTCCCACACTTGCACCGGGGATCATAGGATCTAGTGCGACTTCCGCGATCCCCGGCTGGTACGGGCCCGGGCCACCTCAAGCCCGCAGGGAGAAATGAGGTTTATAACTCCCCCCGCGACGTTCAATAGAGGCGCGCGTAGAATACTATGCGCCGTCACCTCGGGTCCTGGTGTGTGGGGGGTGACGGATGAGGACATTCCTATGTCCTGATCCAAGTCATGGTCTATTCGTGGAGGCGATTGGCGGCGGAGACCTCTCGCGTCCGGCCCTGGTTCAGGCCATGGTACGGAGCGAGAGGGCATGGGCAGCCGTCACCTCCTTCTGCGAAGCAGTAATGCTCGCAAAGGAGGAGGCGGGACGGTTGAGGGAAAGGCAAGTTTCGCGCCCTCTCGCCCCTAGCCGCCGCAGGAGACGCCCAGGGCGTCGGGAATCCCGGGCGGATTTCCGGCCACCGTAGGCGCGGGCTTGCGGACGGTGAGCAATGGGTAGCTCACCGTCCGGTAAGGACCAGGCCCGGGTCGACGGCGCGTCGTATTCCACGCGCGCCTCAAAGAGATGTCGTCAGCACAAAAGTAGGGGTCCACTAGGGCCGATGCCTGCCGGGGTCGCGGGAAGGTACTTATGGGTCACCGAGGCCCCCGCAACACAGGCAACAGGAAGGAATACGGGTGGGTTTTAGTCAGTAAGAGTCTGACACACCCTCCCGCTCCGCCCAGAGCGGGAGAAGTTATTTGATGATTTCCCACCCTAAAAAAAAAAAAAAAGTCATGGTCTATGGATACTATTTATCCCAGCAGTTACCGTGGGATAGTTGCCGATCTCCACGTGGATAAAGCCGAGGGTGAAAGCTAGTTTTAAAATAAATTCGATATAAGTAATCAGAATAGAATAGAATAGGTCTTTATTTGCTTAGAGAGAGAGATTAGAGTTTGGCTAGTGACTCATGGCACGAGGAAATGCCGGTAAATTTAAAAATCTTCAGCTGGCAACATGATAGTCTGAAAAGAAACGATTTGATACTTTTGTATTTTTATGTTAATAAGTTTGTTAAGATTTTGTGACAAAAAGAAAAGAGTATGCTTAGATGAAAGGAAGGACATGTTGAGAGGATGAATGAAAAGCGACTAACAAAAGGTATTTACAAGGCAGATGTGAGTGGAAACGCCAGGAGGGTACGCCCCAGGAAGACATATATCGTGACCTCATTGGTGATGTTCTTCAACCATTTATGATCCAGCCTGTCCCACCTTGCTGTCCTCTCCTCAGTGACGTCCTAAGCCCAGGTTCGTACTGGGGTACGAACCTCGGCTGGGTGCCCTTAGCGTTGAAATATAAGAATATAAGAAATTCGCCTCTGGCTGGAGGCTTTGAGTTAGCTTAATTGGTCAAGGACAGCTTAGATTTGACACAATTAGACACAAGACACAATTGATTTTTTATTGTTTGCACCGAATCGGATTCGCGCGGGGCTTTACAGGTTAAGGCAGCCACAGGATAAGCCTGTTAAGTAGTCACGTCCTCTCAAGTCAACTCCGGGATGCCAACAAAAAAAAAAGTCTTCAAAAAGGTCAGTTACGTAGTACTCGCACCGGCATGCGTGGGTGATGACCATATTTAAGAACGTAAACGAAGCAAAAAGAGTATGTAAGGATCGTAGCAGGTGGCGTTATTTAGTTTATTTTTGAGTTTATGTATGTGTATGCAGTTTATTGATATGGGTAGGAATTAAGGAGATTATGATAACATTTCAAACTATATTATTCATGTTGCCACTCAAGGTTTTTAAATTCGCCGTCACTTCCTTGTGCCATGACTCACTGGCCAAACTTTATAATAAGACATATACTTACAAACCATACATCCAGAAATACTAAAGAATGGGATGGCACACCCCATTTGCAACATTATAGGGAAGGCAATATTGCCTGATAAGGTACCAATCCGACCAATCACCATTATAAAGGATATCGCCAGAGTCCTGCAAAAAAAAAAAATTGGTTGTCTGTAAGGTCGGTTTACGGACGATAATTTTACGTGTTAACGAGAGAGAGTTGCGTCACAAGCCGAATGCTTAGGCCAATCGTACCTCTCTATCGCTTGTTCCGCGCTCTCGCTTGCACGCTCGGCACAGGCGGAACGTGACAATGAGTCATGCTTTTCCGTGCGTGCTGCGCCGGCGTTCATCGGTTTACAAAACAGATATTATAACATGTTGTTGTGTGTGTACATGATGTTGTGTTGATGTTGTTGATGTCTAGTGTTTGTATTACTAACATAGTTGTAAGTTTATTTTATTGTCACTAACACTGCATGTGTATCATGGTTACTCTCAATGAAGAATGTATTCGCACCTTTTGTATGCTCCTTTATGGCTATATACATTGGATAATTGTCCTTATGTCAATTAACTTACAGTTGGTATTTCTAGAGCGAGAATCCTTACCTTGCCGTAACA
The DNA here is from genome assembly GCA_905333075.3 of Atethmia centrago. Taxonomy (NCBI): domain Eukaryota; kingdom Metazoa; phylum Arthropoda; class Insecta; order Lepidoptera; family Noctuidae; genus Atethmia; species Atethmia centrago. The sequence continues at coordinate 6,915,628 of HG995379.1, forward strand.
CAGTCTATGACTAGCGCGGAAGATAAAGAATTTTTATCTGTATACCGCCAATTACTTTTATTTGTTCAAACATAATTATGCTATCATAATTCTACTTTCTAACATCAGATTCTTTTTTTTTTTTCTGTTTAGTTGAATTCCAAAGTAAAACGTTTCATTTTAGCGTACGAAATGACTACTAATTATGGATGATTAATTTTAAAGAATGCGTTTTTTGGAAACATATTGTATGTACTTATTATGATTAAGTCTTAATATAAGTTGTGGTAAAACGTCTAGTTGATGTAACTGGTGACCGAAAAGCTGGCGGCTTTCTCGCGCAACGCATCAGCATTGCAATTCAGCGAGGAAATGCCGCCAGCATCCTCGGTACAATGCCCCGAGGGCCTTTTTTAAGCTTAACTTAGTTTTAATTTAATTTAGTTAATGTTAATAGTCATCTTGTAATTTGGTTATGTAAATAAATATATTTTATAACAGTTGTGGTATACAATGTAACACTTATGCTGGAAATAAATTCTATTCTATTCTATTATTATTATTATTTTAACCATCTTCTTTACTTCTCACTTAGTCACAATAGAGAGCAGTGGTGGTCCAGTGGTAACTGCCGCGACTTACGAATTGTAGGTCGTAGGTTCGAACCCGGACAGGCACTTTACTTTGTATAAATTATTTCATCACCACTGCTCTCAAAACGGTGAAGGAAAACATCGTGAGGAAACCGGCATGTCCTAGAACGAAAATTCGAAAACATTTGACATCTACCAACCAGCACTGGGCCCGCACCCTGGGCACTGGTGAATTACAGCCCACTCCTCACAGAGAGGAGGCCTGTGTCCCAGCAGTGGGAACATTATAGGCTGATTATATAGTCACAATTGGTTACATTATAAAACTAGCACTTTGTCCGCGTGGATTTCGTATCTTCGCCTACAAAGTTCAACACTCTCTCCGTCCCGTTAAGAAGATATATAGTTCCGGGAACTAATGGTTGCAGTATTTTTATTTATTATATTATGACAAACTTTATCATTTATTACAAACTACTATTCAATTGTTTCTAGTTTACATAAAATTAAATGTGAAGTTAACTAATAGACTTAGTGTAGGGCTGTTCACTCAAGCCGCGGCATTTTTCTTACTTTTAGCATTTTAACACGTCGCGTCGTAACTTCTGAAAAAATGGTCCGATTCCAATAATTTAAAGAGGAATTTACATGTACACAATCAACCTTCATTATGAAACTATTTAGTTGGCTAAGGATTAATATCATGATACGAATGTCTTTGTTATTGTGACTGAAGCGTCACCGATTCGGTGTCAAACAATAGAAAATCAATTGCCTCATTAGCTGTCATTGACCGATCATGATAAGAATGTCATCATCTTTTGACTCTATCTGTGTTTTGATTGGCTAATTTGAACAAAAAACGGTTATTGTGACTTTACTATAATAGTGAGACAAATAACCTTGCGAGCTTTTTTGTGGGTAATGATGAGTAATATAAACATGTAGTACATTATTTTATGTATCATCAATAGTTTTCGCAGCGCACGCCACATAACATATTTTTACCTTAGGTTACATTATTGTAATTTTCGTAGGGACCAAATTTTTTTTTTTATTTAATTCAGCGCATGTTACTCGCTGATAATGTAGCTTCTATAAGTGAAAGAATTTTTTAAATCAGTTATGTGGTTTTTGAGTTTATCCACTACAAACAAATAAATAAAGAAATAAATCTCTTCTCTTCATAATATTAGTATAAATAGTGCGGTGTCTAACAAGGTCTTCTGCATTTGACTGGTTCTGACATTTTCACCGGGCAGACCACCGCAAACCGTTCAAAAACTTGAGCTTGATATTATAATAGTCTTGTTGAAAATAGTCTACTGTGTATTCAGTTATCTACAATTTCTTGATAGTTCTTGCAATAGAAGACAAAAGTAACGTCTTTCTTAACCGCTTCTTTGGTCTAGTTGTAAGACCACCTGTCTCAGACCACCTATGAGGGTTGATTTCCCGCGGGAAAAAAAAATTCGGCTCGGTTTGGTTGGTGCCTTAGTTTGACTAATTTTAATAAAATATCAGATGTGATCCTAACTATCCTAACTAATATTATAAAAATGCGAAAGTGAGTTTTTTTGTTTGTTACGCCTTCACGCCAAAACGGCTGAACTGATTTGGATGAAATTTGGCATGGGTAGACCATGACCTGGATTAGGACATATAGTTTTCATCCCGATATTCCCACGGGGTCGAGACTTATGCGGGCCACGGAGCGCTGTTTGATATTTGCACTAAGTAAAACATAACAACTTCACGCCTTGTTTCAACGAAAGGTTGGGCAGAGGTGTACCTGTAGTACACCCACATTTCGCCATTTATGTTTAAGTCGCATATAATAGGGCGAGCCCATTGCCATTAACCGGGCACAAGTTCAGACTCCGGCCTGCTACTGAGAAATTCCAGATAGAAAAACCCAATAATACTTTACCCGACCCGGGAATTGAACCCAGGACCTCATGCTCAGCAGTAGCCCTTGCAACCACTAGACCATCGAAGCAGTTAATAAAACACTAGCAGTAGCACTAAATATAACATTTATGTTATATTTATAATATTATTATAGTTACCTATATTTATAACATGTTATGTTTATAGTTATAATTTATTAACTGCTTCCAAATTACGATGTTTATTATTATTATTTTTTATACATACTTTTTTCACATAATATTTTCATTGTTTGACATTATATACCTACAATTTTTATTTCAGACTTGTTGTAATGGCAAACATAACATTTGGTTGAAATAGGTTTTTATTATTTTATTAATATTTTACATAGATTCTTATGTACCTTGTGAATGTGAGAACGTTGTAGGATTAATAGACTACATATTTTGTAGACTTTTCTTTTTTTTTGTTAAGTACCTGATGCATCTCGACAGGCCTACACTGTCTTCCCATACCTATTAACACTGTAATTCGAAGACATTGTAAAAGCCAATTATTTTTAAAAGAGTAACCGTGGAGTTTCTTGCCGGCTCTTCTCCATAGGAAACGACCAATTGGAACCGTGCACCTAGCTTCTGACAGTTCATAAGTGCCCATGTAGGTTAATGTAAAATATATTTTTAATTTAATTTAGTTAATGTTAATAATCATCTTGTAATTTGGTTATGTAAATAAATGATATTAAAAAAAAAAAAAAAAAAAAAAAAAAAATATATTTTTTTTTATTGGAACTAAATATAAAAAGAAAGCAAAAAGCGTATTAATTACGAAAACGTTTCTTTGATTACAACTATCGCTATTTAGAACAATATTGCCTGCAAATAGCAGTGTTATAAAATCCGACAGCGATACCAATTTAAAACACTAACGAGTCGAAGTCACGTACAAAATAATAACGATATTGAATACTATGATGCCAAAGAGCACTAAATATTAACATTCAAACGGCGAAATACCAAGTGAAATTTATTTTATATTTTCGTTGAAAAATCTACCACTAAACATCTGGTGCATTAGATAGATAGCTGATTCTCGATACTTTTTATTAAAAATACATTATATATTCTGCTGTGGTAGGTTTTAGAAAACGTGTTTTATGAAAATTATTTTTTTTTCTTTTTTTGAAGTTGAATGTACATACGAGTATTGTACATGCAGTACTTATTAAAAGTGATAAATAGTTTCCTGCTCTTGAATATGGATGTCGCCGTTTTCAATAAGCTATGGCCTTGCTGTAGATGCAAATGTATAGTACATATAGTAAATATTTATCTCGATCCCTAAATGATCACGTTCCGACCCAGCCATTAAGGTTCACCTTGCTGCCCTTTTTTTTGGTTCCGTGGTGGAAAATCCTCATGGATGTCCTCCGCCCTGGGGTGGGCGGAGGGGTCTGTCAGACTCTTACTGACTAAAAACCACTCCGGTGTTCCCCTCCCACACTTGCACCGCGGATCATGGGATCTAATGCGACTTCCGCGATCCCCGGCACCTCAGTCCCACCGGCTGTCGAGCACCAATCCCACCTTGCTGCCCTGCCCCATCGACGCCCTAATCTGAGGTCTGTACCCCACAGGCGGTGCCCTAAGCGTGTAGTCTCTTAGTTTATAAGTTTTATGCCCTGGCTGGAGGCCTTAATTTATTTATGCATCCATTGGATAGGCCTGCGATTACAAAAAAGTTGGTTGTCTGTAAAGTAATTTTACGGACGATAATTTTACGCTATAACGAGAGAGGGATGCGTCCCAAGCCGAACGCTTAGGCCGGTCGTGACTCTCTATCGCTAGTTCCACGCTCTCGCTTGCACGCTCGGTTCAGGCGGAACGTGACAATGGGTCATGCTTTTTCGTGCGTGCAGCCGGCGTTCATAGACTTATAAGATGTTATCACGTCAAAAAAAAACTCGCTCTTTATGAGATACTAGGTCTATTCACAAGTAACGACAAATATGTATATAGATAACACAGGGCATAATTTATCGAACAACGGCGTCATACTGTGATACAAAACATTGAATCGCGAATAAATAAGATGCTACTGAACAAATATTTTGGGCTGTAAACAAACATATTATAATTATAAACCTTTTGCCATCAATACGCTAAGAAGAAAACCAAAAATGAAAAGCCAAACAGAAACAATTCAACACCATCTGCAATAATTTAAAACATTGAACTCAACTTAACGCACAGATTATCTCCATCATCGAATAATGACAATTCATTGTAAATAAACACAATAAATATGAATTCAACAATAAATTACTTACGATCATAATTTAAAGGGACTCGTAAACTTTGCTAAAATTAATATCGAGTTTAAAGATAATCTTAATTTTCTATCACAACAATATGGGACCGTTTTGCTAACTAAACAAGAAGAGAACAGATGGTATCTGGTCTATATTGTGCATATTTTGAGCCTGTTGAGGCCTATTGAATTCCCTCGACCCTCGGAACAATGGACCAATAGATATCTGAGGCTATTGTCTATTATTTAATACTTGCAAGATTGACAATGGGGCTGAAATATACTTGTTCACGTCTTTTGTGTGCAATAAGTGTGTGTTTCGGAGTTTATTGTATGCTTGATAAATAATACTTTGGATAAGAGTGGTATTATGCCTATTAGATTCCTATCTTTCATATAATGCCGAATTGAAGACTTATATTCTGAATAAGATCAGGCACTTCGAACCATTATGCTTTTTTTTTTGTTTAATATGTATGGAGACCCGAAAGACTTTGTCCTGTCCAAATTTCCATCATTCATACAAAATCTAATAGTAGAAAGGACGTTCAGTTATTCCCGAATTTGAACATTTTCACGTTTTTTTTTAATTTTCTTTCCATGTAATCCAAATTCGGACTATTACAAAGTTTAAATTTTTTTTTAAACTGCCAAATCGGTACAGGCGTTCTCAAATGATGCGCTTATTAACGAAAAGCATTTCATTGTTATTTATATATTTATTACACCTTCTTTCTTGGTACCCAATTTATGGCTCGTGGAGACTAGCGCGATATCGCCCAGTCTGCGGGAGCCTTTAGGCAAAAGCACATTACTAACAACCTAAGAACCAACCATCCATAAATCAATGAGTGCCTAGATAAAATCACTTCTGGTTATGAGTTAAACTCACCTGGTTCTTTTATAAGCTTGTTTAAATCGGAATTAACCCCCTCGAATCATTATTACTAATGACCTGCATTGCCTAGCTGCAGGGCGCAGGCCTCTCTACTCCCCGGAGGACACGGTGGAGTATACGGTGGAGAAACGACCGGCTTGGGCAGAGCACCTCCATCTCCTCGTGGAGGCAGCGGAGATCTCTCGCGTCTGGCCCTGGTCCAGGCCATGGTATGGAGCAAGAGAGCATGGACAGCCGTCACCTTCTTATGCGAAGCAGTAATGCTCGTGAAGAAGGAGGCGGGACGGTTGAGGGAAAGGCAAATTTCACGCCCTCTCGCTCCTAGCCGCCACAGGAGACGCCCTGGGCGTCGGGAATCCCGGGCAGATTTCGGGCCACCGCAGGCACGGGCTTACGGACGGTGAAGCAATGTGTAGCTCTACGTCCGATAAGGACCAGGTATGGGTCGACGACGCGTTGTGATCCACGGGCGCCTCAAAGAGATGTCAGCGCAAGTGTAGGGTTCCACTAGGGCCGATGCCTGCCAGGGTCGCGGGAAGGTATGAAAGGGTTACCGAGGCCTCTAGCAACATAGGCAACGGAAGGAACACGGGTGAGTTTTAGTTAGTAAGAGTCTGATACACCCTCCCGCTCCGTCCAGAGCGGGAGCAGTTATTTGATGAATTCCCATCCAAAAAAAAAAAGACCTCTACTCTCTTTCCATTTCTCTCAGTGTAAGGTGACTAAGAACCAATATTTGGTGAAGAAGTCGAGCCCGAAGCATGCAGGAAAGAAAATCCGTAAACAATCACAAACAAAAAAATATTTTTTTTTAAACAACCAACCTTGTAGTGGTCGGAAACATTTCCACAGTCATGGCTTGATTCAAACTCAGCATCGACTGTGCAATAGACACACATACTGAGAACAGAGCCACGACTAAAGTCTTGCTGTTAGCCCAGCGCAGGCCTAAGGAACTAGCCACGGAGATCACGCCGGCTGCAATGAGGAGGGGCTTCTTGCCAACCTTGTTGACCAGCATAGCGGTGATGAAGTAAGGGATCAGGCAGACTACGCCAAGTATGATGCTGTTTATGTAAGTTTCGTGCCCGGATTTTGTCTGTAAAAGAATTTGTAGGTTAGAATGTTGAAGAGAGAAGAGGTTGAAGCTCAATATCAATATCTTGATTTTGATATTTGGTAGAGGTAGAGTAAGGTTAAATGATTGATGATATACTTAATTGTTTTAAGGCGCAGATATATGATTTCAGTGACTTTTATATATGTGATTACGCCTTCATATAATGCAAGTAACTTATGCAAAAAAATGTATATTAAACTAGAACGCATACACATACATTCTATATGTGAATATTTAAGTATTGAATATATAATATTTAAGTACTAAAACACTTCATGAAATAAATTCAGGAAATAATGTCTACTCAAAGCATAAAAAACGAAATTACTTTCAAACTACTTAAGATATTTTCATGTTTTTTTTTTTTTGTATGAACAGACTATTTTATTATCTATCATTCTATCTGTTATTTTTTTTCAAATATTCATATTTTCGTTACTAAAAATAAATATTCCCTATGAAACCGAACGGCTGCGCAGCGTGAGCGCGACGCACATTTGTATGGCTAAGGTCAACTGCGATTTACCGACCCTTAAGAAAATCTTCAATCAGTCAGCTCAGTACCATAGACCTCTGCTGGGCATAGACCTCTCCTAAGCTGCATCGCAACACCCGGTCCTCACTGAGAGAAAACTTGTCTTGGCTATAAATCATCATCATCATCTGCCCTTTAAAATTCCCAACAACGTTGGGGTTGCCTTCCAGACTGATTTACATGAAGCGACTATCTGACCACCATCACCCTGTTTTACGGTAACTGGGTTGTAGACAACCCAGTTACCGTAAAACAGGGTGAATAGGGAAGTAGGGGTAAATCGGGACGAAACTTTAAAATGGATTTTAACGTTGAATTTTTAAAGTTTCGTCCGGATTCACCCCTGTATCTCTATTCACGCCGTTTTATGGTCCTGCATAACACGATACTTCTTGGTACGACTCGTCTGCAGTTGTCTTAACTAAAAGTAACTTAGGTAGAAATACGAGTCCTGTGTTTCTTCAGTAGAATTGGTCCTGTTATGTGTAGCCAATCTATGTTCTGTCTTCATTATCGTAAATCCTGTAAGTGTGCTTTGTTTGTACAATCGTTTCTCCGTAATATAGAAATAAAGTACATTTATTTAGCACATACTAAAAGGCACACAATATAATATACAGCAGATTAAAAATAAATGTATAAAAATCTAATAAAAAGTGAATAAAAAAAGGTACGATGTAAGAAATTAGCAGGAAAATGTGCCTCACGGCTGCGCCAAAAAGGCCTAGTTCATCAAAAATGCCACACAACTAGTGCCTGATGCTAGTTTTCAACTGGAACTGATCTTATAATAATATATGGTTATCTTTTTCATAAGGGCAAGCGTGACGGTTGTTAACAGTTGCCTGTTTAGTGCAAAGATCAATATACCTATACCCGACACACGACTTTTTTCAGTCAAGGAAAAAATATGGCACTTTAAGATTATTTTTTACTTGCACCTTATTATTTTTCCCACTAATTCATTGCCAACATTTTGAATGATATTGGTGCCGATTCCCTTGTTCACAAACTAAACTAAATTTAAGTGCAGTGCATCTTTTTCTTTCTATTTCATTAAGAAAAGGACAGAAGATCAATTTTAGTTTAGTCCTGTCAAATTAATCAGCGCTTGACGTAAATTGACGTAATTTTAGTAGGCAAGTTTCTAATCACGTCTAAACTTGTATATAGTAGTGACAGGCGCTGATTAATATGACAGGACTAAACTAAAATTTATCTTTTGTCCTCTTCTTAATGAAATAGAAAGAAAAAGATGCACTGAACTTAAATTTAGTTTAGTTTGTCAACAAGGAAATCGGCACCAATGATAGCTGTTCGAAAAGGTGACTAAAGCGCGCTGTGTTGGAAAGGAGATTGATTAAAAATGGCTGACTGATAGTACATTTGCATATTGTGAGATTCTATGTCCTTTGGCGTGATAAACTGTAAAAAAGTATTCAGCTGCATCCCGTTAGGCTGGAGGCTGACCCCAACATAGTTCAACATAGTTGGAAAAAGGCTAGGCAGATTTTGGCGTGATAAATTTTATCCTTATCTATTCAAGTTTTACTAACTGATCTGTTTAATTGTTGTAATGTTATTTTGTTGTTTCTATATCTAAATGTCAGGGGCTTGTGGCTAAGTAATAACAGCCGCACGGGTCGATCGATCAGGTTAAGCTACGCTTGCCGCGGTTGGTCCGTAGATGGGTGACCGTCTTTACATACCAAGACTCCTCCGTGCCTCGGAAAGCACGTTAAGCTGTTGGTCCCGGCTGTCATTTGTAGATCTTTGACAGTCGTTACGGGTCGTCAGAAGCTCGAAAGTCTGACAACCAGTCTTACGAAGGGGTATCGTGTTACTCAGTAACTGGGTAGTGAAGGTCAGATAGGCAGTCGCTCTATGTAAAATACTAAAATACTAAAACTGGAAGCCGAGCCTAACATAGTTGGGAAAAGGCTAGGCAGATGATGATGATATCTAAATATCAAAATCTATGAACGATTTATTTTAATGATTTAAGTACTTGGATGCTGCCGCGATTTCTTCACACCTAAGTAATTTTGAAGGTAAATGTAGCAAGATCCTATTCAATAATTCTTTCATAATTCTAAAAGGTACGAAAATAACTCTTTTTCCTGCACCCCATTGTTCCAACTCTTATCCAATAAAGAAATTTGGTCCTAAAAATCCGCTGTTTAAAAGAAAAGACCATTCAGAAGGAATTTTGAAATTAAAGTATAATTCTGGCAATTTTTCTCTCGGTAAGAAATATTAGGCTGAAACATTAAAAGTTGCTAATAGGATTTATGTTATTGAACAGGCACCGGGCATTTCTTGCTTGGATTTTCTAGATTTATTATTTGCATTAATACGGGATATTATTCATGTTTCTTTATTTATAAGAATACTAACTTTTGCCCGCGGGTTCGCCCACGCGGAGGTCAAAAATTATCCCACGAGAACATAATAGTAGTATCATCTGCTTATAATGTTCCCACTGCTGGAACACAGGCCTCCTCTCTGTGAGTGGGAGAGGGCCGTAATTCACCACGCCCAGTGCGGGAACATAATGACGAGATAAAAAAGGATTCTAAGTCCTAACACGAGTTATAGTCTAGCCGTGTTCAAAATTTCATCAAAATCTGTTCAGCCGTTAAGGCGTGAAAAGGTGTGTAGGGGTCCACTAGGGCCGATGCCTGCCGGGGTCGCGGGAAAGTCCGAAAAGGATACCGTGTCCTCTGGCAACACAGGCAACGGAAGGAGCACGGGTGGGTTTTAGTCAGTAAGAGTCTGACATACACTCACGCTCCGCCCAAAGTGGGAGAAGTTATTTCATAATAATCCACCCAAAAAAAAAAAATTAAAACTTTTGACAGGCAAACTTACTTTCGTGTATTATACACGGTGATTTTTTATTCACTATTAACCTTTCAGGAGCTAAAAGTACTTATGATTATAAACAACTTTCACTATGGGACCAACTACGAAATAGCGAAAAAAAAGTACATATGTTTCATACATTTTCATCGGGTAAATATTGTATTTTTTTATGAAACAGCAGATATTTTTTTCTATATTTCAGAGTTGGTATTATAGTGAAAGTTGCTCTTGATCATGAGTACTTTCACGCCTCGAAAGGTTAACAGTGAATTCAAAATCATCGTGTATAAAACAAGTAACAAAAAACGAAAGGAAATCGGATAATCATATCATCATAATCCCTAATCTAGCCTATATCTGAGATACCCGTAAGTACAATTTAACAAAACAAAAATACATTTTGTAAGTCTTTTTAGGGTTTCTACCACAATCACAAATAACTAGGGTTAGAATCACAAATCTGACATGATGAAGCACTAAATGTCAGCGTCCCAAACGGTTGCGAACGGGGATCTAGCCCAACAATAATTTATTGAAAAAGTCTTCTACTCCAAAGATAACCCATAAGTTATTGCGTAAACGTAAACCTTGAATTGTTTGCTTTGTGAGTCAATTCATGTTCAAACTAAATATGATGATATCAGAATTCCTGTTCCAACTATATTTATTAGTGGAGTAAGTAAAGTAATGGTTATTCAAACCATGAACGATTTCACTCATGGCTTTGAATGTTCGTTCCTTTGTAGTCTATTTGCGTGCTTAGTAACTTGAATAGATAGTAAGTTATAAATAGTAGATGTTGTTACTGGATCGTGGGTTGGAATAATCAGAATAAATTGAATATAGAATTAGGTCAAGGCTTCGTCTTAGTATTGTCCTGTAATGGTGCAGACGAGAGATGTAAATCTGTTTTACAATTTGTGAGAATCTCATTTTGGTTATCCTGGGCTCCAATTGTGCGAATTTTATAATTTTCTTTAGATGAAAAGACATTATTTTCTTGTTTAGTTTCTAAGTTACCACTCCTCAGTTTTAAAATCGATTCAATCACTAATTTATCTGTAGCAATAAAAAAAACAGACCGATAAAATACAATGGCTGCCTAAATCTTTGATCTTGCAAAAGTCGAAGGGGATCTGATACCCAACAATCTTCTACAACAATGATTTCATCAACGCAAAACGCGACATCAAACGTCACGGTCACAATGAAATAGCTCCTGTCAGCGTTGTAACCGAATACTGCCACCACGAATTTCACGAACACTTCAGCTTGGGGAAAGCTCGAATCTACATTTCGGTGTATTCGCCGAAATGTGAATGAATGTGTGTTTCCTATTGGCAACAAAACAATATATCTATCTAATGTACAATCACGGACTTTTCCGATGAATCACCCCTAAGGCAATATATCGCTTGCACGAAGAATGCCGACATATAAACTTAAAACATAGGTATTTGTGCGTATGTGAGTAGGGACTCACATACACACCTATGTTTTCAGTTTATATGTCGGTAGGCATTCTTCATTCACTATTCCTTTTTATTTTTGTTAATGTTATGAGAGGCGATATGCCAGCGAGAATGTATTGGGATCACATGTAGAGTAGAAGACAAATTATTGTAAGCTATTAAGTGTACATTTCTTTGATAAAGAAAAAGTCTTTTCGCATTATAGTATGTATGAACTTGTAATAAAATCTCTTTGGGTATGTTGTTTGTATCTGGCTGGTTTTGATATCATTAAAAGTTTAAATTTTAAAGAACATAATTCCAAATTCAAATTAGGAAAATGTGTGCTTTTCATTTGTTTTTCGTACGGTCAAGATGAGTGAATCTAATGAAGAAATTCGATACATTTTAAAATTGTACTACAAAAAAGGTAAAAATACAAAGCAAGCCGCGAAAAAAATTTGCGATGTTTATGGACCTAGTGCAGTGTCTGTGAGGGTAGCACAAATTTGGTTTAAGCGTTTTCAATACGGAAATTTTGATGTCAAAAATGCACGTCGCTCTAGTCGCCCTATTACGGATAAAATGGATGCCATTTTTGAAAAAGTGGAGCAAGATCGGCATATCAGTAGTTACGACGTAGCTGAAGAACTGGGAATTGACCACAAAACAGTTTTGGCGCATTTGAAAAAAACTGGGTACACAAAAAAGCTCAATATTTAGGTACCTCACGAGCTCACTAAAAGAAACCTAATGAACCGTGTACTCATTTGTGATTCTTTATTACGACGTAATGAAACCGAACCATTTTTGAAGAAGCTGATAACTGGTGATGAAAAGTGGATCACGTACGACAAGAACGTGCGAACAAGGTCGTGGTCAAAGGCCGGTCAGGCTTCACAGACTGTGTTGAAACCCGGATTAACTTGCAACAAGGTGATGCTGTGTGTGTGGTGGGATTGGAAGGGCATTATTCATTATGAGCTGTTACCAACAGGCAGGACCATCGATTCTGAACGCTACTGCGAACAACTGATGAGATTAAAGCAAGAAATTGAGAGAAAGCGGCCGGAATTAATCAACAGAAGGGGTGTGGTTTTTCATCATGATAACGCTAGACCTCACACATCTTTAGTCACTCAGCAAAAATTAAGAGAGTTTGGCTGGGAGGTGTTAAAGCATCCGCCGTATAGTCCTGACCTTGCACCTTCAGATTTCCACCTGTTACGGTCCCTTCAGAATTCTTTAGGCAGTGTCAGGTTAACATCACGAGAGGACTGCCAAAACCACTTGTCGCGGTATTTGATCAGAAGTCCCAAAATTTCTATAGCAATGGGATCATGTCCCTACCTACAAGATAGCAAAAAGTTATCGAACAAAATGGTACCTACATACTTTAGTTAAATGTAAATAAACTATATTAAAAACTGTTTTGAATTTTCTTAACAAATACGAAGACACTTTTTCCCCATCCTATTTTAACAGATATATTATGATAAAATAATTACTTTAATTTGAATCGATTTGAAGCCATCCCGTAAATTTTAAAACAGGTAGGTATTTATATTTAATCAAATAAGTGCATTACTGATTGTAGGGTGACGTTCTCTGATAAGCGGTACGAAAAAAAAATCATTTGTAAGTTATACAAAACATTTAGTAAGTGTTTCATAAGCATTTTATAATTATACAGGGTGGATTTATGAGACGAGGCACTAAGGGCAGCTACCTTAACCATTGTAGCTACAGGAACCTCTGTTGGTCTAGTAGTTTTTTGATCCCTGTAAGAAACTGGATCGATTGGCATCAAAAAAAGTTTTTTGTGAAAACTGCCCATTTTCTTGCTGACTGCACATTTTTTTTTAATCTGTGAATGCAGATCTAAATGTCTCAGAAACTTAAGGACGGCCTATTAAGACCGTTTTCCTGTAGCTACAACGGTTAAGGTAGCTGTCATTACTGCCCCGTCTCAGAAATCCACCCTGTATATCTAATTATGTTAATACCGAAAATAAGTATGCATATCTAAATTGTGATTTTTATTTAGAGTTATATTTTGTAATATGGACGATGAACAAGAATTAAATAGTATATAAGAAGTCTCTCTCGAACGAAAAGGTAATATTGCTAGATTACTAATTAGGCTTACATGAGCATTATCGAAATAAATACAATGGCTTAAGTATTTGCCATCTACATTTAAATCTCGGGCTTGTTGTCTTGTTTTTATCTTGACTAATTGGTTTCGCCGAACCAGCTTTGCTTTTGCATAATAGAATAAAAGGATAAATAATAGAACAAAAGGATAGTGGCGGGTGCAGTTTTAACTATTGCACAAACGTTTTCTTTTGTTTTGAAAATTCCCTGTGAATTGCCAAAATTTATATGCCCGGGGCGTGACCACTCATACACACGTTGCGTAGTTGAAAGTATTTTCTTATATAAACGGTCGACCGCAAATGTCCGAGATAATACAGTCAGAGGTAATCATTGTTAGGAAAATTTGACAACCTACGTCAATTTGCCGTGTTATAGCCATTTCATACAACTGACAAAGAAAGACATTTCTGATTTGAATATACGGACAATTTTAGTTGATAGTCGATTTGCTTAAAAGTGATTTCCCTGACTTCACAATGCGTGTGCCTATAATTCCTTATTACTCTGCAATTGTCTGCTAATCAAATAAAATCTCACATTTACATCTTTCATTTTGCTACCGAAGCGCCATCTTAATGCTCCGGTACGCGTAACAGTAGTCCCTACTCAATTATCGCAGGTGATAGGTCTCGTCCCAGGGGCCTAAGATTGCGCACACATTGGCAAATTTACGCCTAACATCACGTTACCCCTGATTCACACGAACCGCGTAGATTTGCTGAGTTTATGCATCCTAGGAGACTATGATTCATTTGTGTTTATCGATGCGTCTGTTTGCTTGGTGATTTGGTGGTGAACGGACTAAACTTGGTAGCTTGGTTGAAGTATATAGGCTATCTTTTACTTAAAGGTGGGGTTGGAAGGAGACAATGGTGCCGAATCCCTTGTTCACAAACTAAACTAAATTTAAGTTCAGTGCATCTTTTTCTTTCTATTTCATTAAGAAAAGGACAGAAGATAAATTTTAGTTTAGTTCTGTCAAATTAATCAGCGCCTGTCACTAGTCCATACAAGTTTAGACGTGATTAAAAACTTGCGTACTAAAATTACGTCGAGAGCTGATTAATTTGACAGGACTAAACTAAAATTTATCTTCTTTCTTCTTTAGTTTGTGAACAGGGGAATCGGCACCAATGAAGATTTAGAGCTGTCAAACTTTCATAATTGAATAAATACAAAATGTTCATAATTGCTCGATAAAGTTCGCCCTTCTTTCTTTTCGATTTTAGTCGGTAACATAACATCAGCCCATTTTTTTCCGAAGGGCTAGTCACATTTCGCCCGTTTGTTTCGTTTTAATTCATGTAAAAGATGACGCGCCTATTACCATGAACCGTGCACGAATCGAGACTCCGGGCTGCTACATGAGATATTCCTGACGGAAAACCCTATAACACTTTGCTCGACCTGGGAATCGAACCCAGGACTTCACGCTCAGAGTCGCGCTTGCAAACACTAGAACAACTAGGCACTAAGTAGGCTTAACTGTAAACATGTTAGTCTTCCATCTACTATAACCGGTCGAAACCAAAAAAATATAGACGTCTCAGCCACCCCATTTTTCTGACTCAACAATTGAATCTGGGCCAGTAATTGACGCTTGAATTGACAGCGACCAAATTACTAGTGATAAATTCTAGTGATACTCGTATACTTTATATTATATGTATAAGTAGATTATAAGTTAATATAAGTTTGAACAAATTAGCTAAAGATTTAACAAACTTGACGAAATTAACAAACTTTGAGGGAATAGCTAAATAGAATAGAATAGAAATCGTTTATTTGCTTAGTTATACAGATAAGATGTAACTTAGACTATGAGGGAATAATAATTTTGTACTTATCTGTGGGGGCTTGTAATTAGCAACTTAGTTATACAATACTGTTATTATAATGTTATTAGTCTATAAGCCATCCAAAAATAAAGAAAATATATAAGTCGGAAATACGTTAGTCACTCGTTTGACTAATCGGGACGCCAGCGCCACCAAGCGGCGCTCGACAGAGTCTACAACATAACGCTCGACCGGTGCTAAGTGCAGTCTGTCAGAGGCGGTCAAGGAGTGAATACGTTTAGAAACTGTCGCGCGTTCCGTATAGTTGTGTCGTGTACTAACAGTGTGTGAATAGCTAGTGTGATTATTTGATCGTAAATATATTTCATGGAATTCTTGACCTAATAAATTTACCGGCTACGCGTAGTTTAAGTGGTAATTAACTTGAAATAATAAAGTCTGCTGATCGTATTTGAGTTAAAAATAGACTGTTACCATGACCATCAGTATCTCACTAAACTTGTAAAGCGAAGTAAGTTCAACAAAAGAAAAACCGGCTCAGTGAGTGTCGGACGAAGCATAATAAAGGCTTCCGTAGTTGAGATGAATTATCCCAAGAAAAACCTGTTCTCCCATACATTTTAACTGCAAAAGTAAGTTGGTCGACTATTACTCGTTAACTTGTAAAGCCTACTCAGCTGTTATAGTTTTCCTATAACTTCGTTATGTATACTACTGCTATGACGTTTTCCAAATATCCAAAAACAACTATTTAGCTGGCACACACACTTAACTCTAACAAAAAGTAAGACTTAAATTAAGCTTAACCTGTAAGCCCCGCACGACACCGATTCGTAGTAAAACAATAGAAAATCAATTGTGTCTCATTAGCTGTCCTTGACCAATATTATGCAAACGGATCCCTGAATCGAAAAATGGTTTCACAATTTGCAATATTTTTGAACGGCTTATCCAACTATACCCCACACCATGGGATAGGCGAGAAAGAAAATATCATCCCCACTTTTCGTGCAATTTTTTTTTTTTTTTTAGATATATTTTACCGTTTTGTCGGCGTGATTAATATGTATACCCATGCCAAATACAGGTTCCTAATACCTACTAAGAGTCTTTGAGCGAAGCCGCGGACAGACAGATAAAAGGTTGTCTACGAATCCCTAAAAACGAGTTGGGAAAATAAAATATTCCCAGCCCGCGGGTTAACTCACATCTTAGGGGAACTTTTAAATGTACCCACATAAAAATATCCTATGTTGTTAATCATACAAACTGAGTGTTGTGTGCCTCATTTCTACCCAATTTCTTCAGCTCTTGAAGCGTTATTGAGTTAGAAACATACAAACTTTTACATAATACACACATAAACGGAGGCTTTCTTCCCATGGGAAGGCAGAAACTACAGAACGCCACCTGCTACGATCCTTACATACTCTCCTTTTGCTGCGGTTGTGTTCATACAAACAAAATTTTATATTATATCAAAATATTGTGTAGGATACACACTGGTGCAGTGTGTATCTTACACAATATTTTAAATTAGAGACGTTCTAGAAATTAAATAAACAGACAGCTTACTATTTATATATATTACATATATATAATATATGAATTGAAATGAAATGTATATGTGTGTGTGTGTATACGAAATGTGGGTGTACTACAGATACACCTCTGCCCAACGCTTCGGAGAAACAAGGCGTGATGTCATGCATGTAATATTTTTTTTTTTTATATTACAGCATTATGCTGAGGTAGGAGCCTTTTTGGTCTTGATATTTTTTTTTATTTTGCTTATTCGAACAAATATGACAACTTTGTTAGTTTTAATTACTCTTTTTTTTAATTTTTGTATACTTGGCGTGTCCCAAATAAAGTATTTTTCTCTTTGTCTTTTTACTTACCGGCACACAAACTTCTTGTACATAAGAAGAGTTGTGTATAACGGGTTTCAAGCTGGAAGTGTACGTGTCTAGGACTGAGCATAGATCCTGTCCATCAGTCAGTGGGTTATGCTCCACAATAGCTGATACTTGAGGGAACCAGAGTCTCAGCACGTTGTACCTGGAATAAGAAATGAAGGCTTCATTTAGCTACTTGGGTTTTTTGTATCAAGTCGTACACATAAACTCAGTTCGTTCTCATATTTTTCTGCTAGCAACATATTTTGTTTCTTGCTAACCAATCTGCCTAGCCTTTTCCCAACTATGTTGGGGTCAGCTACCAGTCTAACCGGATGCAGCTGAATGCCAAAGGACATAGAATCTCACAATATTCGAATGTACTCTCAGTCAGCCATTTTTAATCAAATTCCTTTCCAACACAGCGCGCGTCAGTCACCTTTTCGAACAGCTCTCATTATCATTTAGTCCAGTCTGGTTAGACTGGAAGCTGATCAGCTTTATTCGGTTGGATGCAGCTGATTACCAATATTTTACTTGGAACTTCAGCCCTCCAAAACCTAGTTAATAGGTAATTCGTCAGACTTTTGGGCTTCTTCAACCCGTGACGACTGTCAAAGATCCACGAATTACAGTCGGGAGCAATGGCTTAACGTGCTTTTGTTTCTTACTAAGACTAGAATTAAGTGGTTTACTAACACTAAGGCTGAGGCTACATTAGACCGCGACGCGACCTGCGACACATGAGCGATTACAACAAATAAATGAATGCTCACGTATATGGCTACACCGTACATCAAATAATACTAGCGATCTTTGATTTCTTTAAGCGATCGGAACAACATTACTGTAATCACGGCATCGGCTACATCAACATATCAGCGAAATTAGCCACATGAATCGCTCATGGTAATTCGTTGTGTAGCATGTGTACTGTAGCTACGTCATCGCCGAATATACGCCGGATTTTCGCTTATAATGTAGCCATACCATGTTTATCTCGTTTCGCTCTTTCAGCGGCATCGCAAATCGCTGCCTACTGTAGCCTCAGCCTTATGAGTCTTGTAACTTGCTCCCTAAGTAATTAGTGATAATTATGATATGATTAGAATATACATATAGCAGTGGTGGCGCAGTGGTAACGACCGCAACTTACGAGTGGTAGCTCGAAGGTTCGTACCTCTTTTTTTGTTTTTTTTGTTTAGTGGGAAATTATCAAATAACTTCTCTCGCTCTGGGCGGAGCAGGAGGGTGTGTCAGCACTATTAATTTAAATCTGATAATCATTATCCTGTTTATCTTAACGCAGTTTTAAAACTGGATAAAAATAAATACACTAGCGAAGAATCTGAATAGAACAAGAACAGGATGCTCTTTATTATGTACACTCTGGGCGGAAAGGGAGGGTGTGTCAGACTCTTACTGACTAAAACCCACCCGTTTTCCTTCCGTTGCCAGAGCGTTGCCAGAGGCCACGGTATCCCTTTCGGGCTTAGGTTCATACCCTGACTTTAGTTTGTGTAAATTATATCATCACCACTGCTCTCAAAACGGTGAAGGAAAACATAGTGAGGAAACCGTAAGTCCTAAAACAAAAAAATCGAAGACATGTGACATCTACCAACCCGCACTGGGCTCGCGTGGTGGATTATGGCCCACTCCCTCTCACAGAGAGGAGGCCTGTGTCCCAGCAGTGGGAACATTATAGGCTGATTATGTTATAATAATTATGATTATGACATAGGTACTGTTAAACTGAATTTATAGACACAAAACTAGCATAATAATCGCGTTACCGTAGCACATTCGTGACACACTTTATTCACGCAATCAATAATCTTTCAATATTGATGGATAACGTCTGCTGTTGCAAATAGGAGCTATTATGGTTCAAACGTGTTTAAAAATACTCTTCATTCATACATTGTTTAACTTTCAGAATAAAAACGAACCGAAAACATTTTTTAAATAACCAAAACATACATACATACTCGTACATAAACTCACGCCTTCTTCTCATGGGGGTAGGCAGAAACTATAGAACGCCACCTGCTACGCTCCTTACATACTCCTTTTGCTTCGTTTACGTTCATACATCTGGTCATACACGCAAATAACCAAAATAATTATAAAATAAGTAAATAGAGAATAACAAAAAACCGGCCAAGTGCGAGTCGGACTCGTGCACAAAGAGTTCCGTACCATTATCTATAAAAACGGCAAAGAAATCATGTCTGTTGTATGGGAGCCCCCTTAAATGTTTATTTTATTCTGTGTTTTAATATTTGTTGTTATAGCGGCAATAGAAATACATCATCTGTGAAAATTTCAACTGTCTATCACGATTTATGAGATACAGCCTGGTGACAGACGGACAGACAGACAGACAGACGGACAGCGGAGTCTTAGTAATTGGGTTCCGTTTTACCCTTTGGGTAGGTACGGAATCCTAACAATAAAAAAACGATTAAAAATGATCAGTTTAACCGATATCCTATCAGAATCTTTTAAGAAAATAGCTTCTGCCCGCGCCTCAAATTTTATTTTCCCCCGACTCACTGCGTTGCATTGCATCGCCCGTCCGCGCTATTACTTCGGTTTCGCTTAGCGTTCTATCTGAATTTTTTTGTGTTTGAATTTTTCTCTTAAGGGTCGTAGCGTGATGTTAAATAGCCTATAACCTTTCTCAAGAATTGGGCTATCAAATGGAAAAAGAATTTTTCGAATTCGTAGTTCCGGTATGCTAAGTAGGGTAATGTTCCCCTACATTAACAAAATTACATCCCTTTACCTCTTTATAATACAATTAGTATAGATTAGGTCATCAACTGTCCGTATACCTAAAGGTATAGTCGAGCTCGTTATTACTTTACCACTTTTGACCAAAATTTCCATTAAATTGAAACTTCAATAAGGTAGGAACAATCAAACTGTCACATAGACAAATAGAAATTGTTGTTTTACGAAGTGTAAGTGACATTCAACCTTAAGACACTGACAACAGCTAAACCGCTGTCACTGTCAGACTGCATAGAAGAGAAAGAGAAGCGCGATGACACAACGCTTGTAATTTATTGCAAAATATGAAGCTATTATCTATTTACTCAAAATTAAGTTCGAAAATAAAAAACAAAAACAAATTCTGCATGCAAATACTTGTTATTAATTAAATACGTAACGTACGTTGATATTTAACACAGATATTTTGGATTGGAACTCAAGGTAAAAGGTTAGTTTATCGTTAATTTGTATCTAGATTTTTGTTTAAAACATGTTTTGGTAACAACCAAGTTCTGAGAAATATGTTCAAAATTAACATATATTTTTTTCCGCTACCACAAACCATACAGATTTGGCATTTTTTTTTTCCTAAGACTAGCCTACTTTAGTAATTTGCCTCTTGTCAGCGCCTTAAGGTGATATAGTAAAATTACGAGGTCAACTATTATATACCTTCCTAGCATTTTCTGATTATTTTCTAAAATACTATCAAGATTCATCAAGTACAGAATCAAGTTCTTCCAACTTATAAGACAGCTGTGCTGCTGGAGAGTTTGTTGCGCCACTTCTCCTTCGCAGCAAAAGCACTAGAAAGTGGTGAAGGGCGGGCGTTTTAGGGGCTGTCATATGTCATTTTGACATTCAAAAAAGTGCTGATGTTCAGCCTAGTTTGAATAAATGACTTTTGATTTTCACTTACATGGCCATAATAATGAAATTAGTGAAGCACGTCATAGCCAGGTGCACTACCAACGGTTTCTGGAACATCGGCTTAACATTATAAAGACCTTCCACAATCTGGTGCCGAATGTTCGTCTGTACGTGGTGTTCGGGTGACTCGTCTATAAGGTGCTTATTCTTGTCCTTCCAAATGTTGTAGAACTGGAATAGAAAAAGGTATATTATTTTCTGCGCTTATCTGATTTTTATGGCCTTTCGGTTTTGCTGAATTCTATTCCATAATCAGCCTACAATGTTCCCACTGCTGGGACACAGGGTTCCTTTCGGTAAGTGAAAGTGGGCCGTAATCCACCACGCGGGCCTAGTGCGGGTTGGTAGATGTCACATGTCTACAAATTTTTGTTTCTAGAACCGGTTTGAGGGAAAATTTACACAAAGTAAATCAGCTTCAAACCTTCGACCTACAACTCGTAAGTCACGGCCGTTACCACTGCCACCATTGGTCACAATTCTACAGAGTAATAAGTAATCGTAAACATCGTAGTATGCCATGTCCTAGAAACAACAGGAGGCCTGTGTCCCAGCAGTGGGGATGATATAGGCTGATTATAATAAGTAATCAATGTCTACACATATGAAATCGAAACCCTTCCATAGGTACGGTCAGCGACAAAAGTTGATTAACACTATTAAATTGACAAAAAATCATTCGATATTTCAGCATTTCATATAATATACTTATATAATAATAATAATAATAATAATAGCTTAGAATTAATTTTCTGTTCCAATTATAATGAATTATTAAGCTCAATAAATAAGATTTAAAAAAATTAAGTGATTTTTTTTCGAAGCAGAGAACCTCAAAGTTGGTGTTTTACTTAGTTATTCCAAAGTGATCTTTGGAGGAATCCCTTAGAGTTAAATACAAGGTTCATTTCAATGCAAACAACTTGCAAAATAATAAACCCGAATTTAATTTCTTCATACAGCTGACAACATCATGTAAGTTTTTCATTACTTCAGTTTTCACGTCCAACATTGTATTACTCAAAGTGAATCGTTAATCACAATAAAGCTTTGATAGAAAACTTCTATAACGTCGTCAGTAATTCTGTTATCTCAGCAGAAGAACTAGGACAGTCTCACCATTACATAGCAACGATGCAAAATCAGGAAATATCACTATAATAAGTGGAGTTTCCACATATTTATCTATGTTATAACTCAAGTTGATGATGCGAGCGAATGGCGGAATAATTTTTACAAATGGATACAATATTACACGTAAGTCACAACATGGCTTTCTACAGAAGCTTCATTCCGAGTAGGTACAGCCGAACGTACGTTGTTAGTTACACGATGACCTTAATCTGGCCTAGCGTAGGAAGAAGTTTTAGAGGAAACGCGTTCATGTATTTTTTTTAAGTGAAAACTGCTTTTCGTGCGATGAGTGATATTTGGTAGGGGAATAACCTATGGGTTCACGTCACCGACATGCTAAGCGCGACATGTTGCGCCAGACTGGCGACGTGCGGCGTCCTGTGTACATTTATACGCACCTATATGTTATTCCGAAGTTTTAAGTTTTCAGTTCTGTCGGCATCGGCAGTCCCCATGACTTGGGCAATTTTTTTTCTATTATTAATATATTTACGCCAAAAAACAAAACATACGGACATGGCAGTGGTAGATATACATTCTATCGTAAAATAATATTTGTACTAGTATAATTAAGCAGAGACAAAACAGAGGAGTATGGAACGAACGCCAACGAGCATGTGACCGCGTTTCCTATAAGAAGCTAGCTTGTATTGGTTTCTGTAACCACACGCGTTCAATAGCCTGCACATGTGTAGATAAGGTGTTTCTTCTTTTTAGGGTTCCGTACCTGGAAAGGAATTTCCTATAAAGTTCCTATTAAAGTTCCTAGCCTTGCCTTTTAGTCCGTGCTAAATAAATGTATTTTCTTTCGCTCTTTTTTCTTTTCGCTTTTCTATATTTTCTTTTCTTTCACTCGTGTGTCTGTCTGTCCGTCTGTCACTGCCGATTTGCTCCGAATCTACTGGACCTAGATTAAGTTGAAATTTGGTACACATGAATTTCTGTGACCCAAACACGAACGTGTAACGTCAATAAATTAATGTTGAACATGGTGGTCACTTTTGTGAGAAAAATTGTGAATATGAAAAACAAACGTTTTGGAAACTGCACCGAGTGACATCTCAAATGAAAGAACTTGTTAAGAGTATTTTTTTTATAGTTTAAAAACAATCAGGTTTAAAATTATTAATAAAAATAGATGAAAATTGACGATCTCCGAAACTGCTGAGCCTACAATTTTGAAAAACCAAAAAAGTCTATGGTCTTAAAATAACATAGTAAATCACTCAATATTATGCGTACAGACTTACATTTGCAATTGGAATGCATGGGGGAACATGTTTTTCAACTAAATGTTAAGTTTGTTCTTGGGATAAATTCATCCCAACTATAACGGAACCCTTCATTGTGCGTAATCCGACACGCACTTGGCCCGTTTTTTTTACAATCACATCATTTTACGAGCTATTGTACAATCAATCAAAGGGATAATACTTAGTTGAACAAGCTGCCTTGTTTACCTACGGCACCTGTCCCACCGTCGGCGATTAACGAGAAGCGAGTAGAGCTAGCAACTAGAAACGTGATGGCGAGTAACAAGCAGTGAGTGCATAACCGCGACGAGCGATTACTCGCTGGTATGCGTACGTACCAAGCGGGAGTCTCTCGGCGAGTGTTCTGCCCAAGCGAGCGTCGCTGAACAAGTACTCTCTTGGATAGCACTTGTCGCTGCGACAAACAAGTACTCGCCGACGGTGTGCGATCAACTATTAATATATGTACCTGTTTTATTTTACAGTAGTGCTATTCTGTATCACCATAAAAAACTTAGGTGAAGTGAGTTTAAAGTGAGCGGTCAATCCCTATAGATTCCCTAGTGTCAGGTATGATGACAGTCCAATTCAAGCTCACTTCACCACAATTTATATGGTGAGATTATTATAGGATAGACTAGCAGGACCTACAATACACATGTACACATGGCTACATATCAAACTACACATTTCCAGTATAAGCTGACCTGTAATTTTAGGGAAATCCTATACAATGCGAGATCAGCTTATACTGGAAACGTATAGCTTGATATGAAACCGTGTGTACGTGTCTTGAGCGAGAGAATCGTTGGGCGTTGATTTTTTATTGAGTCGCTTCCTCGTCGGGAGTAAGACAGGTGCTTAAGCTAGACAGGAGGTTCTCACAAGCTTTAACATCTAATTTCACACTGGAAGTTCATTTTTTTTAAACTGGAAATTATGTGTGTTATAATATTTAGAAGGCATTCGTCGATACTAAGCGCAGTGGTGGCCCAGTGGTAACGGCCGCGACTTACAAGTTGTAGGGCGTAGGTTCGAACCCAGACAGGCGCTTTACTTTGTGTAAGTTATTTCATCACCACTGCTCTCAAAACGGTGAAGGAAAACATCGTGAGAAAACCGGCATGTCCTAGAACCAAAAATTCGGAGACATATGACATCTACCAACCCGCACTGGGCCCGCGTGGTGGATTACGACCCACTCCCTCTCACAGAGAAGAGGCCTGTGTCCCAGCAGTGGGAGCATTATAGGCTGATTATGATGAGTAGTCACTGAACCTTCTTTATGTCTTCTTACGTTGTGACTTAATAGGCAGTACGTTATAATCGCTAGATATTTCAGACGTAATATTTACTGGTACTATAAATACGGGGTTCCCGTAGTACACTGATTGTTCCTTACATCTGTCCATTTGGTTGATGATAGTATATTTCTTTCCGAGAAGGAAAAAAAACGAAGTAATAAAAATAAAAAAGACACTTTCTGTTTAAACCTCAACTTTTTTTCAGCGAATATTGAAAGTTTTGTGTTTCGATTTGGATATTCACAAGGTAATCTACTTTACCTTGTAAATATACCCGACGACACGGTTGGCGTAATGGCTGAGCGATCGACTGCTGCGCAGCGTGTCGCGGGTTCGATCCCCGCACGGAACAAATATTTGTATGATCTGCAAGTAATTATTCCGGGTCTGGGTGTTTGTGTTTGTGAGTTTCTATGTAAACGCACCCATGATACAGGAGGACATTCCTAGTGTGGCGCAACGTCTTTAAAAAATAAATAAAAAGATATCCAAATCCAAACACTAAAAAAAAAACTTAAATTCAGTCAACCATAATTTACACATCGGCAAATATAATTTACTCTATATATAATGCACTGCTCTCAAAAACGATGAAGGAAAACATCGTGAGGAAACCGGCATGTCCTAGAACCAAAAGTTCGAAGACATGTGACATCTACCAAGCCGGACTGGGCCCGCGTGGTGGATTACGGCCCACTCCTTCTCACCGAGAGGAGGCCTGTGTCCCAGCAGTGGGAACATTATAGGCTGATTATGCTATATAATGCAATATCAATATTAGCAATATAATATATAATTAAAAATAATCCTGTAAAAATTTTAATAATTAATCATAAGGATAATAATGATCCAAAATTTCATCAAGCTGAAATATTTTAAGGTGACGGTAAATCGATGAATGATCCATTAATAAATCATTGAAAAGAGTATGCTTAGATGGTTTGGTCATGTTGAGAGGATGAATGAAAAGTGACTAACAAAAGGTGGAAACTTCGGGCCCCTCCCGACGTTTCCACTCACATCTGCCTTATAACGCCCTAGGAAGACATATAGTGACCTCATTGGTGATGTTCTTCAGAAAGGTCAGGTGTGTAGTACTCGCAGCCGGCGTGCGTACGGACGTAAATGAATCAAAAAGAGTATGTAAGGAGCATAGCAGGTGGCGTTTTATAGTTTCTGCCTGCCCCCAAGGGAAGAAGCGACCGCTGAGTCTGGAAGCCTGACAATTTGTACAAGGGTTCCTTTAATAACGAACACTAGCAACATCAGCCTATAATGTTTCCACTGCTGGGACACAGGCCTTCTCTCTCTGAGAGGGGTTGGGCCGTGATCCACCACGCGGGCCTAGTGCAGGTTGGTAGATGTCATGACTTCGAATTTTTGTTTCTAGGACATGCCGGTTTCCTCACGATGTTTTCCTTCATTGTTTTGAGAGCAGTGGTGATGAAATAATGTACACAAAGTAAAGCGCCTGTCGAGGTTCGAACATACGAGCTACAACTCTTAATTCGCGTTACCACTGGGCTACCACTGCTCTGGTGAGCACTAAGGAATGACATAACATCCCGCCTTTTTTCCCCGAAGGGTTGGGCAGAGGTCTACCTCTAGTATATCCACATTTCACCATGATTAAGTTCCATGTAAAAAGGGGCGTGCCTATTGTCATCAACCGGGCACAAATCCAGACTCCGGGCTGCTACTGAGAAATGCCAGATGAAAAAACGCAATAACACTTTGCCCGTCCCGGGTATCGAACCCAGGACCTCCTGCTCAACAGTAGCGCTTGCGAGTACTAGACCAATGAGGCAGTCGATGACTAAGGAATGATTATTGAAAATTCGTTCCCTAAAAGAGTTAAATAGTATGTAAGTTTGCCATTTTTGCCGATGGGAATTTCCATAGTTTTAAAATCAGTAATTTTAAAAATATTAAATATTTATGTACCTTAATACACTTTATTATAGTAACGACTTTTTTAACACTCTATAAATCAATCAATTATCTTTTACAATAAAACTAAATCCAAAGTGCTATCTTTCCAATAATTCTAAAGTAACATAACTTTTCAATTTCAATAATGTCAAAAAGCAATCTTCAGCCTCTTTTTAAGCCACCTTTTATAATAATATGAAAAGTTCCAGTTCAAACAGAAAAATGTACTTTAATTTGTAATTAACAACTATTTTTAAAGTGCTAAAGGTATTAACTGAACAGACTTCAGACTAAGGTTGTCAATGTAAATGTCATCTGAAAGCTCAACGTTTGACCACAGCCCGCAGCTGTCAAACTTTTTATAAATATGTTGTAGACTTCGAGAGCACATGACTTTGAGAGCACACGACTTCGTTTGCACACAAACTTCAAACCCCCGTTTGAACTGCTGGTAGAACGATTTGAGTTTCGATACTTTTTAGTGCATCCTGTAGGATATTATTTTTCTTAAATTTGTATACTTTTATGTGGTTTTAGTGGTAAAATACTGGTATTTAGCTATATCTGTTATACTGAAAGCCGACCCGAAGTTGGATGACGATGAGTTTTAGCGGTTCAGACAGTTCGTTGTCAGTCAATTTGCCAATCAATCTAGTCAAGATTTTTTTTAATATATAAGATTATGTATTTATGTGTTCAAACTATGTACAGTCACCAGCACATAAAGTTACCACAAAATGTCAAATTTTCTCATTCGATTTTGAATTTAACCATCAATATATTAAGGTTTAAAATCATTTGGAGAAATTTTTCAGTTTTTTGTACCTTGATGTGCTGGCTACTGTACACATCTATACAAATAAATAAAATTGAAGTGTCTGTTTGTAATGTCAAAATAACAACTTCTTACTAAATGCATATGAAAGTATATACGGTACTTATAGCAAAAAACAATTACAAAAAAATGGTATGTCTGTTTGTTCCGGCTAATCTCCGAAACGGCTGAACCGATTTTGACGGGACTTTCACTGTCTATTTTTATTTTAGAAAAAGATACGCGGGCGAAGCCGCGTGCAGCAGCTAGTACAAGAATAAAACCGTGGATGCAGGATAACATAAAGAAACAGATAGCTTTAGACGTGTTTGCCACTTATTATGGCGTGCAAATATGAATAGTTATGATTGTTAATAAATTTAATTAATTTTAAGTCATTAATGAATTTAAAGTGAATTCAGCAAATAATAATAAATTGAAATTGTCAACAATAAATTAAAAATTATTAAAAAAAAACCTTTGTTAAAATAAATGCCTCAGTCAGAAATTTATTAATATTGTGTATTATTATTGTAGAATTCTGCCATGAAGTCAAATTAGAATTACATAATTATAACAATTTATTTAGATAATATTAAAAAAAAATGTTTATATACATAGCTATTTGAAATGATAAAATAACCTTTCTAACATGAAGGTATTAACGTAGCCAAAGGCGCCACTACAGTAGGTATTCAAAATAATTGGTTATAATATTAAAATTAATAATGATTATTTTAAGTAAGAAATTTAGAATCATAAAAACCAGTTTTATTTATTTTTTAAACCAGACAAGTGTGAGTAGTACTCGCGCCCAGGGGGTTCCGTCTCAAAGCTTTGATCGCTCGGCTGCCTGAATTTCCAATTATATAATATTAACTTTGCAGTTGAAAAAAAAACTTTTAATAGAGTGGAGGGAACTGATTTGAATTAAACAGACTAAATGTTACTTCAAGACAGATTCAAGAAACTTAACTTTTCAGTTGGTATAATAAAACTATAAATTACAAATTATTGGATTTTTCTCTTTGAAAATCTTGCTTCGTGTCAAACTTCATGCTGCTAGGTTAACGGGAACTATCATAATAATTATACAGGGTGAAATTGAAAACATGCGACAAATTGAGATAGGAGACTATATTTATCATTATGAACAACTTTTACTATGAGACCAAACCCAAAATCGCGAAAAAAATATCAGCTGTTCCCTACATTTATGTTCGCATTACACATCAAAATGTATGGAACAGCAGATTTTTTTTCGCGAAAACAGCTTTGGTCCCTTAGTAAAAGTTGTTCATAATGACGAGCACAATCTCCCATTTCTGTTTGTCGCATGTTTTCAATTTCAATCTGTAGTCTCTATTTTATTTGCGAGGAGATATGCGCCATAAATGGGCGATTATCTTTTATTGCGTTGACTTGGAAGCTTGATTTTCTTTATATTTCAAATTTGCCTTTCCCTCAACCGTCCCGCCTCCTCCTTCGCGAGCATTACTGCTTCGCAGAAGGAGGTGGCAGCAAGCCCTTTCGCCCCGTACCATTTTCTAAAGTTCATTTACTTTGTTTTTCCTAAGCTGGCTTTTAAATTATTTACATTCAACCAATTCATAATAACAGAGCTCAAGGTGTTATTTAAGTCATTTTCATATTAAGTATTTTTGTTTTTACATTTGACGGTAACTGTGGTATCATCCGCAAAGAGAGCTGGAGGAGGATTATCAATGCCGTCTTTGATTACTTATACATATGTCTAGATAGAGTGTCGCGCTGTAAAAGAACTAAAACAAAGAGGCCATCTTTGTTATGCTGGTGTGCGTGACAGATACGTCTTACACTACGCGTCACATCATTGTGCTGTCATTGTGTTATTCTAGTGTGCGTGCATTTTGTGGCCAACAGTTGGACGCAATTTTTTTCGACGAGTTCACAGCTTTGACTGTCTATCCAGACATATTATATACATATATCATTGAGTGTCGTATATTATTGTAGACATACAAATAATGCAATTTCTCATTATTGTTAATGACAATAAATTCACTCTTTGAAGAGTGACGTTTAGACTACTTAGCAATAAAATCAAAAGACAACCTTATTTTCGAAACTGAAATATGCTAACGTACCTACACTAAATCTTAATACTAAAGTGTCTTTGATATTTAAATTGTTTAAGCAACTCTTTAACATTTAAAAATTGAACTAGAATCAACTTATTTTTTTGTTAATTTTTGAAAAGAGCCTTTTATGCGCCCTTTTGAAATAAATGATTTGACTTTGAGTTGACTTTTTTTTTAAGTATTTTACTGCGGAATGTTATCTTTGAATGAATCTATAAGCGTTTTGAAAGACTTGAATACTTTGCAATTACATTCTGAATATTTAATTATGGCGTTGCTCAACGTTATTGAAGTTAATTAAAAAGAGATATATTGACATGTTCAATATTGGATATAACATGGGGGAGCAGTGGTGGCCCAATGGTAACAGCTGCGACTTACGAGTTGTAGGTCGTAGGTTCGAACCCAGTCAGGCGCTTTATTGTGTAACTTATTTCTTCACCTCTCAAAACAGTGAAGGAAAACATCGTGAGGAAAACGGCATGTCCTAGAACCAAAAATTCGATTTCAGATTCGGATTACGGCATACTCCCTTTCACCGAGAGGGGGCCTGTGTCCCAGCAGTGGGAACTTTATAAGCAGTTTATGTTTGTATTCATATAAATAATTTGGACTTATGGATGAACCACCCTTAGGGTTGAATAATTAAATAAATACATAAGTTACTGCAACACACGCAGTGGCATTATATTCCTGGATAAAGTCCAAACTTCGGTATTCTATAATGGGAAGCCGGGTCTAGAACCTTAAACGAGTCTAGAACATGACGTTTGAAGAGTTGATTATGGCATCTTCTCTTAAGAAGAACGCGTATAAAGCACAGTGCAGGACGGCGATATTTATTTTTCTCCACCACAAAATAGGTGCACGTAAAAGCCTTTGGCCTACTAAAAGTCGCTAGCTGTAAAGTCACTACTAAAAATGGCCGCAAAAAAGACAAATATCTAAACGCCAAAGCGTGAGGCTTTGGCGTTTAGTTATGTTACCTTAAAACAACACAGTTAAAAACTAAAACAAAAAGTATTCTAATTGCCAATTAAAAACTCTTACCGGATAAGTCTCAGCTGGTTTTCCCGTATTCTCCATATATATTTTAATAAGTATCTCTCTTGCCTCATCATACTTTTGCTGTGTTAGCAAATATTTGGGGCTCTCTGGCAGACAGAACACGTACATCAAAAAGGCTCCCAAGGCCCATAATGACATGATGTAAAGATAAAAATTCCATGTGTTGAGCACTGGAAGGTTAAAACAAAATGTCTGCATTAAGGCACAGTTCCATTACCGCCCACAGCTACGCTACGTGTGGATGCGGGGTTGGCTAACAAAATGAACCCGCGTAGCTGATGCATGTATGATCTGTTCTAATAGTATATGATGCAAATGTAAACAAACTGATCAGAAATGTACCTGTGGATGCCAATTTGTAATGCCACTTACAAATTTAGGGCTTAGATTCAATTATTTGAATATTTAAACCCGAAATTATAATTTCAAATCACCATAAATATGTTTTTATTTTGACAATTGTGGTTAATTTTATAACTTCAACTTTCGTCGTATTTTCAATTACAAATTAATAATCCTCTTTCAAATAATAATTCTTGGAGAAATTCACCACTTTATCCACCAGAAAAACCTTTGTCTCACCAGATATAAAATTGGAAATAGTTCTAAATACCAATGAATGTGTTACTAATTCCCTTTTGTGAGTTTTTCCGTCAGAATTTAACCTGAACAGGATTTGTTTACACTCTCATGAAATACTTTTAGAACATATTATAAACTCTCCGTGAACATCCTACGCAGAAGTGGAATTTTATCTTAACTTGAAATGTGAAAAGTCAAGAGAAATGCCGGCACAATTACGGTTTCAAAAAGATTGAGCGAAATCCCTTTTTTTGAGTCCAGGCCTTTGTTGTCGGGATTTATTGTCGGAGGTCTAAAGCAAACATGCTTAGTAACTTAACCTGGAGTGTGTTATATTGGTACTTTGAAGCATAGTGCTGTGTTAGGATTCTCGTTGAGGGATAGACCTTCTATTTCTTTGTGTAAACATAGGGCGGGGAAAGGATTAATATCTGCAAGCTTAGCATGACACTTTTTATGTCTACGAAGAATAGACACATCTCTTACTCGTACTATACAAAGTGACATTTCGTTTCTCCATTTTTGACATCGCGCCGTAAAAATCATTCTACAATCTGTCATTTTGTCTTTCGTTTCTAACGATCTTTGTCTAGGTCCTTTTTTATGTAGAAGGATTTCTACGGTGCGATGTCAAAAATGGAGAAATAAAATGTTACTTTGTATAGAAAGAGCTTTGTATTTTCTTCGTAGATATAGAAAGCGTTATGCTAAGCCTGCTCGAGCTTAGCGGCTATTATAATTTTTCTTTAATTTTGTACAAAAAAACCATTGCCTATGAATGTCACCTGTATCGTGAGTGCTTTTAAATAGTATACAAATAGTCAAATCCGAAACACATATACTGCCATCATTCGGTAAAAAACATTAACTGCTTCAAAGTTGATTTTGAGTAAATGACAGTTTTGGCTGATTAATAATAAATAAATGATTTTATTTCTGTAAGGAGGTTTGTACAATCACTTTTCACGTCAATCATATCTTAATAAAAACTAGATGAGGTCAGCGTTTCCTATCTGACTACTCTGAGAAGAAAAGCCGAAACAAACTCAGAGGTCACAGCCTCTTTTAAAATCCAGATATAATCTTAGTCAGATCGTGATTGTGAAGACCATGTAGATTGGTGTCCTGAAATGGTCTTTTGAGGTGAATTTTCAAGCTCTGTCGATAGTCTTAATCGGTCAAGGACAGCTAATGAGACACAAATGATTTTCGATGGTTTGGCTCAGAACAGGCTTCACAAGTTAACTTACAGTATGGATCCTGTGGCTACGAACAAAATAGAGCTTTATAACCTACACAGGAAGATAAATAATTTCATGCTGAGTCTGACCCTATATTTAACTCATATAAAAATATTAGTTTCACCCGCGTATAAATAACTGAAAACACGTGTAATTAATATTTTTATATTAACACAGCGCAAAAAAACATCTAATATTGACAAAAACCGTCAATCATCTTATAATAGTCCATCTTTATTTATCAGTTACTGAATTTATGAGACACCCAAACGGTAAATATTCCGAAAATATATAGGTTCTTACCAAATTTTCCGCCAAAGAAAGAATACGTCCAGTCATTAGTTAGGATTGCCCATGACATAGCAGCAATGAATATGTGAGATACTGCTATAAATGAAGACTGGCATAATAACATACGATCTCTAATACTTGAGTAAGAAAACTCGGCAGTTAAAGACACACAGGCGCTGAATGCAGTCGCGTATCTGAAAAAAAGAAAAAATATAATAAGAAAACTGCAAAACAAAAAAAAAAAACAATCTTTTTTAACAGACTTCCAAAAAGCAGGAGGTTATACTCGTATGTTCATTTTTTATGTATGTTCACCGATTTCTCCGTCAATTATGATTTTAAAAATTCTTTTTTTTAATGGGTTTGCCCTCGAGGTGGTCCCATTGTCACCAAGTCAGAATCTGATGAGCGGATCCCATGGAAATCGAGGGAAATCCTCAAATTTTATAAGCACGCCTATAATGATTTGGGTATTTTTATAGTACCTCGTGCATTTCTCTCGGAAAGCACCACTTGGTGAAGTGGAACTGATGAAGAAGACCACAGACGGCCACCGGAACTACCTAATAATAAGTATTTAACGGGTTGCGATTCGATTAGGTACTTTAATATGGTTGCTAAGCAACTTATGCTCGTGACAAAAAACTTAAAAAAGAAAAAACAACCGTCTACCAAAAAACACTACAAAGTGAATAATAGCTTTAATTTCGGAAGTTAGTGGTAAAAAACGAAAATACCGATCCGAACACACCGACTTTCGAAATTAAAACAATCTTTCACTCTGTAGTGTTTTAATGGAAGTCAGTTGTTTTTTTTTTAAGGTTTTTAAAGAAAATATTAGTAGTTAGTTAGAAGTTAGTGTTAGTCAGTTTGATAAAGATGATATTGAACAAGCGCTATTGTCTGTATGTACAGTCCCCAACCGTCTTACAAATTAGCGTGAGAGTCAAACAGCTGATACAACTGGTTCTCTCTTCAAATACGAGTAGAATAACATTACCGTTCCTCTCAACTGTGATTATTTTATATATATATATATATATATATGACGGAGGAGGTACGTCTCTCTCGTTATCATCAGCCATATTTTAACTACTGTGGGCATACAATGGGAAGTGTTGGTTATTGCACAATAGAAAAACCGTTTGCAGTTTAAATCAAATTATAATTTACGATCAAATAATTAATCACACTAGCTATTCACACACTGTATGTACACGACACAACTATACGGAATGCGCGACAGTTTCTAAACGTATTCACTCCTTGACCGCCTCCGACCAACTGTCCTTAACTCGGGTCAAGCGTTATGTTCTAGACTTTGTCGAGGGCCGCTTGGTGGCGCTGGCGTCCCGATTAGTCAAACGAGTGACAAACGTATTTCCGACATATATACATTCCGGTATATGTGTTTATATATGCTCTACGTATTTATTTAAGTTTATATATTTTTTTGTTTGTTTCGTTATATGTGTAAGAGAAAAATATGAATATGCGAAGTCTTAAACTAAAATGTTAAATATACCTTATTTAACATTTTAGTTTAAGACTTCGCATATTCATATTTTTCTCTTCTTGTTCTCACACACTATTGTGTACATTTCTGTTTCATTTCTCGGTTTGCAGTTAGCTGGAAGAAATTCCTTAAGAAATAAGCAGTACTTTTGTAAGTACTAAAATTGTAATTATGACGATAATTAAATAATAAAATTAATAAATATATTTCACAATATTTTATGCCAATAATGATATAACTACACTTAGCTTAATTTAAAAGCAGACTGACTACCTACGAGACGAGATTGTAAATTAATGAATTTCTAATAAAGGCATGTTCAAACTGTGGAGAATCCCGGCGGAGGCAACTGGCGCAGGTGTGGATTGTTTGAATAATAAGTCACGCGATGATTCGCGCGAGTTTAAGTTATTTTATGCATTCGGTGCGAGCGAATTTTGTCCCGCATCCCGCGCGGGATTCACCTCAGAGCTTTATACGTAGGTAGGTATTACTTTGTTTTTCCTAAGCTGGCTTTTAAATTATTTACATTCAACCAATTCATAATAACAGAGCTCAAGGTGTTATTTAAGTCATTTTCATATTAAGTATTTTTGTTTTTACATTTGACGGTAACTGTGGTATCATCCGCAAAGAGAGCTGGAGGAGGATTATCAATGCCGTCTTTGATTACTTATACATATGTCTAGATAGAGTGTCGCGCTGTAAAAGAACTAAAACAAAGAGGCCATCTTTGTTATGCTGGTGTGCGTGACAGATACGTCTTACACTACGCGTCACATCATTGTGCTGTCATTGTGTTATTCTAGTGTGCGTGCATTTTGTGGCCAACAGTTGGACGCAATTTTTTTCGACGAGTTCACAGCTTTGACTGTCTATCCAGACATATTATATACATATATCATTGAGTGTCGTATATTATTGTAGACATACAAATAATGCAATTTCTCATTATTGTTAATGACAATAAATTCACTCTTTGAAGAGTGACGTTTAGACTACTTAGCAATAAAATCAAAAGACAACCTTATTTTCGAAACTGAAATATGCTAACGTACCTACACTAAATCTTAATACTAAAGTGTCTTTGATATTTAAATTGTTTAAGCAACTCTTTAACATTTAAAAATTGAACTAGAATCAACTTATTTTTAATATCATGTATTATTGCATGCTCAGCCTTAATAAAATTAATAAGTGACGTTCAACAATGTCAAGGTAAGTACGGAATGGTTTGAATGGAATGCAAACGTGCTGACACTTATACACGGAGATAGAGGGTATTTCACGGCTACTTACAGCAGGGATTGTGTTAACGCAATTTAAAAAAAAACCGGTCAAATACAGGTCGGACTACGCACAATGAAGGGTAGTTAGGATGAATTAATCCTAAAACCAAACTTAGGATTGATAAACATGTTCGGGATCATACTTTCCAATTGCAAATGTAAGTTTATACGTACAATATTAAGAAATTTACCATGTTATTATAATACTATCAACTTCTTATAGGTTATCCTGTAATCTATAATATCTACTTTCTGCATTTTTGTTTTAAAAAATGTAGACTCAGTAGTTAAATGATAAAATGATAAATGATAAATGATTTTATTTCTGTAAGTAGGTTTTTACAAACACTTTTACACGTCAAAACATATTTTTTAAACTAGATGAGGCCGGCGTTTCCTATCTGACTACTCTGAGAAGAAAGGCCGAAACAAACTCAGAGGTCACAGTCTCTTTTAAAGTCCAGACATAATCTTGGTCAGATCATGTAAAGACCATGTCGATTGGTGTCTGAAATGGTCTTTTGATGAAAGAACCACACAGATTGAGTGGACCTGTCCAGTCAGTGCACGCATTTGTCAGTCGTTGTGCAGCTCAACTCATAACTAAAGGAGCTCAACGATTCAACGAACAATACCAAAGAAAGGACATTTGGCTAGGCCGCAAAAAATACTCAAAACTGCCAGACCATGTTAAAAACTAACTGAGAATAAAACAAAATTAAACAATGATCCACATAGTCTTCACATTTACAATAATTAAAACAATATAATACTACACAGAGTAAATATTCATGTCATTGCATAAATAAAATTCATCAAGGTCAATGTGTATATTCGGACATAATCTTTGTCAGATCATTTGAGGACCATGTAGGTTGGTGTCCGAAATGGTCTTTTGAGGAAAGACCACACAGATTTGAGTGGACCTGTCCAGTCAGTGCACGCATTTGTCAGTTATCATGCAGCTCATCTCAAAACTTAAGGAGCTCAATGATTTGACGAACAATACCAAAGAAAATACATTTGGGTAGGCCGCATAAAGTACTCAAACTGCCAGACCATCATTAAAACTAAGAGACAAAAAAAAAAAAAAAAACAAACAATGACCCACATAGTCCTCACATTCCTAATAATTAAAATAATATAATATAATACTATACAAAGTAAATATTCATGTCATTGTTTATATAGAATGTTATATAGAATAAGAAAATATAAATAGCTAGCAAAATAAAAAGAGTAAAAAAACAACATTCACTGTAAGTTTATTGGAGCAGCTCAATCCCAAGCCTTTTTGTCCTCAATATAATCTTTAACAGTATAAAAGGCTTTTAGGCACAGTTTCTGTTTTATAAAACATTTGAATTTATTAAGGCTTAGTTCTTGAATGTGGCTAGGAAGTTTATTATAAAAACGTATACATTGGCATCTAAACGAGCTGCCTATTTTTTTGAGCCTGGTTGTAGGAACAACAAATTTGTGTTTGTTCCTAGTATTTACATTATGGATATCACTGTATTTTTTAAACAAATTAATATTTTTATGTGCGGAGATAACCGGGAATCGTCAATTTTAATCTATTTTCTTAAATAATTTTAAAAGGTTTCATTTTAAAATTATAAAAATACATATCTGAAATCCTTACAATAATTCTTAAGGTACGAGTATGTGTCACACGGTACAGTTTGCAAAACTTTATTTTTTTATTTTCTAATTTGTGCCCCAAAAGTGACCCCAAATTCAAAATTAATTTATTTACGTTACACGTCAGTGTTTGGATCACAGAAATTCATATGTGTACCAATTTTAAACTTCATCGATCCAGTTGATTCCGAGCAAATTGGCTTGGTGACAGACGGACAGACAGACACACAAGTGATCCTATAAGGGTCCCGTTTGTTCCTTTTGAGTTACGGAACCCTAAAAACACAATAATTATGAAATTATCTGTCTTCGTTAATAGTTCTTTAGCTTAAGGATACAAATAATGACAAAACAATGAAACGAACAACCTCATCTTAAAGTCATCTAAAATAGCAACCGCGTTCTGAGAAATCCAAAGTTCTCTATTGTGACGAAATAATTACAGCAAGCTTAAAACATTACTCTTTTGTGTCGAAACAATGCTAAGAATTCTAAGTCTGGCCTCGTAGACAAAAAAGGCAAAGAAAAATGACTGAATAAGGTCCAAGAGACCAAGACATGTCTAAAGAAAACTTGGCCTAGACATTAATTGTATTATAACAAAAGAAAAGTTTTTCGACCGTGAAAATCTGTCTTTGGTTAGATCCAATGTGAGTAAAATTTTACCATTTATTAAGCCCGTAATGCCTGACACATGCCTGATATCTTGATGGCCCAGTGATTAAGGCCTCGCCTCGAAGTATTC
The DNA here is from genome assembly GCA_905333075.3 of Atethmia centrago. Lineage (NCBI taxonomy): Eukaryota > Metazoa > Arthropoda > Insecta > Lepidoptera > Noctuidae > Atethmia > Atethmia centrago. The sequence goes on from HG995379.1 coordinate 6,953,773, forward strand.
AAATCCGGGCAAGTACCAATGTCACTTTTCAATTCATATGTTTTTTCTGAATTTATCTTGGATATTACTGGCATCGGTGAGAAAACCTGGTTAAGTTTGAAATCGTCAACCAGTCTTGAGCAAGCATGGTGATTAATGCTCGTACCTTCTCTATTTAAGAAGGGGCTTATGTAACAATAAAGGCTGATTATGTAAGCTCCTTGCAAACTTTTGTTTCCGCTATTTTCATACCTTTGGTTTTGTTACTGGCACGTGTGTTTGCGGCTTTACAGATAAGTAGTGAGTGCAATTGAAATTCATTTTGACAATTTATCCTTTCACGAACAATACAAGTGTCCGAAATGTCGAGATCATTCGGAATGAAATAATAAACGCAGTTTAATGTAAAGTTGATATAATTTTAAGAGGTACACGTTTCAGTGTATGTAAAATATTGATGATAAAGCTTACACAAAGAAAATTTTGTGTTGTATATAAATTAAATTGAATAATCCAATCACGATGAACGCTTTTGTTGATAACATTTTAACACGTTATTGATTGCGCGAATTAATTATGTGGAAGGTATTGAAAGGATATTATTATATTGTTTTGATTGCAATGTTTTCTATGGATTATAATTATGTAAATTCCATTAATAACAGGATTGATGTAAATTACTTTTCGTTTAGTGTAAAAACATTAACTGGCCATTTGTGTCTGATAGTAGCAACATGTATTAAGCGAGCTTTAACCAGTAGACGTTCACTCTGTCTCAAAAAAGGCATAAAAAAAACCATTATATGATGTACAACTTCATATAATGGTTTTTTTTATGTTCAATTGAGATGGACAAATAGTATTTGGCTTTTTGAAATAAAGATTATTATTATTATCTTTTATTTCACTATTTACACATTAAATCATATTTTTTTAAATATTAGAATACAAAAAAAATATAAAAACATTTAAAAATATAAAAAATGGTAGCCCACCCGTATCGGGAACAGGATCCAAGCAACCGGCGGTCAGGGCTACAGAGAAAGGAACCTCCTAACAATGCGAGCCGAGTCCAAAAGTACTGCGCTCTGAATCAAGCCCTTAATCCAGCCGTCCAACGAGAGCCTCCTTAGGTGTTGGTCGAGGCTCTTGGCAATTAAGCCAATGGCTGATATGACTATCGGCACAATGATTGCTGAATTCACATCCCACATGTCGACAACCTCGCGAGCCAAGTCAAGATACTTGATTTGTTTATCTTTTTCGGCCTTCACGAGGTTCCCGTCATGAGGGACTGTTATGTCAATCATTGCGCACCGCTCTGTTCGATCCACCACCACTATATCAGGCTTATTGGCCACAATAGTCCTGTCAGTGATAATGGATTGATCCCAGTACTATCTACAGTACTAATGTGATATTTCCATTTTCAAGAACTGGGTCGGGCACATACCTGTACCATACACATACCCGGACGGTGGCATGCCCGACACACGTCAACCATGCCGTCCTTCACAATAAATCTCCGGTAATTCTTCGTCATTATAACTTCTTATTTATAACTTATCATTATTATTATTATTATTATTATTACTTATATCATATTCGGTAATCTATCAGAATACCAGCGCTGCGACACTTATTTTTAAATGTTCGTCCGTCTGTTTGTCAGCGGCCTGTATCTCATGAAGCGTGGTAGACAGTTGAAATGTTCACAGATTATGCATTTCTATTGCCGCTATGAAATAATAACAATTAAAAGTAAATAATTAAAGGGGGGTGGGGTGGGTCCCAATAAAAGAAACGTGTTTTTTTCGGCGTGTTTTGCTCGATCTTAATACGGTACGGCTCCTCTTGTGCGATTCCGATTCGCACTTGGCTCAATTTTTGACAAAAGACAAGTTTGCTTTTAAAGTTATCCTAATCCTAACTTCCAAACTAATATTATAAATGCGAAAGTGAGTTTGTTTGTTTGTTACACTTTCACGCTAAAATGGCGGAACGGATTTTAATGAAATTTGGCATATGATAGACCATGACCCGGGTCAGGACATAGGATACTTTTATCCTGGTAGTACGTTCCTGTTTAATTGTTCTTGTTATAGTTGTTTGTTTGTTAAAAAAGTAGTTATTTCCCCACTCTGCAATCGGCATTCTGTTTTTGTTTTGATTGTTTGTAGGAGTATGTTGTGATCTTCCAGTGTCGCAACACAGAGTAAATATTACGCATTGGGCAAGATTGTCAAACTTTTATGGCTTGATTACGAGGCTTTTGACTACTTTGTATGTGTGTATTTTATGTTATTTTTTTATAATGTGCGTTTTGTTTGTGCAGAATAATCAATTTTTCTTTCTTTCTTTTCTTTCTTCTTCCTGTAGGATAATTTCTGACAACCACGCGGCAAAAGCTAATAGAATCTCTAAATGAAACAAAATGTTGTTGCTGTGACGGTTCAAAATAAACAGTATAGGTACTTACAACAATCCTTCAAAGAACTTGGCTGCGGCGAGTACTTCGAATGTCTGACTGGAACCTCCAATTAGTTGAAATATAAACAGTCCCAGAAAACCAACTCCTACGAATATTTTCCTTCCAAATGCATCTGTTAGGAATCCGGCGACCACTGATGATAAGAGCATACCTGGAATAATTGGTTGGTTAATATTAAGACCTATGTTTAAAGCAATAAGGTTGTGTTTGGTTTAGCAGGATTTTATAGGAAAATAGACGGCTGTTTGTCACGAAGATTTATATTTAACTAACTTGACAACAATAATTTATAGTGTACTGTATTATCATCTACGTATCGAGCCATTAGCTTAAGACGCTGACAACACCTCAACCGCGGTCACTGTCAGATTGCATAGAAAATAAAGAGAAGCGCGATGACAAAACGCTTGTAATTTATTGCAAAATATGAAGCAATTATCTATTAACTCAAAATTGAGTTGATTAATTGAAAATAAAAAATCAACCAAGTTCTGCATTCAAATAAGACATTCTTGTTATTAATGAAATACGTAACGTATGTTGATATTTAATGCAGATATTTTGGATTAGAACTCAAGATAAGAAGTTAGTTTAACGTTAGTTTGTATCGAGATTTTTTTTCAAAACGTGTTTTGGTAACAACTAAGTTCTGAGAAATATGTACAAAATTATATATTATTATTTTTTTCGCTACGACAAACTATACAGATTTAGCAATTTTTTTTCTTAAGAGAAGCCAATTTTGATCAATTGAGTCTTGTCAGCGCCTTAAACAACCTGTGTTGTAGAATTAATTTCGATTCAAATGTAGCAGAACCATACTAAACTCACTTTGTATAATAAAATGTTCATATTTATTGTAATGGTGATCGTTTAGTTTAATCAATTTATATAAGTGTAAAATAAATGTATAATAATAAGTGTAAAAGTCTAGAATACAATAAATGTATCCATTTTATTATACAAAGTGACAGCTAGGGCGTCTGATTACTTCAGTGAATTAATAACTCGATAAGACTTGTTAAGATTCGCTGTCGCTGTAGGTAGCGAAAAATACCAAGCAGCGAGTGCCGTCGGGTAGTTATATAAGTTGGTGCTGGTAATTTCGCAGCTAAAGTTATCGCTACCCACATTGGCAGAGAATATCACCTGCATCTGAATGACTCTGTACCTGCTCTTTAGTTTTAAATCGAGATTTTAATTTATATCTTGAGCATTATCTAAAATCATAGGGAGGAGGATGAGCGAGGAGTTTTAAGGTGTTTTTTTTTTGCTGTTATGCCTATAATCTCATTACTTTTTCTAAAAAAAAAAATTTAAAATGACTTAATCATGCACAAATGAGGCATACACGAGTTTCAGATTTAAAATGGTAGGAATCATTTAAAAGCAAAAGCGCCATGATGGCCTCCGCAATTCTAATTTCCTTAAGACTTTTTCCATTGGCAGATCAGGTTGTATGTTGATCAAAATATGATTTGCGACTGTAGATAACAAATATGTATTTACAAAAATATAATCATGAAAAGCAACTCTCTAAGTTTAGACCCGATCAGTTGTCAGGTTGTATGATCAACATACAGTCTGACCAGTAAATTAAAAAAATATATATTTCGCGGTCAAACCTTTGCGCATCCCCCTCATGAAAAATTTCTTTGAATAAACTCGGATGGTTTGATTAATCTTGGCTAGAAACCGACCTAGTCTAGCATAAATCATCCCTAAAAGTGAAGACAGCAATAGGACGATACTTGTCGGTTTTCTTCGTACCGAAGAACTGTAAATAACTACAACAAATCATAACTTTGACGAGTCCTACCACTCGCCGTCAACTTTGTCAAAGGATGATGGAGATAATATTTTCTCTTGGCATCCTTTGTAGTATGTGTTCTCTAAAGTTTTATGGAAACACACATTTTAGGAATCAGGTTATAGTAGGTTCAAAATTTGGAAATTAATATTATGATCTTTGCATTGAGGTATGTGAAGCTGCTAAGGTAACCTTACAATGCAGGTTATCATTAGGATGAATCCTGGACTTAATAGTTAAACATAGCTAACAGGCAGTCAAAAATAGTAGGAAAGAATTTGGTCTGCAGTACGATATATACCCCGTTTATTTAAAAACGTTCTTTAAAGTTAAGAGACGTCTATACGTCAAAAAGTTTAAGGAGTCACTAAAGTCGAATTAATAGTTCAACGGGGTAATCTGACAAGTGCTAGCTGTCACTTTGCGAATAAAATGTTCATATTTATTGAATTCTAGACTTTTACACTTATTATTATACATTTATTTTACACTTATATAAAGCGATTAATCTAAACGATCACCATTACAATAAATATACATACACACAGTGACAGCTATCATATGTTAGATTACCTACTCCAGTGAACTAATCATTCAACTTCAAACACAAGTTAACTTTAAGCAACGTTTATAAATATACCACTAAAGTCTAGTACCTAGCTAAAAACTATTATAGTCGTATTTCAGTTCTATCCTTGAATAATATATTATGAATCGTCTCTTGATCTGTCCGGTATTTCCGTTAGTGCGCTTATAAATGGAGAACCACCTATCTGATTAACGTGATTTTTATATTTTATATTCAAAGATTTGTTGTCAGGGTACGATTTAATAAATTTTATTCCCTGGAGCGCAGTTGAGGCCTGGATAGTAATTTAAACAAAATATCTGTCACAAAATTAACAATTCCCTAAACAAACTCAATTAACTCTTCAGTCAAGTCTTTTCCAATTCTCTTTGGTCCGAGTTATACCTTCTGGAACATTCGATACTTCAACGTTCATATATCATGCATTCGAATCGATCGCCGTAGTTAGCTGCGGTTCGCTGCCATTCCTTCTACGTCCGACCTCGAGCCATGTCCCTTTTGCAATAAATTTACGTCCAGGTGCTACTTTTCCATTAGCCAGCATAACTCTTGGCGCTATAAATTTACCCTGTTCCTCAACTTTGGTGAGGTTTTCAGCATTTTTTTAAATATATTCTTTAATAGTTTAGTTATATTGGTATTCTAAACTTTTTGTGGCATAATGAGGACATTTTTCTCATTTTGACGAGTTTGGGGGTTAAGATGATCAATTTATCGTTTGCAAGCTCGTGCTTTCAAGAATTTTAACTTACCCACATACGGCATGGCATTTAGCAGCCCTTTTTGCAATAGATCCATTTTTAAGTCACATTCTGCACTAGGCAGCAGATAGGCTGTTGTAGAACTAGCCATAATTCCTGCCAGGAACCCCACAAAAGCAATAAACAGTAACTTTATATGGAACCTCCCAAAAGTACACGCTATAAGGGCTGCGTCGATTTCTTTCATTGGCGTCTTCCATTCTTCGCGGGCCTTGGCTGAAATATAATTAAATACGTTTTTAGAATCACGATTAATCAAGAATCCATTAAATTTTGTAGGTCAAATACGCCTATAATTACACGAAAATAACATCGAACCCACAATTTGTGAATAATTACCGCGTCGTCGAACAAAGTGAGTATTTTTAAATTACTATTACCTACGTTGCTACTAGACCACGAAAATCTCGTTACAAAATAGATTTGATTAGTTGCTATAAAGTAGTTCCAAAGGAAACAAGTTGCCTATAATTATTATTAGAGAAGAAAAAGCAAGTAGGTAATATAGAATAATAGTTATAAACAAAACACAAAAGATATATGTATATACACGGTATTACTAAGAACAAAAAATATATCACAAAAAGTTTAGTAAACGACCGACAGATTATATTCTACCCTACAATTAAATATATCAATGAATTACTCGCACTCTCTTCACTGCAGTCAAGTAATCACAAGTAGGTACATAAGGTACGTTTTGAGACCGTGCTATATATAATTCAAATCTATAAGTAAACCAATGCATAATATTATTCAGAAGACTATTCGATTCCCAAGATTCCGATAAGACCACCACATCAAGAATATATAAAACATAAAAGCATTCGTGAAGCTATAATATTAGCGAGTAATACTTGTGTCAATATCAGAAAACATTAAGAAAGATTGTATTTTCTCCGACCAAGTCAAGATAAGAATCAAATAGAAGAAACATCTAAGAAAATTGCTGAAAAGATAATAGTTGTAATAGGAACTGAAGGGAAACACAAACAAAAAGATCTCAACTTAGGGAAGTCTTCACTAAGATGTTTAATTAGATTGTTTATACCAAATGTTTTAAGTCGAGCGCTAATCCTGCCGACAAACTGTCACGCAGTTTGGCAGGTTTATAAAACGTGTACAAGTCCAAATTAAATTATTTATTTGTTTAGTTTATCTTAAAGATAATAATATTATATTATACACAATAACCACTTAGATTTAGAGTACAAATATTTTCAAATCAAATTGTAGCTTTACAAAGGAATTTTGATTAAAAATTCTGTATTTGATTTAATGTTTAATTTATATTATGACTCATCTGCTTAGCCTTTTCCCAACTATGTTGGGGTCCGCTTCCAGTCTAACCGGATGCAGCTGTATTTTACATGGAGCGACTGCCTATCTGACCTCCACAACCCAGTTACTGAGTAACACGATAGCCCTTGGTAAGACTGGTTGTCAGACTTTCGGGCTTCTGACTACCCGTAACGACTGTCAAAGATCTACAAATGACAGCCGGGACCAATGGCTTATCGTGCTTTCCGAGGCACGGAGGGGTCTTGGTATGTAAAGATGGTCACCCATCCACTGACAAACCGCGGCAAGCGTAGCTTAACCTGACGATCGACCCGTGCGGCTGTTATTACTTAGCCACAAGCCCCTCAACAATAATTTATATTAAGACTAACCCAGTTATAGCTCTTATACATATATAGTTTGTTACCTAATCTTTATATAACATTTTTGATTAAAAATCTACACTAAATTAAAAAAAAAGTCAACTTCTTTGAAAATAATTGGGTTCCTACAGCCGGGAATGTATGTATGCCAGTAACTTGCACAAAAGTACGCAAGTAGCTTACATGCTATTGCGCCATACCAAAAGACTTCTGATAGTTAACAACATACTTTGTGCAATTATTGTGTAGTCTATTCCCGGTTTAATACATCAAAAACAAAGATTTTATTTTAAGAAGAAATTAAAGAAGTTTTTATTCGAATTATAAATCAATCTTTTCTCAAAACTCATAAAGCAGATAACATAACCTCTAAATGTCAAGATGACGTCCAAATAAAGAAGTATCACAAAAAATACCCAAGAAGATTATAGGCAATAGAATAAAACATCGGGAACCTTGAAAAGCACAAGACAATGGAATGGTTGTGTAGTCTTACTTCGAACAAGAATAAGGCAATCTCGCCCCAGTTCCACCGAACATTGAACGAATTGATAGAGGCGTTAATCAAGCCAGAAACTTTGAAACGGGACTTGTTCTTCGCTTTACTCCTCATTGTGATCAAAGAAAATAATTTCGTACAGAGTGGGAACACAGAAATCGACATCCTTGATTACATATTAGCCAAAAAAAGGGAGCGCCGTCAATTTTATGAAATACATATTGTTTTGTATCCTTATGAAGACTCACCTGCGAATATAATCGTGTGCGCCTTAAATGATACAATACTAATCAATGCAATAATAGACGCTACTAAAGAAACACATTCGTTATGTCTGCCAGTTAATGAACATCTAACAACGTCTTGTTTAGGTATACCGTCTGCGTTCTGTAAATTGGAAAAGCTGGTAACTTCCTTAAAAGAAAGAATTGTTGTCCCTGTAAAGAACAGTATATTAAGCTACCACAGTCAGCCATGCAGCAATCTATATGGTCTACCCGACGACGCGTTATTTCATATTCTTTTGAGCTTGTCCCTTACTGACATTTTAAACATTGCAAAATCTTCAAAAAAGTTGAACAAAGTTTTAAAAGAAGATAACTTGTGGTACCGGCTTTATAGAAGAGATTTTCCGAAGACAAACAGGAGGGATGCTAATTGGCGCAGCGTTTATAGAAAAGAATATCTAAAGAAAAATAAACAGATTGCGATGAAAGCAAGATTGAATGTGAGAGGTAACGTTATTGACGAAAACGATGAGTGGACGCCCGTGAGAGGTTCTAGATGGGAAATTATTTTGTGACATTTTGGAATAAATATTTAAAAAATGGAGTATCTTGATTGTTTTCTTTTTAATCTTTTAACGAGCGTCCCGCCCAGCTTGACACGGTCTTTATGACTTGATAAGACATCGAGATATCTATATTATTTGTAAGTTTAATATTATTGTATTATACACCATTCGGAATAAATTCTGTAAATGATGATGAAAATCAAAATGCGTTACGTAGTTGAGAAGAACAACACGGTCTCATAGACAGACACGAAAAGCGACTCTAATTTAAAATTATGCATCCAAAGGTTGTCTTTAAAAGATTGCTTTTAGCGATAAGACCGCCCATTGTTTCACTCTATGTAAAATTTCTACATTTATAGCTGTAATTTTTATGGTGTACATAATAAAGAGTATTCTGTCTATGTATAGATGACTATTCTATTAGTCTCCTCCAGTATCAAAGGTCTGAAATACATCCGCAGAGTTCTAGTTACAAACTGACTGTATACTATTACAATTATTGTGCTTGTGGCCAATTTAAAGTCACCTCGCTGCTCGTTGGTTTGAATATCCACTCACGTGCGAAGAGATAAGCCAATGTTTTGTTTTGTATAAATTTATTCCTAGTGCTCTACAGTAACCGGTGGTTCCTGCTGCTGTGTCCAAAATGGCGATTGGCCTGTTTTTGCTTTGCTAATTCATCTCAATTGTCCTTTACAATAATAGGTTCTCTACTCAGTCAACTCATGCATTCTTTCCATGGGGGTAGGCAGAAACTAAAGAACGCCACCTGCTACGATCCTTATAATTATACCTACTCCTTTTGCTTCATTTACATTAATACAGTCATCTGTTAAATGTGTAACATGCTTCCAATAACAATACAAGGGTTTTGAAGGATATTCCTAATCCATTGTTTCATAGGTTTGAACAATTCATCTGCTCAGCAACGTAAATAATGCAATCAACGTGACTGAACTGTCAAAATGAAGGACATTCCCATCAGTTGTCATTTTTTATGTCAGTAACGCAATAAATCCCGTCGGTCAAACACGCACGCCGGTTTCGAGTACTACGCACCTGACCTTTCCGAAGAACATCACCAATTAGGTCACTATACATAATTATGTCCTTTTATGGCATCCCCTCCCGGCGTCCCGCTGTTATCTCGCGTAATGAAAAGCGTTGGATGGATCGCTTTACTATATCGATACCAAACATATCGAATATTGAAACAACGGGAAACAAAACGGCAAACTGACGTATAGAGAATGACTCATTTTATTTATTTATTTAACCATTTATGTACACACATATAAAAACAGAAAAGAAGAACAGAACAGAAAAATACGTACAAAGGTGATGCGTATTTCTAAAGAAATCTCTTCCAGCATACCTGCGATAGGAAAGTGGATAAAGAGATGTAGACACCGTGTGTAAGAGTAGAAGTGAAAATAGAATACAAAAAATCGAAACAAATTACAAAACAAATAATATGGGATTATACTAACATACTTATATACATACATACTTCTAAAATAATATCACTAGAATATAAAAAAATCATACGCAAATATGACGAAGTGGAAAGATAGTGTTCTTTCACTCTTCTTATGTAGGATTCCTGATTATCATAATGTTATTAGAGGAACTGTTATTCTAATATTATAAAAAATCAAGTAACAATTTACCAAACGCTCTGAAAAAATCAAATAATCTCATGAAATATAGTATGAATGAAAAATGAGTCGATTCCAAGAGCAATCAAGTCGGACAAGTAAAAATTGGTTGGCGTTAGAAATTGTGGCGACAACAAAGAAAAATAATGGGAGAAGAATCGACGCTTGTAGGTCATTCTTTAAAGGCCAAAAGTTGTTTTTTTTTTTTTTTTTTTTTTTTTTTTTTTTTTTTTTTTTTTTTTTTTTTTTTTTTTTTTTTTTTTTTTTTTTTTTGGGTGGGAAATCATCAAAAAACTTCTCCCACTCTGGGCGGAGCGGGAGGGTGTGTCAGACTCTTACTGACTAAAACCCACCCGTATTCCTTCTTGTTGCCTGTGTTGCGGGGGCCTCGGTGACCCATAAGTACCTTCCCGCGACCCCGGCAGGCATCGGCCCTAGTGGAACCCTACTATGTGCTGACGACATCTCTTTGAGGCGCGCGTGGAAAACAACGCGCCGTCGACCCGGGCCTGGTCCTTACCGGACGGTGAGCTACCCATTGCTCACCGTCCGCAAGCCCGCGCCTACGGTGGCCGGAAATCCGCCCGGGATTCCCGACGCCCTAGGCGTCTCCTGCGGCGGCTATGGGCGAGAGGGCGCGACACGTGCCTTTCCCTCAACCGTCCCGCCTCCTCCTTCGCGAGCATTACTGCTTCGCAGAAGGAGGTGACGGCTGCCCATGCCCTCTCGCTCCGTACCATGGCCTGAACCAGGGCCGGACGCGAGAGGTCTCTGCCGCCGATCGCCTCCACGAGGACACGGCGGTGCTCTGCCCAAGCCGGGCAGACCTCCACCGTATGCTCCACCGTGTCCTCCGGGCGATCCACACAGTGGTGACACCCGGACGTTTCCTCCCGCCTTATCCGACACAGGAACCTCCCGAAGCTGCCGTGTCCGGTGAGGACCTGCGTCAGGCGGAAGGTGAGGACGCCGTGGCGCCTCTCCAGCCACTCCTCAAAGAGGGGACTTATCGCCGAAATCGTGGCGTGCCCAGCACTGGGTTGCGACAACCGTACTTTCCATGACGCCATGAGATCCCGCCGGAGCTCCGTCCGCTGTGCCACGATTTCTCGCGGCAGCGGACTTACGCCCCGGCGTTTCGCCTCCTCGCGCCACTCCCATACGTGCGCGAGGACTTTTGCCTCCAGATCCCATGGCGGCAATCCGGCAAGGAGGCTCGCTGCCTCACAGGAGACCGTGCGGTATCCTCGGACCATCCGGATGGCCATGACCCTTTGGGCCGCGCTCAACCGGCGGGCTGGCCGCAGCGCCAGAGAGCGCGCCCATACAGGAGCCCCGTAGAGGGCCATGGACCGCACGACCCCCGCGTAGAGCCTCCGGCAGGAGGCGTTTGGACCCCCTAGATTGGGCAGGAGCCGCTTCAATGCAGCGCCCGCCCGCTCCAGTTTGGGAGCCAAACGTCGGAAATGCTCCACGAAATTCCACCGGCTGTCGAGGACGAGTCCCAGGTACTTCATCGTCGACTCGACGCCGATAGAAACCCCTCCTACCGTTATTTGGGACCCCAACGGTGGCGCGTTCCGAGGACCATGAAAGCACATGGCCTCGGACTTGTGCAGGGCCACCTCGAGTCCCAATTGCCGGATTTACAATAGCTGGAAAGAATATTTTGATGAGACTTCTAAAACAAAAGGGATCTGGTACAAGACCATGCAGTCAGAGCCTCCTCATATACCATGGTTCTGTAACATTAAGATTAAAAGAAGTTACGTTACAATGGCTCATAGATTACGTTCTGGGCACGTTCCATCGAAAAGGTTTGAACATCTTATGCGAAGAGCAACTTCATCAAATTGCGATTCATGCGGCGTTTTGGATGATGTGCAACACTTGTTGATGGAATGTGTCAAAAACCAAAACAAAAGGAGTGTGATTATGGAGCAGCTGGGAGTTAATCGCCTAGATGTCGGTATTATCCAAAGTATTTTGGCTGAACCGACATCGGAACGGGCTTTTGGGCTTTATGAGTTAGCATTATATGGTAATAATACATAAAGTTAACATTATTTGTATTTTAAGTTTAATTTAAGGTTAGGCCTAATGGACTGACATGTATAAAAGTCCTTAATAAATAAAGAAAAAAAAAAAAAAAAAAAAAAATTGCCGGATCCTATCGACGATTGTCGCAACCCCGCGTGCCGCTAATTCGGCCGCCGCCTGGTGCGACCTCCCCTGCGCCAGGACCAACGTGTCGTCAGCGTAGCACACTACGCTGACGCCGCTAGGGAGGTCGGCGCGCAGCACCCAGTCGTATCCGATGTCCCACAGATGCGGCCCCAGGACCGATCCCTGTGGGACACCGCACGACATCTCTTGCCGGTTCCACACTCCCTGGTGACCGGGGTAGATGACGGCCCTGTCCGTCAAATAGGCCTCGACCACACGACAGAGGTAGGTCGGCATCCGGTGATACCGGAGTGCCTCCCTGATGCAACTCCAGGGCAGGGTATTGAAGGCATTGGCGATGTCTAGAGACACCGCCAAGACGACCCCACCCTGGGCAACAGCATTCCCCGTCGTCAGGGCTCGCACACGCATGATGGCGTCCACCGTAGAGCGCCCTCTGCGGAAACCAAACTGGCTCTCCGCCAAATCCGGCCCCACCTGCACCAGCTGGCCGACGAGGCGGTCTGCAATGACTCTTTCAAAGAGCTTGCCCACCTCGTCGAGCAGCACGATGGGCCGATAAGCGGACGGAGAGTCCGCAGGGCGCCCTGCCTTCTTTATGAGGACCAGTTTCCCCGTCTTCCAGCGAAGCGGGAACTGGCCCCTCTCCATGCATGCGCTTAGGAGCCCCCTAAGTCGAGGCCCGAGAGCCTCCAAGGCCAGGACCCAGGCCTTCCCAGGTAAGCCGTCGGGTCCTGGGGCGGTATTTTTGGCATTAAGCCTGCGTACCGCCGCTCTCATTTCTACCTCGGTCACCTCCGGAGCATCGTCGTCGTCGTCGGCGGTGTGGTCCGCATCGGGCACCGCAGTAGGCGGAGCCATAGGCGGGGAGGTGTGTTCCCCTCGGGAAGGGAACAGAGCGCTCACCACGTCCTCCACAAGCTGGGGCCGGAGACTCTGCGTCAGCGGGGGAGCCCATGGGCGGAGTTTATCCCGCACCACTTTGTACGGGCGTCCCCACGGGTCCCTGTCCAGAGTCCCCAGCGACTCCTCGCGGGCCAACCCCCTGGCCCGCAGGATCTCCGCTTGGAGGGCGGTCTTCGCCGCTCTGTACCCCTCGTACAGCTCCGCCTGAATGGCTTCCGTATCCGGAGGTTTGATACGGAGCCTGCGGTGCCTGGTGTACCGGCGTCGCGCAGCTACGCACGCAGTGCGCAGAGCCGTCAGCTCCTGCGACCACCAGTATACCTGGCGCGAGGCACGTCCAGGCTGGACCCGGGGCACTGCCACGTCACATATGTCGGACATGGCCTCCCGGAACCACTCCGCCTCGTCGTTGATGTCGGCAGGCCTGTCCGGTGGTGACACCCAGGCCTGCACGATCGAGGCTTCCAGGAGGAGCTCCCGGTCCAGCTGCTTCAGCGCCCACCGCGGACCACTCGGGGCCCGTCGGACCGGCGCGTCCGAGGTCTGGGCGGAGACGTCGAACCGGATATACCGGTGATCGGAATAGGTCTCCACCCCCTCCATGACACGCCAGTCAACTACACGCGGCGACAGAGCGGGGCTGGCGAACGAGATGTCCACCACTGATTCACCCCGCATCCGCACACACGTGGGGACAGAACCCCGGTTTAGGACGACCAGGCCTGTCTCCAGAGCCCAGTCCTCCACCATCCTGCCCCGTGTGTCCGTTAACCGGGAACCCCAAGCCAGATTCTTGGCATTGAAGTCCCCGAGGACGAACACAGGGAGGGAACCAAACCCGACGACGACGTCTCTCAACTCCGCAAGGGAGTTGTGGAACTCGGCAAGAGTTCGGTTCGGAGAGAAGTAGACCCCTACCACGACAATCTCCCCGAACCGTGCTGCTACGCAGCCCCGTCCTCTCTTGACGGCCTCGAGGGACGGAGTACCGGCGGCGGCCGACGAAATTAGGGTCACTGAGCCGCTCAGATCCTCCACCCAGTCATCCCTGGGCGGGACAAAGTACGGCTCAGCGACCACGGCGATGTTAATCGACCACTGCGCCATGCTCTGGAGCAACAGATCCTGAGCGGCGGCGCAATGGTTGATGTTCGCCTGGAGGAGGCGTAATGGGGCCATTAATGGCACTCCATGTCAGCCCCCTCTTGGGCCTCCTTCCCAGCCCCCTGAGAAGGGCCTGCCGCAGCGGCCACGGTGGCGACGGCGACGACGGCGGTGTTGGAGGCGGCAGCGGCGGTGGCAGTGGTGACGGCTGCGGCGGTGACGGCGGTGGCGGAGGGCTTGCCTCTGGCCCTGGCTTTGGTGGGTGGGGCGCAGGCCTTGCCCCCCATCCGGTGCTCGGCCGGCTTGCCGGCCGCCGCACATACGGCACAGTGCGGCGTGGCATTGCACGAGCCGGCCTTGTGCCCGGGCAGACCGCAGCGGTAGCAAAGACCGCTGCGGTCCACCTCCGAGGTGCAATTCGCTTGCACGTGGTTGCCCACCTGGCAGCGGAAGCACCTCAGAGGTCTGGGTTCCAGCAGTTTAACCTGTGCTGACACCCAGCCCACCAATAACCTTTGGCCCTCTCTGGCTTTCTTTTCTACGGCCTTAGGATAGTTCTAGGTCAATATTTTATTTGACTTTATTTACCTACAATTCTGATTTCAGACTTGTTGTAATGGCAAACATGTCATTTAGTTTAAATAAGTTTTTATTTTAATTATTTTATTAATATTTTACATAGATTCTTGTGTACCTTGTGAATGTGAGAACGTTGTAGGCTTAATAGACTAGATATTTTGTAGACCTTTCTTTTTGTTAAGTACCTGGTACTTCTCGACAGGCCTACACTGTCCTCCCATACCTATTAACACTGTAATTTGAAAACATTGGAAAAGCCAATTATTTTTAAAAGAGTAAACGTGGAGTTTCTTGCCGACTCTTCTCCATAGGAAACGACCCATTGGAACCGTCCACCTAGCTTCTGACGTTTCATAAGTGCCTATGTAGGTTTATGTGAAATAAACATATTTTGATTTGATTTGATTTGAATATTTCAATTTATTTTTTCTTCTTGCCTTTTCTTCGGAATCAGTTTCGAGAAACAGTTGAATGGTCTTAATAGAAACGAGAATATTAAAATAGTTAGTAGACCAGAAAATGCTTGTTGCTATTGATTTCAAAATGAACATAAATTTTATTACCCTGTACTTTTCTATCATCTGTTGACTAAAAAATATTGGAATTAAACTTTTTTATCATTACATAAAAAAGGTTTATCCTTATTAGGGTTACGTGGTGTCTGAATGAAAGAACAAAACCCTTATAGGAATCACTTGTGTGTCTGGCTGCCTGTCCTTCAGTCACAGCTTATTTACTCCGAGCCTAATGAAACGATTAAGTTGAAAATTGGTACACATATGAATTTTTGTGACCCAAACACGGACTTGTAACGTAAATAAATGAATTTTGAATATGGTGTCACTTTTAGGAGGGAAAATGAAAAATGGAAAGTTTAGCAAAATGTACCGTGCAACATACCAAATAAAAGGGCTCTGCTGTGAGGGTTTTAAATTTATTTTTTTATATAATTCAAATAAATAGTTTCAAACCTATTTAAGAAAATAGATGAAAATTTACCATCCGCCCCATCTCCAACAAGAATGACGAAAACCTGAAAACCGAAAGAAAGAAGTCTATGGTCTTATAATAACATGGTAAATCTGTCAATATTGCGCGCATAAACTAACATTTGCAGTTGGAATGTATGGGAGAACATGTTTTTCAACTACAATGTTTAGTTTGTTCTTGGAATAAAAAATGTGGTAGATAATTAATTCATTGTACGGAACCCTCACCACGCGAGTTCAACTCGCACTTGTCCGGTTTTTTTTATGAATCTCATACAACAAAAATACAAAACATTCCATTTCGCAATTACCAACTTTATGACCTACATAAACAAAATCATGATTCTATAATTATGTACAATGTAACAATCTGAGATAAATGTTTAGATACTGATAAGAAACAAAACCCATGAGTGTAGATTTCATAATTATGTATTTAAGGCTCCCGCAGACAGGCGCGACGCAATTCTAGTAGAACAATTTCTATTAAAAGTTAATGGTAATTGTATATACCAAAATCGCATCGCACTTTCGCGTCGCGTCTGTCTGCAGGAGCTTTTATTAGCACGTTTTACGTAGGTATGAGATTCAAGTTACCAATGGAATCACACATTTTTATTTTGTCTGATGATGTCTTTTGATTAGATGATGTTGGTTCCTTTTTATACGTTTCTGTTTGTGAGCGTTAGACGGAACCTCGTTCGCATGATATCAAGACAGAGAACAGTTTTGGAAGAGATAGGGATAGACAGAATAAATACCTACATATAAAAGTCGAAAAGCACGGCTTACTTAAATATGTCACAAAATGTCGCGGAAAAGTACGAAAGGGTTGCCGAGGCCCCTGGCAACATAGGCAACGGAAGGAACACGGGTGGGTTTTAGTCAGTAAGAGTCTGACACACCCTCCTGCTCCGCCCAGAGCGGGAGAAGTTAATTGATAATTTCCGATAAAAAAAAACAAAAAAAAGTATGAAACAAATCCAGTCTAAGCTGGCCTCTTATTTTATTGGAATTCCGTACTACGCTTAGCCAGCTCAAGGTCTAATTATTACCACTGATTTGCGGTTGACTGTACAAGTGCCAAAAATGAACTTTATAAAAAGTATGAACATTAGTTACCTAACCTTCATTTCTGCGCAGCATGCCTCTTTTAAAGACAGCTTTAACTTCTTTAGTTTTTGATTTAGTTACCTCTTTTTCTACAGCGCTTATTCAAACCTACGTAAACTATTTCGGTAGACCGATTTATAGATACAGCCAAAACCTAAGCCTGCAAATGAATCCGACCTCTATCAATAAACCCACAGACTATTTGCAGATCAGCGTAGGTGTATACCTGAGTGGGGTGAATTTCTTATGTGGTAAACGTGTCTTTATGTTTGCTAAATATAACCAATCCTTTACGTAGGTAAGTGCTAATATTCTGTAACAATCTCACCGTGAAAACTACATTTACAATAATTACATTTACTATCTTAATCGAGATTTTAATAATATTTGTTAAGCTAATTCTATTAAAATCGTATGTTATTTACTATTTCTAAGGGGTTTCTAAATAAAATAGCAAAACAGAGATTCAGTGAGAAACTCAATTTTCAAAAAGCCGATAGTTAGGTGGAAATTAAATACAAGATGGCGGATGCGAAAATGACAATGAAAAATAAAATTGGTTGTCTGTAAAGTCGGTTTACGGACGATAAGTTAACGTGATAACTAGAGAGAGATGCGTCACAAGCCGAACGCCTATGGCGCAGTGGTCGATTAACATCGCCGGTCGCTGAGCCGTAGGTACTTTGTCCCGCCCAGGGATGACTGGGTGGAGGACCTGAGCGGCTCAGTGACCATAATTTCGTCGGCCGCCGCCGGTACTCCGTCCCTCGAGGCCGTCAAGAGAGGACGGGGCTGCGTAGCAGCACGGTTCAGAACGGGCATTTAATTTACATTAAAATATTCCTTGCCATCATATGATTTAAATTAATAATTTATAAGATATCATAAATTCAAAATTACGCGTAACAAAATAATTATGGTTGACAGCGGTGCAGCGCTAGGGGTTAATGACCTTTTCTTCAGCTATTAGTTAAGCCATCATCGCATCGCTTCGTTTTAATCCCGGTAGTACGTTCCCGTGGGATATTTCCCGACATCCACGCTGGTGAAGCCGCGGGCAAATGATATAATTATGTATCTCACGTACGTATTCGTTGTTTTCGTAATTACCTTGCAGATGAAATGAGTAAAACATGCCAAAATTCTTACCAATTAATACTTTGTAGTTTCTTTTTCTAGTCTTACGACAGATTATTCTTAACATTGCACAACAGACTCGGTTTTCCCAGTGCTTTGCATTGGTGTAAGATTTAATTAAATAATTTGTTTTGGTTGGGGCTGTCATTATTGAATCTTTGGCAGTCGTTACGGGTCGTCAGAAGCCTTACCAAGGGGTATCGTATTACCTAGACCCTGGGTTATGGAAGTCAGATAGGCAGTCACTCCATGTAAAATAATGATATTCAGCTGCACCCAGTTAGACTGGTAGCTGACCCCAACATGCGTCCCCTTTCCCAACATAGTTGGGAAAGGGCTAGGCAGATGATGATGATTTGGGTTGGAGCTCGTGGCTAATTGAATATAGCCGCACGGATCGATAGAAGGTTAAGCTGCGCTTGCCGCGCTCAAGTCGTAGATGGGTGACCATCCATTACATATCGAGACCACTCCGTGCCTCAAGCACGTTGAGCCGTTGGTCCCACCCGGCAGTCGTTCGTAGATCTTTGACAGTAGTAACGGGTAGTCGGAACCTCAAAAAGTTTGACAACCAGTCTTACCAAGATGTATCATGTTTCCCAGTAACTAGTTTGTGGAGGTCAGATAGGCAGTCGCTCTATATAAAATACTGATGCAACCAGTGAGACTGGGAGCTGACCCCAACAGAGTTGTGAAAAGGGTAGCCAGATTGACTCATTGGGTTGAAAATATCTTATAATTGTGGAGACATATTTCATGACCGTTTAGAGATATACTGACAAATGTGTGGATATATACGTAGCTTTAGCCCCTCCGTGCCTCGGGAAGCACGTTAAGCCGTTGGTCCCGGCTGTTATTTGTGGATCTTTGACAGTCGTTTCGGGTCATCAGAAGCACGAAAGTCTGACATCCAGTCTTACCCAGGGGTTTCGTATTACCCAATAACTGGGTTGTGGAGGTCAGATAGGCAGTCGCTTCATGTAAAATACTGGTAATACTGGTAAAATACTAATTCAGCTGCATTCGGTAAGACTGGAAGCTGACTCTAACATAGTTGGGAAAAGGCTAGGCAGATGATGATGATGATACCTTGAAACAATGATTATGGTGACATAAATCATCGTTTTAAAGGCTGCAGACAGGCGCGACTAGACAGCGCGACGCGATTCTAGTAGAACCATTTCTATAAAAACATCATGGAAATTGTTCTATCAGAATCGCGTCGCACCATGACGTGCCTGTCTGCGGAAGCCTTAATGCGTACCCTAAACTTTTAAACCAAACCCGGAGTTTGGAGGTCCAAATCAACATTCCTTTATTTTTTTCTGTTCCGGGGGGAAAATCTTCATGGATGACCTCCGCCCTGGGGCGGGCGGAGGGGTCTGTCAGACTCTTACTGACTAAAAACAACACTGGTGTTCCCCTCCGACACTTGCAACAGGGATCGTGAGAACTAGTGCGACTTCCGCGATCCCCGGATGGAAATCAACATTCCCAGCCCAGCGCGTTGTGTTGTCCTCACCTTCCACCTGACGCAGGTCCTCACCGGACACGGCAGTTTCGGGAGGTTCCTGTGTCGGATAAGGCGGGAGGAAACGTCCGGGTGTCACCACTGCGTGGATCGCCCGGAGGACACGGTGGAGCATACGGTGGAGGTCTGCCCGGCCTGGGCAGAGCACCGCCGTGTCCTCGTGGAGGCGATCGGCGGCAGAGATCTCTCGTGTCCGGCCCTGGTTCAGGCCATGGTACGGAGCGAGAGGGCATGGGCAGCCGTCACCTCCTTCTGCGAAGCAGTAATGCTCGCGAAGGAGGAGGCGGGACGGTTGAGGGAAAGGCATGTTTCGCGCCCTCTCGCCCCTAGCCGCCGCAGGAGACGCCCTGGGTGTCGGGAATCCCGGGCGGATTTCCGGCCACCGTAGGCGCGGGCTTCCGGACGGTGAGCAATGGGCAGCTCACCGTCCGGCAAGGACCAGGCCCGGGTCGACGGCGCGTCGTATTCCACGCGCGCCTCAAAGAGATGTCAGCACAAATGTAGGGGTCCACTAGGGCCGATGCCTGCCGGGGTCGCGGGAAGGTACTTATGGGTTACCGAGTCCCCTGGCAACACAGGCAACAGGACGGAATACGGGTGGGTTTTAGTCAGTAAGAGTCTGACACACCCTCCCGCTCCGCCCGGAGCGGGAGAAGTTATTTGATGAATTCCTACCCTCAAAAAAAAAAAAGCGTGTTGTGTTCCACGCGCGCCTCAAAGAGATGTCAGCACAAGTGTAGAGGTCCACTAGGGCCGATGCCTGCCGAGGTCGCGTGGCAGTCCAAAAGAATTACCGAGGCCCCTGGCAACACAGGCAACAGAAGGAATTCGGGTGGGATTTCGTCAGTAAGAGTCTGACACACCCTCCCGCTCCGCCCAGAGCGGGAGAAGTTATTTGATAATTTCTGACCCAAAATAAAATGGGGGATGACACTTGACTGTTAACAAAAGCTTGAAAAAGAAAAATTGTTTATTCTGCACAAACAAAACGCACATTACAAAAAAAATAAATAAATCCCACCAAAAAAAAAACCCAACTACCAAAGACCTATTTAGAAAAATAGATGCCTACATAAAACATTCCTAAGTTGCGTGACTATATCTAAAATAAGCCTCCCCAGTGGTTTCAAATGGCTTGGCAATGGCACTAAGATATATCTAAATTTAAGGTTACAAGAAAAAGCAATTCGTGTGTCAATTTAGCATTTTACAGTTTTCTTTGTATCTCTTTTTAGTTTTGTACGTTTTACGGGAAACTAGTAAAATAGCTTTAGAATACTCCACTCAAGGGATTGATAGGTGTCAATAATGCCCGTTTTCACTAACGCTAGATAGCATTCAAATGTACACCTGATTATACAAATTTAGGCGTTACATTTTGTTTTTTTTAAGACATGTTGGCTGCAATTGCCTAATACATATCGATACCTTTGGGCCCAAAGGGCGTATAGCTAATGTTGGCCAAATAGAGTTATTTACACCATCTTGTTCAGTTTTTCATTCTATATAGAACTGTATACATAAAGTAGCGAAATTTTCAAAAAAATATCTTTCTTAATTGTAGGGCATTATGCAGGCAGTTTAAATGTGAATTATGGCTGTAAATCACAATTACTCATGATCACATAATCGTCTAGATTATATATATTGGGTACACTTAAAGATGTAGCATGTAAAGTCCATTTTTTTTTAAACCATACGGTAGAAACTGCAATGGTTATCACTATCGGCCCTAAAATTTACAAAGCTACCTCGGATGAAGCACTTATTCATTCTGAAACCTTGACTTTTTGTCCAATGAAGAAAAACTAGACTTATCTTTGGGTAGTTCTGACAATTGGTCATGCAAGGAATCAGACTTAAGCAGTGGCGAAGCCGAGAACAAGATGAAGAAGAAAGTTAAGAAACGTGCTAGTGTAAAAACTGGGGAAAATAAACAAATAAAAAAATAATAAATAAGTACTACGAAATATTGAGATCTAATACGTCTTTGTGATACCGGAGCCATTCCAAAAATATTTCACAAAAAATATCGTACACTTCCAAACGACTCTAACGTACGTGAGACTTTAAATAAAACCGATGAGGAAGAAGAAGATGAAGAAAAGGAATATTGAATATTTTAGAGTAAAATTGTTGGTGAAGTAAAATTGTTGGTAAAGTCCATTGTTTTACTTTTGAATAAAAAAGTCAAAGTGCTTTATTTTATAAGTTTTGTACGAAATAAAGTCACAATTTCAAATAACAAAAGCAATACTGGAATACTCACTCACTACACAATTTATACTAAGTAAATAAGGTTTGCATAGTCAGATGCACCAATCTAACAACTGCATTTATATCCTAATAAATTGTCATACACAATCATAGAATGAAACGCAAGTGGCCGTTACCCTAATTATAATTTGTATTTTGTGCGATAGGTTAGACTTGCGTCCTAAAATTCTTACACAGGGTAGTTTTTGAGGGGTGTAAAGAACATTTTTTTTTGGGTCGTAAAGGAATAGCTATCTCTGTAACGACTAGGCGGAGACATTTTTCTTAGATGTTAGGTACATGAAAATACAACTAATTTTAAGCACTTCTGCCCTAGAGCAAAAAATAGATAGAGCATTGAGGTAGGTAGTAGCACTACACATAAAAAAGATATTAGAAAAAAATATTTTTGTTTTCGTTTTTTGACTCTCCTGAAAGTTCGGGTTTTGTGCTACACGCCCTTTGAGCCCAGAGGTATCTAATTATCTGGAATGATTGTTTTGTCACCCACAGATAAACTAACTTCCTGCAAATCGCCTCAGAAAAAATAATATTATTTAAAAGTGTCGATTTGCCCATCACGGGCGAGTAAATTCGTTCAAATTGACCAATAAGCCAGAGATTTTATCAATGGCCCCCATGCTAGGTGGAACCTGTGTTACAGGGGTCATCCATTTGTCCATTGTAACTACAAGATTACAGATAAATAATTAGTAAGTACTTACTGTTTAGTCGACCAATTATATGCTTAATTCTAGCGTGAAAAAGGTGTCGTGAGTGCGTGTGTGAGTGTGTGTGTGTGAGGATGTGTGTATAGAATAGTTACGTATATTGCGATATTAATAGGTCATTGAATGCTCAGTAATATAACTTCTCACTCACCCCTTTCCTTTGCAGCCAAAGCCGGTAAATCCAAGTCACTCATTTTCCTAAACCTATTATTTCTTTCTTACACCAAAAAATATAATATGTCTTAATGTTCCATTACACCACACACCACATTATGATGTCAATGGTAACTGCTTTAATAACATCTGAGCATGATTTAATGTGACGTAATAAAATTAATTTATCTTAGATGACAAAGACCTTGTTACTACGACCAATTAATCTTGATCCCTCTTGTTGAACGAGTTCGCGTAAAACTATTTGAGCTCTCGGAAGTTGCACGTGAGTGGCTTAAAAGTATATTAATAGCCAATTGTTTTTGTGATGTTGTTCATCACAAAAACAATTGATGTCAACAATTCAACAATCGATGCTTTAGGTTACTCGTATATACGAGAACCAAAATATTTAATGATGTTACGTTATGTAATTAGCTTTAATATACTTTTGGGCCACTCGCACGCAACTTCAGAGAGTTCATAACGTTTTGCGCGTAAGTAGACATAGAGGTCTTGATACTTGGTCGAAATGAGTAAGTAAACTTTAGATAATGTTATCATTTAGCTATTTCTGGTTTGCCTCAGATGGTTGTCGGTTTTTACGCTAGTGTTTGCCTTAGGATGGTTGCACGCGATCAGGTTTCATAATTATATGTGTATTAAAAGATGTGTGGGTATTAAATCTTAAGACAATTTGCAGTGGGATTTTTTGGGAAAGTGATGTATAAAAAAGTTAATTCTGATTTGGGTGACTACATCTATAGCTGTGGTTCACGATTAATGTCATAAAGTTTTTTTTTTGTTTTGACCTGTAATTGTATTGTATTTTTTGTATTGAAATTGTATTTGTATTAGTTTATTTTTATAATTGGTCCGTGTTGGCCTTTAATTCAATTAAAATTAAATTAAATTAAAAGTCTTCAATTCTTGTTGCACAGATAGGCTAGGTTGTGTTTTAGGTACTTTTATCATTAGATACATAGAGAACCAGCGCTGTGGGTCTTTCTCGCATAGGGTTGCAGCATTATGCTGAGCGTTGGCCGTTTTGCGTGGATGTGACGCATATTCTCCCCCAAATTGTTTCTTTTTGTATTTGTGTTCCTTCTTTGCGTCATGTTTACCGCAAATAAACGTATTTTCTTTCTTTCTTAGAAAGTATTAAATATACAGAGTCAAAATAAATTGGCTAGTGAAACTCTGCCGAGGTGATGGGTGTCGTATCTTAAAACGATAAAATAAAAATAAAGAAGATTTGAATTTTTTTTTTGGGGTCAACGACATCTGCTAATTGTTACCTGAAGTATGAGTTGACAAAATCTGCTTTCTTCTGTTTTATCGTGTTATGGCGCTGACAAGACCCAATTGACCAAAATAGACTTCTATTAAGAAATAAAATAGCCAAATCTGTATTAAGTTTGTGGTAGCGGAAAAATATATGTTAATTTTGAACATATTTCTCAGAACTTGGTTGTTACCAAAACACGTTTTGAAAAAAATCTTGATACAAATTAACGTTAAACTAACCTCTTACATTGAGTTCTAATCCAAAATATCTGCATTACATATCAACATACGTTTCGTATTTAATTAATAACGAGAACGTCTTATTCGAATGCAGAACTTGGTCGTTTTTATTTTCGATTACTCAACTCAATTTTAAGTAAATAGATAATTGCTTCATATTTTGCAATAAATTACAGTGACCGCGGTTTAGGTGTTGTCAGCGTCTTAAGGTATCGAGACCATCACGTCTGTGAAGTTTAGGTACACAAAAAAAAAACTGATTTTTAAACTGATATTTCACAAAAATAAATCATCTTCGTTCTATCATGTTTAGATATTCGAAACATGTTAACGAAACTCCGCAGACGGGATGAGTATCTTTCGACTCATCGTGAGCTAGCTAGTCTAATTTTAATTAGACCCCGTAGAGTAGTAGATGGAGATATTAAAGAAAAGTAACAAAATATTTAAAAAGGAATAATTGATATAAAACTTATAAAGAACTCCAATTATTGACGAATATTAACCCTATCTCACTAACCTTAATTTTGAGTAACATTATCACTAACCATTCGTAAATTTTACGACGGATTAAAATATCAATGTTTATTTAATCAAATTCATTTATGACACAAAACCACCTTAATTAGCAGTCTTAGTTTTCTCTTTATCCAATAACATATCTATTTTAGAAATAAGCTACATTGAAAAATTATTGCTCATACAAACCATATCCTCCCTGCAAATCGCTCTTCTGCAGCCCTTGCAGAAGTGCGTAGTCATGCGGCTTTTTTTTGCAGCTGCAAGTTTTGCGAGTTTTGAGGACGTTTCAGCTAAAACCTTTATTGATCTAGTTTACAATTTTGAAGACCTCCGCAATGATTTGCCTCAAATTTCGTTGCAAAGTTAGTCTGAAATTTGACGACGTTCATACGATATATCCCGATCTAATAAGTGTGCATCCGCAATGAGTGACTGAAGATCACTAATTAGGCGAATCAGGAAGGTATTAGAAACGGGTGGGGTGATGGAGGTCGGGATCTTACCAAAACACGAAATGCACAAGATACGCGTCGTAACTTTTACGAATGGAGTGACCCAGGGTTAAGTACAGAACACCGAAAACTGGCAGGCGCCACTACCAACTTTGTTGAGTGGTAAATGTTTCCACCACAATTATAACAATTCTCGTATAGCTCTTTAAAACATAACATCACGCCATTACCCGAAGGGTTAGGCAGAGGTAAGCCGTAACGTACACACACATTTCGCCAGTTGCTTAAGTGCCATGTAAAAAGGGGCGAGCCTATTGCCATCAACCGGGCACAATTCAAGACACCGGGCTGCTACTGAGAAGTTTCTTAAACAGATGGTAAAACGCAATAACACTCTGTCCGACCCGGAAATGGAACCCAGGATCTCATGCCCTGCAGAAGAGCTTGCGAACACTAGACCACGCGGGCCCAGTGTGGGCTGGTAGATGTGACATGTCTTCGAATTTTAGGTTCTAGAACAAGCCAATTGCCTCACGATGTTTTCCTTCACCGTTTTGAGAGCAGTGGTGATGAAATAATTTACACAAAGTAAAGCGCCTGTCTGGTTTCGAACCTAGGACATACAACTCGTAAGTCACGCCCCTTACCACTGGGCACTGCTCACGTAGCATACACACACATAACATCACCCCTTACTTTCCCCGAAGGGTTGGGCAGACATGTTCCTGTAGTACACCCACATTTAGCCAGTTATGTTTAAGTCTCATGTAAAAAGGGGCGAGCTTATTACCATCAACTGGACCCAATTCCAGACTCTGGGCTGCTATTGAGAAATTCCAGATGGTAAATCTCAATAACACTTTTCCCGACCCGGGAATTTAACCCAGGATCTCATAGTCTGCAGTAGAGCTTGCGATCACAAGATCAACGAGGCGGTGTCAGCTCTTTAAAACAGTAGCATACATACATAATCAGCCTATAATAAATAAAATTGAATTGTCTGTTTGTAATGTCAAAATAACAGCTTTTTACTAAATGCATATGACAGTATATATACGGTACTTATAGCAAAAAAAAAAACTATTAATTTAACAAAATTTTGTCTGTCTATCTGTTTGTTCCGGCTAATCTCCGAAACGGCAGGACCGATTTTGACAGGAAAACGTGCATGCGATCCTGCATGCACGTTTTTATTCTTGTACTAGCTGAACATAAAGAAAAAGACAGGTTCAGACATATATAATCACAAAATCAGGCTATAATGTTTCCATTGCTGGGACACAGGCCTTCTCTCTGTGAGAGGGAGTGGGCCGTAATCCACCACGCGGGCCCAGTGCGGGTTGGTAGATGTCACATGTCTTCGAATTTTAGGTTCTAGATTATGCCGGCTTCCTCACGATGTTTTCCTTCACCGTTTTGAGAGCAGTGGTGATGTGATAATTTACACAAAGTAAAGCGCCTGTCTGGGTTCAAACCTACGACACACAATTTGTAAGTCGCAGCCGTTACCACTGGGCCACCACTGCTCACGTAGCATGCTAATAATTGGGAAAAGGCTAGGCAGATGATGCATCATCTGCCTAGCCTTTTCCCAATTATGTTGGGGTCGGCTTCCAGTCTTATAGCTGAGTCGGCTTCCAGTATTTTACATGGAGTGACTGCCTATCTGACCTCCACAACCCAGTTACTGGGTAACACGATACCCATTGGTAAGACTGGTTGTCAGACTTTCTAGCTTCTGACGACCCGTAACGACTGCCAAAGATCTACAAATGACAGCCGGGACCAACGACTTAACGTGCTTTCCGAGGCACGGAGGGGTCTTGGTATGTAAAGATGGTCACCCATCCACGGACCAACCGCGGCAAGCGTAGCTTAACTTGATCGATCGACCCGTGTGGCTGTTATTACTCAGCCACAAGCCCCACTGCCCACCACTGCTCACGTAGCATAATACATAATAAAATTAAAATTAACATCGTGTATAGCCAGCTTAAATTAACAACACGCACGACGTGTAGATTCCACTACTGTATGTAAATAAAAGAGTGAAATAAAACAATTATTTACAAAGTTGATTATACTATACTTCCAATTCTGTTCAACTCGCCGAGAAAAAGCGCAATACATTTCACGTTGAATGAAATATATTTTAACTGTATCTACAGGGCTTCGGGGCTTGTGGCTAAGTAATAACAGCCGCACGGGTCGATCGATCAGGTTAAGCTACGCTTGCCGCGGTTGGTCTGTGGATGGGTGACCATCTTTACATACCAAGACCCCTCCGTGCCTCGGAAAGCACGTTAAGCCGTTGGTCCCGGCTGTCATTTGTAGATCTTTGACAGTCGTTACGGGTCGTCAGAAGCTCGAAAGTCTGACAGTCTTACCAAGGGGTATCGTGTTACCCAGTATCTGGGTTGTGGAGGTCAGATAGGCAGTCGCTCCATGTAAAATACTGGTATTCAGCTATATCTGGTAAGACTGGAAGCCGACCCCAACAGTTAGTTAGTTAGTTGGGAAAAGGCTAGGCAGATATATGATCTACAGTGCTTCGTTAAAACTCATCTGTATATAATATTTATCTGTGGTTTAACTAGCGTTGATTTTTTTTAAACTCTACAAAAGCGGAATTTGCATGAATTCGCACTCACACCATTTTTTTTCCAGTGTTTTCAGAGTGGAAAATTTGACCTACATACTTTTGTTAAACAAATATTTAAACATCACAGTTACATTCATTTCTTGTTAATCACCGGTAGGAACTCTACGAGTATAATGGCAGATTCAAATGTCTTTACATACCAAAATATCAATTTGTGTAGGACGCTACCTGTGTAGACACACTGGCACCGTCCCACCTCCAACGGACTACTTATAAAGCGGGTGCAGCGGCAGAATATGCCGAAAATCTGAAAGTTTTTAAATATGGAGGCCTTGGCAGAGTACAACTTTGTGCCCTTTGGCGTCGAGACCCTCGCACCGTGGGCAGTGGGCATAAGTTATTTGCGGAAATCGCGAAACGTCTAGTTGATGTAACTGGTGACCGAAAAGCTGGCGACTTTCTCGCGCAACGCATCAGCATTTGCAATTCAGCGAGTAAATGCCGCCAGCATACTCGGTACAATGCCCCGAGGGCCTTTTTTAGAATAAACTTAGTTTTAATTTAATTTATTTAATGTTAATATTCATCTTGTAATTTGGTTATGTAAATAAATAAAATAGTTTAAAAAAAATATCAATTCAAAATGACACAACTTAAACATAGCTGGCGAAATGTGGGTGTACTATAGGTACCTACACCTCTGCCTAATCCATCGGAGAATACTGGGGTGATGTTATGTTTAACATCACGCTTGTTTTCCCCAAATAGTTAGGCAGAGATGATCTATAGTACAACCACATTTCGCCTGTTATGTTTAAGCCCCATGTAACGGCCAACGAATTGCCAAGAACCCAACAAAACTCCAAGCTGCTACTGTCCCTGCCGGGGTCGCGGGAAAGTCCAAAAGGGTTACCGAGGCCCCTAGCAACACAGGCAACGGAAGGAACACGGGTGGGTTTTAGACAGTAAGATTCTGACACACCCTCCCGCTCCTGAAAAAGCTGCTACTGTCAAATTACTGATAGAAGACTCAATAATATTTTGCTTGACCTGGAAATTGAACCCTTAAGGCTCGTGCAGACTAGCGCGATATCGCGAGCGTGACAGGCAGCAATATGCCTGTCGCACCCGCGATATCGCCCCAGTCTGCACAAGCCTTTATGTTCAACAGAAGCGATTGCGACCAACGTGGCATTAATCTATAAAAATATTGTTTTCAACATCTGTAGGTATCTTATGAAAACTTTCACATTTAACAAACGATAGATAAAATACTTACATAGTGTTTTAGTTGTTAGTAACAACACACCATGACCCACTCTGGTGTGGATTTTATGACGACATCATAAAACGTAATTATCATGTTACGTAATTTCTTTCTTTCTTTACATCTCCAATAACCATTAATTAGGTATAGAAACTGTCAAGACCACACATTAATATTGATGTTTTAATAAATATTATCATGAGCTTAACTTCCGTGGCCTGTGTTGACAGGGGCCTCGGTAACCCTTTTGTACCTTCTTGCGACCCCCGCAGGCATCGGCCCTAGTGGACCCCTACACTTGTGCTGACGACATCTCTTTGAGGCGCGCGTGGAACACAACGCGCCGTCGACTCAGGCCTGGTCCTTATCGGACGGTGAGCTACCCATTGCTCACCGTCCGCAAGCCCGCGTGGCCACCTACTGGGCTCAAACGACAATAATAATAATTAAACAAAGTACCGTCGACGAAAAAAGAACAAGTCTCACCATATTTCATAGCAGTCCAACAATTGTCTTCTACATGATAACATTACCTACTTACGCCATTTAGGTGTTACCGTGTCACATACGATTATCATACGCCACGCCAATATGAGGTCACTCACCGAAGTTTCGCGTCATGACACTAATGCCCTCGCCCACTCAATCGTTCAGCTAATCATAATCGCCTTACATTAAGCTTTCCCGATTACTTATGTGGTATTTCTACACAAATACAGACTAAGTCTTATTGACAAGTATTAGGAGTATTTCGTTAAGTGGAACTGTGGGCAATGATCACTTGGTTTTGATTGATAGGTTACTGAAAGACTGTAATATTATTGTTGAGAGGAGTAATGAATGGCGACTACTAAAAGGTGTTTACAAGGCCAGGACATTAGTTATCTTATTGGTAATGTTCTTCAGAAAGATCAGGTGCGTAGTATTCGCAACCGGCGTGGTTGTATGACCTAATGTATGAACGTAAACGAAGCAAAAGGAGAATGTAAGGATCGTAGCAGGTAAGAAGGCGTGAGTTTATGTATGTATAATATTATTGTAGTCTGATAGCGTGGATACTTTATCTTGGTTAGACTACGTAAGAGCAAGTATGGATTGGTATATCTATTCGAGTTTTAAATTTATTTTAATTCTTACTTACGTCTTTAGACTTCCCCTTGCACTAAAGATGTAATTAAGAAGTTTCAAGGTCGCATACCCTCGCCCAGCATTCTGATGCTGTATTCAATGGATGATGTCGCTAGTCTAAGAGATCTAACTCGCACAATACTTAGTTTTTTATAAACAGCTTATAATGTTACACTACTTGACAAAGGCCTTCCTCCATTTCCTCTATTCCTTGCGATCAGACACTGAACTACCTGATCCAGATTCCCATGCCGCCTTCACCACAGAACACCTCAATCAACCCATAAAACCGCCATTTTCATTGCCATCTCTGAGCTAATATAAATCTAGCAACATACCGATACAATAAAATACTTCTCCTTGCCTTATTTGCTTTTCAGTTCTCATTTAATCTCAATCAGAATACATTTTGCAATATATTTATTTATATCTACCTCGCCCGAACAGCTTCCCCTTGCAGTATCATTGTTTAACAGTGGACATTCAATCTGATATCACGATAATAGGTTTTCCAGGAATAACAATGGTAAGGTAGGCCGGTAGAGAATGCCTAGGGCATTAAGCCCGCTTTTGTACAATGTTTTTGTGCTTGTATGAGTAAATCTATACAAATATTATAAAAAGATTTGATTTTTTGTTTGTTTGGTTTTAATAAATAAACTTAAAAACTACTTAACTGATTTAAACAAATCTTTCACCTATAGAAAGTAACATTATCAGCAAGCAACGTGGGCTGTATTTTATTAAAAAAAAAAATAGAAACCAGGTCACCTGTAGACACTTCGCCTTCAATCTGAAGTGTAAAGTGAGAATCGAGACTCATCAGATGTAAACAAAATTCTTGACCATTCTTCTTGATCCCACTGTATGTGTTCACGGGCGTATCGCAGTCTCGCTACTCGATGCTCTCTCTAGAGTTTGGGGCCACTCGCTGGTCTTCGGGGTTTCAGCCAGTCTTCTTCTCACTGTCTTGTCACTAATGTAGTCCCTTCGGGTCTGAAGAAGCTGTTGCTGGACTTCAACTGCATTTTGGTGGCGATTTTTCAACACAGTCGAAACAATATAACGGTCTTCTCGGGCACTAGTACACCTGGGTCTGCCATTACCAGGTCTCCTCAAATAGTTTCTAGTCTCTTCGTACCTTTGCTTCACCTCCTGGATCGTTCGTAACGTCACACCCACCATTCTTGCAGTACGACACATACTGAGAGTCTAGTTCCAGAAAAGTCATGATCCTAGCACATTCTTCAGGTAAAAGAGGCATGATAAATAAGTTTATGTGCTGTTGTCTAACTTAGCTTTTGTAACAAGACTCATCGATCAAGAACAAAAAAGGAAACAAAAAATTAATGGTAAAAATGTAATTCGAAAATGATTATTTTTTATTTTAATTGGTCAAGGACAGCTAATGAGACACAATTGATTTTCTATTGTTTGACTCTAAATCGGTGTCGCGCGGTGCTTAGCAGGTTTTTTTCTGCCATTTCTTAAAAGAAGGTTACGACTATGATTATTTATGTACAAAAAATTTTACAATTTTTTGAATCCTTTTTGTTTCGATAGTATATCTTGTGTACTTAAAAAGTTATTGCAATTTTAAAAGTGTGATACTTAGTTTTGCAGGTCAGTTTAGATAACTACACATTTTATTTTTTGTGGATTTACTACTTTTAATCTTGTTAGTACGTTCCCGTAGGATATTTCCCGACACTAACACGGGCGAAGCCGCGGGCAAAAGGTAGTAAATTAATGTAGGTACATCGGCTTCTGTGCTTTACAGTGCGAATTTTACAGATGAGGCAGTAATACGGGCAGTATTACTGCCTCATCTGTGTCTCAAAAATATACCCTGTATAATGTGGTGTTCACAAGAACCACTTGTTTAGGGGCATTGGGTTTAGAGTAAAACCTCCGAATTATCAGTAAGTACACAACAACTGAAAGGGAACGTCTAGTCGCCACAGGGGATAGAGCAGCACCCTAATTACGTCATCATCTGCCTAGCTTTTTCCCAACCATGTTGGGGTCAGCTTCCAGTCTTACCGGATACAGCTGAATACCAGTATTTTACATGGAGCGACTGCCTATCTGACCTCCACAACCCAGCTACTGGGTAACACGATACCCTTTGGTAAGACTGGTTGTCAGACTTTCGAGCTTGTGACAACCCGTACCGACTGTCAAAGATCTACAAATGACAGCAGGGACCAACGGCTTAACGTGCTTTCCGAGGCACGGAGGGGTTTTTTTTTTTTTGTGGGTGGGAAATCATCAAATAACTTCTCCAGGGTGTGTC
The DNA here is from genome assembly GCA_905333075.3 of Atethmia centrago. NCBI lineage: Eukaryota > Metazoa > Arthropoda > Insecta > Lepidoptera > Noctuidae > Atethmia > Atethmia centrago. Next base: position 6,986,500 of record HG995379.1, read on the forward strand.
AGACTCTTACTGACTAAAACCCACCCGTATTCCTCCCGTTGCCTGTGTTGCGGGGGCCTCGGTGACCCATAAGTACATTCCCGCGACCCCGGCAGGCATCGGCCCTAGTGGACCCCTACATTGATTTCTCTGATATCTCTTTGAGGCAATACAACGCGCCGTCGACCCGGACCTGGTCCTTACCGGACGGTGAGCTACCCATTGCTCACCGCCCGCAAGCCCGCGCCTACGGTGGCCGGAAATCCGCCCGGGATTCCCGACGCCCAGGGCGTCTCCTGCGGCGGCTAGGAGCGAGAGGGCGCGAAACATGCCTTTCCCTCGACCGTCCCGCCTCCTCCTTCGCGAGCATTACTGCTTCGCAGAAGGAGGTGACGGCTGCCCATGCCCTCCCGCTCCGTACCAAGGCCTGAACCAGGGCCGGACGCGAGAGATCTCTGCCGCCGATCGCCTCCACGAGGACACGGCGGTGCTCTGCCCAAGCCGGGCAGACCTCCACCGTATGCTCCACTGTGTCCTCTGGGCGATCCACACAGTGGTGACACCCGCGCGTTTCTTCCTGCCTTATCCGACACAGGAACCTCCCGAAGCTGCCGTGTCCGGTAAGGACCTGCGTCAGATCCCGCCGGAGCTCCGTCCGCTGTGGCCCGCTATGGCCGCAGCGGGCTTACGCCCCGGCGTTTTGCCTCCTCGCGCCACTCCTATACGTGCGCGAGGACTTTTGCCTCCAGATCCCATGGCGGCAATTCGGCAAGAAGGCTCGCTGCCTCACAGGAGACCGTGCGGTATCCCCGGACCATCCGGATGGCCATGACCCTTTGGGCCGCGCTCAACCGACGGGCTGGCCGCAGCGCCAGAGAGCGCGCCCATACAGGAGCCCCGTAGAGGGCCATGGACCGCACGATCCCCGCGTAGAGCCTCCGGCAGGAGGCGTTTGGACCCCCTAGATTGGGCAGTAGCCGCTTCAATGCAGCGCCTGCCCGCTCCAGTTTGGGAGCCAAACGTTGGAAATGCTCCACGAAGTTCCACCGGCTGTCGAGGACGAGTCCCAGGTACTTCATCGTCGACTCAACGCCGCGTCTTGGTATGTAAAGATGGTCACCCATCCACGGACCAACCGTGGCAAGCGTAGCTTAACCTGATCGATTGAATTGCGTAACACACTATCAATCACAATCTGAATGATTTTGAAGTGTATTGCCAATCCATTGCATCATATGTTCGAAAAATTTGTGAGCTCGACAACATTAATAACTCAATGAACGTTGTTGAACTGTCTAAATGAAACTCGTTACGCAATTACCCCGCGGGACTCTCTTGAGGCGCTACCATTGAATTGTGCGCTACATTTAATAATATATCACATCTGTATAATAGCTATCGGGTTTAATTCTTGTGTGGTACAACAAAGATTTAAACGTTGTCTGGGCCTAAATAATGTTATTGTTGTTATTGTCAAAATTAATGATGTAAACATTATTTTGTAACCATAAGAGCCATACCTCCCCGGAAACCATGGCGACGTCGCCAGGTCACGCTGCCAACTAAATATATACAGCTATATAGTGGGTGGCTCACCAGGCGATCGCTTGGTTACGCAGCCAACCATATATTTTGTTGACAACGCGTCCTGGCTGCGTCGCCATGGCGTCCCGGTGAGGCATGGCTCTAATACGTTGATTTAAAAGAGTGTTCGTGGAGTTTCTTGCCCGTTCTTCTCCATAGGTACCTATTACGCTTTGGAATGGGCAACTAGCTTCATCTTTCTGACTGACCGACCGACTCCTTGACAATTCAAAAGTGCCTGTAATTGGTCCATTTGAAATAAATGCTTTAAGTTTGAGTTTGTCGTCCATAATACACTCGTAAAGACCAATCAATCTCCCTAACCTTTTCCCAACTATGGGGTCGGGTTCTAGTCTAACCAGACTACCCAACACAACCCAATAAATGCAGCTGAATACCAGTATTTTACATGAAGCGACTGCTTATCTGACATCCACAACCCAATAACTGTATAATACGATACCCCTTGGTAAGACTGGTTGTCCGACTTTCAGGCTTCTGAGAACCCGTAACGACTGTTAAGGATTCACCAATGGCAGCCGAGACCAACAGTTGTTTTCGAGGCACGGAGGAGTCTCGGCATGTAAAGATGGGGTTCGTGGATAGGCATGGACCAACCCCGGCAAGCGTAGCTTAACCTGATGGATGGACCCTTGTGGCTGTTATTACTTAGCCACGAGCTCCTCTCACTCGTAAAGACCATCACTATTATTTTAACAACGCAATAAATTCTTCTTTGAAAATTTGGTCAATTTGTTGTGACCAACAAATAGATGCAATGAAAATAGTTGAATAGTTAAAATGAAAGCGATAGTCATTACGAGCATGTTTTGCAATTAGGCTTCTGGTTTGGTTGTCTGTGCCATGTGATATATTATCTGTGTCTTTACGCATCGATGATGAAGGAATAAAACTACAAAGTGTAAACAAAAACAGTTAAGTTTATTATGCCCATTAATTATTAAGTACGTCTTCTATTCTTTCTTCTTTGGCATGAATATTGTCAATACAACCACAACTGAAACAAATAAAGAAAACATTTTCAATAATTGTGACTCTGATCCCTACCGAAACTCTGGTCCCCAAAGGTACCGGACGGTGTCCCCCAAATTTGACGGTGACTCCCAAACTAGGTTTTTGGGGGAAACCATCCAAACTGTTATTGTATACTATTTTATTATTAAAACATGTCAAGAGGTTCAGTAGCAGTGTTCTCTGGCGAATATGATATACCTACTACAAATACTCAAAGGCTCATAGAATGATCAAGTGGATATTATTACCTCTTATATCCTTATGAAGAATATTTCGGTGCCATTTTCGGGATATTGGAAACAATGGATTTCGCAAGTAATGGTTTTGTACATGAAAATATTGAGAATTTTGCTAGTTGGTACCTACCTAAACTGTACAGAAAAAATATTTTTCTAAAGTTACTCCAAATGTTACCGAGAGCGATAAACCACCTTTATAGTAATAGGTATATGGTCAGATATTTGAATGATTAAATATCCCAAATAAAATCTAGCTATTTCGAATCCCCCAGTTTGATTGAGAATGTAGTGACCCAATCCATATGAATACGTAATTGGAGCCAGGGACGTCGCATCGTAGGTAGTAACCTAAATGCGGCACTTTAGCTTAGCAAAATGTGACGTAATATCATGATGCAAAATAGCACTTAGACGGTCCAGCTTCTGGTTAGATAATATTTGCATGGACTTGTGAACTAGCTTATTTTAAGAACAGCTGCTGATGTTTTATCATTATGAGCTCAGTAAAGATTTTTTGTGATTCTAGACAATATTTTTTTCGTTTTCAAATTTTGCGACATTTTTATCTCGGATTTTATCTATAACACAAGTCGCATGGGTTTTTCTTAATATATTCTGATTATATAAGCGAATATATTATATAACTCGCGCGCTACCGCTGTGTTTCTTGCGTCTTGCGTTGAGTATGACAGTATGTGTTTGCAAATTACAGAGTAATAACGCATTTCATTTTTTTCGCTTTATAAACCTGTTCAAAATGGATCCGAGAAGTTGTAAACGAGACGCTGACTGCTGGCTGCTGCGGCAAATTTATTAAAGTGACAGAGAAAAAGTATGATAAGTACAAATTAAAAAAATTGCGAGGCATATTAAGCTTATTTCCATTTACCTACACCTACCTGTTAAAAATCAAGACAAAAATGGGCTCAACATGTGTCGTCATGTAACATTTTGGACGGTATTCTACTGAACACGACAGGAAAAGTAAAACTGTTCATTTAAACATTTGGACTCTATTTTAAAACTTCTATTGTAAGAATGAAGCATAAATAGGTGTTCGGTATAATTTAATAAATCATCTCTATGTATTTTCATTGATTAGAATTTTTCCATTTTTTATTTTTCGTTCTTATTCTTATTTCTAGGTATAAAAGCAATAAAAATAAAGATACGTATAACCCGTGCGCAAAAATGCTGTAGATCGGTGTAATGTCATTGATTTATCACCAATATACGAGTAATCTATGGAAAATAAAAACATTTCTTATAACGCCAAAAATATATCCGTATCTAATACAAATGATAAACCTGGTAACCCCTAGAGGTGGAGTAGTAGATGACCACAAGAGAATCAGAGAAGTTCCTACTACCGTTGTTATACTTACATGACATCATTGAAGCCATTGTGTAGAAAGGAATGGAGCATCCCATGGCCAGCAGAATGGGGAAGGTGACGTTGCTGACTAAAATGCCCATACGAGCCATAAGCATCACCAGAGACAAAGACAGGGCCCTGTTGTAAAGAAACGGGGAAATAAATGAAAAATCTGGTAATAAATCGTTCATTTGCGAGAAGCTTGACATAATTCAAAAAGAGTAGTTTTTGGGTATGACGAATCCAAAGTTTTAAAGCATTGGTATGAATGCGACGAAGTATAAAGTCACACCTCTCTAGCTCCCTCATTTTTAGTGCTCATCTCATATACACCAACGGCAGAGGGAAATGCAGCCAACTCAAAAATGCAGATTTTTTTGTTATGTCACCCTTCTTGCCAATCAGCGAAATTAAAAGTACAAATTATAATTATGTAGAGTCACAGAAATTAGTTGTATATCAAAATGACACACCACGCGAATTTGCCGTGGAACAGTCAAAGAGTGGCAGTTGTGTTTTGAATAACATAACTTATTGTACAATAAAGTTGATATAAATAAAGAAATGAATATGTATGGAAATTTAAGTTGGTAGTAAATTTGAACAAATAACTATACAAGCATGGACTTTAAAAATGCCTAGTTAAAGAACCAGAGTGACCAAGAATTAACAAAAATGTTGACAATCTCAAAGCGTTTTAAGTTTTATCTGTAATTGTAAAACCAAATAAGAACAGCAAAATGCTCGCATTATTAAACGCATGCCAACAAAACAATTACAGCTTCTTATGTTTAAAAATTATATTTAAAAAATATTATATTTATAGAGTCATGAGGGAGGCAACAGGGTGTAAAGTTCACTTATCCTCCATAGAAAAGGGAGGATCCTCCGACCAGACGGGTGTCGTGTCTGGTGGACAACTGCCCGACGGTTGATGTCGGGATGTTGTACATATATATGCTAGTTGCGCGGTAAACTCTGCTTGCGCGATCCAGGATTTTGCGTGACGTCGGTGTGCTACGTAGTTCACATGTGGCGATGTAGACGGCCGCCACATATTTAAACACGGTTCACCTTATAGCAGGCCGAATGATTATAAACCTCCTTACCTCATAGCAGTTGGAATGATATCAATCAGCACCACCTGCACCAAACTCTTCAGTGTCTGCATCACTGCTACGTTCACAGAGAATAATGCCACCATCATAATCTTTGAATTGAACCACCTCAGTCCAAGTAAAGATGCCGTGGACATCAGGCCGCCAATGAAGAGTAGAACCTTCTTGCCGACTTTGTTAACGATGATTCCACTTATGAGGTAAGGCAGTAGGCTTATGAGACCAATGATTATGCTGTTAATGTAGGTTTCTGCGCCGCTTACGTGCTGTGAAAAAGAGAAAACAACTATTCTGTAGGTGATGACGGTATTCAAAGTCGTTGCGTTGTTTTAAAGGCTTCGTATTTAAGACGCTGACAATACCTAAACCACGGTCACTGTCAGACTGCATAGAAAAGAAAGAGAAGCGCGATGACACAACGCTTGTAATTTATTGCAAAATATGAAGCAATTATCTATTTACTTAAAATTGAGTTGAGTATTCGAAAAAAAAACAACCAAGTTCTGCATTCAACTAAGACGTTCTTGTAATTAATTAAATATGTAACGTACGTAGATATTTAATACAGATATTTTGGATTGGAACTCAAGGTAAGAGGTTAATTTAACGTTAGTTTGTATCGACATCTTTTTTTTCAAAACGTGTTTTGGTAACAACCAAGTTCTGATAAATATGTTAAAAATTAACATATATTTTTTCCGCTACCACAAACTATACAGATTTGGCAGTTTTTTTCTTAAGACAATCCTATTTTGGTCATTTGTCTCTTTTTTTTTTTTGAGGGTGGGAAATCCTCAAATAACTTCTCCCGTTCTGGGCGGAGCGGGAGGGTGTGTCAGACTCTTACTGACTAAAACACACCCGTATTCCTTCCTGTTGCCTGTGTTGCGGGGGCCTCGGTGACCCATAAGTACCTTCCCGCGACCCCGGCAGGCATCGGCCCTAGTGGACCCCTACCTATGCGCTGACGACATCTCTTTGAGGCGCGCGTGGAATACAACGCGCCGTCGACCCAGGCCTGGTCCTTACCAGACGGTGAGCTACCCATTGCTCACCGTCCGCAAGCCCGCGCCTACGGTGGCCGGAAATCCGCCCGGGATTCCCAACGCCCTGGGCGTCTCCTGCGGCGGCTAGGGGTGAGTGGGCGCAAAACTTGCCTTTCCCTCAACCGTCCCGCCTCCTCCTTCGCGAGCATTACTGCTTCGCAGAAGGAGGTGACGCCTGCCCATGCCCTCTCGCTCCGTACCATGGCCTGAACCAGGGCCGGACGCGAGAGGTCTCTGCCACCGATCGCCTCCACGAGGACACGGCGGTGCTCTGCCCAAGCCGGGCAGACCTCCACCGTTTGCTCCACCGTGTCCTCCGGGCGATCCACACAGTGGTGACACCCGGACGTTTCCTCCTGCCTTATCCGACACAGGAACCTCCCGAAACTGCCGTGTCCGGTGAGGACTTGCGTCAGGCAGAAGGTGAGGACGCCGTGGCGCCTCTCTAACGACTCCTCAAAGAGGGGACTTATCGCCGCAATCGTGGCGTGCCCAGCACTTGGTTGCTACAACCGTACTTTCCATGATGCCATGAGATCCCGCCGGAGCTCCGTCCGCTGTACTGCGGTTTCTCGCGACTTACGCCCCGGCGTTTTGCCTCCTCGCGCCACTCCCATACGTGCGCGAGGACTTTTGCCTCCAGATCCCATGGCGGCAATCCGGCAAGGAGGCTCGCTGCCTCACAGGAGACCGTGCGGTATCCCCGGAGTCATTTGCCTCTTGTCAGCGCCTTAAGTCAAAGTCATTTATATGCCAGAAACACGGGGCACACGATGTTCGTTGATTACGAATAGGTATGTCGGTCGGAATTATGTTGTCTCCTCATTTACATCCACAGACATGTTTTGATACTACACATAGCACTGGTATTGACACTGTTTCAAACGTGATGTGCAACTAGTCTTTGCAACTTATTTTTAGTGTATCCAATAAACAAAAATATCGGAAACAACATATAGAAGACATGGTTTCTACCTCGAAGCAAACGCGGCAAAAGAAAGAAACAATGTTTTTTATTCCGAAAGATTTTTCCTTAATTTTTACGTTTGTATGTCCATAATAATAATTAGGGGAAATCTATGGCCTGATAAATAAACTGATGTTACCGCTAAACGGGAAGCACAGTCATAATTGCCATACGTACCGTAATTTACGGCATCTAGAAATGATCAGTGATTAACTTTGGGATATTAAAGTTGGTGTTACTATAATTATGTGATACCAAGATGGCCGCCATTTAATTGTCATAGTAATTTATTTTATCGAAAGCAAAGTATTACCCCAAAACATTTTTGACAGTTGAAATTGATATCAATAACGGTAATAATGATGGAAACCATTGTGGTTTTAGAACGAAGACCGCAACACTAAGGGTTTTGTGTAGTTACAAACTAAACCACGCTGAATTATTGTGGGGAAGCTATTAGTGGAAGGACATTCACCTTAATTGGATGGGTTAGCTTTAAACTTACGTATCACTTTGTTAATTAAAGATACACAGGGAAAAATGTACAACGATAAGTCGAGGAACAATATAACTACTCGTATTAATTGACCCAAAAAACTAAGTGATACGGGACAAATTAAAAAGACAGTGATTAAATCATTTACAGAATTCAGGGAACAAGGGTCATTATTTCGTAGCAAGGAAATTTACGGTATCAAAGAACTTTCTTTCTTTATTGAAACATGACCAATACTAAAATAATATTAAGGTGCATACTCGTAAAACCTTGTACATTAAGGCGAAAGCGTCAAGGTAGCCTTTTTTGAAATTTGCAGGTCAATGGTACCGATTCCCTTGTTCACAAACTAAACTAAATTTAAGTTCGGTGCATATTTTTCTTTGTATATCATTAAGAACAGGACAGAAGATAAATTTTAGTTTAGTCCTGTTAAATTAATCAGCGCCTGTCACTACTCCATACAAGTTTAGACGTGATTAAAAACTTGCCTACTAAAATTACGTCAATTTACGTCAAGCGCTGATTAATTTGACAGGACTAAACTAAAATTTATCTTCTGTCCTTTTCTTAATGAAATAGAAAGAAAAGATGATGAAAGAACTTAGATTTAGTTTAGTTTGTGAACAAGGGAATCGGCACTAGTGTCAGATTGTATCTTGATCGAAATATGGTTCGCGACCATAACAAATATGTAATTATAGGTTATTAATTCGCGAAATGAGATGTATTAATGAATCTAGTGATTATTATTCTGTAAATACTTACATATTTGTTAGAAATTTTTACTAAGAAATTTTTAATATCCACCTAAAGCCAAATATTTTTAAACTATACATCGCCTAGTTCCATTCATCATATTCCACAATGTCAAACAATATAATGAGATACGTTTATGTTAGTTGAGTATACCGCGAACCTTTGTAGGCCGTTTGATGGTGTACCTACCAAGTAAGTGGTATATAAGTTACATTCTAATTTTCGCACTCCCACTTCAAAAGCCGTCTAAGTTACGAGGCGGTTTTTGAAATTGAGAACCACACAGCCCTTACACAACAAATCTAAAGCATTTTGTTTGTTACCCAATTTCACGAAAACGCTTTGGACGATTTCAGTGAAACATTATACGAAAATAAATCAAGGCGCGGGGTAAGTAGGATATTTTTCCCCGGAACTCAATTTGGGTCTCGAGAGGCCCCCATCATCGATTCTAAAGTGGGTAAAACTGCAGGCCGAAGTTTCCACAATCATATATCACTGTCTTCATATTCGCTGGAGATAAGTTACTTAGTTTCAAGCTGTTTCCAAAAGATATGGAAACCTGGGTTTTTTTAGTTCTTTCCGATAGTTGGGAAAGTTTGTTTGACTTATAAACTCTAGGTTCTGAGAATTCGATTTTGATTCAAATTCTTGTTTTTGGATAGTTTTTTTAACAGGTATCTTAAAACCCACTAACTGCACATACATCTTGTAACATACATAGCCTACACGAACCAAGAGCTCGCATCAAACCAACTGCACAGATATAGTACATCTTGTAACATACATAGCCTACACGAACCAATAGAGTACGCATCAATTTTGATTTGGCTTTACGCACCACTTAATATTATTAAAGCTTTCAATATCTACAGAAAATTTTACAAGTATTCTTAAATAAACTCTGGAATTGAATAAGTTTTTATTTTTTTTAAACCACCGACTAAAACTTGCCTACTAAAGTTAAAAAAACCCCTACAAACTAAAATTGCCTTACCGGAACGCAAACTTCTGACGTAGTATTTGAAGCACTCTTGATTTTCAAACTCCCCGTATAGAAATCTAATAGGTCACATAGATTTTGATTTCCATCGAAATTGTAATGTTCTACAATTGTAGATAATTGTGGGAACCACAGCCTGATGGCGATGTGTCTGAAAAAAAGAGTGAAATTCTTTTATCTGTTCAGTTTTATCTAGTAATTTCGTATGGAAATTGTCGCTGCAATTACAACCAAGGAATTTTGTACCTTGTGTTTTGAGTGGTTAGGTTGTTTTTTCATTTGCAGATTGAACATCAAATGTTTCGTACAAATTAAACTTGGGTTGATGAATATCAAGAAATCTAACTGCCCCCAACGTTTGTGGTTTGACGGTTCACTGCCTTTTAGTACGTACTGGGCCGATTTTTACAACGCTTTGACGAAAGCTTAGAAGAAAAAAATAACGCGAACGACGTCAAATGGGTTGAATCAGGCGAAATAGCCCTTTGAGTCCGGTGAAAAACTGTAGTGAGAATTAAAAAGAAAACCAGGTAAAAAACGTGGCCAATGAACTCTTTTACGTTAAAAATCTTTTAATTGACGTTACAGTGAAACTATAAAGACTATATGATTTCAAAATAACGGTGTTGTTACTGGATTTTTCTATCTACTCTGCAAAAACAAAACACCCAATCCATCTAATTTTAATTAAATATCTCTTAAGTTCTTTAAGCGTCTAAGTAATATCAAATGATTGCATTATAATGGTAGTAATATAAAATGTCTCTCCAATTTCCATTCCATCCATCTATCCTTCCCTTTACCGCCCTTAGAAAGTAAAAGGGTGCCATAATCCCATGAATTTAAAACAATATGAATTGGCATACCAATTTGTGTCCCTCCCTTTTCGAGCGCAAATTCTTCTTTATAGAATGCTCAGAATCTCCGATAGATTGTAGGCTTTGTTCGTGGCTAAGGGTGATTACATAAAGAAACAGGTTTCCGGTGCAGGCGAGTCTATGCATGTCGGTACAGATCGGTACAGGTATAATATTCCCACGTTATCTTATTCGATCACTTATAAAGAAACAGGTTTAAACTTGTCGGTACCCACTACCTGGACGGAGCCATACGGGTTTAAGCGTTTGCCAGTGGTAAAATTTCGTGTAACAGTATATCGTGGCTTTTTTCTAAAAAGCCTACGATACTCCTTATAACATCAGCTATTTGCCAGTGAAAGTCCAGTCATTACGGAGATTAGCCGGAACAAACAGACACACAGACCGACAGAGAAAAATTTTAAAAATTGTTTTTTGTTGTAACTACCATAATATATACTTTCATATGCATCTAATAAAAAGAAAAAGTTGTTATTTTGGCATTATAAATAGACAATTCAATTTTTTTTTTGTAAACCTAGATATTAATGAAAATAAAATTAAAGTAGCCTAAGTTACTTCTTATTACATCAGCTATCTGTCAGTGAAAGTCCCGTCAAAATCGGTCCAGCCGTTGCAGATTTTAGCCGGAATAAACAGACAGACAGACAAAAATTCTAAAAATTTTATTTTGGTATATGTACCGTGTATAGGTACATTGCATATGCATTTAGTAAAAAGCGGTTATTTTAATATTAGGAACAGACACTCAAATTTTATGTATATGTATAGAAGATGTATAGATGATAATATGATCCATAAATGTCTTTCTTTTGGCCAAAATAAATCAATTTTTCTTTCTTTCGTGTTAATATTCTATAATATTAACAGGAAACACCAACTGTTATTTTCTTTCTATATTCAAAATAATCACTTACCAGAAGTAAAAAATCGTCGTCCGACGAACTGGAGGCCCTCGTTGTCAATAAGGACAGATTTACCTGTTTCTTTATGCAGGTTAAACCTGCACCGATCGGTACCGACCCGCACGGGTTTGTCAGTGCCAGAAACCTGTTCCTTTGTGTAAGTACCCTAAATGATAACAGCCGCACGGGTCGATCGAAGGGTAAGCTACGCTTGCCGCGGTCGGTTCGCGGATGGGTAACCATCTATTACATATTAAGACCCCTCCGTGCCTCGGAAAGCACGTTAATTCGTTAGTACCGGCTGTCATTCGTAGAATTTTAACAGTCCTTACGGGTCATCCGAGGATAAAAGTCTGATAACCAGTCTTACCAAGGAGTATCCTGTTACCTAGTAACTGGGTTGTCGGAGATCAGATAGGCAGTCACTCCATGTAACATACTGGTATTCAGCTGCATCCAGTTAGACAAAAAGCTGACCCAACAGGGAAAGGCAACGCCGATTGATGTGATTGAGAATGATCACAATCTACAGATAGAAATTGAAAACATGAGACAAACTGAAATGGGAGATTGTACTCATCATTATGAACAACTTTTACTAAGGGACCAAAGCTGCATTCGCGAAAATAAAATCAGCTGTTTCCTACATTTTGTCTAGTTATGCGGACATAAATGTAGGGAACAGCTGATTTTTTTTTTCCGCGATTTCAGGTGTGGTCCCTTAGTAAAAGTTGTTCATAATGATGAGTACAATCGCCCATTTAGATTTGTCGCATGTTTTCAATTTCACCCTGTATAATAATTAAACGATGAATTTAAATGAAAATTAATAATAAATAACAAATAACAGATATACGTACATTCCTAAAGTAATGAATTGGATTAATCCTATTAATGCTACATAGCCAAGTAATGGTCTTCGTAATAAAGGTTTCATGTTTCTAAGACCAGCCATGATTTTGTCTCGAAACTTCACTTTAGCTTCACCATCAGCACGCTTTTGTGAATCTACCTCCTTGATTTCCTTTTCAAATATGTTTGGGTACTAGAAAAAAAAAAAGAAAAAGTTACTTCTTCGCAATATAAGTTCTGAATACTGAAGCCCGATTCCCGTAATATAAAACGTTAAAAATCTAGTCGCAATCCCAAACAATCGTCTGTATGGATTTTTTTTTTTGGTTGGGAATTCATCAAATAATTTTTCCCGCTCTGGGCGGAGCGGGAGGGTATGTCAGACTCTTACTGACTAAAACCCACCCGTGTTCCTTCCGTTGCCTGTGTTAGGACTTTTGTTTTTAGTCGTTATGTTTATTTGCGAAGTTAGGTACAGCCCGATTCAAACTTTATGGCAGCGCGGAACATGAGGCGAGTCGCTGCGCAGTAACGAATATAGCAAAACGTAAGAAAATTTGAATTTCACGGGCTACCTTGGCGCATCTGCCTTAGGAGTTAAGGCAATGCTAATAAATCTACTTTAATATGATAGTTACACGCTTTTTTTTTGGGTGGGAAATTATCAAATAACTTCTCCCGCTCTGGGCGGAGCGGGAGGGTGTGTCAGACTCTTACTGACTAAAACCCACCCGTGTTCCTTCCGTTGCCTGTGTTGCCAGGGGCTTCGGTAACTCTCTCGTACCTCGTGGATAAAAAATGTATTGTACAGTCAACAACAAAATTCAACTAACAATTCAGTTTTAAAATCATAATTTATTACTGAGCACTATATTTAAAAATAACTGTACACATAGCAGATTACTTTCACATAAATGTGAAACTAAGTTTATTTGTTTATTGGATTTGGATGAAATTTGGCACATGGGTAGACCATCACCTGTATTAGGACATAGAATTATTTTTATCCCAATATTTCCACGGGATCAACACTTATGCGGGTGAAACCACGGGGCGCAACTAGTATCAAAATTAAGGCTCCCGCAGACAGGCGCGACGCGACAGTTGTAGCACAATTTCTATGAAAACTTCATGGAAGGTGTCGCGCTGCCTGTCATGCCCGCGATATCGCACCAGTCTGCACGATTGTTGAGGATAGGTATATAAAAGTAACAATGGTAATCGACTTTTATTGCTTGCCGTAACAGTAATAAACTATGAATAGAAAAATATATCACAAACAAATGTGTTAATGCACTGTTGCATATAAAGTGCATCTGTTCACTACCGAAACAAAAAAAAAACAAAATAGCCATTTTATCATCGTATGTAACCGGTCCAGCACTGGTCTGGCCAGCGGTGGGGCTTGTGGCTAAGTAATAACAGCCGCACGGGTCGATCAATCAGGTTAAGCCACGCTTGCCGCGGTTGGTCCGTGGATGGGTGACCATCATTACATACCAAGACCCCTCCGTGCCTCGGAACGCACGTTAAAGTGTTGGTTCCGGCTGTCATTTGTAGATCATTGACAGTCGTTACGGGTCGTCAGAAGCTCGAAAGTCTGACAACCAGTCTTACCAAGGGGTACTGTGTTACCCAGTGACTGGGTTGTGGAGGTCAGATAGGCAGTCGCTCCATGAAAAATACTGGTATTCAGCTGTAAGACTGGAAGCCGATCCCAACATAGTTGGGAAAAGATAATGATGAAACCGGTCCAGCACTTTTTGAATAAGAAATAGGCAACTGTAATCCCAGATCAGACTCGAATATCAAACATTCTGTTAAAAAATGCAATATTCTCACCGGAAACGTGTCAGCAGGTTTTCCACTATTTTCAGAATATATTTGAATCAAAATATTTCTTGCTTCTATGTATCTTTTTTGTGTTACCAGGAAAAGTTGAATTAGAAGCAATTATACAAATTACAAGTTTTTATTAATTGAAACACAAGTTGAGAAAGTGCACTAGTATACTTAGATAAAGGAATAATAATAAGATCATACATCTAGAAATGTGACCAAAAGCATCCTACAGAAGGTTGTGAATGAACACATTGCAAATAAAAAAGGCTAAAGGCCGGTTTCCCATCCAAAATTATCTAGCTGATAGTTCCATAAAAACGCTGTCATTTTTAACTATCTTGTGAACAGTGGCGTACAATAAGATATAACATTAGGCTTTATTTCTAATTTTTTAAAACAAATTATAGAAACAAACCGTTCCACGCAAAAAGGATAGATAATATGAAATGATAATACCATCTTACTCACCAAAACGCCCGTCGAAGAAGATAGCCCTCCAGTCCTGTATAATTATACCCCATGCCATGGCTGGAGATAGGATTTGCGCAAAAGCAGCGTATGACGACTGACACAACATCAAGCGATCTCTAACTGTGGTGTGGCAGAATTCTGACGTAAGTGATGGAAAAGCTGCCAAAGATGTTGCGAATCTAAAAATAAAGGAAGAAAATGAAGATTATGATAATTCAAACTTATAATGATAACAGTGATGACGAGGATGACCTCCGAAAGCCCGCGGGTAAGAAATGGATCCATCTCGTGGAGATCAGAGAAGCATCGCACAAAGGGAGGAAGCCTAATACTCCTGCAAATGATGATGATGGATTTCACTGTAAAACTTATTTTTGGTCACTGTTTTTTTTTTTTTTTTCAAAAGCAAATAAGGATATCACTTTCTGAATTGTTAGGATTAAATTAAATGCATATATTCTCGGTTTATTTGTAACAGACTTTCAATACAGTTTTAGTGTTGTTATATTTCCCGCCTTCATTAGCTTTGTCAGTTAGTTAACAACAGCAACACACTTCGTTATTTATTAGTTGTAAATCTTTGTTTTATTCAAATTCCCTTTGATTATTTAATTATTGTTATCTGTGTATAAATTGAATATTATGCTCCTTCTAAAGTTCCTATAATTCACTTTATAAGTACCTACAACTTTGTACAGAAAAACTTTCCTTAGTCTTCATTAAAAAAAATGATGGAGCTATTTCCTCATTTTTCAGTTTCAAATCTACCTACCGTCTAGGATACTTAACGAAAGAGGTTTACTTTGAAAGATTTTTCTTAGCGTTCCGAAATTAATTCAAGTGCATTCGTATCCTTTGGCGATAATATCTTACGATTCGATTCGTAAGATAGCCAAAGTTTAAAGTAAGATGGCAAGCAATTCAGATAAGTAGGTACTGAATAAAACACCAAGGCAAAGTGGAAATCACTGTTAAAATTACCATTATTGTAACATATTTCATTATCATTGGAACTATTTGAACTACTACGAAAATAGTAGCAGATATAAAAAACTTTCATCCATGTACGCCAGCAAAGCTTTGATTGATTAAATTATTTTTATAAAACAGTGCTGAATGTCTCAAAATCTACTATGAGGGTTCAACATAGCTATAAGAAAAAAATCTGAACAAGTAACCAACCTTTAAAATTATTTAGTATTCTAAATATATCTAATAGTATTCATAACATGATAAAAGAACAAATTTTCTTAACAAAAAATCTCAATCAAGACTTCACAAACAAACTGAAATAATTAATCCACCTGATTCAAAGTAAACATCATTCACCAGAATTGGAGAAACCAATATATCACAACTATATGTAATAGAGGACCCATAGCCCAGGCCAAGGTAATAATGCTGTCAGTATTTTGGGCACGCGACCAACATGCAGTCGAGTGTACTGCACAAATACTGTATTATTTACAGTTTTGGATGCTAGCAGCAATACCGATATTGTATTGGAAGTTTAGGTTGGAATAATGGATGTGTCTGGTGAACTAGTAGATCTGCATTAGTCTTGAAATGACGTGAATAATATATTCAAAATTTATTCAGTAGAGCTAGTAAAATTTTTGATGCAGTCCTTGATAAATAATTAACCAAATTGGTGCTGGCCCAATTACTGATTTTAATTACTACGGCAACTACGATCCCTCGCAGAAAATTCACTTATTTCTCAGGAGTTTTGCAAAAATTACGAAAGCTACGCTAGTTCAAATTTTTGCATTCCCAGCGCATGGAGTTTTTCATTTGAGTTTTAATTTCAAGCAGTACACAAACCTCGTAATTTTTCAACGGAGACGAAAAACACTGCTTCGGAGTGATATTCCTTATCATTCAATTACAAATTTACTTCAAACTTGTGGCTAGTGGTTTGTAAAATAAACTTTCCACTTAAAATTCCAGTTTTAAAAACAAAGTGGAAATGAAAGAAAAATACTGAGTCGACTGCTTATCGCAACGCTCTGGTGAATCCGTCAGAGAGAGAATTATTATGGTACTGGGGTGACAAGCCCGCAGCCTCGTTTTATCTTTACACTCCCTTAAATTTAAGGGTTCAGCAGAGGCTTTTAATGTGGATGGACGAGTTAATTCTGTTAATTGTGTTTTTCGGGTAAACAAATTAACAATTTAATTGATTAATAGAGAGGTAGATAATTATGAATAAAGTAATTTGCTCTGTAATTGGACTGTTACAAGCTACAAATTACAATAACTGATTAAATCAAGGAGGGTAGGGCACTCCCTCCTCTTAATTTTGTTTTTCTAATCTACTTTCAACATCTGTAATAAAGATGGGCTATTTTACATCTCCTAATCATGTTTTATTTTTATTTTCAGGTACGTTGGTGCATTTAAATGGCTGAATGGCTGTATTTCAAGTATGGAAATCTATTAGAGATCTAGATCTTAGACTCAGTCTTAAAGAAAACCCATACCCTGGGTATGGGTTTTCTTTCAGACTGAATCCAACGTTAACGTAGCTGAGGTGTCTTGACTTGAACCATGCCCCAATAAAAATAAAGAGTTTATAATGAAAGTGTACTCACAGAACACCTTCACAGACCTTTGCAGCTGCCAACATGACGTAAGTCTGACTGGAGGCAGAAAATAATGTGCATAGGAATATGCCTCCAAACCCAACCCTTACGAAATATATCCTTCCAAATGTGTCTATCAAGAAGCCAGCAATTATTGTTGATACGAACATTCCTGTAAAATAAATAAAGATTAGGACTTTTTTTAATCATTATGTTTATTTGCGAAGTTAGGTACAGCCTGATTCAAACTTTATGGCAGCGCGGAACATGAGGCGAGTCACTGCGCAGTAACGAATATTGCAAAACGTAATAAAATTTGAATTTCGCGGGCTACCTTAGCGCAGGCACCTAAGGAGTTAAGGCAATGCTAATAAATTCAATTAATTATAATAGTTACACGCTTTTTTAGCGGCGGAGCGGGAGGGTGTGTCAGGCTATTATTGACTAAAATCCACCCGTATTCCTTCCGTTGCCTGTGTTGCCAGGGACCTCGGTAACCCTTTCGAAGTTCCACGCGACCCCGACAGGATAGTTATTTATTTATTTATTTAATACTTCAAGCACACAAGTGTACAGAGGTGGACTTAATGCCGATGGATGTAGCTTTTATTAATATGGCTTACTTTGAGTAGCTGTATTTTGAAAATGTTTTTAATATTCATGAATGTTTCAAAATATTATGTTCTAGAAATCACTTACCAAAATAAGGCATAGCATTTAAAAGTCCTTTCTGCTTGAGATTCATGTTGAGGTCGCATTCCGCGATCGGTAATAAATATGAAGTGGTGTTAGTAACCAGAATACTAGCGATACAACCGAAGAACGATACGAAGAGTAACTTTACGTGAAACCGCCCAAATTTACATACTTCATAGGCTTTGTTGATTTCTTGCATAGGAGTTACTGGTTCTGCAAAGGTTCAATAAATGTATATGTCGCAGCCAACTAGCTTAATTAGCCGTTTAGTTACCATACTAACTCTGTCGCTGCCATCTGGTGAAATTAGCCAGCGAATTGGACGCCTAGGCTGTTCATTAAACGCCGGCACCCAATTAAATAGCTGAAGAACAACTAGAACTTTGACCAACCACGCGCGCCGAAATGGTAGCAGTAACTAAGCCAGGGCACTCCGATGAAATGAGTTAGGTTAGGTTAGAACTGTGAACAACCGCGCGCGAGCTGACCGAGCGAAGCGAGTGGTGCCACGGCAGCGGCCGGCGACCGCTACTTCTAACTGTTAGGCTGTTAAGTAAACGGCTAATTAAGCTACTGGGCCTAGGCGTCCAATTAGCTGGCTAATTTAACCAGATGGCTGCGACATATACACAAAACAACAGCTATTACCTACGCAGGAGTGGGGGAATATGTATTGTTGGATAATCACATGGGACTGCTTCTATATACATAAACAAAAATTTAGGGTTCCGTAGTAAACAAGGAACCCTTATAGTTTCGCCATGTCCGTCTGTCTGTCTGTCCGCGGCTTAACTCAAAGACTCTTAGTACCTACTAGAAAGCTGTAATTTGGCATGGGTATACTATTATACATATTAATCACGCCGAAAAAGTGGTAAAATAAAATCTTGAAAAAAAAAATGTAGGGTGCCTTTGTACGTAACGTGTGGAAAATATTTTTTTTTTCTCGTCTCTTCTGTATCATTAGATAGGCCGTTCAAAAATATTGCACGTCTTTTTTATTTCTTCTTTTTTGAGGATGGGAAATCATAAAACAGTGTGTCAGACTCTTACTGACTAAAACCCACCCGTATTCCTTGCTGTTGCCTGTGTTGCGGGGGCCTCGGTGACCCATAAGTACCTTCCCGCGACCCCGGCAGGCATCAGCCCTAGTGGACCCCTACTTTTGTGCTGACGACATCTCTTTGAGGCGCGCGTGGAATACGACGCGCCGTCGACCCGGGCCTGGTCCTTACCGGACGGTGAGCTACCCATTGCTCACCGTCCGCAAGCCCGCGCCTACGGTAGCTGGAAATCCGCCCGAAATTCCCGACGCCCAGGGCGTCTCCTGCGGCAGCTAGGGGCGAGAGGGCGCGAAGCGTGCCTTTCCCTCAACCGTCCCGCCTCCTCCTTCGCGAGCATTACTGCTTCGCAGAAGGAGGTGACGGCTGCCCATGCCCTCTCGCTACGTCTGTGAATTCGATTCAGGGATCGGTTTGCGTAATATTAAGCTTTAAAGTGAAAAAAAGTGTATTTTATTTTTTCATTGTAATAATGTCTTAGTTTAAGTACCTACGTTTTATTATTATTTTTTTTTAAAATTACGCATTAATACAAATGTATATTTTTTAGTTATAACTACATACTTTAAACAGCTAGAATTACAAATATTTAATTATTTTTGTGTGGAAAATTTTCACTTATCCGATTTATTATGTCACACAGGGGGACGTCATTACGTCATTCGATGGGTAATTGGTAGGTAATTGCTGAAAAGAAGCGCTGTTGACGATAGGTTTGACCGAAATCACAGTATTTCGCTGAGCAACGACCTGTTCTCGCACAGATGCGACGCACTGTTTAGTTGTTCTTGCTATTGTTGTTGTTTGTTACAAAAGTAGTTAATTTTGCCACTCTGCAATCGGCATTTTATTGTTTGTTTGTTGTCATTTGTGTCACAACACAGAGCAATGTAATGTATAGTCTTTGCCCTGACATCAAGCAATGGACAAGATTGTTTTTTTTTTTTTTTTTTTGTGTGTGGCATCTCGTAGTTGACCTTGAGAGGTCGTGACTACTTAACCGGACTTTCCTGTGGCTGCCTTAAGCGAACTCAAAGCCTCCAGCCAGGGGCGAATTTCTTATATTACTAAGCGACTGCACGCTAAGGGCACCCCCTGTGGGGTACGGACCTCGGCTTAGGGCGTCGCTGGGGGGAGGACAGCAAGATGGGACAGGCTGGATCTGGTTAATATTATTATTATTAATCGGGGAACTTAAAGCTACAGGCTCAGCTGCGGCGCGGGCTGGCACTTCTTCGAGCAAGGGTCGGGGGGGACAATTACGTCGGGGTTTACGCGAGGGACCTCGGCGGCGAGGTCGGAACGTAGGTCGTCGGTGTGTTTTGTGCACTGTACTCGTTGCCCTATTGCTTTCCTGGAGGAGGGTAATGGGGTCATCGGGGTCGGAGAGGGTATGCCTTGGACGGCGAATAGAACTAATGGTGGAGGGCCTATAGCTGGCGGCCTGCACAACCAGAGGGTTGCGGTGGGTGGTGGCGGAGTCGAAGAAGCGCTTCGTGATGCGCTTCATGAACTGCTTGATGGTGGGGATTCTAAGATCGAGATGGAGGATCTCGTTTCGAACGAACCAGGGGGCTCCCGTTGCCTTTCGGAGGAAACGGTTTTGGAGGGACTGCATCCTGTGGATGTGGTGGGGTTTAGCGTGTGCGAAGACTGCACAGGCATAAGTCATGATGGGACGGATGCACGCTGTGTAAATACGCAATTTGCCCTTAAGGGACAATTTGCTGCGCGCATTTAGGACGGAGTGAAGTCTACCGAGAGCGAAAGCGGCACGCGAACGCACCTGCTTGATGTGCTCTGAGAACGAGAGATGGTGGTCAAGGGTCACGCCTAGGTATTTGGCTCGCTTCTTCCAAGGGATAGGCTTGCCGAACATGGTGAGCGGTCGGGGGGCGATGAGGTTTTTACGCTGTTTGGTGAAGAGAACAGCCTGACTTTTGTCGGGATTGACCTCGATTCTCCACTTTCTAAACCAAGCGCCAAGCTTGTTGACCTCGGTCTGGAGAGTGCGAGATATGTGGTCGTGGACTAACCCGGTGTAGTAGATGGCCGTGTCGTCTGCGAACAGAGCCAACTGCGCCTTTCTACTTTTCGGGATGTCGCTGGTGAAGAGAGTGAAAATGAGAGGGGATAGTACAGAGCCCTGAGGGACGCCTGCACGGATAGGGTGAGGGGAGGATAGCGCTCCTTCGATGCGATAGCGGAAGGTGCGGTTCGACAAGAAGTCTCGTAAGATGAGCACGAGACGATCGGGCACACCGAGTTTGTAGAGCTTATATAATAAGCCGTTGTGCCAGACCTTGTCGAACGCTTTCGCTATATCGAAGAATACAGCACCGGTCGTAAGACCACGTTGAAAGCCGTGGCTTATGTGTTCAACGATGCGGTGGACCTGTTGGACGCAAGAATGTTGGGCTCTAAAGCCGAACTGCTGGTCGGGGATGAGGCCCTTTGTTTCCGCAAAATCTCTGAGGCGCTTTAAGATAAGCCTCTCATAGATTTTGCCGAAGACATTGAGCAGACTGATGGGCCGGTAGCTGGTGGGCTCCGTTTTCGGCTTACCGGGCTTCGGTATGCCGATGACGGTGGCCTTCTTCCACTCTTGTGGGAAGATGTTATTGCTCAGGGCTCCATTGAAGATGGTGGCCATGAGCATTATGAGGTGAGCGGGGAACAGTTGGAGCACCCTATTGGTGATTCCGTCTGAGCCGGGGGCTTTGCGAGGTTTTAGACCCTTGATGATATCATGCACTTCGTCTGGAGTGACGGGAGGCAGAGGATAGTCAGGGTCTTCAACGGGCGGGAGGGAGGCTCTACGTTCGACTTCCGCGTCGACCTGGGACAGGTGAGCTTGGTCTACTGGTTGAGAGCTAGGTGAGCATTGAGCCTCAAGACTATCGGCTAGGCATTCTGCCTTGTCGACGTCATCGAAAGCGATGGTCTTGTCGGGGCGCACCAGGGGGGGCATTGAGACGACTTCGTCGGATTTGAGTTTCCTCTGAAGGTCCCAGAACGCTCGGTGAGTGGGCTCTAGCTCGCTCAGCATCTTGTCCCATCCAGCGTCACGCAGCTCCGATAGGCGTGTCTTTACAGATCTCTGTAAATAGCGCATATGGGCTTTGTTCGCGTGGTTGGGAAAGTTACTGTACGCACGGACAGCCGCGTTCTTCTCATTCAACAGTTCGCGTACATCGTCCGGGAGCTTCCAGCGATGGTCGTCCATCGCCGGAACCTCCCTTGAACAGTCGTTCAGGACTGATTGTACGTGCACTGTGAATGAGTCAATCGCGGCTGTCGTGTCAGCGATAGAGTCGAAGTGGTCGGGAATGGAGTCTAGTCGGGGACCTAACGTGGTGGATTTCAGGCAGTCGCTTACTTTCCTCCAGTCTGTAACTAACTTGGTGAGAGGGGGTCTATCAGGGTCATGGAGACCTAGGCGTGGTGCCAGCTTTACAACAACTGGACGGTGGTCAGAGGAGAGTTCGTCAAGCGCCTCTATAGAGTCCAACCGTAGGTTGATACTCTTCAGAAGCGCTATGTCAAGTACGTCGGGGGTTTGGTTAGGGTCGTGGGGAAAGTGAGTGGGAGTCATCGGGGCGATGATGTCGAAGTTGAGGATGGGACATAGGTCAAACAGGTGTCTGCCTCTGGTGGAGATCCTGGTGCTGTTCCAAGCATGATGTTTGGCGTTGAGATCGCCCGCTATGATAACGGAGTCACTCAGGCCAAGTAGGATGGAAAGGTCGTCAGAGAGGGGGGGAAGGGCTAACTCCGATGAGGAACCGGGGGGAACATAGGCCGATACAATGGTGATCGGTTGATGGCCAGTCATGCCTAGCTTGCATATGGACAATTCTAAACGCGAGAGAGGGGGCGGGTCCATTGGGATGCAGTGGAGGGTTGATCTGAAATAAATTAGGGTGCCGCCCCTGTGACATCTAGTCCTGTCATTGCGAACTATACGATAGTTGGCAATTGACGGGTTTCGACGGCTGGGCTTTAAGAATGTTTCCTGTAATAGGAGAATATCAATTTGGTGGTCGCGGAGGAAAGCAGCGATTTCATCTCGCTGGTTAATCATGCCATTGGCATTGAAGAAACCTAACTTTAGGGATCGGGGTTTGGTACGTGCTTTTGGATGTAAATCCATTATTTGGGTTTCGCGAAGTTCTCCAGGGCTTGCGTAATCTCTGGATACGCGTGGAAGATACGCTGTATCTGAGCGAGATCGCAGGAATTACGGGCGGCAACGAGCTCGTTGGCCATTTTGCGCGCGCGGGGTGTGAAAAATAACGAAAAGGTCCCAGAGATCACACTGAATGGATCAATTGGGATGGACGGGCCGACCACCGGGGTGGTTGAAGCGGCGACGGGCCGTGGCGCAGCGGTTGCGGCAGCGGCCATGGGGGACAAGATTGTGAAACTTTTATGGCTTATATACGAGGCTTTTGGGTTCCTTTTATGTGTTTATTTTATGTAACCTTTTTTGTCATGTGCGTTTTGTTTGTGCAGAATGAATATTTTTTCTTTCTTTCTTTGTTTTTCAAACTTTTGTTAAGAGTTAAGTAACATCCGGGGGGGATGTTACTTAACTCTTAACAAAAGTTTGAAACCTGCCAGCTTAATGGTTGTTTTTGGACATGTGAAAAAATTCATGGCAGTAGAACATAAATAACGAAATTAAAAGAAAAACTATCACTGCTAAGTAGGCTTTACAAGCTAACGAGTAATAGTTGACCAACTTACATTTCTTTGTAGTTGAAGAATTGACCGTGACATATATCGATTTAAGGGAGAATATGTTTTTCAACTACAATGTTCAGTTTGTTTTGGGATAAATTGTTCCCAACTACGGAGTCTTTCATTGTGCGTGGTCCGACACGCACTTGGCCGGTATTTGTACTCAAGAATCGAACGATTGTTGATGACAGTAGGCTCGCCCCCTATTAGGTAGGTACATTTGGGCCTTAATCCCGAAATGTGGGTGTATTATACAGGATGGCAGGGACATTGACGCGCAATTTTGCTACCTTGGATTCAGGTATAATTCAGAACCCCCCTGTATTGAAATTTTTGATCGGTTATTAAAAGAAAAATTTGCTGTTCCATACATTTTGACCGCGTATTTTTTTTTTAGTTTTCTTAGAAGCTGCAGATTTTTTTTTTTTTTTTCTTTTGATAACCGGCGGTATATTTCTACGCTAGGGGTCCAGAATCATCTGCTGAATTCATGGTTACAGTTTGCGCATCAATGTTCCTGCCACCCTGTATGCACTCTGCCCAACCCTTCGGGGATTACAAGCATAATGGTATGTTATGATATGATATTATATTATATACAGTCAATCTCCATCGCTATTGTGATCAAATAATGATCGCGATTCGAAATTTATCATAGAAGTAAACCATCGCTTTCGAGATTGACTGTGTAAGGACTGAAAATATGCATGGATGCTACATTCTACAACAGCGGTTGCTATTATGAGACTAGTAAGCCTAGATTCAAAGTCAGGTTAAATTCAAAATCGTATTTCAAAAGTTAAGAATTCACTCGAAATTCACACATAAAAGATGTTTACAGAATTCCAGTGGTCATCATAGCCTAGCTTTTTCCCAGCGATGTTGGGGTCAGATCACCAGATGCAGCTGAATACCAGTATTTTACATGGAGCAACTGCCTATCTGACCTCCACAATCCAGTTACTGAGTAACACGATACCCCTTGGTAAGACTGGTTGTCAGACTCGGGCTTCTGAGTACCCGTAACGACTGTCAAAGATCTGAAAATGACAGTCGGGACCAATGGCTTTTTTTTTGGGTGGGAAATCATCAAATAACTTCTCCCGCTCTGGACGGAGCGGGAGGGTGTGTCAGACTCTTACTGACTAAAACCCACCCGTATTCCTTCCGTTGCCTGTGTTGCGGGGGCCTCGGTAACCCTTTAATACCTCCCCGCGACCCCAGGGAACAATGGCTTAAAACATGCTTTCCGAAACACGAAGGGATCTCGATAAGTGATGGACGGTCACACATCCACGAATCGACCGCGGCAAGCGTAACTTTACCTTCCACCAACCCGTGTGGCTGTTATTATCTAGCCACGAGCCCCACATAAAAGATAGATATAGTATCGTTGAGCTTCTGTTGCTTCACTATCCAAAGCTGGGTACCATAATAACGTAATGTTCTAAATTTTATATAAGGTTGACCCTTGCTTACGGGTGAGCGTGGACCAAAGTAGGGATTATGATGACTGATGCTCTACCCGGTTGATCCCCTAAATGCTTTAGTTGTGTAATATTTCCTGTTTGTAGGATAAATAAATATTTAAATCTATAGTACTTTTTATTACATAATATCACACCTTGTTTCCCTAAAGGATTGGGCAGAGGTGTACCTACCTAAAGTACAGGCACATTTCGCCAGTTGTGTTTAAGTCCCATGTAATATGGGGCGGAGCAGTGGTGGCCGCGACTTACGAGTTGTACGTCGTAGGTTCGAACCCGGACAGGCTTTACTTTGTGTAAATTATTTCATCACCACTGCTCTCAAAAACGGTGAAGGAAAACATCGTGAGGAAACCGGTCCTAGAACCAAAAATTCGAAGACATGTGACATCTACCAACCCGCACTGGGCCCGCGTGGTGGATTACGGCCCACTCTCTCTTGCAGAGAGGAGGCCTGTGTCCCAGCTGTGGGAACATTATAGGCTGATTATGTATGTATGTTATGTAATATGGGGCGAATTTTTAAATTACTGTCAGATTTTTTTAATTATATTTGTAAGAGTTATTTATTGATTAATTTCTGGTATCAGTACCTACGTATCCTTTCTATACATCCTACCATTTTCTTTTTAATTTTCGTTGTTCAGTTTTTTTTTTTTTATTGTCTTTAAAATGGTTACGATGTAATGTATAAATAATTCCTATGAGAAAAAGTATGAACGTAAACGAATCAAAAGGAGTATGTAAGGATCGTAGCAGATAGCGTTCTGTAGTTAATGTCTGATGATTACCTCATGGGAAAAAGGCGGAGTTTAATTAAGTATTGATTTAATTGCTTTGTCTATGATAATGGTGCGTTCTCGTAAGTCGAAAACTGTGAGCCTGGCAAAGCAACTTCACAAAAAAAATATTAATAATATATATACATCGAGTGCTCATACCTACAAGGCGTTTCGAAGTCGAGTTTTGTCGGAGTAACGTCACATCGTATGTACAATCAACCGCACATCAGTAGTAACACTTGTACAAAAAAACCGGCTAAGTGCGTGTCGGACCACGCAAACTGAACGGTTCCGTAGTTGGGAAGTTGGGATGAATGTAACCCAAAAACAAAATTAACATTATAGTTAAAAAACATGTTATCCCATAGATCGATATATGCCACGGTCAATTCTCCACTAGTAAATTTAAGTCGGTCGACTATTACTCGTAAACTTGTAAAGCCTACTTAGCTGCCATAGTTTTCCTTTTAATTTAATTATGTACTACTGCCGTGATTTTTTTCTTCACAGACCCACTATTATTCACAATATTTTTGAACGGCCTATCCAACGATACCCCACACCATGGGGTAGACGAGAAAAAAAATAACACTCCCACATTACGAGCAAGGGAGACCTTAAAAAATACCTTTTAAAGAGATTATTTTAGCACTTTATCGACGTAATTAATATGTATACCTATGTCAAATTACAACTTTCTAGTACTAAGCGTCTCTGAGCTACAGTGGGGACAGATAGACAGACGGACATGGCGAAACTATAAGGGTTCCTTGTTTAAAACGGAACCCTAAAAAAACCGCATCCTGCAACGAAATTTAAGGCGCTGTCTATGTCAAATTACTACCATGGAAGTGTGTTTAACAGTACTACCGTCTTATCTATATCTTTAATGCAATTATGAGATATAGGCGCCGATTCCCTTGTTCACAAACTAAACTAAATTTTAATTCAGTGCAGCTTTTTCTTTCTATTTCATTAAGAAAAGGATAGAAGATAAATTTTAGTTTAGTCCTGTCAAATTAATCAGCGCCTGTCACTACTCCATACAAGTTTAGACGTGATTAAAAACTTGTCTACTAAAATTACGTCAATTTACGTCAAGCGCTGATTAATTTGACAGGACTAAACTAATATTTATCTTCTGTCCTTTTCTTAATGAAATAGAAAGAAAAAGATGCATTGAACTTAAATTTAGTTTAGTTTGTGAACAAGGGAATCGGCGCCATATCTATCACTTGAGTCGGTACCTACTAAAGAAGTGAAATTAAAGGAATACTCACCAGTTTTGTCTACGTCAGCCATCTTTGTTTTACTGATATTTATTTAAAACAATAATTAAATGTCGTAATAATTATTTCCCAAATAAAGCAATTTTATTACGTTTACAAACTATTAATTACATAATAATTACAGCTAGTTTCAGTATGAATATAGTACTGAGAATATTGCGTTTCAGAGCCTGATTTTGATGCAAAGTCCTTGATGAATAATTAATTACCAGTCTACTTAGAGCTATGATGTCTCTTAAGGGAATTCACTAGCGAGCTCAAGTTATATTGGCCCTGTTAGTATCTCTGTGTAAATTTTAGATAAAATTATGAAGTAACTTCCTGTAATCATTTCTATTTGAATGTATAATAGGAGATGTTTTTGTGTGTCATCTGATAAGCAATGATATATTAACTGTTTCGTTGGTAGCTTAAATAAATATTTTGTTAGTTATTCATGAATTCGTGTCCTAATCTAGCTATATATAAACATGCGTTGTCCTAATTTGCTTAGCGTAAGAAAATAGAAAATTAGTCAGAGAACTCAGAGAATATAATCATGGCTGACCTTAAAGAAATATGTAAATAGGTTAAATGGTTCTTGATGTACAAGCGCACGTACATAATATACGTTGCTTTAATTGGTCAAGGATAGCTAATGAGACACAATTGATTTTCTTTTGTTTGACTCCGAAGCGGTGTCGCGCGGGGCTTAACAGGTTAAATATTTTTTTGCATTTTTAAAGACAGTATTTACTCAAAAAATCTACTACTCAGGCTCGCTTCTATCACTAATCACTAAGGGCCGAGGCCGACAGCGGCCGGAAGCGACTGGCAGCGGCCGGTAGCGGCCGGCAGCGACGCGATGCGGCCAGTACCGCTGACAAGACGCGCGTGGCCGCGAGACTGCTCGCGGCGCCGACAGCGGCCTCGCGGCGCCGACAGCGGCATCGCGGCGCCGACAGCGGCCTCGCGGCGCCGACAGCGGCCTCGTGGCATCGCGGGCGTCCGCACGACCTTTTTGAGCTTTTCAAGCGATACTGGTCTTTTAATTAAGTAGATAAAGTTTAAAATTATTTCACGCCGCTGCCGGCCGCTGCTTTCCCGGTGTGAATCGGCCCATAATGCGTTTATCGCTAAACGTAAGTATTTATATTTATATTTAAAACATCATTCTGTCTCTGTCAACTTCAAACGATTGACAGAAATGGAACGAAAATTTTAAGTACATTTGGCGCTAAGTGCAGTTACTGGCTTCTGGTGCAAGCGGGTCTTATTCTGGTAGCAGCTAGGTGTCACTAGGCTAAATTCAATACAAATTACCAACAATCAAACTACAATACCTTACGCAGCAAACACGTACTGTATAATCAAACATCCATTACCAGTATTATATAATACAAATAACGCTGAATAAACACACCATAAAACACCTTAAACACGACGTAGGTACACACGGCTACACATCAAGCTATAGATTTCCAGTATAAGCTGATCTCGCATTGTATAGGATTTCCATATAATGCAAGGTCAGCGTAAACTGGAAATGTATAGCTTGATGTGTAGCCGTGTGTACTTATATCATGAGTAATAATACTCGTTAAATAACATAACATAACATTATACCTGTATTTCCCGAAGGGCTAAGCAGGGGTGTACACCCACATATCGCCAGTCATGTTTAAGGGAACTACAGGCCTATACGCAAATTTTGTACGTTTTATAATGCCTAAAAGTCTATGAGCCACTTCAGTAACTAAAATCAGAAAAATATGTCATATTCTTCAGGATATATGCTAGGTAGATAGTGTGTTGAAAATATAATACACTAAGACAATAGAAAAAAATCTCGAAGATACCTCTAAAACTTATTTTAACGATTAAAAACCATACTAATATACATGCAGTCATTCTGACTTCTTGTCAGATTATTCTACAAGCAACATATTAGCACTATTATGCCAATATGTTTTATTTTTTTTTATCCATTCAATAGATTTTTTGTAAATAGATAATTGCTTCATATTTTGCAATAAATTACCAGCGTTGTGTCATCGCGCTTTAGCTGTTCTCAGCCTCTTAAGTCTCATGTAACAGGGGGCGAACCTATTGCCATTAGCCGAGCGCAAATCTAGACTCCAGGCTGAGAAATTCCAGATGGAAAAACCCAATAACACTTTGCTCGACGTGGGAATCGAAATCAGGACCTCATACTCAGCAGTAAAGCAATGCGCAGCAGTATAACGTGTTATATCATGAGTCATGAGTAATGCTCGGTAAATATTTATGAAATTATTCAGGTTCCGCATAAAACCAGCAATGGATCAGTGTTAGTACGATAATCACGCTCAACGTGGTACTTTGTAGTACCAGGCATTCATGAAATAGTTATAAGATGGTGTTACTCCTCGTTGAATTAAGTCCCATTTATACTGGGCGAGGTGGGGTGCTAGTGTCTGCGGTGTAGCGTTTGATTAAATAGGTAATTATCTACATTCAGGCCCGCTTGCGCCACAATTCATGGCACTTAAAGCGTTTAGCGATTTAATGCTATCTTCAAACAATGAAAAGAAACAGAACGATGTTTTAAATTCGTTAATACCGGCCTTAACACTTTAGATGTGAATCAAACTGGTTTTGTAGCTCATTTTATGTTTTAAATGTTTTTGCCCGACCATTTATTTAGGATTTTTCGTTATAAAGACAGCTGCTATTCTACGTATTCAAATTTGTCTTATATAATGAAGATAATAAAGAATACCATACGGTTCTTACACATTTTGCTTCGTTCACTTATATGCGACAGGATAGTGTGTCGAAAGTGAATGATCGAAGCACACTTACATTACATTACACAATTACACCTTGTTTAGATGGCTATCTAAACAAGGTGTAATTAAAATAATTGAAAACCTTATTAACACTCTCCCTGCCGACAATATATAAAGCTTTTTAAGTTCATGAGGCCATGGAGGTTGCCGGCGGGTCCCTTTGCTGATTGTGAACGCCGTGAGTCAAAAGTTAAAATTATTACAAGAGGCAGTGGGAGCCACCGGCGAGTCCAAAAAAAAATCTTTCAAGACGCCGCCGGATCCGACCTCCCGAATTCAAATAATTTTTACAACTACTGGCGTGCTGTTAACGGCCCGCTAGTAAAAGTATTAAGAAATATGCTTTGGCCTGCTGAACAAAATTTTTTGGGGGTCGCAGGCGGTTCCCATGGCAGGGAGAGTGTTAAGATGTCATTGAACTCATCAGTATGATACAAAGGATATATCATTACTTTACAAAGGGAACAACCCCAGAAGCCATGGCCCACGCACAATGGTCCACCTGAAAGACTAAGTGCGGAAACCAAACCCTCTAACATAGAACATAGAAGGGAACAACCCAGAAATCGTAAAAAAAACAGCTATTCCCTACATTTTGTCGAGTTCATCATTCTCCTGCGCTTATCCCAATTTATTTGTGGTCGGCGCAATATGTCCCTTTCTTCCATACTTCTCTATTAGTTGTCATCCCAGTAGTCACCTCCTTTCTAGCCATATCATGTTTCACACAATCCATCCATCGTTTCTTTGGTCTTCCCCTATACTTAGAGCCGTTGACATTCATATTCAAAACATTCCTCACGACATTTTCCTCATTCCTCCGCATCACATGCCCATACAGTCTTACTACTACTTTTTTACTTTTCAGTCACTGGTGTCACTTTCAGACTTCCTCTGTGTGTGTGTGTGTCGTGTGTGTCCATTTCTTATTCTATCCAATCGTGTCACAACACTCATCCCTCTTAGCATTCTCATCTCAGCTGCATGCAATTGCATGTCATTCATCACTTTTCTGGCTCAACATACTGATCCATGCAAAACCGCAGTAATAAAGTTGCATCGAGCAACAGAAAACCTAACAATACTTTGTGAACAGTCAAAGAGAGTTCTCCCTCTGCAAGTGTGACCACGCGTTGACCTATGTACGGCACATAGCTCCAGAATTAATCATTCGTTAATGGTGACCGTGTTTCACAGCGAACACCTGCGCTCCACTGTTGCTGCAACTGTTACTATGGCTTAAATACTGGAGATAGGTAGATTATATCAAGTAGATAGTGTTTACTAAGCTGTTACTGTGACTTAGAGCCAAGTACTCGTATGCCATGTAGGCCTAGCACGAACGCGCGGAGTAATTATTTAAAGCTGAAATTACTCGTTTTGCACACAATATTAACATCGTTTTAAAACTTTATTCAAATCTTTGGGTGATACTTATTGTGCTAGCCAGAAAAATGAAAGAAAGAAAGAAGAAAGAAAATACGTTTATTTGCGGTAAACATGACGCAAAGAAGGAACACAAATACAAAAAAGAAACAATTTGGGGGAGAATATGCGTCACGTCCACGCAAAACTGCCAACGCTCAGCATAATGCTACGACCCTATGCGAGACAGAGCCCCAGCGCTGGTTTTCAGCGATAACCGGCGTTGACGTTAAGACATCGACCGGTGAAGCACACAGTGAGATTGTAATATAAATGTAACCCAGAATGCTAGAGAATAGGAACTTACGTCACGTTTACGTCGCGCGTTCGGGCTACGGGCTCTGAACAAGTAAACCCAGGTGCTAAATAGGACTGTTAAATAAATTCTAATCATATAAGTTCATATAAGTTTTAATGGTAAACGCGCATATAAAAAAAAACATAAATCAAAATCAAAAGTCATTTGTTCAAACTAGGCTGAAAATCAGCACTTTTCGAACGTCAAAGTTACATAAGACAGTCCCCCAAAAATGCCCGCCAGTCACCACTTCCTAGTGCTTTAGCTGGGAAGAAGAATTGGTGGAACAAACTCCCCAGCAGCACGTCTGTCTGTTTAAGTTATATAAACTTGATTCTATACAAATCGTATGCAAAGTAATTAACATTACGAAACACAAAACATTGGATTAAATTACACACTTGCCATACGTTAGCTAGCACGCGCCAGTATGCCAACAAAACAATGAACAAACTGTACTCAAGCAGATAAAAATTACAACATAAAAAAACGTAAATAGAACTTAATACCTAAATAAAAGCCTCCAGGCATAAAGGGCGTGCCCGCTTACATAAGTACATCAATTACCTAAAAAAATATAAATCTTAGTAATAATCAGTGCTAAATATTTGAAAAGGCTAAACTAACTTAAAGGTACGGAGTTACCACCAGGAACCTTGTTCCTGCTGGGGTCGCGGGAAGGTACTTATGGGTCACCGAGGCCCCCGCAACACAGGCAACAGGAAGGAATACGGGTGGGTTTTAGTCAGTAAGAGTCTGAGACACCCTCCCGCTCCGCCCAGAGCGGGAGAAGTTATTCGATGATTTCCCACCCTCAAAAAAATAGAGAGAGAGAGAAGAATAAGAGAGAAAAATAGATGTCCTCCGCCCTGGGGGGGCGGACGGAGGGGTCTGTCAGACTTGCCTAAGACCACCCCGTGTTCCCTCGCACACTTGCACGGGGGTTACGGGGTATTTAAGCACTCTTCAACGCAGCCCCCGACTGGTGCCGGGTCAGACCCAGATGGTCAAGGGGTACGAGGTGTTTGACTCCCTCCGTGACGGCTGAGACGGGCGCGCGTGGAACATTACGCCCCACCACCTCGGGTCTTATATGATACACTTAGGGGGTCGAAAGAGGGCATTATAAACCACAACGCGCAGTTTCTTATGGAGCTGCGTTGCCGACCATAGAACGAATCACAGCCGGCAGCGACAGGTCACTTTCTACTTTCGAAACAAGGGCACGGTGCGGTTCGTCCCAAGTTGCATTCTCTGCAAGCGTATACCACGCCGTGTCCTTCCGACAGTGGACGCAGTGATGACACCGAGCGTCTGGTTCCCTGCCTATGCGACACAATTACTTCTCGAAGCAGCCGTGCCCCGAGAGCACCTCCGTCACAATAAATGACAGCGAGCCGTGCCTCCTCTCAAGCCAGTCGTCGACCACCGCCTCGATAATGACGAGGTGCAGAAGCCTGTCCCGCCATTCCACCACCAAGACCTGAGTGAGCTCGGACCAGCGCAGCGTGATCTGCCGCACCGATGCAGTGACGCAAGGGCTCACGCTTCTAGGTCCCACGGCGGGAGGATCCAGCCAGTGCGCAAACCGCCTCGAGTCTTAGAAAACCATAGCTTAGTTTAGTTTGTTTTAATGTGTTTGTGATACACAAAACCGAAGTTAAAATATACATTAGGTACATATACATTACATACATAACATCACGCCTTGTTTCCCCGACGTGTTGGACAGAGGTGTACCAACCGTACACCCTCAATTCGCCAGTTATGTTTAAGTTCCATGTAATAGGGGGCCAGCCTATTGTTAACAGCTGAGCACAAATCCAGACTCCGGGTTGCTAATAAGAAATTCCAGATAACTCAAACTCAAAGCATTTATTTCAAATAAACCAATTACAGGCACTTTTGAATTGTCAAGGGTTCGGTCGGTCAGTCAGAAAGATGAAGCTAGTAGATAGAAAAACCCAATAACACTTTGCCCGACCTGGGAATCGACCGCGCTTGCGACCACTAGACCAGTGAGGCAGTCAAACTGCCAAATATTCTAGGAAACTACATGGGACTATTGTAGTCTTCTAGAATATTTGCCAGTCCTTGACCTCGGTTTTGTGTTATTAAAGACCATCATCTGCCTAGCCTTTTCCCAACTATTTATTTAACCATTTATGTACACACTTATCAAAACAGAAAAGAAGAACAGAACAGAAAAATACATACAAAGGTGATGCTTATTTCTAAAGAAATCTCTTCCAGCATACCTGCGATAGGAAGGTAGATAAAGAGATGTAGACACCGACTCCCCAACCGATGTAGACTATGTTGCGGTCGGCTATACCGGTATTTTACGTGGAGCGACTGCCTATCTGACCTCCACAACCCAGTTACTGGGTAACACGATACCCCTTGGTAAGACTGGCTGTTAGACTTTCGAGCTTCTGACGACCCGTAACGAGTGTCAAAGATCTACAAATGACAGCCGGGACCAACGGCTTAACGTGCTTTCCGAGGCACGGAGGGGTCTTGGTATGTAAAGATGGTAACCCATCCACGGACCAACCGCGGCAAGCGTAGCTTAACCTGATCGATTGACCCGTGCGGCTGTTATTACTTAGCCACAAGACTATTATATTAAAGACTATTTAAATAAATTATACACAAATAACCGAGGCAAACGCGTTTCAGTAAAAGCATGAACAATATACACAGTTTCCAGAAAAAACACTACTAATATTCTGTTCATAAATAAAATATTAAAATATCCAGCTGGTGGTTTATATTCCTGGAAAGTTTTGCGTGTATAAAAGTTATTAATGAATTTGAATATTAAAATTTCTACTAACTTTATTCAAAAAACATGTATTTTTAAAAGTATAATCGTTTTTCTATGAAATCAGCAGTTCATCAATTACATTTAGAGGTTTGGACCGATTTTTACACGGACAGCTTATAGCGCAGTATTAAGCTTTTGCAGTGCAGATCATGGGTTCGGTTCCCGAACGATGAAGGAACAACTGACAGTTGTTCCGAAGTTAGATGTTTGTGCATGATTGAAAAAAAAAACTGTCAGTCTTAGGACTGCACTTCAGAAGTGAAAACATCAAAGCTTCACAAACTTGTGAACATCTGTATTATATATATGTACCTATCTGAGCGTGATGGTTACGCGAGTTCAGTGCTTTTTTCTCATCCCAAAAGTGCCCAACGAAGAGAAGTGCCTATAGAAGTTTCCGCTTCAAAAATCAGAAAGCGTATCTGAGGTGGGTCCGAGATATTTGTACCCTGCCAAAAATTTCCACGAAGTTCGTGCCACTCATTGTAATTTCTATCGTGATGATAATATCTTGGACGTCCACATCCACGTCCGTAAGATGTATGGAAATACGTGCACGTTATAACGTTATTGTGGACGGAAATTTAAAAGCGTCTTCATATATTTCCATACATGTTACTTCTCTGTGCTATCGTGATGCCGTGAACGTCCTCGATAATATCGTCATGTTAGAAATTATCAACCTCTTCAGCAGTTCCTGAAGTTCTATGTATCACGTTAACTAACGTTCCTATACTTCTACTTGTTCCATATATCAAAGATAGTTCAAAATTGTTTGATTGTTTTGGTCATGTTGAGAGGATGAATGATAGGAGACTAACAAAAGGTAATTTATAAGGCAGATTGGGTGGAAACGCTGGGAGAGACGTCCCTGGAAGACATATAGTGACCTCATTGGTGATGTTCTTCGAAAAGCTCAGGTGCGTAGTACTCGCAACCAGCGTGCGTGTATGAGCAGATGTATGAACGTAGGGGAGCTGGTTCCTAGTTGTCTCAAAATTTAAATAAACATTTTTGATTGAGGGAACTGAAATAAAACTACCAATTTTTCTTTATTTATCGTA
The DNA here is from genome assembly GCA_905333075.3 of Atethmia centrago. Classification (NCBI taxonomy): domain Eukaryota; kingdom Metazoa; phylum Arthropoda; class Insecta; order Lepidoptera; family Noctuidae; genus Atethmia; species Atethmia centrago. The sequence continues at coordinate 7,022,119 of HG995379.1, forward strand.
TATTTGGTATTTCAGCCTTCATTAATCGCACTTACATCTTAAAAAATAACAAATTTGTACGGATAATAAGACAATAAAAAAATAAAGTCGAGTGTGACAAATTACCCCGGACATGGGGTAGGTTGTCTCAGATGAACGTCCTCGTTGTCACAGATCACTGTTGACGTCACTGTCATCGTCGGAGGCACAATTTGGGCAGCAATAAAATAAATGTTTGTTCCCACCACATTTTTCATGCACCCACATTTTGCATTTTGTGCACTGAACCCATTCTTCATTGGGCTTGCTGCTTGACCAGGTTTCAAAACATATCAAACATGACGTATCGTCCAAATCTTCATCTTCTTCGCTACTCACTTGCTTTTGTTTCTTATTTTTCTTCTTCGTAGGTATCTTTGGCTTAGTTTTTCTCATTTTTTGTTGCTCTGCTAACGCATTCTTAACCGGGGTTTCAGTCAAAATAGCGGTAGTCCTTTTTCTGCGATTGGAAATCGTTTTCTTAGCTGGAGCTTTCGGAAATGGTCGTAAATTTTCAGGCGTTGGTAAATTTAATGTTGGAGGAGTAGCTGCACTGGTTCCAGGAGTCGGAGAGGGTGTTCTACAAGAAGCTGGGGTATGTTCCACATTTGGAGCAACACAGTCTTCGCTTTGTATAGCCTGATCGATTTCCTGGCCAAGTTCAGGTCTATCGGTTACATAAGATGGTGCAAAGTCTATGTCAGTGAAGACATTACGATTATAGGGCCATATGCCACTCACTGAAAAGCCAGACATTATGTTCTGGGGAGTTATGGCTGGTAGTAAACTAATTTTGACGATAGCAGGAATATCATAAATCGTCATTGTTTTGCCAGGATGATTCTTAATCCAGTCATCACAAGCAACATTGACGTACCTCTTCAAGGGTCCATAAACACTACGGTCTAACGGTTGCAGTTTATGAGAACAATGAGGCGGGAATGACAACACCACAACTCCGTGTTCCTTGCAATAATCCAATGTTTTAATGGATAGATGAGAATCGTGGTTATCCAACAATAGTAGTAGTGGGCGCTCAGAAGTGCAGCGAGTGTATCGCACAAATTGATGAATAAATATGTAAAAACAGTCTTCGTTCATCCAGCCGGATGGATTGGCGCTACCAGTCGATCCTGTTGGTCCACTGTTGACAAAATGGTCTTTGAAATTTTTACGGGGAAACACGAAAAAGGGCGGTATGCTATTCCCTGCAGCTGACACTGCAACAGCTAATGTTACTAGAGTGCCTCGCTCGGCAGAAGTCAGGGCGCCAATCTGTTTCATGCCTCTTCGAGCAACAATTTTTTGAGGCTTTTGGACAGTAGTAATTCCTGTCTCATCCACATTCCATATATCTTGCCCTTCAAACTTGTACTTTTCTAAAACTTTTCCTAGGTTATCGAAAAACAAATTCACGTTATGAGAATTGAAGCTAGTTGCTCGGGCAAGGCTAGTCGCCTCAGGTTTTCGAACGCTTAGTTCTTGATGTCGCCGCATGAAGCCTTTCAACCATTCTTCACCAGCCATAGCATTATTTTCCCATGTTTCAGGAAATTTACGATCTAAAGCGACAGCATATTGAAAGGCTAATTTACGAACTTCAAGCGGAGTCAGACCAAAATATATATCTGCGGCTCTTTGTAAATATCTTGACAAGTTTTCTTCTTCATCATCTTTGAAAACTTGTCTTACTTTTACATACCCTACAGATAACGGAGGAGAATTCTCATTGTCCTTATATTTTTTATAATATCTTGCGAGTGTCCTATAGTTAATATTAAAATCTTTGGCAACACTTCTTATAGAATTGCTAGGGCCCACAGCACTCACCGCTTCCATCATGACTTCTGCGCTCGTCCGGCCGCGATCAGTGAGTCTTTTTCGATTTCTAGGCATGTTTGCTACATGAAACAAAAATACAATATTTGGTAGAATATTTAAATGTTTACTGGGGTTTGTTGTCACAGTGACAACTAGCCCCAAAAACATTGAGACAACATGTACCGGAGATAAAAAAATACTAACACTCAACTAGGACCTCTAATGTTTACAAATGAAAACACTTTTCGTAGTTACATTAAAATTGACTATTTTCTTACTCAAAATATATGAGAAACAACATAATACATAACTAAACATAGTCAATAACAAAGTTCAAAGTATAGAGTAAAATTTACTCACCAAACGTATTTTCATATATTTCACAACACACGGCGATGCAGGAGACTAGCGGCCATGACACTTTCTAACACAGAGTACTTTTTTATATATGGAATAGAGGTACAACTCAGCGACAAAAGTGAGAAACGTCAATTGTCGCCCTCTGGACGCCTGTTTTGGAACTAATGCCAACATGATCTTCCGCACACAAACACACACGCACACACGTAGATACACACATACGTACGTCGCCTATTACTTTCAGCCTTGATATTTTTTATGTATATAGGTGTTTTAAAATGTAAATTACATATTCGCTTGCATCTATGTAGAAAAGCGAAAGTAATTCACATTATTAAAAAATAAAACAAAGTTAGATTTCATTATTTATTTCTTTCTTTTGAAACACCTCTTATTCAGTTTTTTAGCTTTAATTTTATACGAATCCGTATCATCATCACACTCCCTCTTATTCATTAGTATATTATTTATATCTTTACAATAGTTGTAAATGAAAAATCTACAGGATATTTTTATTAAGAAATCTATTAATTTTTCATTATGAATTGAACATTTTATGAATGAAAAATCTACAGCAATAAAAATCACAGTAGTTATTAATTCCCGTAAATGTTGTGTATCTAAATTTTCTTTTAATATTATATAATTTATATCCTGCAGATTTGAAATACAATTTAAGAGGGAGTCGCTGGGACTGCAAAGCCATTTTTTATTTGCGTATTCCCGATATTTTAAATATTCGTGCTCACTGTTTGATATTAAATCTTTTTTACATTCAACACAGCCCTTGAATACCTTTTTCTTGGCGCTTTTTACAAAATACCCACTTACGTACTGTAGGCCACCAATTACGCGTGGGTCATTTTTTTCTGCAAGGGGTGTGAATGTTATATCGGGAATATTACTTAGTTCGCAATTAATTTGCTCTTTGCCGTCCCCGCCTGTGATGAGTACTTCATGTAAAGTTTCACAATTGTCTATTTCACAATTAGCTCCAGGCGCATGGACGCTAGAGAGACTGTTTACGAGTAACGTCGTGAATGCTGCTTCAAATCGTTCTGGAGTAGGGTTTATGTTGCGGCATCCGTGGCTCCTTATGGACCCAAAAAAGTTTTCTATTGGGTCTTGATTCAGATGCCGCAGCCAAACTGATGATACACAATATTTTGTTTGTAATTTTTTTAATAATAATTCAATTCCTTCTAGCGTCCATACCCAATTATTCAATGTGGGAACGTGTTCATTGTTACAGGTTTTAGGATGAATAAATTTCATATCTTTCATAATCATTTTACTCTCCTTCCATGTTTTATGATGGATAGAAGTAGGCGTTGCAGGTCCTAGAAGAGGTTTTCCATGTTTCTTTCTTTTGCCAAAGCTTCCGTTGAGGGAATCGAAAAGGTTGTCGAAGAACAACAGGATGTCTGCAGTGTCTTTGGCTTCTTTAGGAAGTATACCCTTATCTGTGAAAAAATATAGTTTGTTAAATAATATTTTGTCTAATCTGCATAATGTAAAACTATAGTAAGTATTTAATATTTGCATTTCATTGTAATTGTCAGAAAAGAACTAGTGATAAAAGAATGTAAAGACGACATTAGGTACTGTTGACTTTTACCTGCTAGATAGCCCATATTCGATGCCACAGTTTGACTGAAAACTTGTGTAGCATTTTTGACCTTCATCCGGGGTATTTTGCTCGGGTCACAGTGGGCGTCTGTCAATTTGGGCACCAATCGGATTCCTTTGTACCCCGGGTTTTCTTTGTGTAAGGCCATGATGTGAGCCCATTTTGCCATTTTTACTTCGCCGTTTTTAATATATTTCAAATGTTTTGAAATCAAATTGTTTCGTATGCATTTTATCAGATGGGGTGGGTCATATAACGGTATGATTTCTTGGTTCTTAATAATAAAACTGTTATCTTGGGGCTCTTCTCCCTTTCTCAACAGGTTACCCCTTGTCTCTTGCAAAAGATATTTAATGCAGTTCACGTTATTTGTGCCTTGGTCGCACACAGTTGCTATCACAATAAGACCGGCATTTTGTAGCTCAGAAATTACTGATTTTAACTGCTTCGCAAGTTCAGGCCCCTTTGTTGCAGCTTGTGAAAAAGTGTATGCAACGGGTTGCTTATAGTTTTTTATTAAACCTCTTACCATAAAAACCTGCGCATGATCAGCATAATTAGGTTGTGTCTCTAGGCCATTTGTGACAAACCCACAAACTTTGTCCTTCCGTTCATTGTATGTCACATTAGGTTTGAGTGACATTTCATCAAACAGAACAATACATAATTTATGTTCTAACTTCATTTTTTCAGTTGTTTTCTTTATTTGCTGAATCATATTTTTGTTGATTCCTGGATTTATATCTGCCATATTTAGCAACTTCAGGAGAGTTTGGCGTGATGGCAAGATAAATATTTTTCTAAGAAATCTGTACCCTTTTGGGCTCTGTTTGAGGAAGGACAAGGCAATAATTTTTTCCTTTAAAGTAAAACGACGTCCTTTGCTGCCTTTTTTATGCTCTCTGAACTGTAATAATGTCAAAACTTTTGATGTGCTAGGTAATTCATCAAGTGTTTTTAAAAACTGTGGATTGGTCATTAGATTTTGTAGTGCCTGGATCTTTTTAGCCTGCTTTTTGACCTTATTGCGGCACTTACTAAGTCTTACTCCAACTAGCACCAGTTTTCTGTATAAAGCATGCTCTGATTGAGTTACAGCAACGCGTTTCACCCGCCTTTTAGTATCGAGAGTAGGTTTCTGGTTTTTGTGATGCTCTGTAATGAAATAAAACATATTAGTATTTTCTAATAAAAATATATATTTTAATTATTTTAAGTACTTATAAATAAAGCCGTTTAATTATTTTTAATGGAAAATATCATAAAATAAATGCCAAGATTGTTTACTAAATAAGAAAACTAAGGAAAATTTTCTTTACTTACCAAGATTTTTCTTAATTTGTACATCTTCCACAGCAATTGTAGCATGCATAGGCACAAATTCTCTGGATACTGTGTCACAACTGTGTGAAGTAATAGGTTCTGGAATGACAATTTAAATTACTTTTCATTAAGATAATCACATCACATAACATTTTTAACAGAAAAAGCACTTTGTAGCTTAAATTAATTAATTAGCTTTCATATGACTTCATTTAAAAAAACAAGACAAAATGGCAAACCGGGTCTTGGCTAGCCTCCATACAAAAAAGTTTGATCCCCTTTATTATGCCTTAATGGAACCAAGGATAATTTGAAAAAAAAAAGGATGTTTAATGCTGTTATGATTATATCTTCACTTACCAAGATTTTCCTTTGTTTCTATATCTTCTATGGTACTTTGAGTATGTGGCTTTGTGTACACTGAGTCCAAATGTGTAACAGGACCTGGAATGACAATTAATAAGTTATTTCAGCAAAGCAGCAATAACCCACAGAGGACTCTACATAATAGATTTTCCATTGTGTCTTATTAGTGCTGCTTGACAGTTAAGTTTGAACTGTCGTCATATTACTATGTAAAGCTACATTGGTTGTAGCCAGCAGTTGCAGAAGTAACCACTGGGTTTGAGGTATTAGGTGCAATTCCCAACTCGGGGCAATTTTGTTATTGGTTATCATCAAATATTATAGAATACCAGTTATGACGCCCGTGTCCAGCAGTGGAGGCATAATTAAGAGCTCATAATGGCACATGCAACATTTTGAAAAGTAACATTAATTTACCTTTTGATGTAGATGCTTCTGACATCTGAATGGGTCTCAACACTCTTTTTTCTGAGTTGAATTTTAAGGTAGATAATCCTGTAATAATAAAATTCTATTTGAAAAAGTAGTTTGTTAACTTTGTTTTAGTCACACCTTACTCAAAACTAATTTAATTTTCTTAACAATGAAGTAGCTGATGTCACTTTAGGGCCCTTAACCCTTTCTAAGCAAAAGATAACATTCATCCTTTGCTCTATTGTTGCATGAAAGATAGAAAGACGACCCACTGACCAGGCAAACCAATAAACACACTTTTGCTTTTATAATAATAAGGATTTAATATCGCCATCTGCCAATGTATTGTGTATGTATTATTATTTTTATTATAACTAACCTGGCATGTTTTCTGTTGGAACAGCTTCTTTGCTCAGCCGATTATTCCTGCAGCAATATTTTTGTTTGAAGTGTACACGACATACACGGCGATATTTGAAAATATGTTCATTTTCAAGTTGCAATATGTCACCACCAACGGAATAGACCCATGTATTAAAAAACTCCTTATCCTTAGCTGGGTTAGGGAATTTATGCAAAATCGCATCGGTATCTGAAATAATCGAAAAAGTAGGTAATCAGTGGAGTCTATGTATATGTGGCAGATTCTACCCACAGAGCTTTGTCATGAGGGTGCTGAAATGCTTGCATATCAGCCCCCCCCCCCGTATCGGAGTAGGGGGGAAAGGGCTCGGGGGCCCAAATAACGAAGCTTTTTGCGCAACGGCCTTTTATGAATAAAACACTTACCTAAGCTATTTAAGCATCCGGGGACGCAACACTTTCTGTTAGACATGATAGATAATAGGTCACAAACAAAAGTTAGGCAGAGTCCTGTCTCAAAAATTTTTTCCGATTTTAACAATCAACACAAGCACAAAATCAACACGGCCGGAGGAGCAGAGGCTCTACTCAACGGACTTAGGTGGAAAAAGCACTTTAGACTATTAAATCAAGAAAAATAGATGAACAAACAAGCACGAACGCGAACGAGCGGCAAATTTTGTTATGTTTGACATTTGTAGTGTTGCATACAAAAATAAATTCAGCCAATACGTCTTGAAATTGTTTTAGGTACTATTTAATTCGTTAGGAATGAGCTTTTATCTTAAAACAATATTTTCCCGTGGTATTGTGGTTTATTACATAGGTTTATTTATTTTGACGCTCATGAAAATTGATCACATTGAAGACCCAAATGGATGCTTTTTTTCACGCCATCTAGCGTACTGAGTAAGACTACGTATTCACAAATCATGAAGACCGCCATCTCTCAGAGAGTTTCGTAAAAGTAATACAATATTATGAAATCAAATTAAAATGTCAGTTGTATGTATTGGTAGGCAAATCTTTTGGAGTCCAACTTTATTTTGCATACTTATAGGAGAACGATTACTCGTTTGCTACTACTAAGATTGTCAACCCTGCTTTCTAATGTTGGTAGCACTGGGGTGCGTTCCAATTTGTCAATATTCACGTTCCATAAATCCTTTTAGTTTATTAAATATTGAATTTGTGACAACTAGTACTTGAGACAACGAGGACACTCTTCCCCTAAACGAAGCAAAATGAGTATGTAAAGAGCATAGCATTCTATCGCTCTCATTGCGACCACACATCGAGATAGCTTCAAAATTAACGATTCATTAATGACGTCCGCATCACACAAGGTTGGAACACCTGGGTTGGTAACAGAACCTATATAGTATGTAGATGATCACATGTCTGTATTTTAAGGTAGGGATTATATTGATTTAATTAAGCACTGGTTTATATTACAGATTAGGTGAGACTGATATATTCTGGCTAAGATGTCATGGATAGTGATTATTTATCTGTCGCAACCAGTATGCATGTTGTATAAACGTGTGGCGGCACCTACATCGCCACACGTGAACTACGCAACACACTGACGTCACGCAAAATCCTGCATCGCGCAAGCAGAGTTTATCGCGCAACTAGCATATATATATACAACATCCCGACATCAACCGTCGGGCAGTTGTCCACCAGACACGACATCCGTCTGGTCGGAGGGGATCCTCCCTTTTCTATGGAGGATGAGTGAACTTTACACCCTGTTCCTCATGCCTCCATAAACGTAAACAAAGCAAAAGGGGTATGTAAGAATCGTAGCAGGTGGCGTTCCATAGTTTCTGCCTACCGTGGGAAAAAGGCTTGGGCTTATGTAAGTATGTGATTGAAGACACCACAATATATTAAAATAACAGCCACATTTTTACTGCCTCGTTGGTCTAGTGATAGCAAGCATTACTGTTGAGCATGAGGTCCTGGAATCAATTCCCAGGTCAGGTAAAGTGTTATTGGGTTTTCCATCTGGAATCTCTCAGTCACAGTCCGAAGTTCGGATTTGAACCCAGTCAATGGCAACTCGTGCGACCAATAGAGCAGTGGTGGCCCACTGGTAACGGTCCCGACTTATGAATTGTATATCGTGGGTTGCAACCCAAGTAGGCACATTTCTTTCAAAACATCGTGATGAAACCGGTATGTCCTAAAACCACCGGTGTTTTCGAAGACATGTGAAATCTACCAACCCGCACTGGGCCTGCGTGGTATATTACAGCCCACTCCCTCTCGATGAGAGAAGGTCTGTGTCCCAGCAGTGAGAACATTATAGGCTGATTATGCAATGGCAATTAGGGTGGTTATGTTAACATTAGTGACAGGATCAGCCTCCCATTGGACGTAAGTGGCATATCGAGTTTCACAGAAGCATAAGCATACAGTTATTAGCCTATAATGTTCCCGCTGCTGGGACACAGGCCTCCTCTCTGCGAGAGGGAGTGGGCCTTAATCCACCACGCGGGCCCAGAGTGTGTTGGCAGATGTCACATGTCTTCGAATTTTTGTTCTAAGACATACCGGTTTCTTCACGATGTTTTCCTTCACCGTTTCGAGAGCAGTGGTGATGAAATAATTAACACAAAGTAGAGCGGCTTCGATCCTTCGACCTACAACTCGTAAATCGCGGCCGTTACCCAGTGGTAATGAAAAATGAGAACAGTGGTGACCCAGTGATCACCACTGTTCTCATTTTTCATTACCATGTAAGACTCTGACAACACCTAAACCGCGGTCACTGTCAGATTGCATAGAAAAGAAAGAGAAGCGCGATGACACAACGCTTGCAAAATATGAAGCAATTATCTATTTACTCAAAATTAAGTTCAGTAATCGAAAATAAAAAACAACCAAGTTCTGCATTAAAATAAGACGTTCTTGTTATTAATTTAATACGTAACGTATGTTGATATTTATACTGATATTTTGGATTAGCGTTTGTTTGTATCGAGATTTTTTTTTCAAAACGTGTTTTGTTAACAATCTAGTTCTGGGAAATATGTTCAAAATTAACATATATTTTTTCCACTACCACAAACTATACAGATTTGGCAATTTTTTTCTTAAGAGAAGCCTATTTTGGTCAATTGGGTCTTGTCAGCGCCTTAATATATTTGTTCTCCTCTACTCGAGTGAAACGGAAACCCCCCTTTGTCGAGCTCAGTCGAGCCTTATATTACGTCATACTTTAAATACTAGACGGTTTGAATTACCCTCAAGAGTATCTCAATAGAGAGGAGCCTACAGAAATAAGATACCAACACAAACGCTATTTCTATTGGTTGGCACAATCTAAGTTTAGTCTTTTGGTATATTCAATGGGTTTCTTTTAATTGAGATTAAAAGGAAGTGTTGATTTCATGATAACGTACACAAACTTGAAACCAAGGCCGTCAAAAAGCACGTAGGGTTTATGTCGTCAGAGTCGCGGGAAGCACCTAAATGAGGGGTGCATGGAAACGGAAATTATGGCTGAAGAATGGGATGGCCTTTACCCAGCAGTGGGTGATTCTGGGCTTAAATGTTGATGGTGATAAACTCATGCCTTTTTAGGATTTTGTAGTAAACAAGGAACTCTTATTTTTTCGCCATGTCCGTCTGTCTATCTGTCTGTCTGTCTGTCCCCGCTGTAGCTCTGAGATCCTTAGTACTAGAAAGCTGTAATTTGGCATAGGTATACATATTAATCACTCCGACAAAGTCATAAAAAAAATATTGAAAAAATATTTGTTTTAGGGTACCTCCCTTGCACGTAATGTAGGGATGACATTTTTTTTCAAAAATATTGCGGGTCTATGAACACTAATTTTCGAATCAAGGATCGGCTTGCGTAATATTATTAACAAGTAATAGTCGACCAACATAATTGTGCAGTTGTAGAATTGACCGTGACATATATCGATATAAGGAAACATGTTTTTCAACTACAATGTTAAGTTTGTTTTTGGGATAAATTCATACCAACCTCCCAACTACGGAATTTTTCATTATGCGTGGTCCGACAAACATATGGCCGGCTTTTTTTAACCTAGAGAACACGCGAGATTAATCCATACAGAATTCACTGCCAAAAAAAAGTTTTGGAACATACATAACTAAAAATCTAATTTCAAACTCATCATTCCAAAATTACATCCATAAATTGAATTGTGATTTTTAAATATTCACACGCTCAGAGGACGAGTGCGGCTAAAATGAACCACAGGCAATTTTACACCACATTTTCAAGTAACGACCGTCGACATAAATGAACATAAAGAATACATTATATTCACTACGCAGAGCAATCGTTACTACAATTTGTTTTCTCCTACGAAATCGTTCCCAGCTGCCAAATATAAAAAGTTCGCAAAACTTTTCGGATCAATAGAATATCTGGTATGCAGAGTACAGGGACCAACAGATTTGCTGAAAACTTTTATATTCCCGTTTGAGTAGAACTTTATGAAAAGTAAAATACTTTGCATGTAGTGTTCTATTGGGGAGAAATATTCAAGTTTAGTGAATTAGTTGGTTGAAATCCGGAGTTCCGTAGTTCCGGGATAGTTTGCCGGTAGGGTTAAGTTAACGTCTGGCCGTCAATTCGGCGTGTGATAGGGATTATGTTTGACACGAGGATTCTCGGGTGGTTCGTCGTAAGACGTCTAATTGTACTGACATGAGCAGTACTCCACAGTTGATGGTTTACGTGGAAATACGTGGGTTCGTCTAAAATGGGTATATTGGAAAACAATTTTGTTAATTGAATGTATTGTTTATGTTCCGACGTGAGATTAATATTCTGATTGATGTGTATTTAATGCGAATACTTATAAAAAGAAAAAAAAATTAAGTGTCTGTTTGTAATGTGAAAATAACAGTTTTTTATTGAATATATGAAAGTATATATGGTACTGTAGTGTGGTGGACGTACTACATTAATAAATAATATTCCTTTTTGATAACTGTTAATTTTTTTTTTTTTTTATTCTATACACATTCGTTTGAGTTCATTCAAGACTGTCTCTGTAACAATTCATCATTTTAAATCTATCTTCCTATTTTAAATATTTTATTTTTATCAAGTTGCCAGTGTATATAATATAGAACCTCTACAGTACTTATAACAAAAACATAACCCTTCATTGGCAGTCGGGTAAAAAACAATTTTTATTTTTTTTGTCCGTTGTCTGTCTGTTTGTTTGTTCCGGCTAATCTCCGAAACGGCTGGACCGATTTTTACGGGACTTTCACTAGCAAATAGCTTAAGGGTTAGGGTTTAGCTTAAGGTTTTTTTAAGAAAATAGCCACGCGGGTGAAGCCGCGAGCAGCAGCTATTTCTTCAATAAATAATGTGAAGATTGTTTTCACTGTTCAAGCACTTTCAAGAACATCATAAATTAACTTAACAACTAGAGCCAAAGCACCATTAAACGAATTAACAGCTATACAAAGACGACAGTCATACATTTTCTAGGCGTGATAAAGTTAAATGTCTCCATTAATTTGTCTGGATAAAAGAGACACAAACGCACTCCGTGTTTCTTGAACCTTTGCCAGCAGTTGTTTAGGCCATGTACTCGTAGTTGGCTAATATCGTCATATTCAGTAGTTTAAAGCCAGGAATACACAGTCCTGCCAATGACAAGAATGCAAGTGCATTATGACATTCACCATTTTATTTATTTTTATATTATTTATTATTTAAGGAACAAAACAAAATATAAATAGAAACAACAGGTTTTTTTGGATGTTGAAAAAGTTTCGAGCAATTTGAATACTGGCTAAATAACAATTAACGCTTAGTAAAAATAACATACTTTATATAACAACATTGTCAGGAAGTAAGTAAAATAACAACAAAAAGCGGCCAAGTGCAAGTCGATCTCGCTCACGATTCCGTACCAACCTTACAATTATTTTATTTTGATTACTAGCCGTGCCTCGCGGTTTCTCCCGCGTAAGTCTCGATCACGTGGGCATATCAGGATTAAAAGTATCCTATATCCTTATCCAAGTCATGGTTTACCAATCTACCAAGTTTCATCCAAATCCGTTTAACCGTTTTAGCGTGAAAGCTTAACCAACAAACAAATTACGAAGGATATTCGAGATATGTACTCGTATATATATTATAAATCCTCACCATATCTATTACATTATATATCTAAGGATAAGGATAGATATTTATTTATTATTTATTTATTTAATACTTTAAGCACACAAATGTACAGAGGCGGACTTAATGCCGTAGGCATTTTCTACCAGTCAACCTTTGGGTGATGCACAAACAAACAGTGGTAGGTGCAATAGCGAAAACTATGGAATAAATATTTATTTAAATATAAGGATTTACATACATATACCTATAAAAACTTTAAATATATACCTAATTATACATAAATATAAGACCTAATAAATACACATAAATACACGAATATACTAAAACAGATGAGACAAACAATGGGAAAACATTACCATTGTGATGATACTGCCAGCTTCTTACGAATATGCTCGCGAACTTTGAATTTAAAGGATAATTGGTTGGTTGCCATCCTGATTTCCTGGGGGAGCGCATTCCACAGAGAGATAGACTGAACGAAGAAGGAAGAGTGAATGAAGTCAGTGCGGTGAGTGGTACATTGAAGAAGACGATTGTGTGATGAACGTAGGTTTCTACTGTGGTTCGCGCAAATGTACTGAAAGTGGGGGGCCAGATAACTAGGGGAAGAGGGCGAGTCAAGAAATGAAAACAATGTGGTCAGCGCCCTTTGCTCTCTGCGCTGACGTATGGGCAACCACTTTAGAAGCGACCGATGCGCAGAGACATGATCATATTTACGCAGATTGAAAATGAATCGAATGCAGTTATTGAGAAGACGGTCAAGATATGGTAAGGATAAGGATTTGCTGTTATCGTAGTACACATTCCGTGAAAATTTCAAGTGTCTACCTAGTCCAAAAGGTATAGAAGACAGCCCTGTGACAGACAGATGGACGCACGGACAGCGGAGCCTTAGTAATAGGATTCCGGTGGCAACCTTTGGGTGCGGTACCCTAAAAAGTGCAATACGACGACGACTGGGCGGGTCAGGCAGCCCGGCGACGCTAATTACTACTTGAATGAAAAAAATCATTGAATATATGAAAGTATATATGGTACTGTAGTGTGGTGGACGTACTACATTAATAAATAATATTTCTTTTTGATAACTGTTAATTTTTTTTTTTTTTTAATTCTGTACACATTCGTTTGTGAGTTCATTCAAGACTGTCTCTGTAACAATTCATCATTTCAAATCTATCTTCCTATTTTAAATATTTTATTTTGATCCTCTTTGAAAATGCATCATTCTGTTGAAAACAACAGAATGATGCATTTTCAAAGAGGATCAAAGAATAAAATTAGAAGGTGTCATTGTACAATGGCACGCGACTTGCGTGCCTTTTCGCAAGTTCCTGACACATTGTATATTCTTAGCTTTGTACACACGGCTACATATAAAGCTATACATTTCCAGTATAAGCTGAGGTCATCATAAACTGGAAATGTGTAGCTTGATATGTAGCCGTGAGTCATGCAGTTTCTTCCGTAACCATTGTCCTATGCGAGGGATAAATTCCATGCAATGCGCAGAGATGCGAAACTATGTCGAGACCACAGCACATACAGGGTGTCGGGTAATTAATGAATAACCTTGAACCCATGGTGTGGGGTACCGTTCGATAGGCCGTTCAAAAATATTGCGGGACTGTAAACATCACTTTTTGATTCAAGGATCGGCTTGCTTAATAAAAAGCATTGAAGTGCTAATATTTGTTAGAGTCAAGTGCCACCTGCCAGCTAAATAGTTGTTTATGGAGATGTGGAAAAAATCATGGCAGTAGTACATAATAATGAAATTAAAAGGAAATCTATCACAGCTAAGTGAACTTTACAAGTTAACGAGTAATAGTCGACCAACTTAAATTTGTAATTGGAGAATTGATTGTGGCATATATCGTTGTATGAGAGAAGTTTTTGGGATAAATTCATACCAACTTCCCAACTACGGAACCCTTCATTGTGCGTGGTCCGACGCGAACTTGGCCGGTTTTTCAGGTATGTTAAGGTTGGTTATCAGTCTTACCGGATGCAGCTGAACACCAGTATTTTACATAGAGCGACTGTGTATCTGACCTCCACAACCCAGTTATTGGGTAACACAATAACAAAAAAAAACATGTATATCCATTAAGAGCCGGTCACCCTGTATAACTATAGTTTACCACAAAAAATACGATTAGTTGCTATTATTTTCTGTGCCTGAGACATTTTTAATATGGTAAAAGAAACTTATTTTTCAATAAGAAATTACAAAGACTCCACTTACTTGAAGACATTTTTCACGTTGATTCACCTCCGCAAAATTCTCTCAATTGAATGCTCGCAAATAAATGAAGAAAACTTTATTCGTTAAGCGTTTTAGGTTTACACATTAAGACGCTGACAAGAGGCAAATGGCCAAAGTAGGCTTTTCTGTTAATTCTGCACATATTTCTCAGAACTTGGTTGTTACCAAAAGACGTTTTAAACAAAAATATCGATACTAATTAATGGTAAACTAACCTTTTATCTTGAGTTCCAATTCAAAATGTCTGTGTTAATATTACCGTACTTTACGTATTTAATTAATAACAAGGACGTCTTATTTGAATGCAGAACTTTGTTGTTTTTTTTTTCGATTACTCAACTCAATTTTGAGTTAATAGATAATTGCTTGCTTGCTATTGCTATGTTAATTTTGAACATATTTCCCAGAACTTGGTTGTTTTCCAAAACACGTTTTGGAAAAACATCTTGATACAAACTAACGTTAAACTATCCTCTTACCTTGAGTTCTAATCCAAAATATCTGTATTAAATATCAACATACGCTACGTATTTAATTAATATCAAGAACGTCTTATTTGAATGCAGAACTTGGTTGTTTTTTTTATTTTCGATTACTCAACTCAATTTTGAGTTAATAGATAATTGCTTCATATTTTGCAATCAATTACAAGCGTTGTCATGGCGCTTCTTTTTCTTTTCTATACAGTCTGACAGTGACCGCGGTTTAGCTGTTGTCAGCGTCTTAACAAAAGAAACGAAGATAGCTGCAAAATTAGAATACTGTGGGGCAGTTGTCAATGCCCAACACAAAATACACTATGAAACATTTGTCCAAAACTATCTTAGCCATAGTAAATTAAGAATTACGTACACGTTACTAACTACTGTTAATCGTGATGCTTATTTCTCTACCGTGACTGCTGACTGAAAACGTATGGCATAATTTGGTGTTTTTTTTTTTTTTTTTGTTTTAGCAAATACAGGTGCAAATCCACCAACCCGCACTGGGTCCGCGTGGTGGATTGTGGCCCACTGTCCCTCACAGAGAGAAGGCTTGTGTCCCAGCAGTAGGAACGTTATAGGCTGATTATATGTATGCTACAGTTGCAACATTCTTATAAATTACTGTCGTTTTTTTCCATAATTATATTTTATCCTTCTTATATAGTATATCATCATCTGCCTGCGTTTATCTTAACTATGTTAGGGTCAGCTTCCAGTCTAAACGGATATAGCTGAATACCAGTATTTTACATGAAGCGACTGCTTATATGACCTACCCAACCTCCAACCTCCTCCTGTTATACATATGTATACCATAGTCTGACTACCAGTCTTACCAAGGGGTATCGTATATACGATACCCCTTGGTAAGACTGGTAGTCAGACTTTCGGGCATCTGCCGACCCGTAACGACTGTCAAAGATCCACGAATAACAGCCAAGCCCAACGGCTTAACGTGTTTATCGAGGCACGGAGGGGTCTCGGTATGTAAAGATGATCACCCATCCACGGGCCAACCGCGGCAAGCGTAACTTAACATGATTGATCGACCGGCTCGATCGAGCGGCTGCTATTACTTAATATATATATACGTATATATTGACTGCCTCGTTTGTCGCAAGCGATACTGCGGACGATGAAGTCCTGGGTTCGACTTCCAGGTCGGACAAAGTGTTATTGGGATTTTCCATAGGAAATTTCTCAGTAGCAGCCCGGAGTCTGGATTTGTGCCCGGTTGATGGCAATAGGCTCGCCCCCTATTACTTGGGACTTAAACATAACTAATAATAATAATATTTTATATGTAAATAACGGAATAATGATAATAATAATATACAATAATAATAAAAATCGTTTATTCTCTCGCCACAATATAACAAAAAAACAGAGCAAACACTGTTGTATGAATACATATTTGTTATTTAATATTGTGGGAAGCTGGAGCCTAAACTAGGCTCGAGGTCTGCATTTCAGGACACCAGAATCTCCGCCATTTACATTAAGTCTATTATGTACTTGTACACCGACCGTGAGGAAACACTATATAATATCACGCCAAGAAAAAGAGATTTTGTGACTCAAAAACAAGGAAAAAGAAATTGATACAGGAATTGAGTCACTAAAATTTGTTACAGTCAGGGATTTAATATGTTAGTATTTGGCCATGGAAGTGTGTGTATGTATGTATATGTGTCTAAGAGATAGGGGGTGTGTTTGTGTGTGTGATGTATGTTTGGTCGCGTGTATGGAGCTAGCAGTGTGTGTGTTGTTTGGATTTCGGCAAAAAGAAATTAACAACACCAGACGCTGCTAAATTACACCATTGAGGTAAATAATTCTTCAGTATCTTCATAATTTATGTTTTGCAGGAAAGCAGTTAACTGGCGAAATGTGGGTGTACTATTTATTATGTACACCTTTGCCTAACCATTCGGAGATTATATAGGCGTGATGTATATATATATAATATAAACATTTTACAACACAAATTATCATTTTTTTATACAAATTTTCACATTTATAAAATTTGAAAAAATAAATATAAATGTGTTAGTTTGGATGTTTGTTACTCAACCACGCAAAAACAGCTTAAGACGCTGACAACACCTAAACCGCGGTCACTGTCAGATTGCATAGAAAGGAAAGAAAAGCGCGATGACACAACGTTTGTAATTTATTGCAAAATATGAAGCAATTATCTATTTACTCAAAACTGAGTTGAGTAATCGAAAATAAAAAAACAACAAAGTTCTGCATTCAAATAAGACGTTCTTGATATTAACTAAATACGTAACGTATGTTGATATTTAACACAGATATTTTGGATTAGAACTCAAGGTAAGAGGATAGTTTAACGTTAGTTTGTTTAGAGATGTTTTTCCAAAACGTATTTTGGAAAAAAAACAAGTTCTGGGAAATATGTTCAAAATTAACATATATTTTTTCCGCTACCACAAACTATACAGATTTGGCAATTTTTTTTTCTTAAGACAAGACTATTTTGGTCATTTGCGTCTTGTCAGCACCTTAACGGATTTGGATGACATTTATCCCACTGATAGTTTATAACCTGGATTAACACATAGGACACGTTTTATTCCGGTGATAGGTTCCTGTGGGATAATTTTCGACATCCACGCGCTCGAAGCCGCTTGCAAAACATAGTTTTGAAATATTTTTTTCATAATTTTTAGGAACTATATGGCGCCAGCATTTCGTAGCTGACCAATCCCTTAGAAGAAATGCTGAAACAAACTCAGAGGTCATGAGTTATGGGTCACTTTTAAAGTCCAAATATTATGATGTCGTGAGTCTAACAATTCAGGGCTCTTTCAAGAAAGAACCTTTTGAAAAAAGAGCCATTTCAGCTTTGAGCATATAGGCATTATCTAGCTCGTTTTAACATTCACAACAACCTCCTCAGCTACTATTACCCACATATATTATGCAAAATTTCCCGCATCGCATACTCACATACAGCTCACGTAGGACGGCGCTCAGAGAAGCAATTCTGCTAATGCAGGCTTTAGCTACAGAATCTAGTTACAATGATGTTCTATTGTGATGCCTAGACCACTTAATGTCAGATGTGAAATCTCAACTGCTTGTGTGTTAAGTTTGAGATGATTTATCGTGTATTGGTTCATTGTGGTGTATTGGGATTGGGACATCAAGAGAGATTTATGATGTAATGTTCGATTCAGTGGGTGTCCATGTTCAAGTGATAGGAGTTATTGAGCTTTGGTCGTAAACCGTATGAGATTAAAGTAGAAAATGGATAGATTTTTCAGTGGTGTGAGTTTTATTTTGTGCGGATTTCGTGAATATTTTTGTTTAATGAAATGAGCTGTCTCATATTACTTTTTTGTTAGCCTAATGTGTGTCCCACTACTGGGCAAAGCTCTCCCCTTTTTTCTTCCAAACTACTCTATTTTGTGCAATCTCTGGCCATGTTGGCCCCGAAATATCAATAAAACTTTTTATATTTTATAAAAACATATCCTTTAAGTAGACACACATCAAGCTATACATTTCCAGTTTACGCTAACCTCGCATAGTACGGAAGTCCTATACAATGCGAGATCAGCTTAAACTGGAAATGTATAGCATGATGTGTAGCCGTGTGTACCTACCATAAATTTCCTGCTATCGAAAGCACAATTCGCTTTTATTTACTATTTTATATATAGTCAATCATTTTTATAAGTTGGGTGCTATAAAATATTATGTTTTAGCTTATAGAAGATAGTGATTCATATGCAACATTAACTTGGCATCCGCGCGGGGTCAGATTGCTATCAGAGACCCATAGAAGGGCGGTCCAAAATCCCCCTGCTTACGCTTATAGTTTTATTGCTCATAGACCTGGCTATGAGGGTAATCATTTCGTTGAAGAGATATTTTACGTTGATGATTTGGGAAGATTTAAAAATCTATGTTTTGTTATGTTAAAATACCCCTACTAAAGACACTTTTCGATGTCGTTAATTAAACATTGTTGTGAAGTAAACAGTAAATAACACCCAATTATTGTCTGCGTAGAAATATCAATTTGAACCTCAATGTCGGTAAATATTATTTACCCAAATAATATTTACCGACTGCCTCGTTGGTCTAGTGTCAATCAATCAATCAAAAATCATTTATTCAAACTAGGATGAGAATCAACGCTTTTCGAACGTCAAAATTACATAAGATAGTCCCCCAAAAACGCCCGCCCTTCACCACTTCCTAGTGCTTTAGCTGGGAAGAAGAAGTGGTGGAACAAACTCCCAAGTAGCACACCTGTCTATTTAGTTATATAAACTTGATTCTATACAAATCGTATGCAAAGTAATTAACACTACGAAACACAAAACATTAAATTTAATTACTTTCCATAATGTTAGCTAGTACACACGGGTACACATCAAGCTATACATTTCCAGTATAAGCTAATCTCGCATTGTATAGGATTTCCGTACAATGCGATGTTAGCGTAAACTGGAAATGTATAGCTGGATGTGTAGCCGTGTGTACTTGCAAATATATCAACAAAAAAAAAAAGCGATTACTGTTACACACGAGGTCCTGGGTTTGATTCCCGAGTCGGACAAAGTGTTATAGGGTTTTCCATCTGGAATTTCTCCCAATATATCAACAAAACAAAAAAAAGCGATTACTGTTACACACGAGGTTCTGGGTTGGATTCCCGAGTCGGACAAAGTGTTATAGGGTTTTCCATCTGGAATTTCTCAGTAGCAGCCCGGAGTCTGGATTTGTTTGTGAGCCCGGTTGATGGCAATAGACTCGACCCCTATTACATGGGACCTGAACATAACTGGAGAAATGTGGGTGTACTATAGATACACCTCTGCTTAACCCTCCGGGGAATACAGGTTTGATGTTATGTTTTGTTATTATTTACCCAAAAGGTAAATATATTTACTAAATAAAGGTAAGAATTACCTAAAGGACCTCTACGTATTATTTTGATTGTGGCATGTCTTTATAAGAAATCCAGGTAACACAGTAGAGGGGCTCATGGCCAAATAATAACAGCCACACGGGTCAGTCGAAGGTTAAGCTACGCCTGCTGCGGTCGGTTCGTGGATTGATGACCATCCATTACATACCTAGACCCCTCCGTGTCTCGGAAAGCAAGATAAGCCGCTCGTTCCGGCTGACATTCGTGGATCTTTGACAGTCGTTACGGGTCGTCAGAAGCCCGAAAGTCTGACTACCAGTCGTACCAAGGAGATTACCAGTAACTGGGTTGTGGAGGTCTTAAAGGCAGTCGCTTCGTGTAAAAGCAGCTGAATACTAGTGGTATTCAGCTGCTTCTTGCTTGCGACTTCGTTAGACTGCAAGCTAAACCCAGCATAGTTGGAAAAAAGCTAGGCAGGTTACATAATCAGCCTATAATGTTCCCACTGCTGGGACACAGGCCTCCTCTCTGCAAGAGGGAGTGGGCCGTAATCCACCACGCGGGCCCAGTGCGGGTTGGTAGATGTCACATGTCTTCGAATTTTTGGTTCTAGGACATGCCGGTTTCCTTACGATGTTTTCCTTCACCGTTTTTGAGAGCAGTGGTGATGAAATAATTTACACAAAGTAAAGCCTGTCCGGGTTCGAACCTACGACGTACAACTCGTAAGTCGCGGCCGTTACCACTGGGCCACCACTGCTCTCAGGCAGGCAGGTTGATTGAGGTAAATAGCATAATAGGTAACTATTTAAAAAAAAATAAGATAGTAAAAAACTATTAACTTTTTGAAAAATTAATTTCTGTAGAAAATTCCACAAACTCCAAACAAAATAAGTCCTAAATACAACATACGGTTGGAACCACCAACAGTTTATTACCAAACAATATTTTATGGGCGCCACGTAAACAAACAATACATGCATGAAATCTTATTATGTCAAGTAAAAATCACTCCCAGTCGATTACACAGTAACGTTAGGTATATTATATTAGAAAATTAATGTTTGGAAGTTCGGAAAATTAGTTTTTTTGAAAATGATTGAAAAATTAATCTTTGGTGAAAACGATGTGCGAAACGAAACGAAGCTTTTTGCGGAGTAGGTACTAAATCATGGCAACAAATAATGTAGGTTTGACAATAATATTTTTTTTTATAAAATAAATTATTTAAAAAACAAATAACCCGACTGCAAAAACACATAACTGAAAAGGGAAAACAAGCATTATAATCTATCGAATTTTAGTATCGCAGGCGGGGACAATCAAGTTACACCAAATTTCATGTTATTCGTTTGCTATATATAAATAATAAATAGCCTATGTCACTCCCACAATTAAGACGAATCGAAGGACACCTCATACGTTAAAATCCATGTAGCATTTTAGGCCACAGAGCGTGCCAAAGAAATAGACATACATACATATTCTCGAAAAACACTACCCTCCTTCTGGGGCAGTCGGGTAAAAATTGGATTTTAGAAAGGCCATATTTATTTCTTTTTTTTTCACTGGCAGTGCACAGAAATTGCTTATTTGCAATAATTCATCTTTACCATGTGCTTCCCAAGACAGACTATTTTGACATATCAGGATCATCCCTACTCATAGTTGAGTAATATGTCACTTTACGGGCGATTAAAAGAGTTCACCAAGCATCTTTCTGTCTGCTAAGCCTTACGCTTAACAGAGAAAAGGATGCCATTTTCACCTTTGTACAGATACCTACATTTGTCTGTAATTGAGCACATGTTCAGCAGTGAATGTATACCTACTGATAATAGTAATGTTGAATTAATTAAAAATTGTGAAACGTACAAGACCAGAATGGCAAGGCAATTAAGGCACTGACAAGAGGCAAATGACTAAAATAGGCTTGTCTTAAGATAAAAAATTGCCAAATCTGTACAGTTTGTGGTAGCGGAAAAAATATATGTTAATTTTGAACATATTTCTCAGAATTTATTTGTTATCAAAACACGTTTTGAAAAAAAAAACTCGATACAAACTAACGTTAAACTAACCTCTTACCTTGAGTTTCAATCCAAAGTATCTGTATTAAAATTAAATATCAACACACGTTATGTATTTAATTAATAACAAGAACGTCTTATTTGAATGCAGAACTTGGTTGTTTTTTTTTTTATTTCGATTACTCAACTCAATTTTGAGTAAATTGATAATTGCTTCATATTTTGCAATAAATTACAAGCGTTGTGTCATCGCGCTTCTCATTCTTTTCTATGCAATCTGACAGTGACCGCGGTTTCGACGATGTCAGCGTCATAACTCGTCACAGATAAAATAGAATTAGATACTAAGCGAAAATTGTTCCTTTAATCTTATAATTTTAAACACGAAGAAGAAAAAAATGAGGAACCATATAATCCGACAAAGTATTCGAATTAGTAAACATTTTTATTTCCCGAAACGAAAACTATTTCCTCGCGTTAGAAAAGAGTTTATCCCAAACTGGAAAAATGGAGCTAATAAAATTTCATTCACCAATTCCATTGAATATTTAAAGTTCTCCAAGCTGCCGAATGTGGCAGCGTTTGTATATGGGTACACAACCCTAATCCCGTCTAAAAAAACGGGGAAATTGAGATATAAAACTGCGAGATAAAGGGCCTGCCTGACAACGGACGCCCGAGGGCAGAAGCCGCGCTGTTTTTCAACAATTTAAAATGTGTTCGCAAAAGTTTCGGTATTTAATTTATGGGCACTCCCTTAAAAGGTAGCGATGCCGTGTTTTACGTTGTTTTAGGGTGAATTGTTGACTGGTTTTCACAACCTTTTTTTCTCGAGGGATGTGAATTTTTCCCAAGTTTGTATCAAAGGTCGTGCACATTAATTTTGGGAGAAAACTTAAGATGACCGCCTCATTGGTAAGATAGACGCAAGCGCAACAGTGTGGGGTTTGTGTTTGTATATTCGACCGCGTAATTATTTTACCACCTTGATTGAATGTCACTTGCACGTAGGGTTGCCAACTTTTTGTACAGTCGCTAGCACATCAAGTTACCGCAAACTGTTTTTCTCTAAATGATTTTAAACCTTAAAATGTTGATGGTTAATTTCAAAATCGAATGAGCAAATTTGACAATTTGTGGAAATGTGTTGGCGATTGTACAAGAAATAAAGCATATAAGTCAGAAAGGGAAAATAGAAAGTATTTCTGAAATTTGTTTAACATTTTATGTATTATTTTAATAATAATACATAAAATAATTAATAATAATAAGCTAAAATACTGCGCCCTTGCCCCGTCGCATGCATCATGTTCTACGCAGTAGGTGTAACTTTTTATTTGTAGCTCTAGTTAGGACGCTGACAACACCTAAACCGCGGACACTGTCAGATTGCATAGAAAAGAAAGAGAAGCGCGAAGACACGCTTGTAATTTATTGCAAAATATGAAGCAATTATCTAATTATGAAGAAATCGAAAATAAAAAACAACTAAGTTCTGCATTCAAATAAGACGTTCTTGTTATTAATTAAATATGTAACGTATGTTGACATTTAATAGAGATATTTTGGATTAGAACTCAAGGTAAGAGGTTAGTTTAACGTTAGTTTGTATCGAGATTTTTTTTCAAAGCGTGTTTTGGTAAAAACCAAGTTCTGAGAAATATGTTCAAAATTAACATATATTTTTTCCGCTACCACAAACTAAACAGATTTGGCAATTATTTTTCATAACAGAAGCCTATTTTGGTCAAATGGGTCGTGTCAGCGCCTTAACAGTGAAAACAGTATATTCGTATACTTTATTTTTGTCAAACAGTAAACAGTATTTTACAGTGTAAAATAGTATAATACTGTTTTTATCAGTATGCTTGGCCACCCTAATTGTACGTCATGAAACGCCAAGATCTACTTGTCTGTGTGACAGGTAGATATTTGCAACATAATAGCCTTTAATAACAATCTTACAAGTTATATTTCATATTTTTTTCTTCTTAATACTACAGAAATGCTTCGATTAAAATATATATATTTTTCTTATTCGACTCTGGTTCCTTGATTGTCTTGCTTTCAGCATAGGCCTCCCCAATTGTTCCCCACAAGCATCGATCTCTTGCTTTCCTCATCCTTGTCGTCCTTGCCGGATTTTGATATTCATCTTCCCTTCTACGATACTGTCTGCCTTTTCTTCTTGTTTTATAATTAGGACACAATTCTGTCATTTCTTTGGCAGATTTCTGTCTTACTTCTTATTAGATGGCCTGCCCATTTCCATTTCAATTGTTTAATTTGGTATTTTACATCAATAATTTGGGTTTGTTTCCTCATTGTTATTAATCGTAATTTGTCCTTTAATTTTAGGTCGAGTATACTTCTTTCCATTATCCGGCAGGTTTCTAGCACTTTTATCTTTCTTTGGGCAGCTCCATGTCTGACAACCATATGTCATGCTAGAATACATGTGTTAAATATTTTCTTTTTTGATTTTATTTGTACATTCGATTTTCTCATTACTTATTTTAAAACCCAATAATTTCTTTTGTTGTGGGATCTATTATGTGGGAGATATTATTTGACCAAGATAAGTATAGGTACTCATTTACATATTGCAGTTCAATAACGTTGTTAGGTTTTATTGGGATGTTATTGCTTGTCATCAACTTGTATTTATTGATAATGCCACCTTAGGAAGTTTCAATTACCTGGGAGTTATTTTCAAAACTGGTAGACCAATTACGAAGTCGACTATACTTGGGATGCAGGTGTGTTCTTATGACGAGTTATAATCCTGGACTTCTTTCGGATATAAATAACTCCCTGTCAGTTTGCTAAGGGATGGAATATGATCAAAAAAAATCCTTTTTTGATCATATTTCTTTTTTCCAAACATGCTAATGACAGGAAAGAAAAGAAAGAAAGTACGTTTATTTGCGGTAAAAATGACGCAAAGAAAGAACACAAATACGAAATGAACAAGTTGGGCGAAAATATGCGTCACATCCACGCAAAACGGCCAGCGCTTAGCATAATGCTACGACCCTATTCGAGGCAGAACTCCAGCGCTTGTTTTAAGCGAAAGCCGGCGTTGACGTGATGACATCGAAATTTTTAATTCAAATAAGAAGAGGCCAGCTGATACTGGCTTTAGTATCACCGACGTGCGGCGGAAGAATTACCTGTTCTTGAAAACATGAAAATGATTAATTTTTTTATGTTCCAAACAAGGATTTGAATGTAATAAAAAATAATAAAAGTCCTCCAGACCGAATTTCGGCCATGGTGACCAATCTCAGCGAAGACCAGCTTTTGGCGCGAAAGATATTATAGCGCTCAAATGTGTGACACAGGCGCTTTCTCTCTTCCGTCACTCTCATAGTCCGACGGGACGGCAATCCGACACATCCAAAGAGAGATCAAACGCAGTTATCAAACCGCCAACTTCCAAACTCTGGGCTGTTACAAAGAAATTCCTAATGGAAAAACCCAATAACACTACCCGACCCGGAAATCGAACCCAGGACCAGGCAGTCGCGCTTGCAACCACGGGACCAACGGTGCAGTAAAGTAAATAATATACAATTACAAGTTTACATTCAACCACATTAATGCCACTCACGCCTGAACCACAGCAACCCAACCCAGTAAATGGTTCACCAAACCCTCGAGAATGTATTCAAGTGTGTATGTGGCACGTCTCCAACATAATTGCTTCAATAGTGTCCGTCTGTCTTACCACTGCTTACCCAAACATGTTACTCAACGCAGCCTTGATTCAGAGAACTAGGTTATTCCGACGCTGCTATTCAATGTGTATTTACAGGTGAATAGTATCGATTACTCAAGTGTTAACAGTTCTATATCATTCTACAGGGTCAAATTTAATTAGCTAGCCAAAATCCACAGACGTCATGGGTCAATTAATTTTTCTTTAATAACTTTAAAACTAATAATAACTTAGATAATATACTATTTACACTAGATACTTAATTAATTTAACTAAATATACAAATAAATTATACAAAAAACAACAGGACACAGGAAGCCTAAGCTACAAAGTATTCGTCCGCATCGCTGTCATCCGGACACAAGAAATTAATTTGATGAGTTTTTTGTAGGGTTGTCAACCGCAGGGTTAATTGAAATCGAAACAGTAATGCTCGCGAAGGAGGAGGCGGGAAGGTTGAGGGAAAGGCAAATTTCGCGCCCTCTCGCCCCTAGCCGCCGCAGGAGACGCCCTGGGCGTCGGGAATCCCGGGCGGATTTCTGGCCACCGTAGGCGCGGGCTTGTGGACGGTGAGCAATGGGTAGCCGTCCGGTAAGGAACAGGCCCGGGTCGACGGCGCGTTGTATTCCACGCGCGCCTCAAAGAGATGTCGTCAGCACAAATGTAGGGGTCCACTAGGGCCGATGCCTGCTGGGATCGCGGGAAGGTACTAATAGGTCACCGAGGCCCCTGGCAACACAGGCAACGGAAGAAATACGGGTGGGTTTTAGTCAGTAATAGTCTGACACACCCTCCTGCTCCGCCCAGAGCGGGAGAAGTTATTTGATGATTTCCCACCCAAAAAAAAAAGAAGGGTTAATTGAAATATCAGTTTAAAAATCTTCGATATCTAAACATACAGAAAAAAAAATCAGTTTTTCTCAATTTTCACTTCAAGTAACATCACTACAAGCGATCATTGACAGAAAAAGAAAAAAAAACATGAAATCTTTTTATTTTTATTTCATCGTGTTAAGATATCGAGTTTCGCTAGCTAATTTAATATGATCCTGTATATTATGTCACATGTGTTATACACACACTACGTCAATTTGCCGTTTCGTATTGCCAGTTCTGTCAAAGTCTGTCTGTCAAAGAATGATAGCTGTGATTTGAATATAAAGACAATATAAGTTGATAGTCAATTTGATAAACCAGTGTATAATATTATGTATCTAGATGGACTGACTGACTACATGAAACCACAGAGAGTAGGTACATTACGAGTATGCCAGCGTCACGTGAGTCGTTGCTAACGGAATGGAATGTTGCCATTTTAAATTTAGAACTAAGTACTGATTTTTTTTTACTAGCTGTTGCCCGCGATTTCGTCTGCGATCCAAGATGAAAAGTAGTTTAAATCCTTCTCCAGGTCATGGTCTAACCATTGTGCCAAGTTTCATCCAAATCCGTGTATTAGCGTGAAAGGGTAACAAACGAACAAACAAACTAACTTTCGCGTTGTTAATATTAGTTAGGGTTTCTTATTTTATTATTTTTATCTCACTATATGCTGTACCAGTAGACGTCATCACGTCAACGCTGGCTGTCGCGGAAAACCAGCGCTGGAGCTCTGCCTCGCATAGGGTCGCAGCATTATGCTGAGCGATGGCCGTTTTGCGTGGATGTGACGCACATTTTCCCCCAACGTGTTCTATTTTGTATTTGTGTTCCTTCTTTGCATCATATTTATCGCAAATAAACGTATTTTCTTAAAGGAAAAAACGGAAACCTTATATACTAGGGTTCCCCTAGTTTAGGAGGCAGGGGTTTTCACTATTTTTGCAGCCTTTCCCTAAAATCCAATATACCTAAGTGAAATGTATTGGAATGGTATACAAAGGTATTTTGTGTCAAAAAACGTATCTTTATTTATTTATTTATAGTATCACATCTAATTACATTTCAACCCTACATAATAATAACAGTCTCTGTCCGTTCCAATTATGTTTTCTGGATATGTTCACGTGTGCGGTGTGATCTATTCCAAAGGTATCTGATGAAATCATAAACAAACCTTGTTCAGTGTAAATTATTAAGCAAAGACTCACTCACACATTGATCTGTAGGTAGGTATTTAGAAAGTTTCAACTTTGGATCTCACTGCTTCCTCCAAAAATTTCGTTTGAA
This sequence comes from Atethmia centrago, assembly GCA_905333075.3. NCBI lineage: Eukaryota > Metazoa > Arthropoda > Insecta > Lepidoptera > Noctuidae > Atethmia > Atethmia centrago. The sequence goes on from HG995379.1 coordinate 7,050,139, forward strand.
TGACATTAAATTGCAAATTAAAAATCATGGACGAAAATTAAGAATATAAAATCAAGCTCGATTGTCAAATGAAAAACGTCTTTTAGTCGACTTAAAATTAGAATTTCGGCTTTAAGTATTCAAATCAAAGCACTCAATTTGTAAAGTGTCCCTACAAAATCTGGCATCCACCCAGGGCCGGATTACAAGTTGTGGCGGCCCTGGGGCAACCAAGAAGTGGAGGCCCCAAAAAAATAGTGGAACAGATGAAAAGAAAACAATTAAAAAAAGATGAAGTTATGATTGTGGACTTCTTTTTCTTTGATGGAACAAACGATGTATTTTTTTTTATTATCTAAAAAAATCAAATTGTGGATGTTTTTTGTGGTGGCCCGGGGTCAGTGTTGCATCCACCAATACGTTTTCTGATCCATTTGTTAACATTTTCATCAGATACTTTTGGATCAGACCATACATTAGTCCATAGCCGTAAGAATCAGAAAAACTGACCATGTGAACGCACAATGAAGGGAGCCGTAGTGAGGATGCATTTATTTTAAGAACAAACTTAACATTGTATTTGAAAAACGTGTTCACCCACACATTCCAACTGATAATGTAAGTTGGTGCGCACAATTTTCAGTGATTTATTTTTTAGTGTTATTAAGACCATAGACTTCTTATAGGTTTCCAGTAATCTATAAGTATAGAGCTATTCTCTGTAGTTTCTTTTTCAAAATTATAGGCGCAGCAGTTTCGGAGATAGGTAGATGTTTCGGAGATGAGTGGGGGTGGTCAATTTTCATCTATCTTCTTGAATAATTTTAAAACTAATTATATTTAAATTACAAAAAAAAAAATCCTCTTATCAAGTCATTTCATTTGATATGTCACAAGGTAGGTACAGTTGTTTTATTTTTTAATTTTCTAATTTTTCCCCCTAAAATGAACCCTATAGTCACAATTCATTTATTTACGTTAGACTTTCGCGTTGGGGTCACATCAATTCATGTGTGTACCAAATTCCAACTTATCGTGATCGTGATCGTCAAAGGGTTCCGTTTTATCTTTTAAGGTACGGAACCCCAAAAAGCGTCATCCATAGTTTTAGAATAATCTAAAACCAGACTCGTCAGTTCCACGCTTCTCCGTCAACAATGACAGGTGACGGCCATACTCGGCACGGCTCCAATTTTTTGCTATACCCAATATACTGTACCCAAAGCGGTTTCACGAGCTTTTTTAGGCTTACTTCTAATTTGAATTTTTTTGTTAGGAAAACTTTATGCTACTGGACATTTTGAGCCGCAGTTTTTATTTGAGACTTCAGAAAAAAACGCCTTCAAATGCAATCGTGAAAAAAGTGTGTTACGTGTTTAAGATCACGTAACACACTTTTTCACGATTTTCACTCACTTTCACGATTTTGTAGGAAATTGCTAATCTATTACTCCATGCAATAGATTAGCAATTTCCAACAAAATCGTAAAAAAAACGTCTGCTCAGCAACGTAAATAATGCAGTGAATATTGTTGAATTGTCAAAATGAAAGGCGTTGTCATTGTAAGTGTGTTACGCAATTACCCCGCTGGTTTTCGTAAGTGTTTTACGTAATTACTCCGCTGCTTTTTGTATTTTAAGCAATTACCCCGCTGCTTTTTGTATTTTAAGCAATTACCCCGCTGGCTTTTGTATTTTACGCAATTACCCCACTGGTTTTTGTATTTTAAGCAATTACCCTGCTGGTTTTGTAACTGTTTTACGCAATTACCCCGCTGGTTTTTGTAAGTGTTTTACGTAATTATCCCGCTGCTTTTTGTATTTTAAGCAGTTACCCCCACTGGTTTTTTTATTTTACGCAATTACCCCGCTGGTTATTGTAAGTGTTTTACGCAATTACCCCGCTGGTTTTTGTGAGTATTTTACGCAATTGCCTCGCTGGTTTTTGTGAGTGTTTTACGTAATTACCCCGCTGGTTTTTGTATTTTAAGCAATTACGCCGCTGGTTTTTGATGATCTACGCAATTAAATCTTATTGCCACAGTCTTGGTATATTGATCAACCAAACCGAACTGCCTCGTTGGTCTAGCGTTCGCAAGCGCTACTGCTAAGCATGAGGTCCTGGGTTCCATTCCCGGATCGGGCAAACGGATATTGGGTTTTCCACCTGGAATTTCTCAGTAGTAGCAGCCCGAGTGCTAGATTTGTGCCTGGTTAATGGCAACAGGCTTGCCCTCTCTTACATGTAGGACATAAACACAACTGGCGAAATGTGGGTGTACTATAGGTACACCACTGCCAAATATTTCAGGAATACAGGCGTCATGTTATGACGCAATAAGAGCTACCTATCAATCAGTAGATTTGGAATCTGGTACGTTATTTTTTTATGTAAGTAAAAAGTGCAAGCTAGAAAATGAATGAAAATACCTGAGTCAAAGTTTCTGCATATTCCAAAATACATTTCTTAAAATAAATTCCCGTACGTGCAATGGAGCGCTGTATTCTAGGCGTCAAATTAAGAGACCATATTCGCAACACAGCACTGCGTTTCAAAACACATATTTCTGATGTTGCTCAAAAAGCCGCAAAGTTGAAGTGGGACTGGGCTGGCAACGTCGGCCGCATGCACAATGACCTGTGGGCCAAAATAGTCAGAACCCTGAAACAGCTAGAAGGCATCGCGGCACACGCCGTAGAAGATGGCGAGAAGAATTGTACAAAACAAACGACCAGTGGTCCACATTAGCTCTGGATCGCAAACACTGTAATTCATGGGCAGACGCCTTTGCCCAGCAGTGGGATGATTCAGGCTAACAGTAAATTCGCGAAAAGAGAAATTCACTGTAAATGTGGAAAACATTATTAGCAAAGCTAAAGGTATTATAACGCCGTCATGAAAATCTGTCATTTTCACCAGTATTTGACATTAAGTCCTAGTCAGCGCTGCGAAATCTCACCGCGCGAATAATAATCGCGCGGTGATATTTATATTCAGTGTACGGAGTACGTTTCAGTGTGAATTTTAAATCACCAGAGGGTGTAGATACCATGATCAGATAAGATACTATAGAGGCAGGAGGAAAAGGGTGTAAAGTTCACTCATCCTCCATAGAAAAGGGAGGATCCTCCGACCAGATGGGTGTCGTGTCTGGTGGGCAACTGCCGGTCGGTTTTTTTTTTTTGTGAATTGCATCTCGTAGTTGACCTTGAGAGGTCGTGACTACTTTACCGGACTTTCCTGTGGCTGCCTTAAGCGAACTCAAAGCCTCCAGCCAGGGGCGAATTTCTTATAATACTAAGCGACTGCACGCTAAGGGGGTGCCCTTAGCGTGCAGTCGCTTAGTGGGATACGGACCTCGGCTTAGGGCGTCGCTGGGGGGAGGACAGCAAGGTGGGACAGGCTGGATCTGGTTAGTGCCGGTCGGTTGATGGCGAGACGTTATATATATGCTAGTCGCGCGGTATACTCTGCTACCGTGGTGCAGGATTTTGCGTGATGTCATTGTGTCGCGTAGTCGCACGTGGCGATGTAGATTCCGCCACAATACCATGTGTTTCATAATTGCGATAAAAACTTCGCGCGATTTTTTATCGCAGTGTGGGCTAGGTCTAAGTTATCAAGAAACGCTCTGTATTTGGACAGCCCGTAGTCCGCTTACTAGGAAACCAAAGCTTTACTAAATAAAATAAAACACTTTAATTGTGAAGTTTCCAAGAATAATTTTACTATCGTTCTGATTCCCTAGAAACCTACATAGCTTTTGACAGGTTGAAATCCGCAGTACCAAGAATACCGTTGTTACTGATACTAATTAATGGACAGATAACCTTTAATGTTAGTGTTAATAGGGATCATTATATAATGAACGAAACCATGATAAAATGTTATTATCGCTCGTTGGTTACGGTTATAAGGGTACTTATCGGGATTATTCTGTATAGGTACATTGGCAGGTTCACGGTAATAATATACCTACATTTTGATATCTAAATAAACGTAACTTTCAACCGGTTTAAAATTAACTTAGTCTGCTCTAATATCAGCTGGAATACATTTGAAACATCACATAGGTCCTTAAAGTACACCCATTTCGCTAGTTATGTTTAAGTCCCATGTAAAAGGGGTGAATCTATTAATTGCCGTCAACCGGGCACCAATCCAGACTCTTCTGAGAAATTCTTGACGGAAAAACCCAATAACACTTTGCCCGACCTGGGAGCCTAGTTAAACCCAGGACCTCACACTTCGCAGTGCGCTTGCGACCACTTGACCACTGAGCCAGTAAAAGTCAACGAGAAATGAATCTACACAAATTGAAATATCTAGCTTACTGTGCCATATAGACTAATAACGCCTGACATAATCTTTGAATCATTGCTAGTCACATTGTTCACAAGTTCATGCTCGGAGAATGTGAACAGGCGTCTTTTGTAGAAATATTATTTAGCTATTAATATTGTAGAGGCACAGTCTGCCAAGAAAAAGGTGGGACGACATATTTTGGGAGAAAGGAGGACCAGGATGGATGACTAAAGATAGGGACAGGAATCAGTGGAAAGAAATGGGGAGGCCTACGACCAAGAGGCAACTACTGCTTAGAGGCGTGAGCCATACTGTTATAATAGCATATATATAAAAAATCGGAGCAGTGGTGGCCCAGTGGTGATGGGTGACAATCTTTTCATACCAAGACCCCTCCGTGCCTCGGAAAGCACGTTAAGCCGTTGGTCCCGGCTGTTATTTGTATGTAGATCTTTACAGTCGTTACGGGTAGGTAGAAACCCGAAAGTCCGACAACCAGTCTTACCAAGGGGTAACGTGTTACCCAGTAACTGGGTTGTGGAGGTCAGATAGGCAGGCGCTCCATGTAAAATTCTGGTATTCAGCTGCATTATCTGCATGGTTAGACTTGAAGCCGACCCCAACATAGTTGGGAAAAGGCAGGCAGATGATGATGGTGGTCGTAGGTTCGAACCCAGACAGGCGCTGGCTTTCATCATCATCATCATCATTTCAGCCGAAAGACGTCCACTGCTGGACATAGGCCTCCCCCAAGCACCGCCACTTCGACCGGTTTTGTGCTTCCCGCATCCAGCGGATTCCTGCGGCCTTCACAAGGTCATGGGTCCGCCTTGTAGGAAGCCTTCCAACGCTACGTCTTCCGGTACGCGGTCGCCATTCCAGAACCTTTCGGCCCCATCGGCCATCTGTTCTGCGAGCAATGTGCCCTGCCCACTGCCACTTAAGTTTGGCAATTTTTCGGGCTATGTCGGTGACCTTGGCGCTGGCTTTACTTTGTGTAAATTGTTTCATCAACACTGCTGTCAAAACAGTGAAGGAAAACATCGTGAGGAAACCGGCATGTCCTAGAACCAAAAATTCGAAGACATGTGACATCTGTCAACCCGCACTGGCCCCGCGTGGTCGATTACGGCCCGCTTCCTCTCGCCGAGAGAAGGCCTGTGTCCCAGCAGTGGGAACATAAAAAAAACATCACAGCAAATCAATTCGATACAAAGCTAAAGACACAATACTCTAATATTTAACCTAAATAACACAGTCTAACACAGTCTGAAACTAGAAGCAGGTACATAGAGTATCTACTCGAAATGCTACGTCTCGTTCCACAAAGCACACATCGTCAAAGCCACACGTAAGCCCACAAGTAACACGTACAAACTGCCACAAACCGAATAGCGACCCTCATTTAAAATTCAAATACCGAATAAGTATATTGAAGTGTTGAAAATTCCACCGTATTCATCATTCGCGGTGAGGAGTTCGAACAAATAGATAGGAAGCGAGTTTAAAAGCTTCTAAAGTAGTGGATCCCAACCTTTTACCAAACGTGGCCCCGACAACTTTTAAGAAAACAGTCAGACAATTAAATTGTCAAACTCTAATTTGAGCTTCATTTGAATGGTTGATATTTGTGTCAGTATTTTTTTGTTCTATTTAGATTTTTCTGACTTACATATGTCAAAACTGTTTTGTTTTTTAATTCATAATATTTTTTTTAATTATACATTTTTTTTTTTTCATTTATTTACATAACCAAATTACAAGATGATTATTAACATTAACTAAATTAAATTAAAACTAAGTTAGGCTTAAAAAAGGCCCTCGGGGCATTGTACCGAGGATGCTGGCGGCATTTCCTCGCTGAATTGCAATGCTGATGCGTTGCGCGAGAAAGCCGCCAGCTTTTCGGTCACCAGTTACATCAACTAGACGTTTCGCGATTTCCGCAAATAACTTATGCGCACTGGGACCCCACGGACCGAGGGTCTCGACGCCAAAGGGCACAAAGTTGTACTCTCTGCCAAGGCCTCCATATTTAATAACTTTCAGATTTTCGGCATTTTCTGCCGCTGCACCCGCTTTAGAAGTAGTCCGTTGGAGGTGGGACGGTGCCAGTGTGTCTACACAGGTAGCGTCCCACACAAGCATCCGTCCCAAACTCCACGGGACCAAAGACACACCATCAGGTCTTTTGCCATCATCTCTGACAATGCCAGTCGGCTCAAGAAGAGCAGGCACATTGATGCTGGCAAGAGACCGGCGGATTATGTCATTAAGTGTTGCATGTCTTGAAAAGCGGCCTGCACTTTTTTGACAACAAAGTCCGTGGTGACCCAGTCGGTCCACGTCCGTGCCACAAGGGCATGTGTGTGGAGTGCATACCGTGACCCCAAGCCGCAGACCAGTCGCCAGACGAAGCGAGGTCGGATCCAGGAAGGTACCGGTATATGGAGAAGGATGGGCATGTAGCCAATGACCGGCCTCTCTGGTTCCGACCGCCAAAAGTCTTGCGCGATCCGGACCTGAACTGCGGCTCAGAATCGATTTGTATGTTAAATCGCAATAAATATCGTCCCAGCTCCTCTGAGATTTTAGGTTGTCTGGAAATTCTTTACCCGGGCAAGCAATTTGAAAAGCATTCTTGGCATCCTCCAAGCCCGCAGTCTCATAGTTTGTGGGCAAAGCCCTTAGGACATTACCTATGAGACGTGACGTGCTATGGGTGGACGACAAAAAGGCTGGGGAAGCAACACTCGAAATTTTGCGGATTCCTAAACCGCCAAACCGAATAGGGAGGGATGCTTGTAACCAAGATGGTTCATTGAGCTGAATATTTAAAATCGTTTCTAAACTAGTTTTGACTAAATCGTCTATTGGTGAAAGCAAATTTGGATGTTTCCAAAAAGGGCTACAGCGAAGCACATAAGTAAATTTAGGGACAAAAAGGCAAAACTTTAGAATTATAAGAGCATAATGAGGACTGATTTCGAGTAAACAATTTGCGTGACTTTGGAATTTAGAAATAGTGTTAGTAATGTAATCAGGAAAAGATTCTTCAAAGATGGGAGAACCCAGGAGGCAAAGTGACTTTCTGTCTACTATTTTGATATTCGGTGCCAGAAAATTTAATTTGGATTTTAAATTATCCAAACCGTAAGAAGTTTTTTGAATGAAGAGTTCACATTTGCTAAAATTTAATTCTAAACCAATATTTTCGAAATTTGTTTTAATATCTGATAAGTCAGATAGCACAGTGTCCACATCGCCTCCCAGGGTTCCGTCATCCAAATACCAAACGTTAAATTTTGATTTTAAATTTTGAATAATCGGATTTATAGCCAAGCTAAAAATTGCTGGCCCGAGGGGATCGCCCTGCTGACAGCCGACCTCCGAAGAAAGTTCATGGGAACGGTAAATTAATTTTGAAGGTTCTGCGTAGCAGGTAAGCAGGTATTGATAGAGTTCCGGAATTTTGTTCTTAACTTCTGTCAGCATGGCATCCCTGTTTACTGAATTGAAAGCATTTTTGACGTCAATTTTGACTACAATTTCGCAATCATCATACGAAAGGTAGGTTCTTAAGGCATGGACGGCTGCCTCACACCCACCTTTCGTGCCAAATCCTAATTGTATAGGTTCGAAAACAGACTGTAATTTAGATTTGATATGTCTCACCGCAATTTTGGATGCCAAACGTCTTAAAGTTGACCCCACAGCAATGGGTCTCACCCCTCCGTCCTTTTTAGTTAGGGCGATCAAATTAGCACCAAATAAAAGTGAGGCAATATCAGCGTTGATTTTGCCTGAAAACATAAAATTTATTAATTTTGTAATAGAGCAAATAAGCTGCACACCTGCATCACCCACAGAATAAGAAGTTAAATCTTTTAAATGTTGGGGTGAGATTCCGTCCAGGCCGGCCGCTGAACCGGTTTTAAAAGAAATTATTGCGTCAATAACGTCTTTGCCTTCGATTTCGAGGCAGGCCTGGTCTGCTGTAGGAGAGTCGAAAAAATACGGGATCACGGGAGCCGGGGGATGTTTCGAATGCAAAGCCGAAAGGGTATCAGGAGTATCAGGCGACAACACGTCGTTAGTAAAAAGAAGACGTGCGGCGCCTTTGAGATCCCCGTCGGCAATTTTGCCTTCAATTAATTTAATTCTAGATAATGTTCCCCTCTTGGGAGAATCAAAAGGTGAAGATGAAGAAGCACCAAAAAAATGGTATATTCCATCCTCACGACCCCAAAAATTACCAATTCACTGTATGATAAAACGCATCTTCATTATACATTATATATACGATATATCTACCTACAAACATACCCCTAATTACTACCCACATATCATACTACTTAGACATAAAGGCAAAACCACACGGAAGAGAACAATTAAAATAAAACATCTGTGCTCCACAAGAATTTAAAACACAGGCTGCAAGTAATTAATGTAGCACCACAAATTGGCGACTCGATCTACAATGTGTGCCAGGCCTTAGGGTGTGGTTCTTGTTGCAACGAACAGGAGTAATGACGTAACCACATAAACCTACATTATAAAACGTTAGAAGCTAGGTGCACGGTTCCAATTGATCGTTTCTTATGAAGAAGAGCCGGCAAGAAACTCCACGGTTACTCTTTTAAAAATTATTGTTTTTTACAATGTTTTCAAATTACAGTGTTAATAGGTATGGGAGGACAGTGTAGGCCTGTCAAGAAGGACCAGGTACTTAACAAAAAAGAAATAGACGTTCTCACATTCACAAAATATAAAAGAAAAATATTAATAAAATAATAAAAATAGAAACCTATTTAAACCAAATGACATGTTTGCCATTACAACTGTAACTTAATAACTTATGTGAAGTAAGCTGTCATTCCACCTCAGTTTTCTGTAAAAAAAGTAAGCTGTCTTTCATCCGGTTCTATTGACACTAGATTTGCAACTCACTTCAAGCTCACTTCACCTAAGTTATCACGGTGATATTTTTACAGAATGGACCCGGCAGGTAGAATAACAACTCACTTCACCTTAGTTAACACGGTGAGATTTTTACAGATCAGATCGGGAATATTGTGGAATGTTCCGAATGGAGTTCTTTGGTTAGGAACGATAGAATAAAAGTTATGTAATTTATAAAAGCTGATTTTTCAATAGTCCGATAACTTTTCCCCGAAGAATAAATATGGCAGGTTGACATATTTTTCATACAAACGCTGTCAAACCGAATTAATTCTGAGAAAAAATTGTGTGGTTTTATGAAACCATGATGCAAGTGAAGCTTTAGTGAAGCTGATGCGAGCCATGGGCGCCGCCATATTGGCCTTGGCTGCTCTGCCGAGCGCCTTTCACGTTACCCCCACTCCGCGGCCAGCTGTAATGCGACATGCGATAGATGACGAAAAAAAATGAGGCGCTGGAAAAAAGGTTTCACTTTCAAAATTTATCTGACTATTGAAAAATCAGCCCTTAGAATGGAATTTCCTATGTTTGGCCAGTGAACTTGTGTGGTTGAAAAGTATTTGGCAACCAATGTGCTTACTTAAACAACGTTTCCAAGAAGAGCGGTGGCCGCAAACCCCTATGCCATCATTTTCATGACAGGTGTCACTGTGGGCGTTATATGGCGGTAACCGTTAGCCTAGGAAACGGTAGCTTTAGACGTGGGATGCACAGACTTATAGAGAATAGGGGCCACTCAGGCACATGAGCCAAAGGTGGGCCTCCAGGCCCGCCAAAAATAACTAGGTAAACGTTTTAATACCTTTTTTGTAAAACTTACAATATTTAGTTGGATGCATGGCATTGCATTGCCGTGATTGCATTCCATTGCCCAGCTCGCCCGAACTCACCCAAGTGCTACCCGAACAGTTCCGATCGCAAGCTCGCATCACATGCTCGCATAATGTATGTAATTTGGTATATATCATTGTCAACATTTATTTTATAATTTTCTTTTATATTCCGCATTTTTTTTTTGTTGCCGGACCACACGCGTACTGACAGCGGGCCGCGGTCTGTGCATCACTGCTTTAGAGTCTCAGATCAAAGTAGTGAAGCACTGAAAGATAGGAGGAATTAATTTTTGAAAGTAGCCATGAAATCGGTATTATACTATTGAAAGACAAATAATTTTACAAAAAACCCTTATTGGGGCTCCTTAGTCAACAGTCTTATAGTTTTGCCATGTGCGTCTGTCTGTCTTAGCTCTAAGACCTTAGTACTAGAAAGCTGTTATTTAGACATGGTTATACATATTAATCACGCCAAAAAAATGGTAAAATAAAAACTTGCAAAGAAAAGTTTTTAGGGATACCTAAAAGGTTTGCACATAAAGTGGCGATGGATGATATTTTTTTTTCATCTATCCCATGGCGTGGAGTATCGCTGGATAAGCCGTTCAAAAATACTGCTATTTTTGATTTATGGATCTGTTTGCGTAATATTAAGCTTTAAAGTGCAATTTTTTGTTAGAGTCAAGTGTGTGTGTGTGTGTGCGCCAGCTAAATGGTTGTTTTTGGATATGTGAAAAAATCCATGGCAATATCACAGCTAAGTAGGCTATACAAATTAACGAGTAATAGTGGACCTGGTCAATTATCCAACAGCAAATGTAAGTTACATTTGCAGTTGGAGAATTGACCGTAACGTATATCGATGTATAGGACATGTTATTCAACTACAAAGTTAAGTTTGTTATTGGGATAAATTCATCCTAACGACGGAACCCTTCATTGTGGGTAGTTCGACACGCACTTGGCCGGTTTTATTTAATAACTACAGAGTAGAACGTGTCTTTCAACAGAAAAAGATAAAACTTCGTACAAAACCAAACACAGTTTGTGGTATTTCTTAATAGTCGCACATAGAAAAGAAAAGAATGTCTGTGAGGTTAAAAGAAATAGTTTTAAAATTAAAAGATCGTTTTGTTACAAGTTTTATTAAAAATGTTCAGTTTTATTTGTATTTTCGATGTGTAATGTTGAGATTGAAGCCTACTTTTTTTGTGTGGGGAATTATTAAATAATTTCTCCATTATAAAGGTTAGTATACCATTAATTAGTATCGAGATTTTTTTTTCAAAACGTTCTGTGTAAAATTCTGTGGAATATCTTCAAAATGAACATATCTTTTTTCCGCTACTACAAACTATACAGATTTGGCAATTTTTTTTCTTAAGACATGCCTACTTTGGTCATAAGCCTCTCGGCAGCGCCTTTTTTTCTTCCTTGGGAAATTATCAAATAACTTCTCCCGCTCTGGGCAGAGCGGGAGGGTGTGTCAGACTCTTACTGACTAAAACCGACCCGTGTTCCTTTTGTTGCCTGTGTTGCCACGGGCCTCGGTAACCCTTTCAAACTTTCCCGCGATAGTGACCTTATTGGCGATGTTCTTCAGAAATGTCAGGTGCGTTGTACTCGCAACCGGCGTGCGTGTATGACCCACACTTTAATTGCGTAGCACGCTATCATTCACAATCCATTGCTTCATAGGTTCGTAAAATTCGTCTGCTCAACAACGTAAATAAAGCAATGAATTATGTTGAACTGTCAAAATTAAACCTATTGCTACTGTAAGTATGTTATGCAATTACCTCGCGGGTCATACTCGCACACCTGTTATGAGTACTGCGCACCTGACCTTTCTGAAGAAAATCACTCATAAAGTCCCTATTTATGTCCTTCTGGTGCGTTCTCTCCCGGCGTTTCCACTCACACCTGCCTTGTAAATATCTTAATTAAACGTTTTCAATAAATCAATATCTACGGGACCCAACTTTGTCCAAAAACCGACACTTGGCAGTTTTTTATCTTTCAGTTCTACGGTGGATGTACGAAATATTTTAATATTCGCAAAGGAACCTACGATATGGAATTTTAATAAGAAGGGCTACTGCTACAACATTCCCCATTTCAATCCTCCGCTGCAACTGCAACCACGCACCCTCCCTATTGTGTAACAGATAGGAATTTAGGCCAAACGATGTAGAGCCTGGGTTATTTATTCCGATTTACGTACAGAACACTAGCTTTTAAGAGGCCGACAACACCTAAAGCGCGGTCACTGTCGGACTGCATAGAAAAGAAAGAGAAGCGCGATGACACAACGCTGGTAATTTATTGCAAAATATGAAGCAATTATCTATTTACAAAAAAAAAACTATTGATTGGATAAATAAATTAAAACACTATTATGTCAATATGTTGCTTTTAGAATAATGTGGCAAAACAACAGAATGATTGCATGTACATATATTAGTATGGTTTTTAATCATTAAAATATTTTTTGAGAGGTATCTTCGTGTTTTTTTTTAATCGTATCAAAATAGTTTTATTATGTTTTCAACACACTATCTACCTAGCATATATCCTGAAGAATATCATATATTTTTCTGATTTTGTTTACTGCAGTGGATAATATACTTTTAGGCATTATAAAACTTACAAAATTTGCATGTAGGTCCTGTAGTCCCCTTAAAGTTGCGACACTATTTCACTGTAAATGCCATTTAGAGCTTGAATAAGCATGTTTCGCTAATGGCTTCTTGACAAGCTTGATGGTGAGAATTTAAAGGGTTGAGTTGCTGTCAGGTTTTGTTGTTATGTCGATAAAATTGTTGGTATTTCGGTACTGGGACTAGTTTTTTGTTTTCTATTAGGTTGACATTATTTATGGGTGACTAACGATCTGTTTTTGGTGGGAAATCATCAAATAACTTCTCCCGCTCTGCGCGGAGCGGGAGAAATCATCAAAAAACTTCTCCCGCTCTGCGCGGAGCGGGAGGGTGTATCAGAATCTTACTGACTAAAACCCACCCGTAATCCTTCCGTTACCTGTGTTGCCAGGAACCTCGGTAACCCTTTTGTATCATCCCGCGACCCCGGCAGGCATCAGCCCTAGTGGAACCCTACACTTGTGCTGACGACATCTCTTTGAGGTGCGCGTGGAACACAACGCGCCGCCTCTGCTTCACACAATTTTTACGTCTTGACAAAACATCGAGATTTCTTTATTATACGTAAGTTAAATGTTAACGTATTATACATAAAAACTTTTCGGAATTAATTTTCTACATTATGCTGAAAACTGCAACAGAATCCGTTGCGGAGTTCAGAAGAACCAATTCAAATATCCTTTGTTTGGTATTGTTCGTCGCATCGTTTAGCTCCTTAGGTTCTGAGTTGAGTTGCACGATTACTGACAAATGCGTGCACTGACTGGACAGGTCCACTCAATCTGTGTGGTTCTTTCATCAAAAGACTATTTCAAACACCAATCTACACGGCCTTCACATGATCTGACCAAGATTATGTCTGGACTTAAAAGAGACTGTGACCTTTGAGTTAGTTTCGGACTTTCTCCTCAGAGAAGTCAAAGGGAAACGCCGATCTCATCTTGTTTTTAAAATAAGATTGACCTACTTACAGAAATAAAATCATTTATCATTTATCAACGCAGCTACACAAAGACTAACACGAAAAGAGACTTTCATTTTATTTGTAATAATATGTATTGATTATGTATCGGGTCGTTTTGTATGACGGAGCAGTGGTGGTCCAGTGGTAATGGCTCAAATTTACTAGTTCTAGGTCGTGAGTTCGAACCGAAGCAGGCGCTTTACTTTGTGTAAATAATTTCATCACCACTGCTCTCAAAACGTTGAAGGAAAACATCGTGAGGAAACCGGCATGTCCTAGAACCAAAACTTCGAAGACATGTGTCATCTACAAACCCGCACTGGGCCTGCGTGGTAGATTACATCCCACTCTCACAGAGAAGAGGCCTGTGTCCCAGCAGTGGGAACATGATAGACTGATTATAATGATGTGTGGGTCATGCATAGATCGAACAGAGTATTTAACATCTCTTACTTAGGGTAGTAAGTGATCTCTTAGTGAGAAATTATGGTAAGCCTAATCAGAGGCTGTCTCTGTCTATTTATGCGCCGATAAGCTTAGACACTTCACAAAACAACACTTAAATTGTGTAACACACTATCAATAAAACAACACTTAAATTGTGTAACACACCATCAATAAAACAACACTTAAATTGTGTAACACACTATCAATAAAACAATACTTAAATTGTGTAACACACTATCAATAAAACAACACTTAAATTATGTAACACACTATCAATAAAACAACACTTTTTTTTTTTGAGGGTGGGAAATCATCAATTAACTTCTCCCGCTCTGGTCGGAGCGGGAGGGTGTGTCAGACTCTTACTGACTAAATCCCACCCGTAATCCTTCCTATTGCCTGTGTTGCGGGGGCCTCGGTGGCCCATAAGTACCTTCCCGCGACCCCGGCAGGCATCGGTCCTAGTGGACCCCTACCTTTGTGCTGACGACATCTCTTTGAGGCGCGCGTGGAATACAACGCGCCGTCGACCCGGGCCTGGTCCTTACCGGACGGTGAGCTACCCATTGCTCACCGTCCGCAAGCCCGCGCCTACGGTGGCAGGAAATCCGCCCGGGATTCCCGATGAACAAAACAACACTTAAATTGTGTAACACACTATCAATAAAACAATACTTAAATTGTGTAACACACTATCAATAAAACAACACTTAAATTGTGTAATACACTATCAATAAAACAACACTTAAATTATGTAACACACTATCAATAAAACAACACTTAAATTATGTAACACACTATCAATAAAACAACACTTAAATCGTGTAACACACTATTAATAAAACAACACTTAAATTGTGTAACACACTATCAATCACAATCTGAATGATTTACAAGTATATTGCTAATTCATTGCTTCTTAACTTCGATAAATTTGTCTGCTCAACAAGGTAAATAACGCAATGAATGTTATTAAACAGTCAAAATGAAATATATTGCTACTGATAATGTGTTACACAACTCCACCGCTGTTCGTACATCGACCAAGAATAATACATTACCGACATTTTTTTTGCATTGAACAACCAAGTTACAAAAGATTTTAATTTTCGATCGATACCCTTGTGATTAAAAAGTTATATATTTACATCCAAATCCCATTTCAATCACCTTATACTGCTCTATCTATTTATTTTATTTGTTTTATTCAAAAGGAACAACAAACAGCTAAATTATAAAGTATAGAAAAAGCTATTATTATTATTTTGATGTCCTTACATATCTCGGAGGGAAGTCGTACGAGGGACCGAAGACAACTCGCAGGGGACCCTTGGACAATTGTAATGGAATGAGGCACCGGCTTATTATTATTATTATTATATTTATTTATTTCAGAACCAGTCCATGTACATACATGTCAACAAAAACATTTGAACAAAATTGTAGCCCACAACACACAGATTAACTGTGGAAAATAATCCTACTAATATTATAAATGCAAAAGTTTGTAAGAATGGATGGATGGATGTTTGTTACTCTTTCACGCAAAAAGCACTGAACAGATTTGGATGAAATTTGGCACACAGATAGTTTATAACCAGGAATAACACATAGGAGACTTTATCCAGAAATACCCACGGGGTCAAAACTTATACGGGTGAAACCGCGGGGCGCATCTAGTATAAAATAAATTAAACACTAAAATAAAACATAATAAAAATAATACATAATAATATTAAAAACTATACCTACTAACTTAACCATCATGTTTATTTATTTTTTTACACATAAATCAAGAGAGCTCCTTAAGTATAAGACCTTTGAACTGAGAGAACATGCCAAAATGTCAATATGTTCAAAATTCCTATAGTACATAGACATCTATCATTCTGCAAACAGGTGAGCGCAAACCTGAGTTGGAATGGCAAGCACGTGTCAGATAAATGGATAAGTGGATGAAATGCTATATGTATAGGTAATGATATCCCCTAAATTAGCAAGTTTTGAGTGTCAGAATGGTTACTAGTTATGTACTGTGTATGAAAGTACCTATGAATATGGTGTGTAGGGAAAGGATTTCATGAAGAAAATCACAGAAAGACAAGACTAGTTATTTATTACAATAAGACTTGTCAGTTAAAGAGAAAACTAGTTGTCCGTTCCAAAACTAGGTCATCATGGAGAAGAAGGACAAGAGACTCCATGGGAGCTTGGTTAAAGTATTTTATCAACACATTTTTAAATTAGTATACATTATCTTTATCACATTAATCTCTTCGACCATTTCTAAAATCTATAGAAATTTATCAACGGAAAGAAACAGAACATGAATATTCCTTAATTCGATTTAACACTTATGACATATTAACAGATACATAAAAACATAGTTATGAGCAATAATCAAGATATAGGATCAATTAACTTACGGAACATTATAGGTAGTCCATCTTTCACAACATTTGTATCAAAAAGTCCTCTAACTCGCGGATCCACATCTCTTCTAGTCTCCCCATATTCATCAAGTACAACCAACGTTGCCGCCATTTTTGACCAATCGCAGATGGTCACCAATTATCGTTTAATCATTTCTAATTTATGTATTAATTAACAATTCGATGGTAGTGGAACCTTTTTAAAACTTAATAAGATAATTTAGCAATTTAGTATGTACTTATTTGTAATCGAAAAGTAAACTGATCAGTTATTAACATCAACTTACAAGTTCTGGAAATCGTTTTAAACTACTTGTTATTTGAAAATGGCAATATAAAATCGTAATAAACATTATAGTATAATTTCAATTATACCTTTAATCATCTATTGTAATTCTAAATTAATAAACATTTGTTTTGGTTAATCAAAAACCACCAACCATAACTTAGGTTTTGATATCCCTACTTTTCGTCTAGAAACGTTGTTCGTAATAGTAGTCTTTTAATCCACAATAAAACCTTTGGTAAAGAACAACTTATAGGTACATCGAAATAGCATATACAATCAAGGAAATATTTCAAAATACAATTTATAATACTGTTATTATTTAATTTTAGGTGAAAGTAAGATAAGTTTTTGTATTTATTTAGACTGACTCAGATTACAGGTTTCGTCCGGAATTGATTGTTCATTTTCTAAGATGCTACATAATCTGACACACGCATGGAAAATAGTCCGCCAGCGCACACCTTTCGCTTGTACTATCGGCCCAAGTTAAGCATGCTCACTTAAGAAAATATTCCTGCGAGAGCGCAGCTAGTGAAAAACCACACCCCTTCCTAGTTTCCCCCAATTAGAGACAATATGCATTTGTGTGAGTAATGAGCGAGTAACATAAAATAACAAACATTAGCTAGAGCGCGGCAGTGCCAATTTGCTCTCGCTAATTGTTGACGCTTCCCTTAAATTCCTATCGCCATTTCATTTTACGACCTGTTTATTTCTATCGGACTGATTGCCTGCCTAACTGTGACCTCTGCTTGTATACCGGACTGTGATCGAAAGCCTCTTCTTGACCCTAGCTTGTATCCTGGACTGTGTGTGTATTGTGTGTGGGCTGTGACTAACGTGGTGCAACCATGACGACCCGAAACCTGATTCAGGAAGAAAGGAATCAAATTATTGTTTTGCATAGACAAGGGTTAAATATATCCCAAATAGCAGTGGAGTTGAACATGCAAGTAAGTTATGTTTTTGTATTCAGATAGAGGGAGAGATATAGAAATAAATAAAGTGATAGTAATATTATTATTTCATAGTTTGCATTTTTCCTTATTTTGCAATTTAAAAACAAATTCCATGAAAAATATTGGTATTCAGCTGCATCCGGTTAGACTGGAAGCCGACCCCAACATAGTTGGGAAAAGGCTAGGCAGATTTATATATAAAAATAATAAAATTATTATAACTTTCAGATGGATTCTTTTTAAAAGTCTCATAAGATATTACCTACTTATAGTAATGCATTCAAATAAGATTGTTCTTTTTATTTATTTTTGCTTTCAAAGACGTTGTTGGAGCCTTTTATGACCCGATAATAAATCCTAAACCAAAACAACCTAAACAATGGTGCCTTATCTCACAGCGTCGTTGCCGCATTTTAATTAGAAATACCAGAGCGCATTCGTCGCATTTCTAGAGGCTTGATCATTATATTTCAAACTACAATTTTTTTTCGCCCAAGCACAAGATAATTGTTTTTTATAATTATTTTTAACATTTATTTTATCATAATACTGCAGATGGAAAGTAATTGACAATAATGTAAATTTTTGTTAGTAGTGCTCGTAAATACTTACCAAAAAAACTTAAAAAAAATTGCACACATAGTTTTAAATACTAACGATTTAGTGCTTGGCTGGCCGATAAAATAGCAAGTACTTACTATTTTTTCGGCCAAGCACTAGATCGTTGGTATTTAACCACGAAAAACCTTTAGAAATGCCACGTTGCCAGCCCGCACGGGATAAACACTTTTAAATAGTAGAGATAAAGCACAAATTTGCTTGGGACAGTTTCATACAATGTTGGAATTTACGCTATGCCATTTTTCTTACTCATAGGTATACGAGGTGTAAATTGCAATATCTGAAAACCTCTTAAGGGGTCATTGTACTAATCATTATGAACAACTTTTACTACGGGACCAAACCTGAAATCGCGAAAAAAAAACAGCTGTTCCCTACATTTATGTTCGCGTAACTCGTCAAAATGTATGGACCAGCTGCTTTTTTATCGCGATTTCAGGTTTGGTTCTCATAGTAAAAGTTGTTTATAATGATGAGTAATGACCCCTTAAGAGATTTTCAGTTATTGCATTTACAACTTGTATTTTAAAATATAGTTATGAATGTTATAACTACTTAAATTAGTTATAGAAAAGTTAAGAGTTTATTTATCATGAAGTCAACCAAAATGCACACCTTAAGTATTTCAATACCTACTTATAATTTTTATTTATAGTGTACTAGTTGTGCCCTTTGAATAAGACTTTTGTAGTGTACTCGTATTATTATACTTAGTTCCTATATTATGTAAAAAATCGATGCTGATTGTATTTTTTTTTTTTTTCGTTAGAGAACAACGGTGCGCCGCTGGGTGCGAAGATATGAAGAAGGAGAAATTACAGAACGCGTTCGTGCACCTCGACCCCGGGCTATAAACGAAAACGAGTTAAATAATATGATAGCCACGTATGAAGAGAACCCGTTCACACCCACTCGCAGTTTCGCACAAGAATACGAAGTATCGATGCAAACTATTAGAAACGAGTTGCATCGAGCTGGAGTCCATCACAGACGTCCCGCAAAAAAAAATATTTTGACGCAGGAGCAGAAAGCTGCTCGCGTGCGATTCGCTCGTGACTACAGGGACTTCGATTTCTCTTACGCCATATTTTCTGATAAAAAGTGCTTTAGGTCTAGCCAACAAGGTCGTCGGAATTTATGGCGTGTAGATAACACAAGATACGAACCTCGAAATGTGAACCCAAATGCAGAATCGGGAAGAATTGTAGTGAACATGTGGGGCTGGATGAGTGCTGCTGGACCAGGCGAGCTCGCTTTTATACCAGGGAGGGCAAACGGCCAAACGTATTTAGAGGTGCTACAAACCATCATGGTACCCACAGTGCGCACGGTGTATCCACAACTGGACGTGCCAGAATTTTATTTTTTCCAGGACAATTGCCCGATACACCGTGCGCGGGTTGTTCAAGAGTGGTTGCGAGGGCAACCACAAATTAAAACAGTGCCATGGCCCTCCCGATCGCCAGACTTAAACCCCATTGAAAATTTGTGGGGTTTAATGGTCCAGAGATGGGATAGTAGAGCAGAAAGAACGAAGGAAGCACTTGTCACACATTGCGAACAAGTTTGGGACACATTCAGAGGTTCGAATTTGTGCGAAGTCCTGGCTAGGTCCATGCGTAGCCGTTGCGATGCTGTGATAGATGCGGGAGGAGCAGCGACGAAATATTAAGTTAATATAATTTTTAACATGCACTATGTTAATTAACGAAAGGCGTTCCCGTTAACCCGCAATAGTCCAAACATGCTACAATTAATATTACCATTTAAAAATTCGCGAAAAAAAATCAGCTGCTCCCTACATTTTGTTAAGCTAGGTATGCGAACATAAATGTAATGAACAGCAGATTTTTTTTCGTGAATTTTCGAATGGTCATATTTTGGTAGCATGTGGACGCTATACTATTGCGGGTTAACGGGAACGCCTTTCGTTAATTAACATACTGTATAATTACATTATACAGGGTTATTTTTCTAACACCTGGTAGGACTATATTAGTACAACCACTTTTGATCTATGACTTTTTAGAATACCAAAAGTAAACTTTCAAGTTTTTGTTGTAATATTTGTAATAACACTTTTTAGATCTGTATTTTGTAGTAAGTACCGCTGCGACCCTGCATTCGCAACGCACTGATTGTTTATTTAACTACTTACATATTTTGGTACCGCGTAGAGTTGTTCAAATTTAGAGCGATCAAAATAAATATTTTTAATTGTATTATGAAATTATTTTTTTATGAATTATTAAAAGTCATACAACAAAAGTTGTTATTTATGATGTTAGTATTATAGTCCTACGAGCTTATTAGTGTTTTATCATCAAATGACTTCTCCCGCTCTGGGCGGAGCGGAAGGTCGTGTCAAACTTTTACTGACTAAAACCCACCCGTGTTCCTTCAGTTGCCTGTGCCAGGGCCATGGTATCTCTTTCGAACAACCCGCGACTCCGGCGGCTTGCAAATAACCCTGTATAGCTATTTTTATTAGGTTTATTTTTATTATTCCAATTTGTATTATATTACTTCGTTGATTAATGTCACAGGGTAGACTGTAGACCGTAATCATAGTTTAAAATATTGCCAACGATTTTGAAGTCTTCTTGTAAAATTATTGATGTCAATTTAGTGTCATGTTGCCTTTATTGGTGGATTTGTTGTTTTATTTACAATCAATGTTGTCATAAGCCCCGATCTCGTTAGTTTGTTATTTTACATATTCAGTAGTGTCATCATATCCGTCCACCTCATAAATAATTGATCTCATTTGCTTGATAAACCTAGTCTGTAGTGTAATGTAATTATTGCAAATTATAAAAATTATTAAGATTCTTAAATTGTACTAATCTTAAAACTTTTCAATTTCATTAGAACTGCACGAGCAATATTCTCCTAATCTTATTTACTGACAGGCTTTTTGCCTGTTGTTGTTGTGTTGTCTGTTTGTCATTGTTGTGTTGATTTCATATTTTGAACTTTACGATATAAGTGTAGATAAATACAGTTTATAAATGATATTATGAGTAAGAATCTTTTCACTTATAATATTTTGCATTTTGATGATAATTTCTGTGTATTTTTTTGTTATAATATATTATGTTAATTTCTGGATGAATCTTTAATGTTTTGAAAAAGTCTATTAAAAATAAATTAAGTTACTTATATTGTTTTTTTTTCTACAACAGCAAATCCTTAAAATTGTTCTCAAGTAGATTTTAACTAACTGTTTATTTTTTCACACTGAGATTACAGCCGATAGTTTCATACAAAAAGCACTTACTATACATCTTTTATTATACAGATAAGATTTAAATATCAACCTAAATAAATCTTTAATCCTGCATAATGTTAAATGAACACAAACTAAAAATATATATTTCACTAGTACCCAACATTTTATTTCAATCCTTTCACTCTCACTGCTGCCAAGGCACAAATTATAGTTCAATTTAATTACTTGATAAGCTTCTGAATTTTAAAGTGGCGTAGGAACTGAATCATTGTTAGATTTGTCAAAAAAAAACTTGACATGCATGATTTCGCTTAAAATCATGAATTGTCAAACTATGACTAGAGCATGAATTATAAAAGAGTAAAGTGTTGGTTTGATTATAATCCAGTCTTAAAGTGCTCATCCTGCACGGCATGCCTGGGCATTTTAATTGCAACGATACCTTGTTCGTTATACAGGCTGAAATTTAATTCATGGGTATCCTCTTAAGGGGTCATTGTACTCGTCATTATGAACAACTTTGACTATGGGAACAAATATGAAATCGAGAAAAAAAAATTGCTGTTCCCTACATTTTGTCGAGTTATGCAAACATAAATGTAGGGAACAGCTGATTTTTTTTTCGCGATTTCAGGTATGGTCTCATAGTTGAAGTTGTTCATAATGATGAGTACAATGACCCCTTAAAAGGATGCCCATGAATTCAATTTCACCCTGTATTATTTTAATGAATAAAAGGTAATATTACAATTACCTACTGTTAAAAGTATTAAACCAAATACAAGGAACAACTGCAAAACATTTGAGATAATCCTAAGGTAATAAAAAAACGTATGGCCCTTGTATTAAGCCGTCCTCTATTGTT
This sequence comes from Atethmia centrago, assembly GCA_905333075.3. NCBI lineage: Eukaryota > Metazoa > Arthropoda > Insecta > Lepidoptera > Noctuidae > Atethmia > Atethmia centrago. Next base: position 7,072,688 of record HG995379.1, read on the forward strand.
TAACCGAATTTCCAGACATTCCCACTAAATAACAATGGGTCTTAGATAATGAACTTATTTTTATTTCAGTTGCAAGAGTTGTGCGGCTTGCGGCCTTGCGTTAGCTACAAACAAAAAGCTCTGATAACATTGTATGAACTGCGCAGAGTATTGGTTCAAATATTACTGTAATTTTCAAGTATTCCCAAATTGCCCAAGTATAAACAAACACATAGAAATTTAGATAGTTATTTACTTTTAATAAAGTCGATTAAACACAAAAAATTTCAATATAAACATTTGATACCTTCATGCAGTGCCGGTCAACGCACCTATACCTAACGTATTCAGGGAGCCGTGAGATAAAAGGTAAACAAACCATAAATGTCCGTTCAATCGATTTTGAATGCTATTGTGTTGGTGGCATGACAAATGGCAGCTGCAGTAAACAGTTGGTATTGTAACCACTTTTTTGCCTTTAATGCCATCCATAAGCCTACGGAATAGAAGTCAAAATCGGTGGAACGGACTGTAATAAAACGGTTCGTTTCAATGTCTCATCTTATTGTGAAGGGAATATGGTGCGGTTGCTGCGGCATGCGGCATCACATAGGATATGGTGAAAATTGGAGAGGCAGTGAAAGTGTTCATAAATAACCTATATCTATAGACCCGATAGAGAGAGGAAAATATTAAAGTGGATTAATACATAAATAATAATAATAATAATTTATAAATAATTTGTAATAACTAATAAACTACAATTTATATAAATTGTAGTTTATTAGTTATTACAAATTATTTTTGTAAATACTGCAATATCAATAATACATTTTCTAAACCAAACAAACAGAAGATATGAGTACTAAAATTAATTCTTGTCAATAATAAAATAACAATTCAATTCAATAACAAAGAGCTCACGCCGCCGCCGAGCCGCGCTGGCCGTGCCCATTAAAAACTCGTCTCTTAGCAGAAACAAGTGAGCATAGTACGCTCCTAGTGTGAGTGTCACACATTCTATACATGATTATACTAATACTAACACCACTAAAATACGCTTTGTGCATCCTATTGGTCAAAACTCGTGCATTGTGCGATCGAGTCGTGAGTCGTGCTATGCGATTATCGCCTTTAAGGTGAGCATGCGGAACTTTGGCCGATAGTACACTGTTCTAGGGACAACATAGCATAACATGTTGGTTAACTCAATACAGTCAAATTTATTACCATGGAGGCATGTGGAACAGGTGTAAAGTTCACTCATCCTCCATAGAAAAGGGAGGATCCTCTGACCAGACGGTTGTCGTCTCTGGTGGACAACTGCCCGATGGTCGATGTCGGGATGTTGTATATATGCTAGTTCGCGGTAAACTCTGCTTGCGCGATGCAGGATTTTTGCGTGACGTCAGTTTGTTGCGTAGTTCGCATGTGGCGATGTAGATGCCGCCACAATTACTAGAAATGTGTTAAAGATTCATGGCTTCCAAGTAGGTACTTACGTCTATTTTCAAGTGTTGTGAGTTTGTACTAATTAAGTAAATCTTGATATGACAAATAATATCCGAAGCATTTAAAATGCACGTAGGAATCTATGACCAAAGAGAAACCGAAAATGGCCAAGCTACGGAGAACCCGCAAACAGCTCAAAATCGATCAGGATTGCCATACGATCAGTATATTTGTATTGCAGATACTTCGTTTGGCAGTACGATGTTTGTGGAACTGATTTGTGTGTGAGACGACTGAAAATAGAGGGGAGCATGGGTCGATATATTATTAACTGAACTACAGCAGTTCGATAGAAGATTTAGGCCTCAACGACGTTACTAAGAATTCGAATTGAAATTTTGACATGTTTTTGGTATATGAATTATTTAAGTTTGACTTTTTATTTATTTTATTTAAATAACACACATAACTTCAAGCCTGTATTCCCCGAAGGGTTAGGCAGAGGTCCACTCACATTTTGCCAGTTAATTTAAGTCCTATTTATGGGACTTAAACATAACTGGCGAAATGTGGGTGTACTACAGGTACACCTCTGCCCAACCCTTCGGGGAAACAAGGCGAGATTTTATGTTATGTAATTTTAACGTTATTTAAAAAATAGATGGATATTGACCATACCTGTTTCTGTATTCTCTCTATTTCTGTATTTTTTTTCAATATTTAAGGCGCAATAGTTTCGGAGATAAGGGAGCAGTCCCTTATCTCCGAAACTATTGCGCCTTAAATATTGAAAAAAAAAATACAGAAAATAGTTCTTTAGATTACAGACAAATCTATAAGAAGTCCATAGTGTTAAAATAGCATGGTAAATCTCTCAATATTGTACGTACAAACTTACATTTGCAGTTACAATGTACGGGAGAACAATGACGTGTTTTTCAACTACAATTTTAAGTTTTGTTTTTGGGATATAAAACATGGTAGATAACATATTCATTGTACCGAACCCTCCGCACACGAGTTCAACTCGCACCTGGCCAGTTTTTTTTTTCAAAATTTTAGGTTCAATATTTTCGGATTTATGAGGGGTCAATTTGGAAAAATGGTCAATTTTCATCTGTTTTTTTTTTTAAATAACTTAAAAAATATATTTATTACCTTATTAAAATTTTTATTTATTACCCTCACAACAAGCCTTTTCATTTGGTATGTCACACGATACAGTTTGCAAATCTGTTTTATTTTTTTTTTCTTATTTGCCCCTAAAAGTGACCCCACATTCAAATTTAATCTATTTACGTGACACGTCCGTGTTTGGGTCACAGAATTTCATATGTGTACCAAATTTCAACTTAATCGATCGGTTAAGTAATTTTTCGGGCACGCCATTTATGGAGGCTGAGCCTGGAGGCTTTTATTTAGGTATTAATTTCTGTTTCCGTTTTTATTAAATTTCTGCTTGAGTATATTTGCGATGTTTTTTTTGTTGTTGAGGGTATAGTGGTGTGTAATTTAATGTTGTAGTGTTGTGTAAATTTTTTTTTGCATACCTACTTTTATACAGATTTTTATTTCCTAATTGAACAGACAGCTGTGCTGCTGGGGAGTTTTTTGCGCCACTTCTTCTTCCCAGCTAAAGCACTAGGAAGTGGTGGTGGACGTTTTGGGGGACTGTCTATATAATTTTGACGTTCGAAAAGTGCTGATTCTCAGCCCAATTTGAATAAATGACTTTGATTTGATTTAATTAAGACGCTGACAACACCTAAACCGCGGTTACTGTCAGATTGCATAGAAAAGAAAGAGAAGCACGATGACACAACGCTTGTAATGTATTGCAAAATATGAAGCAATTATCTACTTACTCAAAATTGAGTTGAGTAATCGAAAATAAAAAACAACCAGGTTCTGCATTCAAATAAGACGTTATTGTTATTAATTAATTGGTCAAGGACAGCTAATGAGACCCAATTGATTTTCTATTGTTTGACACCGAATCGGAGTCGCGCCGCTTAACAGGTTAAATACGTAACGTATGTTGATATTTAATACAGATATTTTGGATTAGAACTCAAGGAGGTCAGTTTTTATCGAGTATTTTTTTTTCAAAAAGTGTTTTGGTAACAACCAAGTTCTGGGAAACAAGTTCGGAATTAACATGATGTATTTTTTTCCGCTACCACAAACTATACAGATTTTTTTTTTGTTTATTTTTTTTATTTAGAGAAGCCTGTTTTAGTCAATTGGGTCTTGTCAGCGCCTTAATTAGATTCGGAGCAAATTGGCTGTGACAGACGGACTGAGAGACACACGTGTGATCCTATAAGGGTCCTCATTTTTCCTTTTGAGGTACGAAAGCTTAAAAACAAACTGAGATTAATTTAGTTCTTTGGGTGGTGATGATAGGCAAGCAACAATCTGGGGTCGCGGGAAGGTACTAATGGGTTACCGAGGCCCCGTAACACAGGCAACAGGAAGGAATACGGGTGGGTTTTAGTCAGTAAGAGTCTGACACACCCTCCCGCTCCGCCCAGAATGGGAGAAGTTATTTGATGATTTTCCATCCAAAAAAAAAAAAGGCAAGCAACAATGATCGTTATGTTGGAAGGTAGGTAGGTACATAGGTCATAGCCAGTTTCTCTAGCTAGACTTATTCGTATCACTACCCATTGCTCAAGACTTCATTTGAGATGCAGGATGAAAAGTAGCATGTAATGCTCGCGTAGGATAAGGCGGAACGGGTGAGGGAGAGTCAAATTTCACGCCCTCACGCACCTAGTCACCGCAGGAGACGCCCTGGGCGTCGGGAATCCCAAACCGATTCCCGGCCACCGTAGGCATATAGGTAGCTCGCCGTCCGATAAGGACCAGGCCTGGGTAGACGGCGCGTTGTGTTCCACGCGCGCCTCAAAGAGATGTCAGCACAACTGAAGGGGTCCTATAGGGCCGATGCCTGCCGGGTTCGCAGGAAAGTCCGAAAGGGATACCGTGGCCTCTGGCAACGCACAGGCAACGGAAGGAGCACGGGTGGGTTTTAGTCGGTAAGAGTGACTCGCCCTCCCGCTCCGCCCAAAGCGGCAGAAGTTATTTGATAATTTTCCACCCAAAAAAAAAAGGATGAAAAGTAGCCTATGCCCTTCTCCGGGTCCTAGGCTACTAAACTGTAATTTTTATAATAACGATCAGTTCAGTGATTTAGTCGGAAAGTTAACAGACAGACACAGTTACTTCTACATATTATTTTAATATTGGTATAGATTACGAGAGGAGGAATTTCTCAGTAGCAGCCTGGAGCTCGGTTGATGGTAAAAGGCTCACTCCTTATTATATGGGTCTTAATCTTTACTGGCGAAATATTTCGCCGAAGTGTTTAATTTTAATTGTTTCCTGAAGGAAACACAAGGAAAGGAGGTCCCCTCCCCACTTCACCGACTTCTACTCCTACTCCTTCACTGTGCACGCGGTGCGAATGTGGAGTTCACCTCCGCCTGACATTAAGGACTGCCAAACTGAAAAGTGAAAGAACACTATATTTCCACTTCGTCATAGTTGCGTATGTACCTATGTATTTACTATTTTAAATTACACTACATTTTTTTAATATTCTAGTCATATTTATTTTAGAGTTATGTATGTATCAATTTTAGATAATTAGAATTATGTAGCAATTATGTAACACCTGCATGTCAAAACGTCAAACAAATAGTTTCTGACAGCTGCGCGCAGATTTGCGACAGATTAATTTAGGCCGGCGGCGCGTACGTCGTTCTCGTCGGTACGGAACGTTGCATAATTTGTGTTATTCATATTACAATCTCACTGTGTGCTGTACCGGTCGACGTCATCACGTCAACGCTGTCTCGAATAGAGTCGCAGCATTATGCTGAGCGTTGGCCGTTTTGCGTGGATGTGACGCATATTCTCCCCCAAATTGTTTCTTTTGTGTATTTGTGTTCCTTCTTTGCGTCATGTTTACCGCAAATAAACGTATTTTCTTTCTTTCTTTCTTTTCTTTCTTTCATGTATGTTAGTACCTATATTCCCATATTATTTGTTTTGTGATTTGTTTCGATTTTATTTATTCTATTTTCTCTTCTACTCTTACACACAGTGTCTACATCTCTTTATCTGCTTTCCTATCGTAGGTATGCTGGAAGAGATTTCTTTAGAAATAAGCATCACCTTTGTACGTATATTTCTGTTTTTTCCTTCTTTTCAGTTTATTTATGTGTGTAAATAAATGGTTAAAATAAAGGAAATACACGTAAACAAAAAGTACAGCTATCAATCGTCAAACGTCGAGATCAGACATGGTAACATGACGTAACTTTCTTATTTTTTCCTTCAGACATGTTATAAATTGATAGGAAAATGCTATAAGGAAATAACAAAACATTTCGAAGCTAACAAAATAATAAGTTTATTTGTTTAAGTAGCGTTGATAATATCAGCCCATTTCATACATTTTAGCAGAGAAATGTTTATTAAAATCTAAATTAAAAGTTGTTTATTTAAATTAGGCTGAATCAGCACTTTTTGAACGTCAAAATTACATAAGACGGTCCCTCAAAACGCCCGCCATTATTTATTTCTAGGAGCTTCAAAATAAAAATAAAATGACAAAACATGCGAGAATCGAACCAACCCACGACGCACAGACTTTGGTCAGACAATGCGCTAAAAAAGCAGACAATTACCGGTAACTCCCCATTGACTCCGAATAGGAGTCGCACTCCCGAACCCTTCAGTCCCCACTGACACCGAATAGAAGTCTTGGGCCACGCGATTTGCAACTCTATTATAATGCAATAAGGTGCTCATCCGTTATAATAGAGTTGCAAACCGCGCGCCCCAAAGACTCCGAATCGGTGTCAGTGGGGACTGACGGTTGGAGGCGTGAAACTCCTATTCGGAGTCAATGGGGACTGATCGGACAACAAATTTATTCTCAATGCGAACATTTTAACGGACTGAATAAACGCATTTAGTTTGCTCAGGTAAACCGTATCACAACAGATATATTAATTGAACGATTTATCATAATACACATGCCATTTGATCATTTTGTAAGGAAGTACATTAGTTGGAGCAATTGATTTAATTATTGGATTTACAGAGATCATTAATGGACTTAAACGAGTTACATGTACAACTATATGAAGGGCGGGCGTTTTGGGGGACTGTCTTATGTAATCACAGCACAACTCACATTGTGCAGTGATTACATAATACAGTCCCACATGTATATCAAATTTTAATTTAATTTTGTAGGAGCTTTTTTATACAGGAAATAGAATTACCCAGGGCGCAAATTTTGATAAACTTAAGCGAGTTAACATGTTATCGTTATCAAAAGTTTATTTGAAATGTTTAAGTTTGAAACTTTGAATAGTCATGAATAGTGAAAACATGGCTTTACACTATTGGTATCTATCCTACCAACATCCCAAAAAATCTGTTCATTGCATTTTTTTTGCGACACTACACGATTTTTGTGCATTCGGTGACGGCGTATTACTCGAAAACCCGACTCGTAGTCATCTGCCTGGCTTTTTCCCAACTATGTTGAGGTCGGCTACCAGTCTAACTGCACGCAGCTGAATACCAGTATTTTACATGGAGCGACTGCTTATCTGACCTCCATAACCCAGTTACTGGTAATCCTCGTGGTAATAATAGTTGTCTGACTTTCAGGCTTCTGACGTCCCGTAACGACTGTTAAAGTTCTACAAATGACAGCCGGGAGCAACGGCTTAACGTGTTTTCCGAGGCACGGAGGGATCTTGGTATATAAAGATAGTCAAAGCGTAGGTTAACCTGATCGATTGACCCATGCGGCTGTTATTAATTACAAGCCCCTTATAAACCCGACTTGTAAGAGTTATCTAGTTAATCCTCCTAAGGTAACCTACATCTACAGCTCAATTTCATGATAAGATTAGGTACAGTCGATACGTCTGGGATCCTAACTAAACGGTTTTTCATTACTGGCAAAGTCATGTAGATTATTATGATTAATTTCAGAAGCATTAATCTAGGTTAGCCGAGATAATAATTATTATAATAAGACAATTAATTATACCTTCAGGGTATCTACTTCGGTGGAGCATACGGTGGAGGTCTGCCCGGCTTGGGCAGAGCACCGCCGTGTCCTCGTGGAGGCGATCGGCGGCAGAGACCTCTCGCGTCCGGCCCTGGTTCAGGCCATGGTACGGAGCGAGAGGGCATGGGCAGCCGTCACCTCCTTCTGCGAAGCAGTAATGCTCGCAAAGGAGGAGGCGGGACGGTTGAGGGAAAGGCAAGTTTCGCGCCCTCTCGCCCCTAGCCGCCGCAGGAGACGCCCAGGGCGTCGGGAATCCCGGGCGGATTTCCGGCCACCGTAGGCGCGGGCTTGCGGACGGTGAGCAATGGGTAGCTCACCGTCCGGTAAGGACCAGGCCCGGGTCGACGGCGCGTCGTATTCCACGCGCGCCTCAAAGAGATGTCGTCAGCACAAAAGTAGGGGTCCACTAGGGCCGATGCCTGCCGGGGTCGCGGGAAGGTACTTATGGGTCACCGAGGCCCCCGCAACACAGGCAACAAGAAGGAATACGGGTGGGTTTTAGTCAGTAAGAGTCTGATACACCCTCCCGCTCCGCCCAGAGCGGGAGAAGTTATTTGATGATTTCCCACCCTAAAAAAAAAAAAAAAAAAAAAAGGGTATCTACTTTGATCTGGATTATTCTGATCGCATTATTAAGGAAACAGATAGGCAATTAATTTAGGACTCAATTCTCTAGCAGAATAAGGTATCCTACTAAATTATAAGTGTTGATATTGCTTATTGAATGTTTATATTTGTAACTCTTTCACGCTGTAACTGCTAAATAGATGTATTCAGAAAGGTCAGGTGCGTACTCAATTGGGATTTATTTTGTGTTCATAGGTGTGTCCGTGGCATCACCGCGGGCCCCATCAGAGTACCAGCGCTGCGGTATTTGTTTTTTTATTAAATATTGCAGCGTCATGCTGAGATAGGAGCCTTTTCGGCCTCGCACAGGTCTTCTTTGTAGGGTTCCGTAGTAAACAAGGAACCTTTATAGTTTCGCCATGTCCGTCTGTCTATAATAATAATAATTATTATTATTTATTTATTTCTGAGTATATGGTACATACAAGATCTTAATATTAAACAGTTTCACATATACTACCGTTGCCGGTGTAAATATTAAAAGTTGAGGTTAAAGACTTTATTATACAATGTCAAGATCAGCACAATTTATTTATTTGTAATAGAAATAGCAAAAAAATATCGGAAAATAATATTTATAACATAAAGTCAAATGATACATGTCAATACTACACACACACACTAACTATTACTAAATAAATATATGTAATGTCAAAATTTATTATTTAAAAAGTCAATTACTGAGTAGAAGCAGTTGTCTAAAAGCCAAGCAAATATTTTTTTCCTGAAATTATTAGAGGGCAACACTCTGATGCGTGGGGGTAACTTATTAAATATTTTGATTGCCATGCAATTGGAATTCCTGCTATACAAATGTAGCGTCTGACTAGGTGCAAATAGTTTATTTGGGCCTCTGCTCTATACTCTTTTTGAAATGCGTTCATACAGTGGAAACATGTGCGATCTATCTGTCTGACCCCACTGTAGCTCAGAGACGCTTAGTACTAGAAAGCTGTAATTTGGCATAGTTATACATATTAATCACGCCGACAAAGTGCTAAAATAAAATCTTGAAAAAAAATTTTTATGCGAACCTCCCTTGAACGTAACGTGGGGACATATAATAAAATTAAAAGGAAAACTATCACGGCTAAGTGGGCTTTACAATTTAACGAGATAGTCAACCAACTTAAATCTGCAGTTGGAGAATTGACCGTGGCATATATCGATGTATGGGAGAACAGGTTTTTCAATGTTAAATTTGTTTTTGGGATAAATTCATCCCAACCTTCCAACTACGGAACCCTTCATTGTGCGTGGTCCGACGCGCACTTGGCCGGTTTTTTTTATTGTTGTATTTCCTGTGCGTGTTCAAAATAAATATTTTTCTTTCTTTACTCGCAACTGGATTGCGTGTATGATCAGATGTATAAACGTAAACGAAGCAAAAAGAGTATGTAAGGTTCGTTCTGTAGTTTCTGCCTACCCCCATGGGAAGAAGGCGTGAGTTTATGTACATATTTAGATTTTGAAGAAATTTGACATACTGGTAGACTGTGTCCTGTGATAATGGATAGAATACTTTTTATCCGGTTTCATGTAGATTGTTCCCAAGACTATGAGTAAAACCGTGGGTTACAGCCAGTCTTTTTTTTTGGATGGGAAATCATCAAATACCTTCTCCCGCTCGCTCCCGGAGCGGGAGGGAGTGTCAGACTCTTACTGACTAAAACCCACCCGTATTCCTTCCGTTGCCTGTGTTGCCAGGGGCCTCGGTGACCCTTTAGTACCTTCCCGCGACTTGATGGGCTTAACTTGAAAACTTGTAGCTCAGTAATTATCAAAGTGGGGAAAATGTACAGTGAATACCTACTAATAACTGCTTAGAATAATTAATGTATACGGTGCACACTGAGGCCACAGACTCAGCTTTAAGTAAAAAATGTTTCATTTGGACAACTTAAGACCCGAACTTTTAACTTAATGAGGCTTTTCGCGTAGTTCGCTTTCTATGGCCAAGCGTACGGTTTGATAAATTCGGATTTATTCACGACCCGATTGATCACGTTTAGAGTATGAATCTTGAAAGACATTGGGAACTAGTGTTCGAATGTACATGAAGTCAGTCTAGAATAGACCTTGAATAAGCAAGTATCATCATCTGCCTAGCCTTTTCCCAACTATGTTGGGGTCGGCTTCCAGACTTACCGGATACAGCTGAATACCAGTATTTTTCATGGAGCGACCGCCTTGCTGACCTCCACAACCCAGTTACTGGGTAACACGATACCCCTTGGTAAGACTGGTTGTCAGGACTTTCGAGCTTCTGACGACCCGTAACGACTGTCAAAGGTCTACAAATGACAGCCGGGACCAACAGTTTAACGTGCTTTCCGAGGCACGGAGGGGTCTTGGTATGTAAAGACGGTCACCCATCCACGGACCAACCGCGGCAAGCGTAGCTTGACCTGATCGATCGGCCCGTGCGGCTTTTATCACTTAGCCACAAGCCCCCAGAAGTAGAGAGAGAAGTATGCAAAATGAAAATTGGTTTTCATCCCATCACCAATCCATGCAAAGCTGACCCAACAGACGTTTTCCTGTCCAAATTTCAATAATTCATACAAAATTGGTTCAGTTTTCCCTAATTTTCCAATTTGACAACTTTTCACATTTTTATTTTACAAACACTTTTACACGTCCATAATATTTTAAAAACAAGATAAAGTCGGCGTTTCCTATCTGACTACTCTGAGAAGAAAGGTCGAAACAAACCCAGAGAGACTGGTGACCAGCACAGTCTCTTTTAAAGTCCAGACATAGTCTTCGTCAGATCATGTAAAAACTTATGAGGAAAGAACCAGACAGATTGTAGACCTGTTCAGTGAATGCACGCATTTGTCAGTAATCAAGCAGCTCAACTCAGAACTTCAGGAACTCAACGATTCGCACAATACCAGAGAAAGTACATTTGGGTAGGCCGCATAAATTTCTCAAACTGCCAGATCATGATTAAAACCAACAGAGAAAAAAAAAACCAATGACCCACATAGTCTTCCCATTCACAATAATTAATATTATAATATTTTACAAAGTAAATATTCATGTCATTGTATGTATAAAATTCATCAATGTCAATGTGTATACAAAAATCCGGAAATAATCTTGGATATGGTCTTTTGAGGAAAGAACCATACAGATTTGAGTGAACCTGTCTCTGATTGCATCGCCAATAACCAGCTGCTGACGTTTAAGTTTAAACAAAAGTGTCATCCCCAAACAAAACTATATCATGATTATCCGTTATGGTGTTATCCGTAAGTGATTAATATGAATGAAAGAAATAATAAAGAACCAAGATTTGAGCCCTGTGGGGCTCCCATTGTTACTATAGATCCGGGAGATCTTTTTCCATTAACGTCAACTCTCTGAATCCTATTACTCAAGTATAAAATAAGAAGTTCCAGAGCAGGTCTTCCGGATCCCGTAGTGGTGGAGTTTCCTAACTAATGTTTCATGAAGAATGCAACCGAATGCCTGTGACAAATCACAAACGATGCCCAAGGCATCGCATTTATCTTCCCTTATAAATATATCTTAAAAGTTCAACACGCATATCAGTAATTGAATGACGCCTTGTAAAACCGAACCGTTTTCTATGTTTAAAAAACCTTTGCAATTGATCCAAAATTAATATTACGAACATTTAGAAACAAAATTTTGCCAAATCGGTCCAGCAGTTCTGTAGTGATGCGCTAACCAACGAACAGATTTTCATTTTTATTATATAGTTCTGTTTCCGGTTACGTGTGTATAGAACGTGACGGGGACATGGGTTTAATTTAAAGTTTAGTTGTAAAAACATATGAATAAGTTCAGATTTTGACTTTTAATGTCTCCATAAACATTCCAACCCAGGTACAAAAAAATACCTACGATTAACCTTGTAGCCATTCTTGTGACGATTTATCCGAGATTACCTGTCAAGTCGATTTAATCGCATTTGGTTTTTGTATATAAAATGACAAATCATAATTATAAACATTTGCCACATAGTTGTCAAGTTGATTGGACTGGCCTTAAGTGCGTTCGTTCACAATCAAGACCATTTCTATTCTTATGTTTATTGCAATTTGGGGTACGTTTTTCTGTCCTCCACGTGTGGAGGGAAATGAATGATTTATCAAATTGACGTAGTGACGTACAACAGAATTCCGTAAAAAAGACAGTTGTGATTTGAAAATACGAACAGTTTAAGTTGGAAGCCAATTTAATAATTAATTAATTCCCTGAATTCACATCTGGCAAATCTTGGGTAATCAGGCCTGCTACAACTCTACTGATTTTCAATGATTGAACGATGTCATTTTTGCGCAGCATGGTTATCTACCTAGTTCGAGCCAATACGATACCATTATTGCCTGAAGACTAGATACGATCGCGAAATCATAATATGCGCAGAGCTAAGAGGCTCATTGGCGATGTAAATCTGGTGGATGCCAAGCTTCACAGTTTGGCCCATCGTCGCAAGGTTGCCTGCTTGTCGGTCTTCTATAGATTGTACTTCGGAGAGTGTGCCCAAGAACTCCACGACCTCATTCCACCGGCCCCCTTCTATTATCGGTCACCATCTAGGCGCACTTCAGGTTACCATCCCTTCCTGGTGGCTATCCCACCAACTCGCACTAAGCGTTTCCAAACTTCTTTTATAATGCGCACAGCAAAGGAATGGAACTCTCTGCCTGCGTCTGTGTTTCCGAACGCATACAACCCTAATCTCTTCAAAGTGAGAGTGAACAGGCTTCTTCTGGGTAAGCTCGCTCCATCGTCGACTTTGTTTCTGTCACCTCTGACATAGACTAAGGTCAAGAGTAAACCCATCAAAAAATAAAAAAAAAAATGCGCAATGTAGTGATTAGAAATGTCATACTAAACACTTGACCATGTAATAAAATCACATAATAACACACGCATCTATACATGCATACAAAGCAAATAAATAAAATTGAAGTGTCCGTTTGTAATGTCAAAATAACAGTTTTTTACTAAATACATATAAAAGTATATACGGTACTTATAACAATTTTTAAAATTATGTTTCTTCCGGATAATCTCCAAAACGGCCGGATCAATTTTGACAGAACTTTTAGTAGCAGATAGCTGATGTTATAAGGAGTAACTTAGGCTACTTCTATTTTAGAAAAGCCCCGTGGCGAAGCTGGGAGCAGCGACTAATCTGTACTAATAATAAAACTGAAGACTTTGTTTTTTTTTTTTGTTTGTTTGATCGCGCCAATCTCTGGAACTACCAGTCGGACTTCAAAATGATAGCCCAATTTTTGAGGAAGGTTAAAGGCTATTTAGCATCACGCTACGCGAAAACGAAGTAATAGAGCGCGATGCGACGCGGGGCGGCGGGGCCAAAGGAGTTTTGCAAAAATGTGGCTGTTATTTTAGTTTATTGTGTATCTTACGACTTCCGAGCAAACGTAGTCGCAGGCAGAAGCTAGTGCTTAGATATACCTGGAAACGCATAGGCACTGATGCAGCAATTAAGAGGCAGACAACACCTAAAGCGCGATTACTGTCGGACTGCATAGAAAAGAAAGAGAAGCGCGATGACACAACGCTGGTAAGTTATTGCGATTTAAAAAAAAGCTATAGATTGTATAAAAAAAACACTATTATGCTAATATGTTGCTTGTAGAATAATCTGACAAAACATCAGAATGATTGCATGTATATTAGTATGGTTTTTAATCTTTAAAATAATTTTTTAGAGATATCTTCGTGATTTTTTTCTATCGTATCAAATTAGTTATATTATGTTTTCAACACACTATCTACCTAGCATATATCCTTCAGAATATCATATATTTTTCTGATTTTGTTTACTGCAGTGGATCATATACTTTAAGTTAAGGCATTATAAAACTTATAAAAGATGCGTTTAGGTCCTGCAGTCCCCTTAAAGATTATAATTATTATCTGCCGGGCAAACGTTTCTTGCTATAACGAGAAGGAACGAGTGGGTCCTATGCACACAGGGTCTAATTAAATTAGTGGAATCCCGCAGACATTATGAGTATCGAAATCTTAGCATGATAAAACAAATAAAAATTGATTTGATGATTTTTTTTAGGGACATACGAGCGACCGTAAGTTATACTTGAAATACCAGTTTAAAAAAAAAAATACGTTATTTTTTGTTACTCTTCAGAAGTGATTAGTATCGATAACTTAAAAAAAACTGTTTTTTTTTCAACTCATACTTCAAGTAACTACAATACCAGCGGTCGTTGACCCCAAACTAAAAAACAACATCAAATCATATTTTTGGTTTTGTCGTAGTTGATTAAAACGGTACAACACCAATTACTATAACAATTATTAATATAATAATTCCGTTGACAATAATTATGTTGTATATAATTTATTTTAAAACTAACCCATCAGGTCTGGGTTAATTTAATTTGACCTTGTATACATCACCACACGTGCTATGTGCATATTGGCGATTTCAGACTATTATAGAGTTAGAGGCAGCGTGACTTGGGAGAGGCCTAAGTCCAGCAGTGGACTGCGATAGAACGAGTTTATTGAAGGAGTTAGGTTGTTGTTGAGTTGCTAGGGAGTTTGTTGGGCAACTTCTTCCCAGTTACAGAATTTTGGAGCTGTGAAGGGTGCTCGTTTTGTGGACTGGCTCTTGTAATTCTCGCGTTGAAAATGTGATTCTCAGCTTACTTTAAATGTATTTTGGATTAAAGTTTAGATTTATTTATGGCGTCTTTCACGGTCATTATGTAGTGTCTTAAATACTTTGGTAGTAAAAACAAACCATGCCAACATAACATTGAAAATTCACGACATCAACGCCACAAAGTTTTTTGGCGCGTAGCAAAATTAGAACTAACAGCGCCATATTGTTTTTTTTAAGACAATTTCTGTGACAGTTTCACAAAATGTTTACCAACAACGCCCCCCTGTTAATGTCATTCAGGCACCAAAAAATCCGAAAAAAGGGGCGTGCTTCGACGTAATTATTTTTCATAGACAATATTTCAAACACATAATATTCATATTAAAACCGATTACGAAGTAAGAATAAGAACATTATTGCCTTGAATTTATAACATATTCCTTATCTATTTGATTGAGTCACAGAAATATAATTCCCATACGTAGGTATGTATGTGCTCAACACATTAGCGCAATATATCTAAGTGCTCAACATTGTACTTAACGAACGATTGACATGGAAGGACTCGTTAAATTATTACAATCAAGATATACTATCAAGTAGCCGGCAATGATTTGAGTATTTTGACGTTATCGAACGTTTTATTTGTAATAAAAAATATATTTTAATGGATAAAATCCGACATGATATCGGGGACTTTTTTCATAATAATTAAAATCAAATACACAACAAATTAATAAGGTGAATTGCCAGAAACAAGGTCGTGATTTAGGTATCATAGACTACAGAAAGAGAGAGAGCAAAAGCATGCCAAAAAACATACAAAACATCGTCTTCCGTCTCATTCTATTACAAAATAAGTATTCTATCGCTTTCCTAGTCTATGTTTAACCCTATGACCGGTTTGCGTCACTACAGTTTACCTTGATTCAATCAGCTGTCACTAGTAATTATGTTTACATTCACAAGGATATTATTGAATCAATAAACCTATTATTCCAAACGCGTAACGCTACGAAAATAATTATGTAAACTAATTGGTACTTACCATTTTTAGGCACAAGTTTACTTATTTCTTCCAACTCATAATTTTCTTTATTGTTTATTCGACTACCACTTGACACTTCTACACATAAATTAGGCTTGTTCATTAATTTATCATTCTTGTCACTCATTTTTGTAAATATTATTAAAACCTTTTTGGAAAAAAAAGCACTGTTTATGTTGTAGTTATCACTTGAGTTCCACTGCACTGACAATTTACAATAAGTGTTGCCAGCGCTAGTTTATGAATACCCATAAATGGGGGCGTATTTCCCACGGTCATCTATCTATCTATCTATATCGGATTTACGAATTTGTCTGTTCAAAAACGTAAATTACGAAATGAAAGCCATTGGTACTTAATAGCAGCAATGGATTTCATTTTGACAGTTCAGTCCCGCTACCCCGCGTGTTATGCAATTACCCCGCTGGCCGTCCTTTCTTTGATTTCATGAAAAAGTTGGTAAATTACCATTTTACATTATTATGTAAAAGGGTAATTTACCAACTTTCTATCTGGCGGTATGCTAGTGACCATCAAGGCGAGCTAAAAACAAAAAGCACCTACCTTTTCTCGAAGCAATTTGCCGTATTTTGAAACCCTCATAGTCTTGGCCTGGATAATGCTAGAGAGCTCAGATACCCAAGATAAGATGTAGTTAGCAGAATTTTAAAACGCATTTCATTTGTCACCTTTTTTACTTTGGATTTAAAAATACGTCGATTTCACTCACTCATTAAAACCTCTAAATTTGGAATGCAGGCTAGGGTTTTCTCACATACAACAAAACCAAAATTAAGAAATCTGTAACTTTCACACTCCCACCCCCGTAATGGAGGGTGCAGGTCTGCATATAAAATAAATCCTCTGGGGTACTTCCCGAAGTCCTAGAAAGCTGAAATTTAGTATGCAGGCTAGGTTTTGCACAAATACAAACAAAAAATTAAGAAATCTGTAACTTTCACCCTCCAACTCGCTTAAAGGGAGGTGCAAGTCTGTATATAAAATAAAAACTTTAAGGTACTTCCCGAAGTCCTAGAAAGCTGAGGTGCAGTTCTGTTTTTCTTACGGATGGTCGGACGGTCAGTACAATATCACCGCTAAAATAAAAAGAAATAGAGCACCTACAAAAATAAATGAAATCCCACCAAAAACATTTCATGTTGCTGCCAAGACTAACATAACGCTTTCATGCCAAGACTAACATGACGCTTTCACCGCTAAAAGTTATCAGATCTAATGATTATTATCTTACCGTCATTAAAGTTAAAGAAGCCAAAATAGAATTTACTAAAAACCTCACGCAACATATACGAGCACCTGAACTCAAAGTCAAATTCAAAGCATTTATTTCAATTAAACCATTTACAGGCAATTTTGAGTTGTCAAGGAGTCGTTCAGTTAGAAATATGAAGCTAGTTGCCCATTCCAAAGCGTAGTGGGGACGATGGATAAGAACGGAACATGAAAGACAGTTCTATGAAGATTTGATTAAAGAATAGGATATAATGCATCCTAGTCTTTAATAAAATCTTCAGTCTTCAGTGAGATACGAATTTATGACGATGAGGAATATTAAAATGATAACCAAAACTTATTTTTCAAATTAATAGGTTTAAAATAATTTTATTAGTTTTTGTTTATACTTAAATAAAAAACATATTTTTGTAAGTACTATGTTTGTTTGTTATTTTTATTTCTGTAACACATTCGAGTCCTTTTCAGGATTTATTTTGTTGCTTGTTTTGCTCACAGTTCAAGAGTGAAAAAGTGGACTTAGGCATTTTTTGAATTGGGGCACCCTAGTTTCACGATAAAACTAATACAATACGCCGAATACGACGGGTTTGAAACATGTCTAACGGTTAGGATGCTTATACTATGCTTTATTTTCTTGGTTTAGGAAAAATACATCTACTATTATCTAAAATATTTGTGACAAACAGGGACTTGATTGACATTTCAATTGTCACATAATATTCCAAAAAAAACCCTCTATGCAGCTTTCCCGAAGTTGGTAAACAGTTCGAATACTCCCGTCATTTGGGGGAGTTTCTACAGAATGGCAGCTTTGAATTACACCAAGTATTGAAGCTCAATCGGCGTTCGGGCGCCTTCGTTGGCGTTCGGGTGTCTTCGTTCCCATTCGGTTAATCCCGGCAGCATCACAGCCAAACCAGACAGTTTAAATACGTCATTGGCGCCAAAAAAGATCGAATTCGAGTCTATTTAATTTTTTGTTGGCAAGTGTAAGGTCGAGCAGTTTAGATGCCCGTAGAGACATAAACTGGTAATACTCGTATGTAAATTTGTTTCATATACACGAGCTGTTGAACCGAGCTGTTTGTTTAAATACGACTGTAGGTTGCGATGCTAAAATTAGAATTGTCGCGCGTTTAAGCATGTTTTGATTTCAAAGAAAAATTTCTCATTTCCTGTTAAGGCTACCTCAGACAGGCGCGACAGACACGACGATGCGACACCATTCTAGAAGTAGAAAAATTTACATGAGGTTTTTTTCATAGAAGTTCTGATGTCGTGTCGCACAGATGCCCTTAACTGAAGCGGGATTATCTACGTAATAAAATTATTGAATTCACTCTCCTAATGACCCAAAAAACTCACCAAATTACCAACACCACTTGACTTTCTATTGTTTAAACTTTTAAATTGTCAAATTCCTCTGAATACTGTAGGCATTAGTTATGTAAAATATGTATTAATGAATTAGAAAATCCGAAATCTCGATTTTGCTACTTTTGTTAATACACGGTTTTAAACACTGTTAGTTCCGCGGTTTCAGAATATCACCGACGATATATACCAGTAATCACCATGCTGTCGTATTGTTGTCGCAAGCGTTTGATTCCAAGGTCGGGCAAAGTGTTATTGGGTTTTTCAGAAGCAGCCCAGATTCTGGATTTGTTCTCGGTTGACAGCAATAGGCTCGCCCCCTATTACATGAGACTTAAACATCTCAATCTGCATAGCTTTTTCCAAACTATGTCCGGGTCGGCTTCCAGTCGACCCAATTGCAGCTGAATACCATTATTTTACATGGAGCGACTGCCTATCTGACCTCCACAACTCAGTAACTGAGTAATACGATACCCGTGGTAAGACTGGTTGCCAAAATCTTTGTGTATCTGACGACCCCTAGTGACTATCAAAAATCCACGAATGACAGCCGGGACCAACGGCTTAACGTGCCTTCCGAGTGATGGAGGAGTCTGGGTATGTAGGTAACCTATATAGGTAACCTCCACGGTCCAACCCCGGCAAGCGAAGCTTAACCTAATGGATTGCCCCGCGCGGCTGTTATTACTTAGTCACGAGCTGCTCCTCATGGGACTTAACATAACTGGCGAAATGTGGATATATACTATAGGTAGACCTGTGCCCAACCCTTCAGGGAAACAAGGCGTAGTGTTATGTAGTAATCGCCATGCTTGAAGAACGGCCGGGGCTCATAATCATAGAACTTCCTGTTCAATAACCTTCCTCAGCTGAATTTGTTCCAATTCTGTTATAAAATCGATAACTTCGATAGGTTCCGTCCTCATCAGATTTATGAATAAAACATTGGAATTCTTAATCAATTCTACATTTTAATACGGTTTGTTTTTAATGGTGCCGATTCCCTTGTTCACAAACTAAATTAAATTTAAGTTCAGTGCATCTTTTTCTTTCTATTACATTAAGAAAAGGACAGAAGATAAATTTTAGTTTAGTCCTGTCAAATTTATCAGCGCTTGACGTAAATTGACGTAATTTTAGTAGGCAAGTTTTTAATCACGTCTAAACTTGTATGAAGTAGTGACAGGCGCAGATTAATTTGACAGGACTAAACTAAAATTTATCTTCTGTCCTTTTCTTAATGAAATAGAAAGAAAAAGATGCACTGAACTTAAATTTAGTTTAGTTTGTGAACAAGGGAATCGGCACCAGTGTTTGAGAATTTCATTACATAATTTTGCAAAAGTTATCGTTAGCAATGAAGAAACTTCAATGTTTTTATTAAACATTATTGAAATGCTCTAAAATGTTACAGCGCTTTTGGCAACTTAAAATAACAGTCGTCTCGCCAATATCGATTGCCGATTCCCCAAAGCGAGTCCCCAAAGTGGAGTAGATGTTAATTCAAGTGACATTGGAACTACCTATAAAATACAGCAAGACTTTGACAGTCTAAGACGTTACAGCGTTGAAATGCTTAGAATCAAAAGTTTGGTCGAAAATTTATTTTCCTTTCTGTATCGTGTGAGCTATAAGATCAATCTTGCTTTTAAGCATGACTTACTTACATGCCAGTAGTGGAGTTTTTTTAAAACACCTGTAATAGTTTAAGTGGCGCGTTTATCACAAATTAAAAATCAATCTGTCGGCGTCCAGTCTAATCGGATGCAGCTGAATACCAGTATTTTACATGGAGCGACTGCGTATCTAACCTCCACAACCCAGTTACTGGGTAACACGATACCTCTTGGTAAGACTGATTGTCAGACTTTTGGGCTTCTGACTCCTTGTAACGACTGTCAAAGATCTACAAATGACAGCCTTGACCAACGGCTTAGCGAGTGTGATAATGTAATGGATGTTTACTGATCCACGAACCGACCGCGGCAAGCGTAGCTGACGTTCGGTCGACCCACGCGTTTATTATTATTTAGCCACCAATCCCTCCGAGAGAAATGATTATAAACCAAGAAACAACAAGAAATGAACAGGCTCCGATTACGTTATCGGATGTTGAACACCATACATCATAATCTAAGGATGGAAGCAGGAGTAATTTATCTGTAATAAGATAGTAGACGCGTTTATCATTCGTTAGCTTTTGAACAAAGATAATTATCCTTACTTAATATTATAAAGAGGTAAAATTTGTGAATTCGTATGTAGGCGGTAATCTCCGGAACTACTGATCCGATTTCAAAAATTCTTTCACTAGTGAAAAGCTACAGTATCCGCAAGTACCATAGGATATATTTTATGGTAGAACATGAGATTTCATGCGGACGAAGTCACGGGCTAGTCGATTACATTTATTTTGAAGAAGACTAGGGCATAAAATTAAAGGACATGGTGGTATGAAGGTTGCGAATGGAGACAAGTTGTCAGTGTTCCCTCCAGCCGGCCAATAAAAGCAAGCCAGAGATGAGGAACATGACTCCCGGGAGATCCGTGGGGTCGCTACTGCCCAACAGCTCGCCACATGCTGCCCTGTGGGTTTATGTATCTCTCTTGGTCTGGCTTCTTACTCAAGACTTGTTTTGGTAAAGTAAACTGTACAGACCTATTGAATTCGAGCGCGCAACCCCAACCATGACGTCAACTTAGAGATACGGCGGTGGTGCGTAGATATACGGCGGTGGTGCGTAGAGATACGGCGGTGGTGCGTAGAGATACGGCGGTGGGGTGCTATTATTATTGGTAGCATTATTTCATATCTGTCTACTGGTTTGAGGAAAATCCAAGTTTCATTTTTTTATTGTTTTTACGGGTTTTTACAGTTTAGGATTTTACAACAGCGAAAATATATTATATTTATATTATATTTTATTTTATGTTCCTGACACATAACTTTTGAATAAAGATAGAATTTTCGTTTATTTTTACTAGACACTATGATACCTTTGATTTTCCATGATTTATCTTTTTATAATTCATTTTAGAATCGGAATACCTACAAATATAGGAAATTCGTTTAATTATGTAAATAAATCGACTGCCTCGTTGGTCTAGTGGTCGCAAGCGCTACTGCTGAGTATAGCCAGGACCTTGGCTTTGATTCTCAAAGTGTAATTTGGTTTTCCCTCTAGAATTTCTCAGTAGCAGCCTGTAGTTTGGATTTGTGCCCGGTTGATGACAATAGGCTCGCCCCCTATTACATGGGACTTGAACATAACTGGCAAAATATAGGTGTACTACAGGGTGTACCTCTGCCCAACCCTTCGGGGAATGCAGGCGTGACGTTATCTGATAAGATAAATGTTTTATAAGTTGTGTTTGAATCCATATAATGATACATTAATTAAGAAATTAATTAAAATAATATGTTAATGTAATAATTACTAAAAGACCTCACACATCATCACATGTGACTAAAAGAGTGATAAATATGAATGTTGATGGGTGGAGAGGGAGAGGAAGGCCAAAGAAAAGATGGATGGATTGTGTGAGGAATGATGTGAAAGAGAAGGGAGTGAATGATAGCATGACGTCTGACAGGGGAGGATGGAACAAGATAACTTTTGCGCCGACCCCAAATAACATGGGACAAGGGCAGGAAAATAATGATGTTGATGTAATAATTAATATTACGTCGCATTTTGTATCAGTAGTTATTTCTTATGAAATGAAACTACACGGTTTCTTTATTGCTTGGCCGTATGGATCGATATGCCTAAATCCCATATACCTACCTTTTGTCGACCACTATATTGTCACCTTCCTCCTAATGAGGCAGCCCAGTGATCAATAATAATAATATCTTTATTCATCAAGTAACATAATTCAATTGAGCTAGTAACAATATTCCTTACCCCTATGTTAGTATTGCTATTCTAATCAATTGACCTAAAACCATGAATACATGTGAATCACTGCCACACGCCTAACACCGAGGTGGACAGCTTGCAGCAGCGACTCTCATTACATATAAATAATCGAGTCTGCTCGCCACACAGCGTAGAAACGCCCGCACGCGGAGCGGGGGGAGTTTTGCACCTCTCATTCCCCGCGGGCCTGAAGTGGCCAAGGGCGGGCCGGCACCAGCTGGGGATCGCGGAAGTTGCACCAGATCCCATGATCCCCAGTGCAAGTCTGGGAGGGGAACACCTGGGTAATTTTAGTCAGTAAGAGTTTGACAGACCCCTGACAGAGGACATCCATG
Organism: Atethmia centrago; assembly: GCA_905333075.3. Lineage (NCBI taxonomy): Eukaryota > Metazoa > Arthropoda > Insecta > Lepidoptera > Noctuidae > Atethmia > Atethmia centrago. The sequence continues at coordinate 7,095,429 of HG995379.1, forward strand.
AGGATTTTCCAAACAAAAGATTCTGCACGCGGCCCACCAGTGAAGCCCATCGTTTTCTCATCGTTCTATAAAAACAGTCGACTCGAGCTTCAGCAAACATCCCTGACAATCAATGCTTGATGCTTTTCTGTTTAGCAGGCTAATATTATAAGTATCCTACCCTTTTCAATTCAACCATATAGATACCATGATATACATGCCATGAAACACTATGAACTTCACTCATTATTTTAAAAACTTCAATCTGCATACCATCGTTTCATATCCGTCCTTCCGTCGTAATTTTTTCTTCGTCTAGTATTTCTAAGTTGCCACTTCTTAATATAAGTCTGAACGTCAGAACTTGGTAAACGCCTTGTAACCACCTCACTTATGTAGGATCAAGTAAAATAGTTGCCCAACTTTGTGCTCGCTAAAGTATTTCGGTAATTTCAGTTGTTTGACTTTCATACAGACGTGCCCTTTAGGCATGCCAGCGGTATGAAAGTTTGGACATGTCGGCACAAGTTTTGTCACTAGTCCACCACTTTAGGAGACGAATTCCTATTATTATAGATGTTTGATGATGTTTCATATTGTGGGTACCTTTCGTTCAAATATTCATGGGTACTTACATCTGGCAAATTGAGAATAGGGAATATGCACGTAATTCAAAACTTATTCATTATTTAAATATAAGTCAAGACACAAATTCCTATTTATTTTTTATTTTTTAATGCAGTAGGTACTTATTTCACAATTAATTATTTTATGTTGCGGTTTTTGGTCGAACGGAAGGCAAACTCAAAACGCGACGTCGTCGCGTCAAAGTGACGAAAAAAGCTTTGTGAATAAAAATCTATTCTTTGCTAAGTGCTTGAAATCTCACTAAAGTAGATAAGTGCGATTTGTGCTTGAATAAAGCACAAAGATAATTTAATTTATATGATTGGGGGCTTAAAAAAACGTAAAACGATGCAGTTTCGTAATAAATGACGTCACATCATGACCGCGTCAGAAACGGACGTTTGAACTGTAGTAAAAAATTGTTGGAGTTTCATAATTTTTTGAGCAAGAAACAGTAGTTGAATTTAACTTTTAATACTTTTCTTGTATGTATATTATCAACTGTCTTTTATTGATTTTATGAATAAAAAAATTACATGCATATTCCCAATTTTTTGTGTCGTTCTTTCTGTGGTGACCAGCCATCTACGAATACGACAGCTAAAACGCGCAACATTGTCCCGTCACCAAGACCCATATTAAAACTAGGAACTTGGTCTTCGACAAACTTTTGGGTCTTCTGTACATTTCAGTACGTACTTTACTTTCTAGTGCTTACTTTGGAAGATTTAAGACGTAGTCATACTTAAAACAGGTATAATGATCACTATCTTATTATTCAAGCATGATTTAGTGCCTTTTATACATTTTCATAAAAACACAACGCGAGTAGTGATAGTAGATAAATATTGATTATATCTACTTTTACATGATGCGGAGGAATGACGAAAATGTCGTGAGGAAAGTCTTGAGTATAAATATCGATGGCTATAAGAGTAGGGGAAGACCGAAAAAACTATGGATGGACTGTGTGAACGATGATATGGCTAGAAAGGGGGTGACTTCCGAGATGACTCCTAATAGAGAAAGGAAGAAAGGGGCATGTTGCGCCGACCTCAAATAAATTAGTATAAGGGCAAGAGAATGATGATGATAATATCATTACTTTTACAGTGTGTTAAAAAATATACCGAACCATTGTGAAAACCAAAACAACAACTTTTTTTTTTGGTGGCATATTATCAAATATCTTCTCCCGCTCTGGGCGGAGCGGGAGGGTGCGTCAGACTCTTACTGACTAAAACTCACCCGTGTTCCTTCCGGTGCCTGTGTTGCCAGGGGCCTCGGTAACCCTTTTGGACTGCCACGCGACCCCGGCAGAACCACAACTTGGTAACACTAAAGTTATATATTAATTATAGGATTCAAGCAAAAAACCTCTCTCTTCTTTAAATAAAAAAACCGGACAAGTGCGAGTCAGACTCGCCCACCGAGAGTTCCGTACAAATTTGTAGTTATTAAATAAAGACTATATTTTTTATGATTTAATTACTAATGGTAAGTTTTCGGATTTTTTCTCTGTACTTGTAGTATAAGACGATATCACTTGCTAAATTTCATAGTTCTAGGTCAACGGAAAGTACCCTATAAATTTTGATTCCCTTGAGAGTGTCAAAATATACTTTTTTTTGCGGCATAAACGGCCGTATCTTTTTTTTAGGTTAAGTTAGTAGTTTGATGTTTTTATAACTTTAACGAACTGTAGACCTGAGTATATGGTTTTAATTTCAACTCGATACCTCCACGCGTTTCCGACATAAAGGATCTTGACAGATATACAGACAACAAAGTGATCATATAAGGGTTCCGCTTTTTCCTTTTGCGGTACGGAACCCTAAATAAAAACTTGCTCCAGTCTAAGATCTAGGCTAAGAAAAGCCTAGGGGAGCAATAAATAACATTTTTATTTATTTCAGGCCATCCCTTGTCCCTGTAGATTATATTATCAGGCGCACCCATATCATGACGGGTCGCCTTTATAAGAATGCCTGACATAAACAGTTCTGACCTTTATCGAGTAAGTCCTCTGTGTATCGTTGTATTTTTTTTTTTTTTTATGGAAACGTTTATTTCACGACGGTTCGTGGCGAAATAATAACAGCCACACTAGTCGATCGGAGGTTAAGCTATGCTTGCCAAGGTCGGTCCATGGATGGATGACCGTCCACCGCATATCGAGACTCCTCCGTGCCTCAGAAAGCACGTTAAACGGTTCATCCCAGCTGTCATTTGTAGATCTTTGACAGTCGTTACGGGTTGTCAGAACTTCGAAAATCTGACAACCAGTCTTACCCAGAGGTATCGTGTTACCCAGTAACTGGTCTGTGGAGGTCAAATAGGCAGTCGTTCCATGTAAAATACTGGTACCACATACGGTTAGACTAGTAGTCGACCGCAAAATAGTTTCGAAAAAGCTAGAAAGATTGGAAACGTTTATTGTAGTACAGCTTTTTTTTTTTTTGAGGGTGGGAAATCATCAAATAACTTCTCCCGCTCTGGTCGGAGCGGGAGGGTGTGTCAGACTCTTACTGATTAAAACCCACCCGTATTCCTTCCTGTTGCCTGTGCTGCGGGGGCTTTGGTGACCCATAAGTACCTTTCCGCGACCCCGGCAGGATTGTAGTACAGCTGACCTCATAATTGTTTTACCTCTTTTGTCATGATTTCCAAATATTAATAAGATGTGTCATGATTAAATAGTAAATATAAAATTAAAAGTATGTGATTTGCTTCAAATGATTTTTGTATCAGGGTAGTCATGAAGTTTAAAAGTATCTAATTTGACAGTTACCGTAAAAGTACTGGTTTTTTAACACAACCGATTGCAAAACATGATATTTGATGTGCGCGGTAATTGCTAAGTCAGATCTCTTCGAGCCTCGGAATCTAAAGGTTGTCTTCAAGAAATCCAAAGTCTATACTCATATTATATTGAGTAATTAATTAAATAGTTTGTTAAATATTGCTAAATACCAAGTTTGTATGTGTGCAAGAATATAAAAATACAGAAATATTCGTACTGTCAAGTTGTGTTCATTTCACTTTTGTGAGAAATTCCCATGCAATTGAAACTCCACTAAGGTTGAAACTATCTAATCTACACAAAGAAAAATAGACCTTGTCGTTTTATGATGTGCAAGTGACATTTAACCTTAGGGTGATAAAGCAAAAACCTACGAGGTCGAAGTATATTGTTGATGACAGACAGAATACGGGCTAATTTAAGAATATTAATGAAAAGGACAAATTCCTACATACTAAAGAATACAGAGACAAATATAACGCAATAAATAATTCAGAAGGCAACCCTTTTACCTGTCAAAGGTAAATTAATGTGGTATCAGGCGTTTTGTAAACAAGACTCCAAAATGTTTACGCTTGATATTGTCCCTCTTCATACGTTTAATCAAGGTTTGTTTACAAAAAGCGTTGTCATTCCATGTTTTATTATTTGATTTGAAGGTATAATTAATTAATCTCTAATTGTGTGCAGAGATATGAAAATAAAGTTATTTTTATTAAAAATTAAGAAAAAGATAAGGTCATCATCGTCCTTTTGACTTTGTCCCATGGTATGCAGAGTACGTTGTTTTTTCTTTAAACAAATAAGATGTAAACGACAAGAATAAGACACGAAAAAAAAATCTGTCTTTAAAAATATGCCTATTTTATCATTCATCATTTCAGCCGAATTATGTCCACTGCTAAAGCCTCCCTCAAGCACCGCCACTTCGACCGGTTTTGTGCTTCTCGCATCCAGCGGATTCCTGCGGCCTTCACTTGGTAATCGGTCCACCTTGTAAGAGGCCTTCCAACTCTACGTCTTTCGGTACGCGGTCGCCACTCCAGAACCTTTCAGCTCCACCGGCCTATTTATAAATATGGCTGCATTTAACTAGGTATATTTTATATATTGTATATATCGGAAGGGTCATGAGTACGGTATGTCAATTGACAACGAAACGTAAGTGTGAAGTTGGCGCGCTTCGACAGAGTCTAGCCTGACGTTCATGCGAGTCGACGAGAGCGCTACAGCGGCGTGAAGAAGCCCTCTTGAGCATCGGACATTGTACGGACTAAAAGTGCCTAGAAACTGTCCCACGTTTTGTTTTATAAATTTTGACAAGTTCAAATATAACCTAAAAATCAATAATTAACTTCAGACTTTGTCTTCTCGCTTGCTGCACACATCTACGCCCATTAAAATGTACAATGGTTAAGAATCCAGCTCAAATCGGCCCCCTGTCCCGATATATATTTATTTATTATATATTTTTATTTGCTCCTGTAGCATTGCATTGGTTATTTTGTTTCCCCATTAAAAAGTGGATGAAATACAGTGACAGAATATTTAAAACCCTTAATCTAAGCCAGTTGTCCTATTTAATAAAGCAACCAAGCAACAATATCTCACTCCAAACGCCTAATACACAACGTCGACTAATTCATGTAGCGATACATCATTCAGATGTCAGAACATATCAGTCACAGATGTATATATTAGGATAGCTAGCATAACAAGACGATTTAATTAAACCTGAGTGTTATTATAATATTTATTAATATATAATACATTATTTTACATACTATTTTGAAGAGTCAAGTTTTTCTAACTGAGCTGTGCTGTTGGGGAGTTTGTTGCGCCACTTCTTCCTAGCTAAAGCACTCGGACAGCGACGCACAGACCACGGTCCGCCAACAAATTAAAAAATGCGGAAAATAAACGAAAATTATAAAATAAATGTTGACAATGTTGTACCTATACGAGTACTTAATTACTTACATTAACAAGCATGTGTTACGAGCTTTTTTTTTTGGATGGGAAATCATCAAATAACTTCTCCCGCTCTGGGCGGAGCGGGAGAAGTTATTTGATGTCAGACTCTTACTGACTAAAACTCACTCGTATTTCTTTCTGTTGCCTGTGTTACCAGGGGCCTCGGTGACCCTTTAGTACCTTCCCGCGACCCCGGCAGGCATCGGCCCTAGTGGACCCCTACATTTGTGCTGACGACATCTCTTTGAGGCGTGCGTGGAATACAACGCGCCGTCGACCCGGGCCTGGTCCTTACCGGACGGTGAGCTACCCATTGCTCACCGTCCGCAAGCCCGCGCCTACGGTGGCCGGAAATCCGCCCGGGATTCCCGGGGCCCAGGGCGTCTCCTGCGGCGGCTAGGGGCGAGAGGGCACTAAATTTGCCTTTCCCTCAACCGTCCCGCCTCCTCCTTCGCGAGCATTACTGCTTCACAGAAGGAGGTGACGGCTGCCCATGCCCTCTCGCTCCGTACCATGGCCTGAACCAGGGCCGGACGCGAGAGATCTCTGCCGCCGATCGCCTACACGAGGACACGGCGGTGCTCTGCCCAAGCCGGGCAGGCCTCCACCGTATGCTCCACCGTGTCACACAGTGGTGACACCCAGGCGTTTCCTCCCGCCTTATCCGATACAGGAACCTCCCGAAGCTGCCGTGTCCGGTGAGGACCTGCGTCAGGCGGAAGGTGAGGACGCCGCGCCGTGGCGCCTCTCTAGCCACCTCTCAAAGAGGGGACTTATCGCCGCAATGTGTTGCGAGCTTGCGATCAGAACTTGGAGCTTGTGTGAGTTCCGACGAGAGGGGAGGGTGCGGCGCGCAAAAAAATTGTCACGGCAATGCAATGCCATGCATAAACTAAATATTGCAAGTATAACAAAAAAAGGTACCTACTTCAATTCTTTTAACCTATGAAGCCATATCGCGTATCCCATGTGGTGCCAAACAATGGTCCTTGACCGATTAAAACGTTTTCCTAGTTCTGGCCCGCCTTTGACTCATAATTATAATGTGCCCAAATGGCTGAACTCCCTGCATTAGTAAGTGGTGAAAGTCGGGCGTTTTGGGGGACTGTCTTATGTAATTTTGACGTTCGAAAAGTGCTGATTCTCAGCCTAGTTTGAATAAATGACTTTTGATTTTGAATAACAGTCTATTCTTAATTGTTTTACTGCAGTGCAAAGTCTTCTTTTCATCGAGCATTGATCATCACACTTGATCACTACCAATACGAGAAGATATTTCTTACTATATATTTTTTCTTTTATCGTCGGTGATAAGTTGGAAGGCCTCCTACAAAGCGGACCGAGGACCTTGTAAAGGCCGCAGGAATCCGCCACAAAAGCGGTCGAAGTGGCGGTGCTATGGAGCCCTATGTCCAGCAGAGGACGTCTTTCAGCTGAAATTATGAGGATGATGAAATCAAATCAAATGTTTTTGTTGTGGGCCTTGGTTATACAGACATATGTTAGTTAAATTACAGATCCATTATGTTCTGCATAGTAGGCATACAATAATAAATTATATCAACATGCAGTATACAAAATGTAGGTATCACTTTTAAAGTAAATGATTATCAGTAAGATTTTTTTATCTTTGGAAGTACTATGAATGAATGAGACAGTGTGATTGTTGGTTTGTGCCTCTGTCATGCAACAGCAGAGCAAGAAATCAGCGTGTTTTTTTGCATAGCTATAGTCTATGGGCTGGATAGTGACTTAAGCTACTTTTATCCTGTGGACGAGAGCATGAAGTAGAGGCAATAATCTGGTCCTAAGTCATGGAAAACTCACTTTGTTATTTACAACTTTCTACCTCACAAACATCGTCCGACTATTATAATGTTTCATCACATAAGTTCAACTGTTCAATGCATGCCTTTACTAGTCCATAAAATCTTTTGTTTTATTTTTACATAAAGCGGAAAAGAGGAAGCGTGTTGTCGGCTCTGTATATAAATATGACTCGACAAAAATAGGCCAAGGTAGCGCCTTCTATGACGTGAGGGAGTGTGAAAAAAGCCGGCCAAGTGCGTGTGGGAACTCGCACAATGAAGAGTTTGGTAGTCGCGATGTTGGTATGAATTGATCCCAAAAACAAACTTGACATTGTAGTTGAAAAACATGTTCTCCCATACATCGATATATGCCACGAATTCTCAACTGCAAATTTAAGTTGGTCGACTATTATTAGTTAACTTGTAAAGCCCACTTAGCTGTGATAGATTTCCTTTTAATTTCATTACATGTACTGCTGCCATGATTTTTTCACATCTCTTTATACAACTATTTAGCTTGCAGGCAGGGTGGGGGGGCGACACGTGACTCCACAATATACTAATAATAGATACATTTGCAAATACGATGATTGAAGCAAAATGCTTCACCGTTTACCGTGTTTTATGCTCGGTTCCTATAAACAAAAAATTGGCCAATACAGGCCAGTACTCGTATTTGCCAACAATAAAAATATTTGTTTTGTTTACTGGCAATTTTTATGATATTTTTATTTTTATGATATTTCATAAGATAGAACATTGCTGTTTATCCCCTTAAAACGATGTTAGTCGCTATTTACCTATGTTTGTTTTTTACCCAAGAAAACACACGACTCGTGTTTTAACCACAATTAATTAAAAAACATGTACGGCATTTAAAACAGAATTTTATCGCGAATTTTTATCATAATACGAGTACGTCCTCACATTTTTCAGTGCTATAGCTCAGAGCTTTTTAATATCACCCCACCCTAACATTTAACTTTCAACCTTGTCGTTATTGTTTTAGGGCCCAAAACGTTTATATTCAAAACACAAACGGAACGAGCGTAACTTTCCTTTGTTAGGGAAATGTACACATTCTTGACCTCTACTGATGGCATGTAAACTACAATGCTTTAATATTACACAAATACTAGCTTTTCCTTTGATTTCTCTTGTACGTAAATGTTGGGACGTTATTTTCCGGTCATTTGGTTGTCAAAGTCAGCTTTAGGACTGCGTAGAAATTTTATTCCGCTACCATTTCATTTAAAGAATATTGTTTTTAGTCTACCTTGAATATGCTGCCGGGACGGAACATAAGATTACGCCTTGTTTCCACGAAGGGTCGGGCAGAGGTTTACCTATAGTACACCCATATTTCGCCAGTTGCTATATCTGTTTTAGTTTGTAATAGGGGGCGAGCCTATTGCCATCAACCGGGCACTGCTACTGATAAACCCAATAACACTTTGCCCGATCTGGAAATCGAACCTCATGCCGTTAGCCAACCCAGGACCTCAAGAAGATGTCAGCACAAGTCTTAGTGTTGGGTCCACTAGGGCCGATGCCTGCCTTGGTCGCGGGAAGGTACAAAAGGGTTACCGAGGCTCCTGGCAACACAGGCAACGGAAGGAATACGGGTGGGTTTTAGTTAGTAAGAGTGTGGCACACCCTCCCACTCCGCTTAGAGCGGATGACGTTATTGATGATATACGCCTTGATATTGCAGCTGTCTTGGGCGGTTGCCACTTTCCTTTTGAGACCAGTCGTCATTTTAACTGTTATCAGAAGACTTAACTTCAGACCCTACACCTTCAGATCCTGAACACCTATACTCTCAAAATCAAAATATTTTATTTCACATAAACCTGCACGGGCACTTATGAAACGTCAGAAGCTAGGTGCACGGTTCCAATTGGTCGTTTCCTATGGAGAAGAGCCGGCAAGAAACTCCACGGTTACTCTTTTAAAAATAATTGATTTTACAATATTTTCAAATTACAGTATTAGTAGGTAAGAAAGGACAGTGTAGGCCTATAAACAAGTCTGCCGGGGTCGCGGAAAAGTCCGAAAGGGATACCGTAATACTGTGACCAAAATCAGCTAGAAGTTATCGTCGCCAAGTGGCTACGGTAACTACAGCATGATCATCGTTCCTCAGAACGTCAAAAATAGTATTCTATTTTGTTAATTACCTGGTACTTGTTGACTGGCCTTTTTTATTATTATTTTTTTTTTTTGGGTGGGCAATTATACTTCTCCCGCTCTTGACGGAGCGGGAGGGTGTGTCAGACTCTTGCTGACTAAAACCCACCCGTATTACTTCCATTGCCTGTATTGCCAGGGGCCTCGGTAACCCTTTCGAACCTCCACGCGACCCCGGCAGGCATCGGCCCTAGTGGACGCCTACACTTGTGCTGACACTACACTTTGAGGCGCGCGTGGAATACAACGCGCCGTCGACCCGGGCCTGGTCCTTATCGGAGAGTATTGACCCTACCCCTTGAACTAGGTGGGGACCTGTATCTATGTCCTAAGTTGTATTCTAATACAACTTAGGACTTTTGTGAGTCACTACTATACAGATAAAGGGTGTGTAACGGTTGATATAATAACAAAAAATCTAACGTTCACTTGACCTAATTTCAGTTAATATACTTTTGTTTAATATAACGATCAGTTGAGATAATGAATTGTTGATATAATTTCATTTTATCTAATTTCTTATGATATAATAAACATTTCCTATAATGCACATTTGACATAATATCGAAGTATTGTTTAAAGAAAAAGGAACAAATCGATAATATTCTTAAAAAAAAAAAAGGTATACACTGAAATTGAATTCCTTCGGGCTTTGGCCTCTAACTTAAAACTGAAATAAGATGTTATATTTATGTGATGCTATGTTAAGATTAAAAAAATATTGTACTGTTTTTTTTTTTCTTCGCTTTATACCCTATACACCTACCACCCTCAACTATTGTAACCAGTAGAAATTGGATGCAATCTGGACTTTAGGGCACCCCGACTCGGACAGGTTAGGTTCGTGGTTATTTTTTTATAAACCATCCAGAAGTAGGAGCCCCGCAAAGCGGGGCTCCATCGACCAATACCACCCTCAACCATGCATTGAATATTTTAAGATTTGGTTAGGTGCCATTTGAGTTAGGTTAGAACTGTGACCATTAAACATGAAAATTAGGTCAAAAGAACATTAGGTCAAATGAATGTTATATAAAAAGAATATTATACATATTGAAAATTATATAAAATGAACGTTATACTAAATGTTTTATATTAAATGAAAATTATATCATATGAAATATTAGGTCATATGAAATTAGGTTATATGATTTTATGGCATATGAAAATTATATCATACATTACACACCCACAGATAAAGTACCATTAAGAGTGCAAGGGTTTGTTGGTGAGCTTAAAAATATGAGGTGTGGATGTGAGTATGTGTGTTAATATGAGGGGTAAATTAGAGGAATGTGTGTAAGTGAAGAGAGAGTGAGTAAGTGGGTGAGTGATGTGGGAGTGTGTGGTGTAGTTAGTGAGGAAGGTGTATGTGTATGTGTGGTAGATAGATAGGATTATACATGATACGTCATTAGGTATTCAGTGTCTTCGTAGTCCAATTGTAGTAAGTACGTTTTTACCTTATTGTTGGCTTCATGACTGCTAAGTCTTATTACCTATATTTGTTTTTCGTTTAATTTGTTATATAATATAGAACTTAACATAATGTTGCCGTTTTGCAAACTTTGTTCTGTGTGAGGCATTCTGTCATGTAAGTAGCATATATCAATCCAATTTTTGCAGTTAAACTCTGACGACAAAGTGGACACGTATGCATCATCAATGAAGTTATAAAATGAGGTTGATGAGGAGGTCTATGAGTAGCTTTGAGGTCATCATCGTTGTGACAACAAGCCACTTACAAACCGAAAGAAGGAATAAATACGGCTCGCGTCACGAAAAAAAATCAAAATCAAAGTCATTCTTCAAACTAGGCTGAGAATCAGCACGTTTCGAACTTCAAAGTTACATAAGACAGTCCCCCAAAAACGCCCGCCCTTCACCACTTCCTAGTGCTGTAGCTGGGAAGAAGAAGTTGCGCAACAAACTCCCCAGCAGCACACCTGTCTGTTTAGTTATATAGACTTCATTCTATCCAAATAGTATTATTAACCGTATAATAATTTAACCTCAAACTACATTTAATATCCTAAAACTGACCTTGTCCTATACGAGTGACTTTTAAAAACATAATTCATGAGTCAACATCGTGTGCGAAGTTTTCTAAAACATGAAACGTAAGCGATAAAGATGTCTTCAGACGGTTTGAGTTAAATGGCTCGGGGGCGATCAATCACCGCTGGCTTGCCAACTTTGTCAGGCAAAAGGCTCTGTATGTTTAACATGGTAATTTATCGTTTAGGTGCTGTGTACTACTGTGGAATGCGGCTCCGCTTGTGTCTCGTGTTTTTTTTTTTTTGATATTTTGGTGGCAAAGCTATGGTGTATACGCCGCGCCGTCGTTCGGTTTCAAAGGGAATATTTATTTAGTAATATACATAATCAGCATATAATGTTCCCACTGCTGGGACACAGGCCTCCTCTCTGTGAGAGGGAGTGCGCCGTAATCCACCACGCGGGCCCAGTGCGGGTTGGTAGATGTCACATATCTTCGAATTTTTGGTTCACGATATTTTCCTTCACCGTTTTGAGACAGTGGTGATGAAATAATTAACACAAATTAAAGCGCCTGTCCGGGTTCGAACCTACGACCTACAACACGTAAGTCGCGGCCGTTACCACTGGGCCACAACTGCTCAATAATATAGTAATATATTAATATAATTTAGAAATATAGTAGTTAATAAGTAACGAAAATATGAATATTTGAAAAAAAAACAGATACAATATTATAGATAATAAAATAGTCTATTCATACAAAAAAAAAACCCTGAAAATATGTTAAGCAGTTTGAAAGTAACATCGTTTTTTTATGCTTTGGCATTACGTCCTGAATTTATTTCTTAAACTATTTCACTACAATACTTAAAAATATGCACATATAGAATTGATGTCCCCAATACACACACAGAACACACAGGACACAGACACAGAATTACGCACAGAGTTACAGAATTGATGTGTTGTGTGTGTTGTGTTGTTGTGTTTGTATTGTGTTGTGTTGTTGTTTGATGTTGTTGTTGTGTGTGTGATGTATTGTGTCTCCTGTGCGAAGCCCAATAAATATTTTTTGTTTCTTTCTTTCTTGTGTGTGCGTTTTAGATAAACACACATTTTTTGTATAACTTACTTAAGGCGTAATAACAGATTTAAAAGTCACTAAAATCGTATAGCTGCGTCTTAACAGCGGTTTCCACGAAATATTGCCAGCTTGTATGCTGACCAATTACATAAAAAGGCCAGGTTAATAAAAGAATTGACTGAAAAGGCAAATAACGCTGCAACACTTGCACACTGCAACACTTTACTTGTAACAGCAGCGATGCCATCACAGACTAAGTATTACGATACCATAGAGAACCACAAACACAAATGGCATTGACAAGTAACTGATGTTACGTCGGGTTCTGACACGCGGTTTATAATTATATGAATTTTATTCAATAACTATTTTATTTTTATAGGTTAAACAATACGTTTTTTTTATTTTTATTTATATCTGTATCTATCCGTGACATCACAGTGGGCCCTATCAGAATATCAGCGCTGCGACACTTATTTCTTAAGTACTGCAGCATTATGCTGAGATAGGAGCCTTTTGGCCTCGTACAGCACTTTTTGTTTTTATTTTAACTTTACTTTGTTTTTGTTTTTTTTTTATGTTTTATCAGTATTTTTTAGTTTAATGTGTGATCTCCTGTGCGAGTCCCAATAAATACTTTTTCTTTCTTTTCTTTCTCTTTCTTTCAACACATGAATGTAAGCTCTGCGCTTCAAAATGTCCGTTTCGAAGCATACTGAATCCAGCGTGTTTCAAATCTTTGTGAGGTGTGAACCGTACTTTAGGATTCCGATACCCGCAACCGGATCCGGGCCAACACTACCGGCGCCTGACCGCATGTTTATGCGACTCAAAACAGCGCATGAGCCGGATGGCGGCCGCGTCTGTGGGGCAATACCACAAATTATTTAAAAAATTACCAGCTATTCCCATCGGATGATCGGCGATGCGGTCGCGACGTGGTTTACGTTAGAATACTGTCAATAATGATCAGATCATGGTGCGGTACCGACATAGGTATACAGCTGTAAAATAATATCGCTTTACGTGTGGAAAATCAATGGATTCCCACAGCTAAAAAAGAAAATTGAAAAAAGTAGAAAGATAATTGTAAATCCGTAATTGACTGTAATAGTTTTACAATAAGTGTGTTAAGGTATTTTTGAAAGCTGTAGATTTTGTAATTAATAAATAAATAAAGCGATTTTTTTATATATACATATAATGGATTAGATCCTTTATAAAATAAAATCGCTGACACTGATTTAATGTCTATATCCATTCATGAGAATTTTAAATTGTCAAAAGATTGCCACATGATTTTTTTCATCACGAACCGAATTTTACGTCGGACTACCACCGAAAAAAAAACCACGAATTTCCTCTTCCTACCATAAATTAGTGGTATTTAATATTTCTGTTAAAAACAGAGATTGATTCTCATAAAAACCATTGAGTTCAAAATACCAGTATTTTTATTCAAACTCAAACTCAAAGCATTTATTTCAAATAAGTAAACCAATTACAGGCACTTTTGAATTGTCAAGGGTTCGGTCAGCCAGTCAGAAAGATGAAGCTAGTTGCCCATTCCAAAGCGTAGTAGGTACCTATGGAGAAGAACGGGCAAGAAACTCCAAGGACACTCTTCTAAATCAACGTATTATGGTTACAAAATATTGTTTACATCATTCATTTTGAAATTATACATGTGAGAACGATGCAAAACGTAAAAGCGTCCGTAATAAAAAGATTACAACAAAAACAAAAGCAATTCAAAAATTAAAGTTAAAATAAGCCGTGGCAGCCAAGATATGACCAGTCCCCACTGACTGCGCCCGTTCACGAACATGACGCGTGGATCAGCATCATTCAGCTCAACCATTTTGAAGGGAGCTAAATGAACCAACACACGCGCCACCATCAGCGAGACATTAGAGTGAGCACGACATACTCCCAGCCACCAGGGCACATTCAAGTCAATGAAAGACGTATCCAGTAAATGGCAGCTTTATAGTACATAGTACTCACATAACAATGTGCTGTGCAGCTATACAATACTAAGAGATTGAATTTATACAATGCAAAGAGTTTTTAAAATCTTCAGCATATTTTATTGTCGTCGGCTAACATGTTACAACCGAAGAGCACCATCAATTTCGTTTCAACAATTTATCAAGTCTATATCAAATCACTATAAATTTGTACAAAACCATGAAACTTCCTATTTATTTTTCAATAAAACCGCAGTTTACATCTTCAATGCACAAACAGACTGGGGGACAGAGCTACGTAATTTATTGCAATGCACATCTTGCATGTCTTATGATTTATGATACAATCGAGTTAGTACGCTCTCTGGCGGCCAGTTTGCTTACTATTATGCCTGAAAAGTTCTTCTGCCGGTTTGTTATAGACATTTATTTATATGTACGGATACGGATTCGAAAAATGACGACAGGACTGTGAAATCAGGTCAGTTAAATAATAAAAAGTCAAATGCCTTTTTTCTTTACCCAGGCTCAAACCCAGACTCCGGTTTTCTACCGATTATTTTCCATTGAAAATTCTTATTTTTCCGACCTGTGGGTCGATGCTTGAAAGGTAAAATACCAAACAAAACAGTTGCAGATTTTCTTAAAAACCTGTTAACATTTACATAGAGAACCAAAAAGACATAATCCTTAAAAGTTTTTATGACCTCTTTAAAGATATCTAGATCCATCCAGAAACCATTTATGAATAAGAGATCCTCCCAAATGACGTAATTAAACATTTATTACATACTCTACGGAACAGAAACTAATTTTAATGACGCACAAACACAGACTCAAACCGAATCCTTTGAACAGTTTCACCAAAAGCAACATTCAAACTACGCGCTAAAAGGTAAACTTTAGGCAGTCATGTCATTAAATGTATTCATGCGACTTGCCGTGCGCCCGTGCCTGCACAGTGCGCGGCCACAGAATAGATACAACACAGAAGGTCCATACAACGCACTCTCACGCACGTGTTAGAAGGGGGCCTAAAAACTATAGGTACCTAATATTCAACCAGTAATGTGGGAAATAACACAGATTAATATAATATTCATTTAATATAGGCACATACATATTATCAAAATACATAAACAATCACATTTCAAATAATATTCAGCACATTTAATGATTTTCCTTTAATCCACATACTTAGCTGCCACAATCGAACTTATTTAAGAATTACAGAGTAGTTAGCACGTATGCACACGTCGATACTTGTTACCTTTTTTTACAGACTGTAAGCGAATACATGTAGATGTAGACAGTTGTGGATTCGTCGAGAACTGCACACAGACTGAGGCGATCCACTCGTGATACGCCTCTTTCTACGCTGGATTGCCGTGCGGCGTGCCGTCACTGGGTGGACGTGACGTCAGGTAGCCTTATCCAAGTAAATAAACCGCTGTCTATATTAATAAATTATGATGTGAAATCGTTTTAAAAATTTATAAAATAACTAGTTTCTGATTAAACAATTTAAAAAGCGTTGATTCGTAATCATTTGATATGCAATAGAATATCAACATCAACTGATAGTATTGTAAATCGCTTGAAACAACTTATTACATTAAAGTAGCAATATAAAATCTAAGATATCATATTACAAATATCATTAAATATTAAGTAATCATTTATAGTACGTACCTAATAATACGCGCTTCTCCCAGTCTGTTCTGACTTTCGGTATCTTGGTTCACTCGTGCGAAGCGTTGGCGAAGTAGATCAGACGGTTAAGCATAGAGTTTTTTTTGTTGGGTGGGAAATCATATAACTTCTCCTGCTCTGGGCGCAGCGGGAGGGTGTGTCAGACTCTTACTGACTAAAACCCACCCGTTGCCTGTGTTGCCAGGGGCTTCGGCGACCCATTAGTACCTTCCCGCGACCCCGGCAGGCATCGGCCCTAGTGGACCCCTACATTTGTGCTGACGACATCTCTGAGGCGCGCGTGGAATACAACGCGCCGTCGACCCGGGCCTGGTCCTCACCGGATGGTTAGCTACCCATTGCTCACCGTCCGCAAGCCCGCGCCTACGGTGGCCGGAAATCCGCCCGGGATTCCCGACGCCCAGGGCGTCTCTTGCGGCGGCTAGGGGCGAGAGGGCGCGAAATTTGCCTTTCCCTCAACCGTCCCGCCTCCTCCTTCGCAAACATTACTGCATCGCAGAAGGAGGTGACAGCTGCCCATGTCCTTTCCCTCCGTACCATGGCCTGAACCAGGGCCATAAGGGGAAGATATATAAAATAATGGTAAGACCTGCTGTCTTGTATGGATCAGAATGTTGGGCCACAAAAGGGATAAATGAAAGGCAATTGCATGTAGCTGAGATGAGAATGCTAAGAGCGATATGTGGTGTGACACGACTGGATTGAATAAGAAATGAGTACATAAGAGGAAGTCTGAAAGTGGCACCGGTGACTGAAAAGTTGTACGAAAATCGGTTGTTATGGTATGGGCATGTGATGCGGAGGAATGAGGAAAATGTCATGAGGAAAGTCTTGGGTATGAATGTCGATAGCTATAAGAGTAGGGGAAGACCAAAGAAATGATGGATGGACTGTGTGAAAGATGATATGGCTAGAAAGGGGGTGACTACCGAAATGACAACCAATAGAGAAGTATGGAAGAAAGCGACATGTTGCGCCGACCCCAAATAAATTGGGATAAGAGCAGGAGACTGATGATAAAACTTCCTAGATATTATTAGCATAAATGATTACGTAGTAAGTTTAGTTCATAAATGTGACAGATGGCGTTATCCAACAAAAAATAATCTAATATTTTAATAACATTAAAATTAAGGATTTGATGACTTCACAAATAATTGTTAAATGATAAATGATTTCATTTCTGTAAGTTTGTACAAACACTTTTACACGTCAAACATATTTTAAAAACTAGCTGAGGTCGGCGTTTCCTATCTGACTTCACTGAGAAGATAGTCCGAAACAATTTCAGAGATCAGAGTCTCTTATAAAGTCCAGACATAATCTTAGTCAGATCATGTGATGACCATCTAGATTGGTACCTGAAATGGTCTTTTGAGGAAAGATCCACAAAGATTGAGCGGAACTCTCCAGTCAGTGCACGCATTTGTCAGTAATCGGGCAGCTCAACTCAGAACTTAAGGAACGACGACGAACAATATCGAAGAAAGGATATTTAAAGGTAGGCCGCATATATTATGCAAACTGCGATTATGATTATACTAATTGAGCCAAAAAAACAAAAACAAAAACTACAATGACCCACATAGTCTTCGCATTCAAAATAATGAAAATAATATACAAATTCAATACTCATATTCAATTCGAATCTAACACGCTTCACGTACAGCGAGATCAAACGCACTCGCGACTGGCTATCGGCTGAGAAAGACTATGCCGTAAGTATGCTTCTATCGGGCGGGCGTTTCTGCTCGTAGTATGCTGCTGATCTTCTGTAGGCATTATTCTGTGGCGCAGCTGTGCTCGGCTCATTTGTAACATGCAAACATTATTATACATAAGTAACTATTATTTCAGTTAGCTTGCTATGTTCATGCCCTTTCTTGTAAGTAGAAATTATTTTACCGAGCTCCTTTTTAAAAGAAAATAAAAAAGGAATAACATTAATTTGGACACAGTTCGTGAAACACAAAATACTAATAACAAAATAAAATGAAAATAATGCTTTAACAACAATAGTGTGTGCCTCACGGCTGCGGCAAATAGGTTCATTTCAGCATTAATGCCAGACAGTTGCTGTCTGATGCTGGATTTCTTACTTTAATGAGTTTCTACTTACTTTAATGTTTTCCTTTAGACTTTCCGAAACGACATCACATACTTCTACTAAATGTTATCAGTATTTTTCATATAAGACTTAATCTTATATGAAAAATACTGATAACATTTAGTAACTTACTCCTGAGGCGAGGTAATCAATGTTATGTCTAGTTTTACTCTTGCTGCAGGCTTAGCATGACACTCTCTATTTCTTCGAAGAATAGACACAGCTTTTTCCTTACAAAGTAACATTTTGTTTCTACTTTTTTGACATCCCACCGTAGAAATCCTTCTACATAAAAAAGTACCTAGACAAAGTTCGTTAGAAACGAAAGACAAGATGACAGATTGTAGAAGGATTTCTACGGTGAGATGTCAAAAACTGAAAAACGAAATGTCACTTTGTATAGATGAGCCGTGTCTATTCTTCGAAGAAATAGAGAGTGTCATGCTAAGCCTGCTGGTATAGCTTGTCGCTTAAAGGTATCATTGCGTTGAATTTTTGGGGCAAACAACTGCAAAAGAAAATCAAATTGACCAGCGTTGCGACACTTATTTTTTTAAGTACCGCAGCATTATTAAGGAGCCTTTTGGCCTCGTACAGGACTTTTTGTTTTATTTTGATTTTCCTTTACTTTGTTTTGTTTTTTTTTTATTTCTTTTTGTTTCTATGAGTGTTTTTAGTTTAATTTGTGATCTCCTGTGCTAGTCCCAATAAATAATTTTTCTTTCTTTCTTTCAAGGTGTCAATCTAATTATTTTTTTGAATGCATGTTCATCATGAGTGCGCCACGAACGAGTGTAACGAGTGTTCGTTACAGAGGAAAAATTTTGTCATCATCATCATCTTGTCCATGTATTTTTCTTTTTTTTCTTCTGACTTTCGAGAATTTCCATCAAATGTTCACCAAGAAGTAATGCCAATAGTCGTATATTTTTTCTAATTATATCGCACTGATCAGCCATTTTGCTGGCCTCGTGAAAACGCAATAGATCTGAAACACTAGGCCAGAACTAGTAACACAGTAGCTATGTACTGCTGTCTCCTATGCAGACCCAGTAGTGAGAACTCGTCGGGAAAATAACAGTACTGTACATACAGCAGAATGTAAGTACAGTTGCTGACTACTGGGTGGTCAGAAACTGGGCCTGTGAAAACCAGGCTTAATGAACCTTTAGGGACAAGTGACGGGGAATACAAACAGTTTCAACATACCTAATGCATATAGTTTATACCAAATACATATTTTTTAAATACTGAGAATTAAAATGAACATGGAGTTAAGAATAATGCCGCTTGGATTCGGTTGTGTGGTTTAGTTTCGTTCGTGGCAAAGGTTTTATAAATACGTAGATTATTTTTCTCCTTCTTAGGTATGTGAATGTAAAATGTATTCCAAATAAAATCTAGAGGCGCTGGCGCGACTAAATAGTAAAGTCTGTTACATTTTGATAATGATATTATCATTATTTTAAGCAACGATATGGGTATATGAGTGCAGATAAAAGGGATTTTGGAATTCCAAAACAATAACGCACCTGTGTTACTAAAGATCCCCTTAATAATGCCTTTGATGCCTCTTACGTCACTCTACACACACACACAAACATTTTGTACGAGGCAGGTTGTCAAATTTTCAACGCTTCGATGCCGTGTGCGACACAGAAGCCCCCACTAGGGACTTACGTCCCTAAAATAGAAGTATTTACATACAATAAATAAAACAGCTCGTACATAAACAAAAAACTTTTCGTTATTGAAAATAATTTTCAATGTTCGATAATTAATTACCAAAACCGTAAATTATACGTTTATAAGTACATAAATATCATGAATACTTTGAATTTCAAAACGTTAAAGCGAATTGCAGATGTGTGAGTAAATATTAGTAAACGGGGTTGGAAGAAAAATACGGGAGAAGTTTCTGAGCGACAGCGGTGCAATATTTTTTGTCATTATATTTAAACTCTTAAAGAGTTACACTCTTTAGCTGTAATAAATTATTCCCTGGTTTACTATTTATAAAATTCGCTATAATATCGATCCAGGAAGAGGTGGTAAGACGACCTAGATACGTATCGCAAGGGTTGGATCGAGATGGCTCTCGAAAAAGATGCCTGGAAAGATTTGGGAGATGCGTTTGCTCAGCAATGGGACAGGATAGGCTAATAAAAAAAAATCCCTGGAAACATCCCGGGAACCCGGGCATTAGATAAAAAACTGACGAAAAATACTAAATGCAACACACACGGGCATTCGAAAATCCCTTGACGCCTGTGTTATTACTAATGTTTGTTAATTCTACTAGTCCCATGGGAATTCAATGTTCAGCAATTAACATTTTATAGAGTATCATTATAATTTACATGTAAAATCTTCCTTTTCTCGGATAATGCGAGAAAATGTAGGAGAAAAAATAATATTTCAAGCAGTTTCCAGTGTGATAGTCCCGAAAGTGCAACGAGTCGGTTATCTTTTGTTAATTGAAGGCACGTGATTTTATACGTAAGATGTTGGCACTAACATCCCAACACTGATTTGGCTGGATTTGTTTTCTCCTCTACTGATTGTTATTTCTCCTTTACCGATCGTTACTTATCCTGAGTTTATTCTGTTTATAGTTATGTATCTATTAATTAGTATTTATTATTGTATTGTATAGTTATTTTATCGTGTTATCTATCCCGTATTTTGTACCTGGCATGTTTTCTCTCTATATCACCCTTAGGTTGACTGGTAGAAAATGCCTCAGGCATTCAGTCCGCCTTTGTTACAGTATTTTTTTTACTTGTGCATAAAGTTTTAATAAATTAATCTTTCATAATTACCGTGGTAACAGTACCCGGCTTATAAACAAAGTCAACACATGCATTCATTTATAAATAACAAAATTACAAAGAATAGTTACCGGAACCCACACATTAATTATAATAACTGTAAAAAAAACAGTATTTATTATTGTATTCCCTAATCACCAAACAAAAGTTTTATAACAATTAAGGCGCTGACAAGACCCAATTGACCAAAATAGGCTTCTCTTAAGAAAGAAAATTGGCAAATCTGTATAGTTTGTGGTAGCGGAAAAAATATATGTTAATTTTGAACATATTTCCCAGAACTTGGTTGTCACCAAAACACGTTTTGAATAAAAAATCTCGATACAAACTAACGTTAAACTAACCTCTTACCTTGAGTTCTAATCCAAAATATCTGTATTAAATATCAACATAAATTACGTATTTAATTAATAACAAGTACGTCTTATTCTAATGCAGAACTTGGTTGTTTTATATTTTCGATTACTCAACTCAATTCTGAGTAAATAGATAATTACTTCATATTTTGCAATAAATTACAAGCGTTTTGTCGTCGCGCTTCTCTTTCTTTTCTATGCAATCTGACAGTGACCGCGGTTTAGGTGTTGTCAGCGTCTTAACAAAAACTTTCCAACTATATTTCACTAGTTAAATATACGGACCAAAAAACGTTACCACGCAGGAAAATGAACAGGCAATTAACATTTTATAAAAGCCCGCTGCGGTACCGCCGCGAACATTCCGTGCCGTGTGTTTTCACCTGAAATGGGGTCAGGGGTTGCACAGTGTTCGTTATTCATAACATTTTTAGTTTTCACTCGTCAAATTATGAAATGAGGCCTGTCGACCTGTTTGGAGGAAAGTACGACATTTTTTATAAATGAAAATGGTAAAGTCTACGCTATGTTTGTAGGGGAAAAACTTTTTGAATGTTTTTATAACGACTTCTTCTTCTGCGTGTCGCTGGCACGACAGTATTTCAAATCTTTTTGGCCCAAAACTTCCGCGGCGTTGCCGATGGAAGCGCAGAGGTCGCTTCCAAGCCAATCCCCGGAACTTAACTTCACCAGCCCTTTGTATTATTTCAATAGTTAAACATGTTCCTTTGAACATGTTCAACTAGTTGATGAAACGTCTAGTTGATGTAACTGGTGACCGAAAAGCTGGCGGCTTTCTCGCGCAGCGCATCAGCATTGCAATTCAGTGAGGAAATGCCGCCAGCATCCTCGGTACAATGCCTCGAGGGCCTTTTTTAGGCTTAACTTAGTTTTAATTTAATTTAGTTAATGTTAATAATCATTTTGTAAATAAATTCCATGTTTTACTATTGAATTGATTGTTTAGAAGGAAGATTTTGTTTCTTATATATAACTAGCCTTGGTAGCTAATAACTATGTGTATTTTAAACTATTTTTGCACAACCCTTTTATTTTACCTATTATGTCCAGAGGGTGAGAAGAAGAGGTCCTCTATTCTACCGTTCTACCAAAACAAGAAATAAATACATACATAAAGCATACATAACAGACACCCACACACATAATTCAGCTTATAATGTTCCCACTGCTGGTACACAGGCCTCCTCTCTGTGAGAGGGAGTGGACCGTAATCCACGCGGGCCCAGTGCGGTTTGGTACATGTCACATTTGGAAGAATTTTTTAGTTCTAGGACAAGCCGGTTTCCTCACGATGTTTTCCTTCACCGTTTTGGGAGCAGTGGTGATGAAATACGAGTAATACTTATTTTTAACTGCAAGTTGTGTAACCGAAACTGAAATATAAAAAAAGCAAAACGAGCGAGCGTTAAAGTAGTAGCATATTATGTGTAACGTCTGACATCTCAACTTGGTAACAAGCAACTGAGCAGCGACAGAAATTAAGGCGCTGACAAGACCCAATTGACCAAAATAGGCTTCTCTTAAGAAAAAAAATCGCCAAATCTGTATAGTTTGTGTTAGCGGAAAAAAATATATGTTAATTTTGAATATATTTCCCAGAACTTGGTTGTTAACAAAACACGTTTTAAAAAAAAATCTCGATACAAACTAACGATAAACTAACCTCTTACCTTGAGTTCTAATCGAAAATATCTGTATTAAATATCAACATACGTTACATATTAAATTAATAACAAGAACGTCTTATTTGAATGCTTTTTTATTTGTTTTTTATTTTCGATTACTCAACTCAATTTTGAGTAAATAGATAATTGCTTCATATTTTGCAATAAATTACAAGCGTTGTGTCATCTCGCTTCTCTTTCTTTTCTATGCAATCTGACAGTGACCGCGGTTTAGGCGTTGTCAGCGTCTTAACCTCAGGATTTAAAACAACGAAATATTGAAATATTGATTCATATAATTATTCATTACTAGTGGTCGCACACTGGTCGACATTCGACCCCCTCTATTTACAAACTATATCATCATCTGCCTAGCCTTTTTCCAACTATGTTGGGGTCAGCTTCCTGTCTACCCGGATGCAGCTGAATATCAGTATTTTACATGGAGCGACTGCCTATCTGACCTCCACAACCCATTTACTGGGTAACACGATACTCCTTGGTAAGACTGGTTGTCAGACTTTTGACAGCCGGGACCTGCAACGGCTTAACGTGCTTTTCGAGGCACGGAGGGGTCTTGGTATGTAAAGATGGTCACCCACCCGCGGACCAAACGCGGCAAACTTAGCTTAACCTGATGGATCGACCCATGCGGCTGTTATAACTTGGCCACAAGCCCCTCTCTATTTACAATCTATATAGTACTTACTAATTCCATGATCAAGTCATGTCACTTCCTGTCCCTTTTCACGAAATCACTCACACAGGAATCGAGAGGGAAAGATGTTACACATTAATAACTTCTCACCTAAAGATCGTGTGTGATGAAAATCGATCTAGCTGTATTAATAGATACCTGACTGCCTCGTTGGTCTACTACTACTGAGCATGAGGCCCTGGGTTCGATTCCCGGGTCGGGAAAAGTGACATTGGATTTTTCCATCTGAATCTTCTCAGTAGCAGTCAAGATTTGTGCCCGATTGATGGCAATTGGTTCGCCTCCTACACGGGATTAGGGCTGTTACCAGAGAGCTGGCTCGTTCTTTGGGCAAACAATTAGCATTGACATTCACCGTGGCAATGCTGCCAGTCTTCTGGGCACGTTTCCGGATGACAGCGATGCGGACGAATACTTTGACGCCTAAGTGTCCTTTTGTTGTTTGTATTCATTTGTATATTTAGTTAGGAATATTTAATTTAGTACCTACCTAGTGTAAATAGTTAGTAGCATCAATATTGTACATTATCTAAGTTATATTAGTTTTGACGGGACTTGAACATAACTGGCAAAATATGTATGTATCATGAAATAACTTCTCCCGCTCTGGGCGGAGCGGGAGGGTGTGTCAGACTCTTACTGACTAAAACCCACCCGTATTCCTTCCTGTTGCCTATGTTGCCAGGGGCCTCGGTGACCCTTTAGTACCTTCCCGCGTCCCCGGCAGGCATCGGCCCTAGTGGACCCCTACAATTGTGCTGACGACATCTCTTTGAGGCGCGCGTGGAATACAACGCGCCGTCGACCCGGGCCTGGTCCTAACCGGACGGTGAGCTACCCATTGCTCACCGTCCGCAAGCCCGCGCCTACGGTGGCCGGAAATCCGTCAGGGATTCCCGACGCCCAGAGCGTCTCCTGCGGCGGCTAGGGGCACACCTCTGTATATTATGTATTAGTTACCTACCTATCTATCTAGGTACCTATCTAGGTAGGTACCTAATATCTACGTACCTACCTACCTGCCTAAATTATGAGTAAATTACAAGGGCAATGAATAATAGTTATGTTATTTCTGTTTCAGGTAAATACTAGTTCTACAAGGTTCTGCTGACTGCGGAATGTAACAATGGTATTTTTTGTAGAAATTATAACGGCACATTTATAATTTTAAGGGGTTTCTCCCAACGCGATATGGCCTCAAAAAGTTTAGGGCTAACTTGTAAAAATATTATTCACTTGTTATAAAATTCAGATGTCAACAATTCTTTAATAGGTAACTCGACTGGATGGCATCTGACTACATTCATTTTACAAGTCATCTTGAACTTTACTCTGAAGTAAACTACTGACCACATTAACTTCCTAATTTAATATTTCACGTCCACTAAACCAAACCTTCCAATTTCACTCAAAAAATCTATAAAATTTATCCTTAGTCTACTCCTTTTCTCCCCTTACAAAAGTATTATATTTGTGAATTCACCCCTTCAAATAAATTAATGTACGAAGCCCTATTGAATATGTGCAAGGTATCAGGTGATACGAGTCTAATGGATTCCTTAGGATTTTATTAACTTTCCAACATATTATTGGAAAGACATACAGATTCGAGAAAAATTGGATAATAAATTAGGTGCTTGATTACTTTTGTAACTGCAAAATTAAACGATGTAATTTGATATGTAGTGTTTATTTGAGAAATTAAAACGGTGAAATATCTTTAAGAGTCAAATTGCTTAGCATGATCCTCCGTTATATCGAAAATACCGCAGCATTCATTTTGTAATAAATATATGGTAAATTTGAGGATTAATATTAACTATGAGGATTACTATTTTGACCGTCATGTATAGATGACTGACCAAAATGTGCCCAGCACGCCACGGTCACGACTACATGACAGATTTTAAGGAATAATTCGTGGCTTGGCGCCGAGGGCACGTTTTTGATCTATTGACGTGGCGGTCAATAGGTTAAGTACTTTGTTTAACGAAACCACGATCCATAAAATTGTCTTGACAGAAAAAAATACAAAGTTACTATTTAAATTAAATTAATATTAGAAATTACCTAAACTATCGGTGCCTTGGAGCCTTCTCCTTGCCGCCCGGTCGCGCTCGCTCACTTGACCACGAGCAGTAGTGTGCGAGCGAGATAATGAGTGAGATGAAGCTGAGATATAATGGACTCTTAACTGAATTCTTCACATATAGCAAGAATGGCTTAACTACTGTCTTTTAACCCCGATAACTCATTCACAAGGCAGTGTAACGAAATCACTTAATGAAAACTTTGTCACTCAACTTCAGAGCATAAAATCCCGAATATGTCTCAACTGACCCCACTCCCAATGAGCCCCAAAATAGAAAACAGAACCAATCACTCCCTTAAATATACTATGTAGGTTAAATTGTCGTCCCTCCGGGTAACATATAGGTAAGAAATTCATGAGATTCTTTCGAACCCACGACCTAAACGATTCGACCAAAATATTTAAACTCCAAATAGTTTCCCTTCTGATTTATTGTTTTAAGATATTTGTTTACGAAAACTTTCTATTATGACGTAAACATATTGTGGAACAATTCATTTATTGGTTTGGGTAGTTAAAATTCTGAGGAATTTTCTCAAAATGTTTCATAGATTTCTGTTTGTCTACCAATATAAATATTAGTCGTGGGATGCAAAAAACCAGCCCAATACGAGTCGTACAACGGCACTATGTGTGCACTGTGCGCTAGTGCGACTGTAGATGGTACCATCTCTAAGCCAATAAATCGTCAATTGAATTATTGTAAGGTTCTAACCGACTGGTTGATTTCCTCTGATTCCCAAATCTACCTGATTCCTAAAATAGTTGCCCCTCTAATTTATTGTGTCAGCCATTTTATAAGTTCAAACGAACGTGATTTAAATCTCTATCGCATCGGTCGAACCTAGAATCAGCCGTTTCGAAATTCAAATTGTTCAAACTTTTCGGCTTTCGAAACGGTAATTGAGTTTTAACCGTGATTTGGTTTAAAAATGGAAATCCGGTGAGGTGATTAGAATTTCGAATGATTTTGAGGTAAGGATTAGGATTAATTGTAAATTGAAGTTTGGTTCTTAACATGATAGAGCTAGTAGACTAATATACACTTACCTACATTTATATTATGTACAATTGAAATGATATGCCTTTTCAGTACGAACATTTCTGTATTTATATTCTAGCACAAATACAAACTTGGTATATAGCAATATTCAACAAACTATTTAATTAGGTACTCAATATAATATCAATATAGACTTTGAACTGCTTGAAGACAACCTTTAGATTCAGAGACTCGAAGAGAACTAACTTAGCAATTAAGCGACGCTCCAAACATATTTTGATAAATGATAAATGATTGATAAATGATTTTTATTTGTCAATCATGTAAGTAGATTTATACAAACACTTTAACACGTCAATGATATTTTTAAATAAAGCTAGATGAGGTCGGCGTTTCCTATCTGACTACTTTGAGAAGAAAGGCCGAAACAAACTCAGAAGTCACCACAGTCTCTTTTAAAGTCCAGACATAATCTTGGTCAGATCTTGTGAAGGCCATGTAGATTGGTGTCTGAAATGGTCTTTTTAAGGAAAGAAACATACAGATTGACCTGGCCAGTCAGTGCACGCATTTGTCTGTAATCGTGCAGCTCAACTCAGAACTTAAGGAGCTCAACGATGCGTCGAACAATACCAAAGAAAGGACATTAGGGTAGGCCGCATAGAGTACTCAAACTGCCAGACTACTCGTATCATTAAAGCTAACTGAGAAAGACACAAAACAAAATATGACCCACATAGTCCTCACATTCACAACAATTTAAATAATAATATATTGATCTCCACAAAGTAAATATGTTATTGTGTTTAAATAATCATTAAATGTCAAAGACTATATAAAAAAAAATAAAAGTTTCAGTATGCAAAAATTGGAGCAGCTCAATCCCAACCCTTTTTTTCTTCAATAAAATCTTTAATGGTATAAAAGGCGTTCTGGCACAACTTACTTTTAATAAATGATTAGAATTCATTAAGGCTTAGATCTTGAACGTGGCTTGGAAGTTTATTATAAAAACGTATAAATTGACACCTGAATGAGCCACCTATTTTCTTGATCCTTATTGTAGGTACAACAATTTGTGTTTGTTCCCAGTATTCATAATATCACTGTATTTTTTAAACAACTTTATATTTTTATGGGCATATAAAAGATTTTCAAAAATATACTGAGAGGTCTCAGTCATTACATTAATCTCCTTAAATTTATTTCTGAGAGAGTCTCTCGGACTTAATTTATAAATTGATCGAACAGCTTTTTTCTGCAAAACAAAGATAGTCTGAATGTCAGCGGCATTTCCCTACAATAGAATACCGTAAGACATTACACTATGAAAATAGCTAAAGTACACTAAACGGGCTGTCTCTATAACAGTTAAATTACGAATGTTTCTAACAGGGTATGCCGCGGAGCTTAGCTTTTTTGACAATGTATCTATATGTAGACCCCACTGAAGCTTAGCATCCAAAGTTAAGCCCAAGAATACTGTGCTATCTTCAGGATTCAATTCCTCGTCCTTTATCAACACATTAGTTTTCACCTGCCTAACGTAAACTTAATGCATTTGGTCTTTTTTTTTCATTAAGAAGTAAATTATTAACATTAAACCAGTGAACTACTTTTGAGATCGCACTATTTACATCGTCAGTAACCAACTGCTGACGTTTAAGTTTAAACAAAAGTGTCATACGCAAACAACACTATATCATGAATATCCTTTATGAGGTACGGCAAATAATTATTAATATAAATAAGAAACAAGAATTGTGCCTTATGGGACTCCCATTGTAACTATAGGTCCGGGAGATCTTTTCCCATTAACGTCAACGCTCTGAATCCTATTACTCAATTATGAAGTAAGAAGATCCAGAGCGAGGTTCCGGATCCCGTATTGGCGGAGTTTACTGATTACCGTTTCATGGAGAACACAATCGAATGCCTTCGACAAATCACAAAAGATGTCCTAAAAGTTCAACACCGGCTCATCAGTAGTCGAACGACCCCTTGTATAATAATAATATTCTTTATTTTTCGGACAACAGTGATCCATCGTGTTAGTAAGCAAAACAAAATAACTTATTTCTAGTGTTAGTAGCTGAGATACAATAGAGAATAATAAAAATAGTATTGTGAAAAGGATACCTCCGGTTTAATGTCCAGTGATTGTCCTTCTCACAAAACTTTTAACAATCGGAGAGTCGATACTCTCCGCCATAGTTTTTAGGATGCTGTTGCCACTCGCCCGCAACCTTGACGCGACGCGGTTTTCTTACGAATGACGGCGTGGAAGCCGTCAGTTCGGTTTTGCGCAAACATAGCAGAAGCGCTGCACTATCGCGGCAGTCCCAACATCATCCTAAAAATATTATTATATTGTACGCGTAGGTCATCTAACGTTCTTTTAGTATAGTTGACCCAAAGATTCCCCGTGTAAAAACACTGGCAATATGCCTTAAACAGTGTTACTTTTACTAAACTGCTACACCGAGCGAATCTTCGGGCCAACATGTTACCTCGGACCGCCAGTGCCCTACGCTCTCTTTCAATATCAGCATTGTCCTTAAGGTCGTCAGCGAGAAGATGCCCTAGATATTTGACTGTTGTCACTCTTTTGACGTTCAAGCCGTTTAGGGTAATGTCAGGTATAGTATCTGGGCATTCACCGCCGGCCTTAAAGACAATGTATTCACACTTCTTAACGTTATAAACAAGTCTGTGTGAGGCAGCATACGCCTGACAGACCCGAAGCATTTCATTTATCGCACCTGCCGTCGGCGCCAGCAACGCCATGTCATCAGCGTAGCTGATACTGTTTATTTTTATACCATGGACGCTGCATCCCACCCTCATATTGCTGAGGTTCACGACTAGGCCATCTATATATGTGCTTAAAAGCCTCGGAGATGTCAAACCACCCTGCCTCACACCGCATTCCAACCTGTATGTATCAGAGAGTGCATTGGACCACCTTACAACATTTTCTTGATTCCCATACCAATACCGTAGGATCCTGAGCACTCCGGCCGGTACACCCCTATCCTCAAGCTCTCTCCAGAGTACATCATAATTTACCAGATCGAAGGCTCTGGAGAGATCCAGAAAACAGGCGTATACCGGCGTTTTCCG
Source organism: Atethmia centrago (assembly GCA_905333075.3). NCBI lineage: Eukaryota > Metazoa > Arthropoda > Insecta > Lepidoptera > Noctuidae > Atethmia > Atethmia centrago. The sequence continues at coordinate 7,125,496 of HG995379.1, forward strand.
ATCAGTGTAATACTGGACGGTATGTTTGAGACTTACTATGGCGCTTTCCGTTGACAGTCCAGGTTGAAACCCGAACTGTGAGTCATGCACGGAAACAGATTCTTTCAAAGTGGAATCAATCATACCGTCTAGCACTTTTGCCAATGTGGTTGCGAGAGATATAGGACGATAGTTTGACTTATCGGATATGTCACCCGTTCTATTTTTAATTATGGGAACCACTAGTGTTTTCATCAGTCCCGCCGGCAAGTAAGAGTGACTAAGGCACATGGTATAAAACACCGACAAAACCCTTATTATAACCGAACTATTTATTGTGCAATAATCCACTCTGTTAAAAAAACAGTACTTTTATGGTAACTGTCAAATGAGATACTTTTAAACTTCATGACTACGCTGATACAAAAGTCAGCTCATACTTTGACTTTTATATTTAGTATTTAAAATCACTACAAAACTTATTAATAATATATTTGGAAATCATGACACGATAAACAAGTAATACATAATATTTCCACGAATATAAAACTGCAAAGTCGATTAAGGAATAATACTATTAAGTATAATAGTATTCATGGTAAAAAAAAAGGTTTATAAAGAATGGAAGAAAAAGGTGAAAAAGGCGAAATAGGCTAACAGTTTCGAGGGCTAAGGAGCAGGAAAAGTTGTATGACTCACTGGATACTTGGACAGCTGATGAGAGATGTAATTCACATTAAATGTTTGAAAGACGACGCAGGTAAGGTTCTGTTCAAAGATGACGAAATAAAAGAACGATGGAAGGCTTATTTTGAAAAGCTAATGAACGAAGAGAATAAATGGAATGGTGTGCTCAAAGAGGTACAGATAAATATGGGTTTATTGAGGGAAATTAGCATGGATGAAGTAAGGAAGGCAGTTCGAAGTATGAAAAATGGAAAGGCCATGGGCCTGATGATATACCAGAAGAAGTATGGAAGTATTTAAAAGAAGATATGATATAGTATGAGGCTGACTTTATTCTTCAATAATTTGTTGCATGAAGGAGGGATCCCACAAGAATGGTGCAATAGTGCGCTAGTGCCCATCTTCAAGAATAAAGGCAAGGCAAGGGGTAATAATGTGACAGGAGAGTGAGATTACCCCGAACCAGTTTGGGTTTATGCCTGGTCGAGAAACAGTGGACGCCACTTTTGCACTCCACCAAATGTGCAAGAAGTGTACATAAGAACTTGCACATGGTGTTGATTCATCTGGAGAAGGTGTATGATAGGATGTGTTGTGGTGGGCCTTGAAAGAGAAAAGTTTAACCGGGAAATATGTTGCTACGTCCGGTCAACTGCTGGCAATATCGACGGGTTCAGTGTGGCTGTAGGCTTACACCGAGGATCGGCGTGAAGTCCTTACCTCTTTTTGTTGATTACGGACGCTCTGACGTCGGACATACAGGAAGAGGCGCCTTGGTGTATGCTGTTTGCCGGTGACATTGTTCTTGTCGGTGAAGATGGACCTGAGATCTAGAGCAGATGTAGGAATGACAACAGAAGCTGGAGAATGTTGGCTTGAAAATCAGCAGAAGTAAAACTAAATATATGTTCTTCGATTTCGGCGGTCTCTACAGTTCTGGAACCACAGCGTTTGGTGGCGCGCTTCTCCCAGTCTGTTCTGACTTTCAGTATCTCGGTTCACTCGTGCAAAACGATGTCGCCGTACATCGGACGGTTAAGCATAGAATTAACACTGGATGGATGAAATGGCAGCAAGTCACGGGAACAATCTGCGACTTCCGCATTCCCCTTAAACTTAAGGGGAAGATGTATAAAACAATGGTAAGACCTGCTGTCTTGTATGAATCAGAATGTTGGGCCACAAAAGGGATGAATGAAAGGCAATCGCAGGCAGTTGAGATGAGAATGCTAAGAGGGATGTGTGGTGTGACACGCATGGATATAGTAAGAAATGGGTACGTATAAGGAAGTCTGAAAGTGGCACCGGTGACTGAAAAGTTGTGCGGAAATCGGTTGTCATGGTATGGGCATTTGATGCGGAGGAATGAGGAAAATGTCTTAAGGAAAGTCTTGAGAATGAATTTCGATGGCTATAAGAGTAGGGGAAGACCAAAAAACGATGGATGGACTGTGTGAAAGATGATAAGGCTGGAAAGGGGTTGCCCACCGAGATGACTACTAATAGAGAAGTATGGAAGAAAGGGGGCATATTGCGCTGGACCCAAATAAATTGGGATAAGGGCAGGAGAATAATGATGATTCATGGTAACCATAAGTTAGGCAAAAACGAAGGTCATTTCAATCAGTGCATCAGTGCATCCTGCCTATTATGACTTATGGAGTCAAAACGTAGACACTCATGGTACGGCTAGTCCGTGTCGCTCAGCGAGCTATGGAACGGGCTATGCTTGAGTCTCGAGATCGAATTGGAAACAATTTAATCCGGCAGAGAACCAAAGTTATCAACAAAGTTCACAGAATAAGCAAGCTGAAGTGGCAATGGGCCGGCCATATTAGCCGCAGAACTGATTACCGTTGTGGTAGACGTGTTCTTGAGTGGAGACCGCGAATCGGCAAACGTAAGGTAGGACGCCATCAGGTTAGGTGGAGTGACGATCTTTGCAGGGTGGGTGGTAGCAGCTAGATAAAATTTGCCGAGAATCGAGCTGAATGGCGTGCAAATGAAGTGACTTATGTCCAGCAGTGGACTGCTATGGGCTTATGATGATGATGATAGGTTAGGCAACAATAATGCAGCACAACAAGGTTTTAGACTGCTGAAAACATGTAACTGGCTACACGTTGCAGCGTTGCTGGCAGGAGGAAATGTTGCTGAAACAATTTATACTTAGCAACTGTTACTCAACTTATATAAATGTACATCATGAAAATGAGGCTGTAATCAACAATAAAACTGTAGACCAAAGAAAAAAGGATCCTAGTGTGGATAGAAATCATAATTCCTATACCTTTTACAATCTTATCAGCAAGAAACGTACAACAATATAAAAACGAACCCCATCCTGAACATGATTTCATTACTTTTGCTACAATCCCGCACACACGCATTTACAAAGGTACTATCTATTTTAGGCGTCCTCGGAATACACAGGCATGTAATAAACGACGTAAAGTTAAATAAAAATAAGAGAAAAAAGCTCTGGCAAGGGAACATATAAATATAGGATCAAAGAAAAGAAAAACTGTCCTTCTGAAAGTTTTGTGAACGCAGGGATGGGACTTATAAAGAATTCGAATTCGGGTGTTCGCTCCAACAAATTTTATTAAGTTTGGTACGATAGGTAGAAATACGGTAACACTAAGGCGATAACTTTGAATACGAAGAATTTGTATTTAATTGTGAGATGGTTTAAGAAAAACGCACTATAATGGCGGATGTCTTTGAATATTATTTTGGCTTTAAACTAAACATGGCAATTCTGTCGATTTCCCAGAACACCAATATGTACCCTACATTTATGCTATTGTGGCGGCATCTACAAACGCAACATGCGAACTACGCATCACACTGACGTCACACAAAATCCTGCATCGCGCAAGCAGAGTTTACCGCGTGATTAGCATACTCGTATATACAACGTCCCGACATCAGACCCAACACCCGTCTATCAGGAGGATCCTCCGTTTTCTATAAAGGATGAGTGAACTTTACACCCGAGTCCTCATACATATACTATAAAATAATTTTCTATATTTACAAATAATCACATAGATTTCAAAAGGTACATACATACTACTTACTTTGTTTAAAAGTTGACTTAAGACAATATTACAGTCTAATAATATAGCCAATAGCAACAATAAACCAAGTAACTATCACTCGCAAACTATAGAAGGAAATTCAGCTAACTCCTGAAGCACTTAAAGATACATTTAGTCCCAAACATACGCTAAAACTAAAATCTGATCAGTATCTCTACTCACCCCGATCTGACGCATTAAGGGCGAGTTTTATCAGTTACATTAATGTAATCAACGATACAACTGAATGTATGGCTGTAGGTCCTTCAATTAATTGATCTAACTATTTACGTGAACGCGTGTAGATTTTCCCTAAGCAAGAAAAAGAGAGAGATATCAGTGGGTAGCGACGTCCTTGTCTCGCGAATGAGAGCAATCTTGTCATATTGTGGACGGTAATGAGTATTGTCTATTTTGCTATTCATTGACAGGAAGGACTGTTTTGAAAAATACCACCATTTAACATACACACATAATAATATTTATATCTATATATTTTAACATACACACCTCACAATATATATAAAAAAATAGGGTTCGGGGCGGAGATAAAGTTTCGTAAATCGTACGAAATATACCTTCTTTGGTGCGCAGCCCAGTTGACGGATGTTAGACAACTAATGACAAAACAACCGGCCAAGTGCGTTTCGGACCACGCACAATGAAGAATTCCGTAGTTGGGATTACTTGGGATGAATTTATTACAAAAACAAACTAAACATTGTAGTTGAAAAACATGTTCTCCCATACATCGATATTAGCCGTGATAGGTTTCCTTTTGATTTAATTATATGTACCATGATTTTTTTCACATCTCACGGCAGGGGGGGACAGACACTTGACTCTTACAAAAATTAGCACTTTAATGCTTAATATTACGCAAGTGGATCCTTGAATCGAAAAGTGGTGTTCACAGACCAGCAATTTTTTTTTGAGCGGCTTATCCAACGATACCCATGGGTAGACGAGAAAAAAAATATCATCCCCACATTACGTGCAAAGGGTAGAAAAAATGGTACGCTAAAAAATTTTTTTTCATGATTTTATTATAGCACTTTGTCGGCGTGATTAATATGGTATACCTGTGCCAATTTACAGCTGTCTAGTACTAAGCGTACCTGAGCTACAGTGGGGTCAGACAGACAGACAGACAGACAGACAGACAGATAGACAGACAGACAGACAGACAGACGGACATGGCGAAACTATAAGGGTTCCTTGTTTACGGAACCCTAAAGAAGGCTGCACGTCGTCTATTTTTAAGGAAACTTCTAGAGTGTTCTAGAAGCTTTGACTCGCTCTTATTGGCTGAGCGGGTACGAGAGGCGTTTCCGCCTGAAGCGCGCGGACTGTGGCGAGGTTGGAAATACTTTCGTGTTATAACCTCAATTTTTGAAGCTAAGTAGGCGAAGTAATAACAGCCGCACGGGTCGATCGATCAGGTTAAGCTACGCTTGCCGCGGTTGGTCCATGGATGAGTGACCATCTTTTTACATACAAAGACCCTTCCGTGGCTCGGAAAGCACGTTAAGGCGTAGGTGCCGGCTTACATTTGTCTCCGACATCTTGGACATTTGTTGCGGGTCGTCAGAAGCCCGAAAGTCTGACGACCAGTCTTAACAGGGGGTATCGTGTTACCCAGTAACTTGGTTGTGGACGTCAGAGAAGTCGTTGCATGAAAATACTGGTATTCCGCTGCATCCGATTAGGCTGGAATCCAAACCCAACATAGTTGACAAAAAGGCTTGGCAGATATGGTCATAGTTTTAATTAAAAGAATCTAGAGGTTCCATATTATCAACCTTCAAAAAATTGTTGTTGTTCACATATATCGATAATTATTTACACTTACAATATTCCCTAAAGAAAAGTTTATTAAATTAAGCCCTAAGAAGTATAAATTACCAAAGGAAACAGAACCAAATTTAACCTGATCTAACGAATTTAATAAAAATTATAAGTTCCCAAAATGCCTCCAGTTACCGAAAACAAACCTCGAACTGGCCTCATAATTATAAGTGAGCCAACTTAAACACGGATAGATGATTTCTGTAAGGAAAGTCCAACAAAAAATATTATTCCAACTTCGTCTGACAATGGGTGAATTTGAACTTTCCCAAATTCCCTGAGAAGGTCCAATCTTAATTCGTACATTCGGAAGTTTCAAAGACCATTTTGTTAAGGGAATCTTGTCTTGTTGATTTGGACGAAGTTAAATAGGAAGTTGATGCGGCTAACTCGATACTTGTGTTTATTTGCTAGCACGAACTTGACCGATGTTCTTTCATTTGATGGTGAAACTCATGTGGTCTGTTGTGGAGCTAGGTTTGTACTTACATAAGACAAACTTAGAAACATAATACTTAGAAACATAATCACTATCCATGTTGAAATAGATATTAAAGAAGATAAACCAGACAAATGCTAGTTGGACTCGCTAACCAAGGGTTCCATACTAGTTTGTAGGTATTAAATAAAAACTATGTTTTTTATGATTTAATTACTAATGTATAGTTTTCAGATTTTTCCATGTACTTGTAGTATAGGACGATATTACTTACCAAATTTCATAGTTCTAGGTCAACGGAAAGTACCCTATAAATTTTGATTTCCTTGAGAGTATAGAAATATACGTTTTTTGGTGGCATAAACGGCCGTATCTTTTTTACGTTAACTTAGAAGTTTGATTTTTGCATAGCTTTAAGGGACTGTAAACTTGTGTATATGGTTTTAATTTCAACTCAATAACTGTACGCGTTCCCGAGATAAAGGTTCTTGACAGACACAAGGACAACAAAGTGATCCTATAAATAAGGGTTCCGTTTTTTCCTTTTGAGGTACGGAACCCTAAAAAGTATGAAAAAAGTAAGCATCATTATCGTCATTTTTATCATTTTTAAGCTCAATATTTTCTGAAGTTTTCTGAAAGTTTTTTGATTGATTTCTACAGACTCATTCTAAATTACTTGAATCTTACGGTAAAACAGATTATCTTCTATCGATCAGGGACTGTCTAATCGGTCTATCTTTCTTCTGATCTTTGCAACCTTTAACTATATTAAGATTCCACGAATTTATAACAACAGAACTCGTCTGGGAAGAAAGGCACGGTTAGGAATCAACCCCAGGTCTGACCGTAGCTGTCACAACGGGAAGACCATGTAGATTGTCAAACACCCCCAGTTGTTGAACTTACAGCGTCAAGTTCCCTATTTAATTTTCATCCTTCACGCCTCGGGACACACTTTCTGCTTGGAGACTTTATAAGCTATATAAGTGGGTTATATACGAGTAGCTTTGAGCTCTACATTTAGGTACATGCCCCAAATTTAGCCAAGAACCCCAACCACTTCAAAATACTTACTTAGGTACGAAAAATATAATCTAAAATAATACTTACTCAAGTAGATGATACTGTTTTAGTGCGCACATGAGCCAAATTCATCCGTACCACATTTGAGAAGTTTTCACATAAAAACTATAAGCAGCCATGAACATGTAGCACCGATGCGCCAACGAGAGCTCCATTAAAATTACAAAACGTTGCTATCCCAAACCATTTTATATTCCCTCTTACAACACTTGCTCATTTTATGATATCGTATATTTTATGTCGTGCGTCGACTTCAAGCTGTATGCAGAAACATGTTGGTCAAGTCAATGATAAAAGTCGATAACCACTTCAGTTTACTAAATGTTAATTAATGATCAACTTTTTTTATATTTTATGTATATTCCTTAATTCTTTTCACTCCAGTTTTTGAAATTAACAGAAGCAAAATTTAAAAAAATATTTTAACTCTTAGTTCTTATATGCAATATGAAATGCTGAAAAAATTTGGTGTTAATTTAATGATGATGACCATATCTAAACTATTCAATGGTATAAGCATAGCATAATAAGCCTATAATGTTCCCACTGCTGGGACACAGGCCTCCTCTCGGTTAGAGGGAGTGGGCCGTAATGCACCACGCGAGTGCAGTGCGAGTTGGTAGATGTCACAAGTCTTCAAATTTTTGGTTCCGGGACGTGCCGGTTTCCTCACGATGTTTTCCTTCACCGTTTTAAGAGCAGCTGTGATGAAATAATTTACACGAAATAAAGCACCTGTCTGAACTTATGACGTACAACTCCTGAGTTACAGCCGTTACCACGGGGCCACCACCACTCCACTATTCAATAAATCTGCAAAATCGGGACGTGTTTGACGTTAGCTATCGATACGATAGGTTGATGATTTCGACTGATATATCTTCAACAGTGAAAAGAAACGATGGATGGACGGTGTAATATATGATATGGTTAGATAGGAGGTTAATACTGAGGTGACGACTGATGCAGAAGTATGAAATTATACGATAATTATGCTGAGCCTACCCCAAATAAATTGGAATCCAAGAGAATGACGATGACATTTTCAACGGTGTTGATAATGTATCTATTTGGTAGTAAAACTGGTTGGGTCCTCTCCCGTAAATATTATGACAAGAAATGGACTGGTCCAATCGTTTTATAAAACCAAATGGAAAAATATTCAGATCGAAATAGCAAAAAAACACTATCTACCGTTCTGATTCAAATTTTGCTCTGAATGTTCAATTGAATATTTTTTCATTGAATTCGAATTAATTCCATTAGCGTGAACTCTAACTGGATATTTCAGGGATTCAATGAACTATTCAGCATCAATTTGCTATTCTAAAGGAGTGTTCGATTTTGATAACCGAAAATTTATTTATTTTTTCACAAGTGTTTCTGTTATAGAGTGGTTATCACTTACCAAAGTATAACTTTTGAATTTTATGTCTTGTTATACCGTATAAATGGGTAATTCATGGGTCATTGTCTAATAACATTAATTAAAATAAGCGGAAGAAAGTAAAAAAATATATACATTGGTAACAATATATACGAAAATAACACTTAAAAATGGCATGGCTAAAGCAACTACCATAATCAATGGAACTAGGGCAGGTAAGATCGCGAGTATCAGACTACCATGGGGGCATGGCATAAGGGGTGTTATAAGGGGTTATGGTATAGACAATGTGGGGACGACAATACGATAATGAAACACTGGCCATACTACACAGCGTATAAATATTTTGATACCATCAAATTCATAAATAAAAAGATCGAACATAAAAACGGTTTATTTCAAACAATCGTAATAATGATGCTCAAAGTGGCGGTGTTTGGGGGAGCCTATGTCAAGCAGTGGACGTCTTTCAACTAAAATTATGAGTATTGATGGGCCGACTGGGTTTTTTCAATCAGCCGACTACCTATAGTGACTAATTGTATGTTAAGGATTTCATTGAATGTTTGTTTGTAGACTAAGCATGTCATAAATTAGATATATTATGAAGTTTAATTTATTTTCCTATTTGTAGTTCCAACCCTGTATAAATTACCACTAACATATTTAAAAGAGAAGACTTCAGGCTCACTGGAAGGTGCCAAATTATCGATGGACGTCCCTTAAACAAAAATTGATTGTACGCTTACTAAAATGTTTTAACTAAACAGTCTGACGACCTGGTTCGCCCATTAGTTACTAAAAAATCTGAACACATAAATATCATTCACGTCAACATAACTGCACACTCCAATCATCACTGATCGCTGTCATACATCATAGTTATTATTATAGTTGCGTGCATTACGATATTAAGTTGATTATTCAGCTCGGTCGTGTGCCATTTCGTTACGACCACCAATTTTATTCATGGAGTCACGCGCGAAGTCACTCTAATGCGTTAAATCGTTGACAGCTGCTGTGATTTCCAGGATTTCCACGACGGATTCGGAAATAGATAATTATGCTTTTTTTGGCAGTGGTTATTAGTTTAATTTCCATAGTCAGATATACTGTGAGTTTATATCCAACTCTGAGTTTGTTTCGGGATTTCTTCTCAGAGATCAGTCTGCTAGAAAATGCCGGTGCCATCTAGTTTTAATATTTTGATCAAATTGACTTGTAAAAGTGTCTCAGAACATTAATTATTTACAGAAATTAACATTTTCTTTCGTTTTATTTATAGTATGTTTTCCGACCCCTACATAGTTGGAAATAATTAAGTTTTCACTGACTCTTTTTGTTAAAGGTACCAACATATTTTCTCGTTGGTATTAATCACAAAGAAATAAAACAAATATTTTCAATAACATTTATTGTAAACAGCATCAACGAAATTTTCGAACATACTTTTGTTAAATATCTACTAAGCTAGGGTTTATCAAACATTTTTCACTTTCAGAGTGCTACGTAGATGACTCTTTGATGCATACTTAGGTACATACATTAGTAATAACATAGATCCAAGTAACAAAAAAAGTATAATTAAAATAGTATAATATATTTCCGTGATTAAATCTACAGAGTCTACTGCTTTTTGCAATAACTCACTTATTTCAATACTTTCAATAGTCGTCACTGGGATGTCCATGGGATCCATCAGAGCCGAGATGGGATTACCTCTTAAAGCAATTGTAGTAAGTGTTGGTACTAATTTCTCAAACATTTCAGTATCCACTATCGTTATGTAATTGAAATCAGCTTCTATTGTTTTGAGCTCTCTACATTGGGTAAAAAACGTAGCGTCTAGTGAGGTTAAATTATTTCCTGATATATTTATAATTTTCGTGTGATCCAAGCCCAAAAAAGTCTCGTTGGTTAATTTTAATCCACAATTTGAGACACTTAAAACTCTCAAGATTTTCACATGTTTGAATGTGCCCTTTGTTATTTCTCTGATTTCGTTGCAGCTTAAATTTAAAAGTTGAATATAATTGAAATTAATAAAAAAAGTTTCATCTATGTGCCCTATATTATTATTGTTTAGATATATTTTAAGCAGTCGTTTGGTTCCATTAGGGTTTCGAGAGCTTTTAGAGCCTGGAATTTTCTTCAGTTTATTATAGCTAAGATCAATTTTTTCAAGGTAAGGAAATTGTGCGAAATTATCAATCATTAGTTCTTCAAAGATGTTATGTGATAAAATAATCGTTTCTAGAGATTCTACCTTAAACATATCAACACTTTTAAGTTGGTTAAATGACAAATCCAATTCTTTCAAATTCGTGAATTGTTTTAAAGTTATGTTACGCGTTGTAAAGTTATTACAACACAAGTTTAAATAGTTCAAGTTTTTCAAGTTCGCGGAATACTGGTCTTCCAACATTATCAGTTTGTTTCCTTGTAGATATAACTGTCTCAAGTTGTACAAATTCACAAAAAAGTCATCAGGTAAATATGTCAACAGATTGTATGACAAATCAAATAAAGATAATCTGTTTTTATTTTCGGTGAACATAAATACTTCAGGTTTTATTACTTCAAGGTGATTCCGAGATAAGTTCAAGGAGTTCAATTGTTCTAACCCGACAAACGCCTTGCCTATACTCTTTATCTGATTTTCAGATAGATCTATGTATACAACGTTTTTAAAGTTACTGAAAGCATTATTTTGTACAGCATCCCAGCTGTTTCCAATAGCTGTCAGAATCCGGACATATGTGTCAAATTTTGCGTTAAAGAAATTTGCTGTAACATTGTAAACTGGAGATTCGTTGATGACGAGTGTGATGTACAGATCACTGGAACCGCAATAAGGAACTATGTTTATTTTTGCCGGAATATCGCAATTCACGGTGTAGAAACAGTTCTCGTCATTTCTGATTGTACAGGAGGTAGCCATTAACGATTTTATTATGAAAGTGATGACCAGACCTGAAAAATAGAGACAATAAAAGTGTGGCTTAACTTCAAACTCGGATAAATCCAATTCTGAGAATTTTTAAGATTTTGGTATCAAAAGAAAAGTTAAAAAAAAATTTAAACAATTTTATCAGTTGTGTATAAATCCGCATGTTCTTGAGAAATAAACCGTCATAATATTTTATCAAATTCATATAGATCTATGAAACAGTTTTTGTAAATGTAGTTAAGTCCGTGAGAGCCAATCAGCGAATTGCATTTGTTCAACATGGCCGTTAGTCAACGTAAATTTTGCGACACTAGCACCGTACACTCCCTCTTTTTGTTGTTTCTTTTTGTTATTAAGACAGTTCCCATGGAGAATTCCATTAAAATCGTATCACCAAATAAAGCCCACAAGCGGCCTACTATAAAACTTCGCCGTAATCCACACTGAGTTTTTTCAACGATAGAAAAATTGCATTCCATTATATCCAATGAAGCTAAATCCAATCTAAATATTAAATTTTTGAAAAAAGGAGTGCTTTTAATATTGAATTTGCTGAAAGGATCGTTTTCTTCAATACTATTACCATAATAAAAAAAACTTTTAAATCATAGAATGAAGATTATTATCACTTTTTTATATCTCGATAGAGTGGATATATTCAAGTTTGAAGTTAAAGATTCTATATAAGCTGATGCTGATTCGTGTTTACATGACAGTTATCTAGATTTCTATTATAGTGACTGGCACATGACAATAACTTTAAAATTTATCGTCGAAACCTTATTGGTGCTTAGACTATAAACATGTTCTTATCTTAATTGAACAATCTTCATGGTTGCCTAAGTTACAGTCACATGAGACTTCCATTAAAATTTATGATTCATTATTACGTTGACCTGGTAGAGGTCATAAGCCTTACGTGGACAAAAAACCTTAGATAATCGGCAAACAGGCTCGTTTTTTGTTACTACTCTAAATTTACTAAACCAAAATAAATTTCAATTTTTAAATTTTGTTTCATTATGGTTTTGAAAATACGATAGTTATATTGTCAAAAACTTCAGTGGCTCTGTGCAGTTTGAAATAAGATGTATTTAAAATAGTGACAAACATTGAAAAGAGTATGGATGGTTTGGTCATGTTATGAGGATCAATGAAAGGCGAACAACACATGGAATTAACAAGGCAAATCTGAGTCCTAGAAGGACATATTGTGACCTTATTGGTGATGTTCTTCAGAAAGGTCTGGTTTGTAGCACTCGCAACCTGTGTGCGTGTATGACCAGATTTACAAACGTAAACGAAGTAAAAGGTGTATGTAAGGATCGTAGCTGGGTGCATTGTGTAGTTTCTGCTGCCCCATGGGAACAAGGCATGAGTTTATGTACGTACGTAATGTGTATATATACTCGTACATCTGTGGCCCCGTTTTCGACCGGTATTTATTTACAGTTCATATAATAAAATATAATTTCCACAACCGATAAAAATATGATTTAAAATGTCTATACAGGTTGAAATTGAAAACTTGCGACAAACTGAAATGGGACATTGTATACATCATTATTAACAACTTTTACTAAGGGACCAAAGCTGTAATCCCAAAAAAAAAAATCTGCTTTTCCTACATTTTGATGAGGTATTGCGAACATAAATGTAGGGGACAGCAGTTTTTTTTTTGGGATTGTAGCTTTGGTCCCTTAGTAAAAGTTGTTCATAATGATGAGTACAATCTCCCATTTCGATTTGTCGCATGTTTTCAATGTCACCCTGTATAATGTCAACACTCACATGAATATATTCGTTTATCCATATTTTTACATTTATTTGTTCATGCCGACGCGTCCGTAACTGATTGCCACAGAAAAGAAATAATGACAACACAGTTCTTTGTTGGTTTTCCAGATTAATGACATGATTTCTGTTAGTTAGTCCGTCTCATTATTTTTGTAATTAAAATATACTTTTCATGTAATAGCCATTTTTTCTGTATCATACAATGGTGCTACGATTATCTTTTGACGCTTGAATAACACTGACAGGCGAAATAGTTTTGTAAAATTGTATTGAATAAAACCGGCCAAGTGCGTGTCGGACTTCGCAAATTTAGGGTTCCGTACCAAATGTAGAATAATAGCCGTCGGAATGGCAGAGTTACTCATAAGCAGTAGGTGAGTGACCTAAGTAACATTTTTTGTGAGGAATCTCTGGAGCTTGGTTATAGATTTCTTCGTGTAAGGGAATTTCAAAGAAAACATCTGATTTATCAATATACTGGTAGTTGGTAATAAAACATACGTACTTAATAATCAATATTTACACCAAATTTCAAGTTCATAGGTCAATGGGAAGTTAAAAAATTCTTCGGAACAAAATTTTGTGAAAAAAAGCTGTTTTGGTGGCGTCTCATTCCTTTGTTTTCCAATATTTTTTAAAACAAAAGTAGAGTATTTATCTACTTAATGAGTTCTGAACAACGATAGTCCACTCGATAGGGTAGGGCAATTATTTTTTGCGCCCCCTTTTAGCTGTATGGAAGCCCCCCCTTAAAAACATTTAACAATATTTTTTGACAATTTGTATGGCTTTGGATCAACAGGATGCTGAACACTGTGAAAAGAAGACTGAGCTTCAACCGTTTGGCTGTCAAATTGGTGTGAAAGACGACGGACAGACGGATACGTGAGTGACAGCAATCGGGCCTCGTTTGGACCCTTCGATTACGGAACCCCAAAAAACAAGATGGCAGCATTACTTCCGATTTTGGAAATGCGCTCTAAGATCCTTGCACAACTATAAACGTTCGCTTCCCATTCATTTTCTTTGTTACTAATAGCTTGTATCGAATACTTGTCAACAATTTATGATGTTTATATTTCTGTCTCGCTTACACTGGCGATAACCATTCAGTATTTAAACAAGCAAATTCTTTGGCAATTAGATCATTTATTCGGATTCAACGTTTTCCTGTCGGTGCTGGCTTATCAGGTAGTAGCTTCTCCCGGAGACTTCGTCTGCGTGGATGTCAACTATACTATAGAACATAGCCTATGACACTCAGGGATAATGTAGCTTCCCATTCGTGAATACATTTTCGGAATCGGATCAAAAGTTACGAAGATTACCCTCTACATACAAACTTACAAACAAACTTATTTTACCTCTTTGTAATATTATAGTATACTAAGTACAGATGTACACAAAGCACAATTTTAATTGAAGAATAATGAAACAAAATATAAAAATGCGACATTTTTATTCCTAAGATATAAACACAATTATCTGACAGTGGAAAAATCAGTTATCAACTAGCTGCTCCAAGAAGACAATATTATTAGTATAGAATATCAATTATAACGAAAGTAGAGTTGGGGTTACTGATGACGGAGTGTCATCTGTTGACTCCTTTATGATCTATTGATCTATTTTTTAATACCTAGTGCTTTTCTTAACAAAACCTCTATAAATCAGTTACACATTACATATATGCCACGAACCTTATTAATAAAACTACCTCCTTAACTCTAAAGTCCCGTATCGATATGATTATGAGTTAAGGACCTAAACGCAAATTTTGTAAATTTTATAATGCCTAAAAGTATAAGATCTACTGCAGTAAACAAAATCAGAAAAATATATGATATTCTTCAGAATACATGCTAGGTAGGTCGTGTGTTGAAAACATAATGCAACTAATTTGATACGATAAAAAAAAAATCACGAAGATACCTCTAAAAATGTCTTTTAACGATTAAAAACCATACATGCAATCATTCTGATTTTTTGTCAGATTATTCTACAAGCAACATATTAGCATAATAGTGTTTAATTTTTTTATACAATCTATTAGCTTTTTAGTAAATCGATAATTGCTACATATTTTGAAATAAATTACCAGCGTTCTGTCATCGCGCTTCTCTTTCTTTTCTATGCAGTCCGACAGTGACCGCGCTTTAGGTGTTGTCGATCTCTTAATGAGTATGACTCTTTATAATGTTTGTATCATATCTATCAATTTAAAATCCCTCCAAACCTTTCATTGGTTCATCAGTAATACACGTACAATCAATCAATCTGCCTAGCCTTTTCCCCTATTATGTTGAGGTTGGCTTCCAATCTAACTGGATGCAGCTGAATACCAGTATTTTACATGGAGCGACCGCCTATCTGACCTCATCAGTTATTTATCTACAATATGGGATATTTAAAACATTTAGAAATTTTACATACTTGCACTACGAAAATAGCCTTACGAAATAAAAGCGTTGTCACTGATGCGCGGTTGATGGTTGATACAGAAATTATGATTCGAAATAATATCGACTGCCTATATTTCGTTGTGTGTATCGCCCGTCTTTGAATTCAGTGATTTCATTGTAACTTAAGTCTAAAACACCAATATTATTGAAAGTATTCAAAAAAGTTTGATCTACATGACTTATGTTGTTATTGTTCAGATAAATTTTGACCAACGGTTTGGTTATATTAGCGTTTTGTACGCTGTTAGAGCCATATACTTTCTTTAACTTATTGTAGCTAAGATCTAACTCTTCAAGACTAGGAAATTGTTCAAAATAATCAAAAGTGAATTCTTCAATGTCATTATGTGATAAGTTAATCGTTTCTAGGGAGACTACTTCAGATACATCCATTTCTTTTAAATGATTAAATGACAAATTCAATTCTCTCAAGGACTTGAAATATTTCAAAGTTATGTTGAGCGTTGTAAAGTTACTACAACATAAATTTAAATAGTTCAAGTTTTTAAAGTTCGTTGAGAACTGGTCTCCCAATATTGTCAGTTTGTTCCCTTGTAGATATAACTGTCTCAAGTTATGCATATTCACAACAAAAAAGTCATCAGATAAATACGTCAAAAAATTATATGACAAGTCTATTAAAGATAGTCTGTTTTTATTTTCGGTCAACATAAAAACTTTAGGTTTTATTACTTCAAGGTGATTCCGTGACAAATTCAAGGAGTCCAGTTGTTCTAACCCGATGAACGCCTGGCCTATACTCTTTATCTTATTTTCAGATATATCCATGTACACAACGTTTTTAAAGTTACTAAACGCATTATTTTGCACAGCATCCCAGCTGTTTCCAATAGCTGTTAGAATCCGGACATATGCGTCGAATTTTGTGTTAAATATATTAGCTGTAACATTGTGAACTGGAGATTCGTTAATGACGAGTGTGATGTACGGATCAGTATAATCGCAATCAGGAACTATGTCAATTTTGGCAGGAATATCGCAATTAACCGTGTAATAACAGTTATCCTTGTCAGTTATTGTACAGAAGGTGGCCACCGATGCTTTTATAATAAAAAGGATGACCAGACCTGAAAAAGAGAGATTATTAAAGAGTGTTGAAGCTGATGTTCTCCTTAGCGTGTCGATGGCAATCGAATGGCCCAGAATACGGCTACGTGTTTGGCGCCATTACTATACGGAAAAAAGGATCTCTTCAGCGAAGAATATCAATATTCTCAGAAAAATTGTTTCAATCCAAGTACTCGTAAATATTTTCTTAACGTAAGAAAATGTACTCAGTCAAAGAAAACCTGTTTACTCAAATTAAGAATAATAAATACTTTGTTTTTATTCTTGAATTAAGCAAATATTTTTGATTCAAGACTATAATAATCTTAATTGAAGAAAATATCTAGTTTTAATATATAATATTCTTAAAATTAAACTTAATAATTCTTCATTTAAGTATAAGGTCTTCGAAGAAGACAATAAAACTAAGAAAAAAAAAATTAATTCAAGAATATATAGTTTTCCCCATAAATGAATCAATATTTGTCTTGACCAAAAGGATATTGTCTTAATTTAAGACATCCTTTTTTTCCGTGTAGCGTCCGTCAGTTCCTATAACATGCAGGCGATTGGACAGGCAGGACACGATATTAAGCGTCCCATGACCATCGTTTGTAGAACAGTACTTAATGTTGATTATATTTAATGGCGCGACACATGGCGGTTGAATCAACTAACTGTTGATTCAACCATGTATGCATAGGTAATAATTATCGCAACAGCCTCATTGGTGCTTGTGCCATAAATGTTTGTAATCTTAATCGAATAATTTTCACAATCACATGGGACTTCCATTTCAAACTTGAATATATAGGTCACTGGCCTTTATGAAAATAAATTTTACGAGCGGGGCAATTGCGTACTCACAATTCCAACACATACTCACAATTCCAATGACATTCATTTTGACTATTCTACAACTCTCACTGCGGTACTTACATTGTCGAGCAAAGGAATTTTCCAAACGCAAAAGCTTAGGTTATGAATTTCCTTCAAAATCCTTAGGGTTGTGATTTATAGTGCGTTGCGCTAAATAATTGGGTTGCAGATTTGCAGTATAGATGATTTGTTTTGAGGACATTCCGTAAGGTTGTCTTATGACTTGAGCGGAGTAATGCAAACATTAACCAACACCTAATTCCATCTCCGTGATGTAAATTTATTAGAATTTCACAGGTTAAGGCGCTGACAAGACGCAAATGACAAAAATAGCCTTGACTTAAGAAAAAAAAATTGCCAAACTGTATAGTTTGTGGTAGCGGAAAAAATATATGTTAATTTTGAACATATTTCCCAGAACTTGGTTGTTACCAAAACACGTTTTGAAAAAAAATCTCGATACAAACTAACGTTAAACTAAACTCTTACCTTGAGTTCTAATCCAAAATATCTGTATTAAAGATCAACATACGTTAGGTATTTAATTAACAACAAGAACGTCTTATTTGAATGCAGAACTTGGTTGTTTTTTTTATTTTCGATTACTCAACTCAATTTTGAGTAAATAGATAATTGCTTCATATTTTGCAATAAATTACAAGCGTCGTGTCATTGCGCTTCTCTTTCTTTTCTATGCAATCTGACAGTGACCGCGGTTTAGGTGTTGTCGCCCTAGCTGTGCTACGCTCCCTTCCGCTTCAATGCACTTGTAACCTAAAGATACAGTCACATCGTTGTTTATTTTGTTGTAACTAACACTTACAGTTTTCACGTCATCGTCATTATCATCCATAGCCCGACTTTATCCACTGCTGAGCATAGGCCTCTATTTTCTTATGATAATCTCCACGCTCCTGTGCCGACGTCATCCCGCTTCTACTAGGTACTGGTTTTCACGTAATCATTCTTATTGAACATCAAAATACTTCGTCTTTGAGAACATATTTAATGATTATGAAACACATCAACACTTAGGTACTTATTGATATTGAATATAGGCACGTCCTACTTCCACGTCGCTCCGTCCACCATGTTGGTATTTATATAGTTTACGGAATCAAAACATATCAATTTCTCGTTCATTTTTTCATCGTTCTCACAACCAACAATAATTACGAACTGAATATGAAACACTCACATATAAATATTCTTTTATCCATATTTTTACATTTGTTTAAAATGTTCGTCGAGTGTCGACGCGTGCATTACTGATTGTCGCAGAAAGGAAGTAATGATAACACTGTGCTTTGTTTGTTTGCAGATTAATGTAATATTTAGAATTCCGTAGTTGTAGAATGAAAACACAACCATTTATAGGATCACTTTTGTATCTATCTGTCTATGATAGACTTTACTCTCTAAAACTGACACCGTGCCAAAAGAATTAGAGGTATCTTAGCGATAGAATATCGAAATACACAGTCATAAAATGTAGATATCATTTATGTACCGAAATTAAAATATTGAGTGTTGTGTAATATCGTAGATAAGTTCGACCCAATTAAAACGACGATTGTAAAATAGTTGAATTTGGATAACATCACTCATCATCAGTTTAAGTCCCATGTAATAGGGGGCGAGCTAAATTTGGAATAGTTGGGCTTAATTTTACCTAACACTATGAGTACCGGTTGCATTGCACTGCCAAGACCTTTTCTTAACCAGAAAAGGCAAGTACCTATATAAACCACCAAACTTAGTACGGAATAGTGATTTCGAAATTATTTAAGTCGTACCTTAATACTGTACGCTCAAAATTTTATCATTATCTTTGCCTTATCTGTCGTCAACACGTCGTGTAAATATAACTCGACTCAGCTAGTACACTCTTTAAATTCACACCATTTCTTACTTTATTTAAGTTGACACCGCTATATTGATTGCAGCACAAATACTTTAAACGAGGAATACCCTAAAAACGTAAAATCAGTTATTTATAAATTATATATAAGTGTGTGTGACTGATTACGTGAAATATTTTTTTTTTTTTTTTTAATGTAGTTAGAAACGCAGTTAATTTATTTCATTGTGCCAGTTAAATGTATGTACAAACTCAAATCCAATCTCAAAACTCCAAACATTTATTTCAAATAAACCAATTACAGGCACTTTCGAAAATTCAATGGGCCGGTCTATCTTTTTTTTGGCTGGAAATTATCAAATAACTTTTTCCGCTCTGGGCGGAGCGAGAGGGTGTGTCAGACTCTTACTGACTAAAACCCACCCGTGTTCCTTCCATTGCCTGTGTTGCCAGGGGCCTCGGTAACCATTTTGGACTTTCCGCGACTCCGGCAGGTATCGGTCCTAGTGGACCCCTACACTTGTGCTCACATCTCTTTGAGGCGCTCGTGGAACATAACGCGCCATCGAGCCGGGCCTGGTCCTTATCGGATGACGATCTAATGGGTCGGTCTGTCAGAAAGATAAAGCTAGTCGTCCATTCCAAAGCGTAGTAGGTAACATATGGAGAAGAACGGGTAAGAAACTCCACGAACTCTCTTAGTACAGCGAAAAGAACTTCATTCTAACCGGGTCTCCCACGACACCCCCTGAGTTTTTATTTTCAAAAACACTAGTGAGCTATCAAAGACCACCAATACAAATTGTCAAAAAAATGACATTTCTTTAATAAATTCGTATTACAATCAATAGGATCCACACACGATTTATCCAAATCAATGAACCGATGATAAACAATAAATTTAGGGCTGACCTTAAACTTTGGGAGCTATGGCCCTATTAACGGTGGCAAGTTGCCAACTCCCCGTTACCACAACATAAAGTAGGAACTTAAACGGTAACGTTTACGTAAACGTTTTGTTTGTGTGTTCAATTCGCGTGAATTAGAGATGTATTTGGATGATTTTGTTATTTGATTTGTTTTTGGGTTAGATTATGTATCAGCTGCTTCGGTAGTTGAGGGGTTTCAGACGCAAGTTTCACGACTTTGAAGACTAGTTTACATGAAACAAGATTATGATTGATAGATTGTGATATACAACAACTTTCTCCATGGAACCAACATCGTAAACGCGAAAAAATCAGCTGTCCCAAAAAAACTTCAATACTTACACGACCCAAATGTATGGGACGGCTGATTAGTTTGATAGTCTGTATCACATCCTTAAAAATTTATTTATTTATACTTCTCGCACACAATTAAGTACAAAGGCGGACTTAATACCTTAGGCATTCTCTACCAGTCAACCAAGGGTGGTGAAGAGATAAAATGGCATGTGTTCTGAGAGGAAATAAAAATAACGAAAAATATTAAAAGATAACATAATAGATTATAAATAGAATAGTTACAGAAATACATAAATAGGTTACACACTTATAATACGAATACATACATATTTACTACAATATTTACCTACATTATACATATATATATATATACATACAAATTCAAGGAAAAGAGATACATAATTGAGATGACTCTACGCTAATAATATAGCCACATCTTTCTGATACACGCTGTTTATTAGACATTTCCATTACATATGAATCCGTCCATAATATCCAAGAATAAAACTTTTCCTCTACATTCATCCCAAACTTTGGTTTCAGCAAAAGTGTCGTCAATATTTTCAGTACCGCCATGATTACTTACATGATCAGCCTATAATGTCCCCACTGCTAGGATACAGGCCTCCTCTCTGTGAGAGAAAGTGGGCCGTAATCCACCACGCGGGCCCAGTGCGGGTTGGCAGATGTCACATGTCTTCGAATTTTTGGTTCAAGGACATGCCGGTTTCCTCACAATGTTTTCTTTCACCGTTTTGAGAGCAGTGGTGATGAAATAATACTTACTTTTAACTGCAAGTTGTGTAACTGAAATAAAAAAAAAAACAAAACGTAAAGCACCTGTCTGGGTTCGAACCTACGACCTTCACCTCGTAAGTCACGGCTGTTATCACTGGGCCACCTCAGCTCTGCACGATTACTTACGTCACCAAATTCCCAAAACTAGTCTTTGATATTCCGTGCGTATTGAGAATCTTCGGTAACTCACTTAATCCATAAAGTCATAGAGCTTGCATTGAAATTCAATTTAATAAATCAAGCTAAGAATTTCCCACTTCCAGAACACCTCGAACCAATGACATAAATTCTATCGAAGTTGCAAAACTAATTCGACAAAATGTCTAATGTATTCCGAGAATTCGGAACCATCATTAAAATTTCACGAAGAATAGCCTACTCCTAATTTTGTTACCAGCAAAATCAGGTGCTTTGGATTCAGCGGACCGCAAAATTTTACCGGTAAGTAATTTGTTTTGGCTTAGCAAAGTTTATCAATAAGTATTTTATTTACAAGGAAAATTATTTTTAGTACATCGTTATTGTGTGCGAATAGCTTGAAGAGTTAACGTTTTACCTTCGGTTTTATTCTCCTTTTATGTTTTACTAACCACACCATACACATAATCAACCTATAATGTTCCCACTGCTGGGATACAGGGCTCCTCTCTGTGAGAGGGAGTGGGCCGTAATCTACCACGCGGGTCCAGTGCGGGTTGGTAGATGTCACATGTCTTCAAATTTTTGGTTCTAGGACTTGCCAGTTTCCTCACGATGTTTTCCTTCACCGTTTTGACCTGTTACACCATTCACAATGATTTAATGTAATGATAACGATTTCAGTCGATTCGCCACATTTATGAACAAGGAGTCTCTTCGAGCTCGGATCTATTAAGACATCTTGAGACAAAACCTGTAAGAGATAGGACACGAATGAAAGAACATACAATAAGGCATAAGATGCTATGGTATACAGATTTTATTATTCTACTGACAACATTATAAAATATGAACTCCGTCAACATTATTATATGAAATCTAGCAAATAAAGCGCCTCGTCCATGAAACACTTCGCAGGCTACGCGCGCTAGTTTTACATACAGCAATCTAAAACATATTTGGTAATTTTTGCCGATAAGAAAATTAAATACCATCGGGCAGACAGATTGTGTCATAGTGATATACAAACTAGTAAAATTACTCTAGTTAACACTTAATTATAGTCTACTGAGGTCAATCTAAGCATAAGCATTATCAGCCTATAATTTTCCCACTGCGGGGACACAGGCCTCCACTCGGTGAGAATGAGTGGGCCGTAATCCACCACACGTGCCCAGTGCGGGTTGGTAGATGTTACAGGTCTTCGATTTTTTGGTTCTAGAACATGCCGGTTTCCTCACGATGTTTTCCTTCACCGTTTTGAGAGCAGTGGTGATGTCATAATTTATACAAAGTAAAGTGCCTGTCTTTTTTTTTTTGGATGGGAAACCATCAAATAACTTCTCCCGCTCTGGGTGGAGCGGGAGGGTGTGTCAGACTCTTACTGACTAAAACCCACCCGTATTCCTTCCTGTTACCTGTGTTGCGCGGGGGCCTCGGTGACCCATTAGTACCTTCCCGCGACCTCAGCAGGCATCGGCCCTAGTGGACCCCTACATTGTGCTGACGACATCTCTTTGAGGCGCGCGTGGAATACGACGCGCCGTCGACCCGGACCTGGTCCTTACCGGACGGTGAGCTACCCATTGCTCACCGTCCGCAAGCCCGCGCCTACGGTGGCCGGAAAAAAGTGCCTGTCTGAGTTCGAAACTACGACCTACAACTCATAATTCCGGCCATTCCTACTGGGCCACCACTGCTCAAGCTCAATATATTGTAAGTCAATCTGAGAGTTATCTATCTTTATCTATCATGGACAAGAAGCTTTATGTTAAATAAAAAAAACACTAACAAAAAGTAACCAACTTAATATTAAATCACATTACGGACTTTGAGGCCAAAACAAAATATTTTTAACATAAACATACCCTACTGCAATACAAATCATAAAGCCTAACTCAAAAGATCACTTTGAAAATCTGAACCATCCGATACAATTGAATTTCTCATTTGCATAGTCACGTTGCTACCCACAACCAAAATACGTTTTTTATACAGTTTTATATATACGAATACACCAGCTCCAATAAGTAGTATTGTTAGTAAAGAACACCAAGTTAATACTATAGTAGTTGATGACACTGACGCAGCAGTATCATTTGTCAAATCTTTCACTTTCGGTTTCATAGTAGTACTATTAAATACATCATCTCCACATTTTATGCCATGAACATTGTCTTCATGATATATTTTATCAATAGAAGTTACTGCTACCTGTCTGATGGCATAAAACGTAACGTTACTAGATTTAATATTATGCACTATTTCCTTACAAGAAATAGGATTACCTCCTAAACTCAAAGTTCTTAATTTCCTTAATGACATTAGTATCAGTCTTTCAACGTCAAATGTTTTAATATGATTGTAGTCGATTATCAAAGTTTTCAGTTCATCACATTCATGAAAAACGTCAACATCTAACACTGCAATATAATTTTTGGATAAGTCCAAGAGTTCCGTTTTATGAAGACCTTTTAGACTGCCGAATCGAAGTTTTGTCAAGTAATTAGATGATAAATTCAGTAACTTCAGGTTTTTCATAAATTGAAACGTACCAGGTGGTAAATCTGTAATATTATTTCTGCTAACATCCAGTGACTGTAGGTATTCATTATTTCTAAACAGCGTGCTATTTAAATAAGTCAAATTGTTATTGCTAAGATCTACCGACATCAATTCTTTAAAATGACTCAGGTCTATATTGCTTATTTCATTTGAAGATAACCCTAGGTCAATTAGTGTCGTTAAAGAATTTATTCGTGGGTTATTGAAATGTTTAATTTTATTGTTGGCTAGATATAACCCCGTCAAATTAGGAAAGATATCACCGCCAAGTGCCGTGAGATTACTAATGTTATTGTTGGAGATATTAAGGTATAACAGCTTGCATATATTTACAAAAAGTTTAGATATGTTTGTGAGTTTATTGTTGTTCAAATATAAGGCTTTTAAATTATTCGTCAGAATACTTTTGTTAAAAGACAAATGTGTGAGATTATTATAGGATAAATCCAGACTATACATGTTATCAACTCCTTTGAAATTGTCAGGATCTATCGTTTCTATATGATTGTTAGAAAGATTTAATCGAGCCAATACTGGTAGATCGACAAATGCTGAATCATCAATTTTTGTAATGCTAAAGTTACTTAAATCTAGAAACCTTAAATATTTTGCTGGACTGAAAACATTTTTCTTTATAATATCACTTAAACGATTACCTACAATGTCAAGATATTGCAAGTTTTTCAACGGTAAGGAGTACTGCTCAATAATCTTGATCCTGTTCATAGAAAGATCTAATTTTCTAATCTGTGTTTGATGATCAAAAATGTTTTTTGGGACTACAGTAATATTATTATTGCTGATATACAGTTCAGTTAGATTTGGCAAACAATTCTGAAGGTAATACAAATGAGATATTTGATTATGAGATAGGTCTAAAACAATGATTGAAGAATTATTAAAGCTAGAATTTTCAATTTCTTGAATATTATTAGTGCTTAAATTAAGATGCGTGAGGCTTACCATATATGTAAATGCCTTATCTTTTATACCACTAATACTTTGTCCTGACAAATCCAGGTTGGTGACATTGCGCAAACCGGTGAAAGTATTTTCTTTTATATCCCCTGTTATATTGTTGTTTTCAAAATTGATATAATATAAACTACAGTGCAAAAATGAATTTTCTTGTATTCCTGTGATATGATTATTATAGAAGTTCAGATATTTTAGGTGATTGTTGACAACGAACCTCACATTTTCGATAGTGGCATTGATTTCATTATAACTAAAATCGACCGTTTCCAAAGAGGTAGCTTGGTTGAAGCAATTTGATTCAACTGATGTCAATGCGTTATGCGATGCATTGAAGTCAACAATAGCAACCATATGATTAATTTCATAGCCTGATAGTTTTATCAAATTATTGTAAGAGATATCGAGTGTCTTCAACATTTTTAAGTTCGTTAAGGTCAAATTCAAGAACAACAAGCGATTATTTTGCAAATTAAGATAATCTAAATTCTTTAAATTCATAAAACAATCATCTGCCAGTCTCGACAACATGTTGTTCTGTAAGTGCAACCTCTTCAACTTGGACAAGTCATTTAGTTCACTTGACAGTTCTATTAGCTTATTATTAGACAAATCAAGCTTTTGTACAAAGTTATTTCTAGAATCTGAGATAAAAAATGACTTGGAGTTCAGAGTTTCAATTTTGTTGTTTGATATATTCAGGGTTTGAAGATAGTTCAAGTTTCTGAATGCTTCATTATTAATTTTTTCGATGTAGTTGTTCGATAAATCCAAGCTGATGCTCTTGGCGTAGTATCGAAATGCAGAAGAATCAATATGTGTCCAAGAATTGTCATAGGCTTTAATTTCACGAACTCGGGAGTCGAAGTTGGTTGCGGAAAAAAATCCAGTCGTGAGAAATTCCACGTTAGAGTTTGTGATGCTGAAGATCACGTAGGGATCCCCTTCACAGTTGGGGTTGCTAATGCTGCTAGGGATGTTGGTACAAGCGATGGTGTAGTTGCAGGAATCATGTCTATTGGTCAAACCGCAGCTGGCGGCAGACGACGCGATGGTCGATGCAAATACGATGACACCTAAAATGAAGTAACAAAAGTCCATGTTACAGAAGTTCTCAACTTTAAGAAAAAGAAAATATTTAAGAGTTTCGGATTTTTCAGGAAATTTCCATAGCATAAAGGCCCACTGCTGGGACACAGGCCTCCTCTCTGTGTGAGGGAGTGGGCCGTAATCTACCACGCGAGTCCAGTGCGAGTAGGTAGATGTCACATGTTTTCGAATTTTGGTTCTAGGACATGCCGGTTTCGTCACGATGTTTCCATTCACCGTTCTAAGAGCATTGATGATGAAATAATTAACACAAAGTAAAGCACCTGTTTGAACCTATTTCTATATTTGCAATGAATTTCATCACAGAATGAGGAGTATATCCATTAAAATTATTAGTTTTCGATACAGCTAGTACCTTTAGCAAATACCATCTAAGATGTGCCAAAGAGAATCTTGAAGTCGGTTAAAATAGGCACTGAAACTAAGCAATAACAATAAATATTTGCGCCTTGCACCGGGAATTTTCATAATTAACTTACGAAAAAGTTCTCAAGACGACACGTATATTGAAAAAAAAATAAAACTCGTGGTCCAACTATGACTACAGTCACGCACGATAGGGGTTAAAATGCATTGTAGTTTGCTGCCTACCTCTTTGTTGAATGTAAGTAGGACATGCCAAAAGTTGGCATTCGATAATCACAATGAAATAACACTAACTTGTAGTATAAAGTTAGTGTTCAAAAATAAGATTATTATAATAAACCAATCCATACGTACGCAGAAAAGTTTTGAAATCCATATTGGCACTGAAAATTATGATTGTTTTTTCTCACTTCACAAAAACTGCACTTCCCAAGAAAGTCATTTCTATTTCCTATGTTGAAGTTGTAGTAATAATTATCAAAAGGAACGAAAGCTTCTGTTTGTGTCGACGGACGTTGTGATAATAATGGAGCGCGGTCTTTGTTAATGATTAATTGGGAACAGATGATTCATGGAGCCGTTACTTTAATACATATATTAGTTAGTATTATTAAAATAATTTACACAGTGGTATAAGTAATGTGTAAACATAGAGATAAACATGTTTGTGGTATAAAACGAGTTTGTTTTTATAATTATTTCTAGCTTTTTCCCTCGGTTTCCCTCGCGTGAATGTCGGTAATTATCCCACATACACAACATTGTAGTGTTCTAACCCAGGACTGGTCATGAACTATGCTTGTGCCAAATTTCATCCAAATCTGTTTAACCGTTAAAAGGCGTGAAAGGTAACAGACAGACGGACAGACCGAGTTACTTTCGCATTTATAATATTAATATTAGAATGAAGTATACAACTAACCTCTCTTAACTTCATCGCTTTTTCATTGCTTGTTGGTGAATTCAGATTAAAAAACGTAAACTCACGCCTTCTTACGGTAGGTCGAAATTACAGAACGGCACCTGCTACGATCCTGACATTCTCCTTGTACTTCGTTTAAGTAAAAGGATTACTTCGTTTGCGTTCATACATCTGGTCCTACACGCAGAAAATTAGGAAAAATCAATTTACGGTTTTTTTGAACTATTAAATACAAGTAAGGGCGCATTGGTGGCCCAGTGAGCAGTGATGGCCCATAGAGCAGTGGTGGCCCAGCGAGAAGTGGTGGCCCAGCGAGCAGTGATAGCCCAGCGAGCCGTGGTGGCCCAGCGAGCAGTGGTGGCCCAGCGAGCAGTGCTGGCCCAGTGAGCAGTGGTGGCCCAGCGAGCAGTGGTGGCCCAAGGAGAAGTGGTGGCCCAGTGAGCAGTGGTGGCCCAGCGAGCAGTGCTGGCCCATCGAGCAGTGGTGGCCCAGCGAGCAGTGGTGACCTAGCGAGCAGTAGTGGCCCAGTGAGCAGCGGTGGCCCAACCAGCAGTGGTAGTCCAGCGGGCAGTGGTGGCTCAGTGAGTAGTGGTGACCCAGCGAGCAGTGGTGGCCCAGCGAGGAGTGGTGACCCAGCGAGAAATAGTGACCGAGCAAGCAGTGGTGGCCGTGACTTACGAGTTGTAGGTCGTAGGTTCGAACCCAGACAGGCGCTTTACTTTTTGTAAATTATTTCATCACCACTGCTCTCAAAACGGTAAAGAAAAACATCGTGAAGAAACCGGCATGTCCAAGTTCCAAAAGTTCGAAGACATCTACCAACCCGCCCTGGGCCCATGTGGTGTATTACGGCCCACTCCCTCTCATCTAGAGGAGGCCTTTGTACCAGCAGTGGAAACACTATAGGGTGATTATGCAGATATAACTAAGAGATATTTGTAAGAAAATTAAAAATTTCTATGAATTGTTGATTATTAAATAAATAAAAAGGGAGACATTTTCACTCATAAACCAGGTCACAATATTAGAAGTGAAGTGTCAAGCCATTTTATACCTTGTGCGGTGCAACTAAATATTTTTGAACTACCTTGCAAATGATCATGGTACGGACCTTTCTCTATTTGCTCACCTAGTAGGTACAAATGACATGACTTTAAAAATAAAAAGTAAAGAGTCTCTACAAAATTATTGTTCGCAGGATATTGCATGGTACTTATCAATTGCATTGCATCCGAATGACTTGAATGGGTCTGTTTTGCGAAGTACCTACTTCATAACAAAGGTTCACTTTAGTACATTCTAGGCAGTGTCAGTTATCTAAACTAGTGCTACAATAATTGTTTAACAGCAAAACATTCAATGCCTTTCTTATGAAGGGATAGTCGTTCCAAAATAAAAAAAAAAAACTGAGCGATAAGTATGCCTCTTGGTTCTCTAAACCTCTCAATAGACTCCTTAACGAAAAAGACAGACTAAAACCACGATATAAAAAGTATGAAAATCCAAGGGACTACTTTGAATATAGACTATTACAAAAACTATATGAGCTTTACTGAAAACAGTATTACACATGATCTGAAACTCGTTTGGTCCTTTGGCAAAGCGAAAAACGACATTCCCGCGGAGATGTGTCTAGGCAATGAAACAGCATCTACTCGTGCAAGCCAAGCATTCTCCACTAATTTTACTCCTTTGATTGGTTCCCCTGTTGTAGCTCAAACAGGACCTAAGTATCATCAATATATATTATATTAGGTAGTATTTACGGGACTAGACGTCCTGAAAGCACTAAAACAAACTTAATAACTGCTTAACTTAAGGGCCGCCAGTATTTGTAAAAAAGTGTACTACTAGTCTATCATTACCGCTTAAAATAATATTCAACCATTTGATTGCGACATCAGTTTCCGACGGAATGGAAAATGGCAAATGTGGTTCCGATTTTTAAGAAAGGAGTTTCTAATAACATGCAAAATTATCGTTCTATTTGACTTCTCTCCGTTTTAAACTTTTTGAACCCTGATTTGAATGATGTTTTTTTACTTACAGCACACATTAAACGTCGCTTATTTGCAAAACAACAGTTTCCGTGTTCGTAAATCTACGATTACTAATTTGGTCCACAATGAAGTAAGTAAATTGATGGGAGCCCAGGTCGACTCAATTTGCGCTGATTTCAGCAGCGGCTTCGACAAAATGGATCAAAAAATCCACTTTTAAAGAAGCTTGAAGGTTTCGACATTTTGTTCAGTTACTTACTTACTAATACTGTTACTTTTGGGTTTAAATCGTATCTCACTATCACAAAATAAAACAAAGAGTGGCTGTTTAGGGGTATGTTATTTACATCTGGAGTCCCCCAAGATTCGCATCTGGACCCAATCCTCTTTCTGATATTCGTCAATGACATAGTTCTCTCAGTGAAATACGGCAACTGCTCTATTTTTGCTGATGATCTATAAATCTATAAACAGATGAACTCATCAGTCGAAGTTCATTTTCGTTTTATTTTGTTACTTAAGTACGAGTACGAGTATGTGATTCATTTAATGGTATCTTACACGTTCTTTAATCATTAAGCTCTCTGCTAGTGCTGTGCACTTCTGTAAGTGGCTTACTCACAATAGCTAAATCTGTATGTGATTTTTGTTTATATAGGTTCTATTGATTAAGTCATTGAAGTGCAATAATTACAAGAAATAAATAAAAATAATAAAAGATTATTATCAACTGTCGCATTTAAAACTCAAAAATTCAATTAAATTTGTGATACTATATCAAGTATCCATTGACATAATTATATCATATTATAATTAATATGCTTCGATTCATTAAAGCTTGTAACAATCTATACCTGCGGCAAATATTGTCTTACAGAGAACGAAAATGTATTATTATCAAGCTCGCTCTGGCTATAAATGAATATAGCCTCAATATTGTCAAATGAAAACCATTTTTAAGGTGATTTAAAATTACAATTCAGGGTTTTAGTATTCAAATCACTTAATTTGTAAGTGGCACTACAATTTGCCATCTACAGGTACGTTTTCTGACCCATTTGCTGACCTTTACTATAAAATTGTGTCAGATCAGAGTACAATTGAACCTATTAGATTCATATCTTACTAGCTATGTGCTGCTATGGACTTTATTCCTCATTTACATAAATGATCTGTGTGACCTTCATCTCACACGTGGTAAAATAATTACATTTGCCGATGATACGGTTCTTTTGTTTAAAGGCAGCACATGGAGCCAGACTTTTAAATTGGCAGATGAAGGCTTTGGTCTAGTTGCTTCTTGGCTTGACTGCAACCTTCTTACCTTAAATGCCCAAAAAACTAAGTACATTACCTTCAGTATTCGTAATAGTACTCAACCACCTATTAATTCATCATCCATCAAAATTCATTCATGCATAAATACTCTGTCTTGCTCCTGCTACAATCTCTCACAAGTATCTTCCATCAAGTATCTGGGTCTTACTGTTGACCAAAATCGTTCATGGAAGGAACAAATAGCGTCCATGACTAGGTACCCGAGTTAGGAGAATGATCCATTTATTTAAAAATCTGCGGAATGTTTGCCAACCGAAACTACTACGAACTATTTATTTTTCTCTTTGCCAGTCAATAATAACTTATTGTATCACTGCTTGGGGAGGCACATCTAAAACAACACTTATATCCGTAGAAAGAGCGCAACGAGCTGTACTTAAAGTAATGAATTTCAGGAGATTTATGTACCCCACACATACACTACATAAAGAATTGTCATTACTTACGATTAGAAAATTGTTTATAAAAACTTTGATCCTACAGCAACACTCTAAGTTACCTCTTACAACAACCAGGCGTAGAAAGGATTTAGTGTATTGTGTTCCTAGAACCAAAACGGTACTCGCTAGTAAATTTTTTGATCACATCGGACCTCATTTGTATAATCAGTTGTCTAGGAGTCTGAGGTTTCGTGATTCGTCAAATTATAATTGCAAAAAGATTTGAAATGAATTTCTACTTCAGATTAATTACGTTAACACAGAAAAGCTATTAGCAAGCCTATCATAAATACAAACACATAACTCGTATCCACAAATTCAGTCACATATACCAATTACATCAACACACAACATCATACAAACATCAACACAACAACTTTCTTTAAACAATTTTTTGTCTATATATTTTGCATATACTTAATAATTTTTAGTTTTACCCACCTTACGATTCGTAGATGATAGCAATGTATTAATTAAAATACCAAACACCTGCTAAATGTCTCTAAATATTATGTTCACTATAAAGTGCTTAAGTGTGTGATTATTGGACAACGAGGAAGACTGACCTACCGTGATACAGTTTTTACTAGTACGGAGGTCAGTTTGAATCACTCTCTAACAACCATACATGGCGCGCACGAAATGAGATCTTATTTTTGAATTTTTTTTTTCTCTCTTTTCTATATACGTATAAATTGTCATTCTTAAGGTTGTTATTGCGCTGTTGGAAATAAATGTTTTTTTTTTTTTTTTTATATGAGAGGCCTATCAAAACTCATGTTTGTCAAAACATTTTTCTATTTACTATTTCTCCATTTTACCCGTAGCTATCCAAATATAATATTTCATAGTGAGCGTGTGTACTCCAAGGGAATTATTGTGGCCTCGTTTGTTCCAGTTTGATTGATGACTGCTCCAAAAGGAATACCTTGTTATTTTTTACATGAGATAACTTCATATCGTAACATTACATCTGTTATTTTCTTTCGTTTCGCCACTTTCACTGAGATTTGTTTTTTTAGAAGCACGTTTTTTGTGTGGTTTTAGCCTGGGGACTTCAAATTATGCAACGCCAAGAAAACCGAGAATAATTTTCCAAAATTCTAATTTCTTTTTATATGCCTGTTATCCCTCATCTGTGAAATAGAATACTTCTTTTTGTACAAGACAAAATATTTTCTTGCTACGCTTTTTCATTGCTTGTTGGTGAATTCAGATTAATAACATTTTTTATAAACTCACGCCTTCTTCCCATGCATGGGTAGATCGAAATTACAAAACGGCACCTGTTCCGATCCCGACATTCTCCTTTTATTTCGTTTACGTTCATACATCTGGTCATACACGCAGACGATTAATAAAAAAACAGATTTAAAAGTCCTGGTTTAATGGTGATGAATGATATCTTTGGTAAATTTAGAAAACGCATCATGATGCATGAATAGTCCGAGTTCAAAAAGCCACCAAAAGCTACAAAATCAAAGTCAAAAGTCAAATAATTTATTTCAAGTAGGTACATAATTAAAAGACGGTTTTGAAAATTTACAAGAATTGATTCTAGTTGCCCATTCCAAAAGGTAGTTTCTTATGGAAAAAAATGGGCAAGAAACTCCATAGTTACTCTTTTAAAATGTTTTACAATATTTTGTATCTATTAATAAATTATCCATATATACATCTACTATCCCAACTATCGTAACTAATATTATAAATGCGAAAGTGAGTTTGTTTGTTACGCTTTCACGCTAAAACGACTGAACGGATTTAGATGAAATTTGGCACATGGGATGACCGTGATCTGGAATAGGACATAGGATACTTTTTATCCCGAGGTTCTTACGAGATCGAGACTTATAACTATACTAATATTAGACCATACTAATATTATAAATTTGAAAGTAACTCTGTCTGTCTGTCTATCTGTACGTTACCTTTACACGCCTAAACCAATGAACGGATTTTGACAAAAGTTCGCAAGAAGATAGATGGTGGCCTCGGTAAGGAAATAGGCTATTTTTTTTTAAAGGCGGTGATAGAGGGGTTGAAAGTCTGTATAGGAAACCCAGCATTTCTTAAATTAGGTAAGGGGATATTATAAACAATTACAAACAGTAAGAAATAAACAATTACGTGTTACGTTTTTTGCAAAATTCACATGTTATACCTACATACATTTTTGGATAGTACCTATTTTTAAAAGATTTAAGGGATTGGAAATACTTATAGTCATAGTCTGTATCTTAAGATAACATTTAGTCTTTATTTAATTAAAATCGGTCCACTGGGTCATAAGTTATTACAATTCATTATCTGTCTATCTGTTGACTTTTCACTCCTTAACGGCTGAACAGATTTGGGTGAAAGGCATCCGAATAGGCTATAATTTGAGTTTAGGACATAGGATACTTTAATGCCGGTAGTAGGTACGATCCCGTGGGATGATATCCGACATCAACGCAGGCGAAGCCGCGGGCACAAGCTACTATAATTATATGTGAAGACAACAGTAAGGGACTAGGTATTCCTAAATATTATAACTAATAATACTGGAATTACTAAACGATACAGGTCATTGTCTTGTTATAAATTACTTATTACTATAACAAAAGATGTATAACAATGGCTCGTGCTTACTGTTACGTAGCACAGTCAAATATCAATCAACTCAGCCTACAGCAGTCCACTGCGGACCACTGCCTTTCTAACTAAACAGACAGGTGTGCTGCTGGGGAGTGTTGCGCCACTTCTTCTTCCCAGCTAAAGCACAAGGAAGTGGTGAAGGGCAAGCGTTTTTGGGGGACTGTCTTATGTAAATTTGACCTTCGAAAAGTGCTGATTCTCATCCTAGTTCGAATAAATGACTTTGTAATTTTGATTTTTTGATTTTGATTCCAATTGCACTGGTCATAACATTATGTTGCTTCCTTCACCACTGACAATTATGATCAGATAGAACAGCTACGTAGACTACTTAGACTCAGGAGCATAAATAGGTCTGCTGGGGTCGCAGAAAAGTCCGAAAGGGATATCGTGGCCTCTGGCAACACACAGGCAACGAAAGGAACACGGGTGGGTTTTAGTCAATAATTTTCCAACTAAAAAAAGGAGCATAAATAGGTACACAAAACACTTAAGGCGTGTACGTGTGAACGAACAAGAACATGGTAAAAACGAAGATGTAACAGTTTGTTAGCATGTGCGTACTAGTACCAACATCAAACACTATGTTCATCAAAAACGTTCATGTCGATCCAATTTCATTTTTCTGCACGGACGGTGTTCGGAAAATGTGTGGTGTTCGCGTTCGCTTTGCTAATTTACGTTCGCACGTAGGAACCAAATGTTCCAAGTTCGAAGTTCGTGTTCACCATGTTTTGTTCGTTCGTGCGTATACGCCTTTACGCAAGATTCAAAAGTGATTTTCTCCAAAAGTATTAATAGAAATTTTACGATGTGAGATTCGTCTTTTCTCAAAGTTGCAATCGTTATCTCACGAGAAAATCGCTTTTGAATTTTGCGTAAGTGTACTTATGCTCGAGACTGTACCTAGGTACGTAGGTACCTACGTAGGCACAAAATGTGTTTCCCAAAGAGATCGTATCTTAAGTAACCAACCAGAGTCAAGTGTTAAATGTTAAGGATTACGATACAATTGTCGAGGAGCGGTAATAGACTCTTTCGGCCGTTCAGCTGTTTTATGGGCCCATTGTGGCAAAACAGTAGTGTGACCATATTGTTGAGATTTGTTGAATGTTGTGCGACTTTTGTAGAGGTTTTAGTGGGAGATTATGTATGTATGGTCACCCGTTTTTGTTTTGTGTTGCCTACTTCAGACTTCTGCGCTGTTGTGTAATCGGATTAGTACCTACCTAGCTACCAACAGGCTTAGCATGACGCTTTCTATTTCTACGAGGAATAGACACAGCTCTTTCTATACAAAGTGACATTTCGTTTCTCCATTTTTGACATTGCACCGTAGAAATCCTTTTACAATCTGTAATTTTGTCTTTCGTTTCTAACAATCTTTGTCTAGGTCCTTTTTTATGTAGAAGGATCTCTACGGTGCGATGTCAAAAATGGAGAGACGAAATGTCAGTTTGTATAGCTTTCTATACAAACTGACATTTCGTCTCTCCAAGCCAGCTGCTAGCATATTGTTATTTGGCACAAAATAGATCAAACGGAGCCTTGAGGAAAACTAAAAAAAAACACTTATTTAAGTGGCATTTCATATAAGTAGTAATCAGGGGAGACAAAAAACAACAACATATAAAGTAGGTAAAAAGATGAACTGCCGTCCGAAAGTTCAAAATTACAAAGATACCTTATCATTATTTTGTTTAGTATATTTACGAGTAAATAATTATCAGACGAAATGAGAACTTCCAGTGCTTCGGTTGAAAATAAAGATCAACGATAAAAATTGTTGCCGTTCCCATTAATTAATTATTACACTAAATATTATTTACACATTAAATTTGATAACAATTCTATATTAACAACTCAAACCAACCATCATTGCCCGCAGGCAAATTATTGTAAGGACTTGCAGGAAGTCCTTTTAATAATCTGCGTTATTTTTGCAATAACACAATGTTGAATCAGTTAATGATAGTAACGCACTCATTTGCAATAATGTGTTAAGGCCCCCGCAGACAGGCGCGACGCGATGGTCCGACACGATTCCGGTAGAAAAATTTCATAGAAATTGTTCAACAAGAGTTGCGTCGCGCCTGTCTTCGGAAGCCTTTAATACTAATATTATATAGGTGGATTATATAGAACCGACATAAATAGAAGTACAAAGTCCATCTCTATGATGACAATATGTTGCCTGAAGTGAGTCACAAACTGAGTGTGCTCAAGTAATACACCATCTTTATAGCACGATACAATCAAGGGAAAACAAGGCGAAATGTTATGTTATGTGTTGATCTCTATCACCATATAATATAACATTACGCCTCGTGTCCCCGAAAGGTTAGGCAGAGGTGTACTTATAGTACACCCATATTTCCCCAGTTGCTATATCGTCGCCTTAGAGTAAAAACCTCATGTATGCGAAAAAGCATCTTTACAGGAGAAAAAAAATGCGCCCCGTAAAATTTTATTACCACAGCTTATTCAAATGTGTCTTTTAGTGTTCAATTTGGATACATTTTCAGATGCATAAGATACATTTGAGGAATAAAAGGCTATTGGTTTGAAGCGATATTTAACGAACTTTACAGGAGAGCCATTTAAATATTTAAAATTTGGACAAAAATCGTTTAAAAAAAGATCTACTGCTACTAAATTAATGGGGCTCGGGAATTTTTATTGCAAAAAAAACTTAATGTTTTGTTAAAATTTTCAATAAAAAAAACAACTATAAGTTCCAAGACAAATGGCGCTCAATACAAAATTATCTGTAACACCTTATTTTTAGAGGACAGGAAAATGATTCAACTGTAACGGTGTCATCAGCAGCAAGCAAAATGGTTTAAAGTGACTTTACAGTACTTAAACAGTAGAAAGCAAAATGATTTAATCTATGTAATCGTAACTCAGTGATAACAGGAATAAGCTATTTTTTAAACTACCAATTAGGTTTTGATAACGTTACAGACAAGTTGACATAAGCAACGATGCACATTCTTAATGAGTTGTTTGATGTTTGTTGTGTTGTTGGTTTTGAAAGGATTTTATAAACATGTTTGTTGATACTTACAAGATGATAATGACAGATTTATGAGTAAGTTAAGTTGTAGATGGAGGGTAGTGTTAAAAGTTGTTGTTGTAAATGGGTGAATAATTATGATGGAGTCGCACTACGGCCACTACCCGTAACGTCCGTTTATGGCCCTATTGTATTCTTGAAGGAGCATTTTTTCTCGGATCAGTCGTAGTACAGCCATTCTACTTAAGACGCTGACAACACCTAAACCGCGGTCACTGTCAGATTGCATAGAAAAGAAAGAGAAGCGCGATGACACAACGCTTGTAATTTATTACAAAATATGAAGCAATTATCTATTTACTCAAAATTGAGTTGAGTAATCGAAAATAAAAAACAACCAAGTTCTGCATTCACATAAGACGTTCTTGTTATTAATTAAATACGTAACGTATGTTGATATTTAATAGAGATATTTTGGATTAGAACTCAAGGTAAGAGGTTAGTTTAACGTTAGTTTGTATCGAGATTTTATTTTCAAAACGTGTTTTGGTAACAACCAAGTTCTGGGAAATATGTTCAAAATTAACATATATTTTTTCCGCTA
The DNA here is from genome assembly GCA_905333075.3 of Atethmia centrago. Lineage (NCBI taxonomy): Eukaryota > Metazoa > Arthropoda > Insecta > Lepidoptera > Noctuidae > Atethmia > Atethmia centrago. Next base: position 7,163,163 of record HG995379.1, read on the forward strand.
CCACAAACTATACAGATTTGCCAATATTTTTTCTTAGGAGAAGCCTATTTTTGGACAATTGGGTCTTGTTAGCGCCTTAAGTACACTCAACTCAACTCAAGAAGTGCCTGTGATGAGAAAAGAAAGACTCGCACAGATCAAATTAATATTTTGTGACGCATGGTACTAGGCGTGCAGACTTATCAGGAGATACTTTTTGTCGCCCACACACTCGCAATAATATTGACAATATTGTATGTATTTGCAATCTTGTTGCCAGTATAGTTGCGGCTTTAGACAGACTGTTCGCCAATATTCATCATCATCTGCCTAGCCTGTTCCCAACTATGTTGGGGTCGGCTTCCAGTCTAGTAGCTGAATACCAGTATCTTACATGGAGCGACTGCCTATCTGACCTCCATAATTAAATATACTTAAGTAATATTATTTTCAAATAATACTTTGCGTTTTGACTGTACTGAACTGATGGACGTAGAGCGACTAATCGTAAGATATGAAGGTACACCGGCCGTAATGCGATCGATCTAAAAAAATATAGCATAATCATAATCAGCCTATAATGTTCCCACTGCTGGGACACGGGCTGCCTCTCGGTGAAATGGAGTGGGCCGTAATCCACCACGCGGGCCCAGTGTGGGTAGGTAGATATCACATGTCTTCGAATTTTTGGTTCTAGGACATGCCAGTTTTCCTCGTGATGTTTTCATTCGCCGTTTTTGAGAGCAGAGGTGATGAAAAAATGTACACAAAGTAAAGCGCCTGTCTGGGTTTGAACCTACAACTCGTAAGTCACGGCCGTTACCACAGGGCCACCACTGCTCCCCCCTTAAAAACATGCATCTTCTAAATACAATAGGAAATATAATAGGGCCATAAACGGACGTTACGCGTAGCGGCCGTAGTGCTACTCCGTCATAATTATTATGTCTGTTAACACGTTCAGGCTGGGGTGTACCACTGGTGGAGCACGGAGTACTCGCTGATATGGCAGCGTGTACCACCGGTGGCCTCATCACACTAGACTTTCAATGTTCTAAGAAATTCACATAATTAACGAGTCCGCCTTGTAAAATTGTCAAATATTCATAGTGTAGCTCAGGAGTTGGACTTTGGGTTTCTGGGGCGGTGATGACCACCGGTGGCCATGTGAAGATTTGCCCCGTAGAACAGCATATAACAGTTCATGTGGTCTCGGTCTGAACGTATTAATTATAAAATATTTTATTACGAACCTAATACTTAACTTAATTAAGACTCAGTCTAATTGAAGCTCCAGAGTGCAGAACAGTGAAAAGGGTTGAACCGACATGTCTTTGTCTATGTTCTATGTTAAAGGGTTTGGTTTCCGCACTTAGTCCTTCAGGTGGACCATTTTGCGTGGGCCATGGCGGCCATCGGTGGTAATTCCAACCAGCCCACCTCTCTCCAGAAGTCGATCACGTCTCCTGGTCTGTTTAGAACGTCTGTAAAGGATCGGGGTGCCCCGAGGGTTTCTGTTCTAATCTGGGTGACGTCTGTGCATTCAAAGAGCACATGCGCAACAGTTTCCTCCGCCTCCATGCAAGCCCTGCACAGACGGCTGTCCGTTATGCCTGTTGTGTGGAAGTTTTTGTTTAGCGAGCAGTGTCCCGTGATGATCCTCGTCAACAGGCGCAGGCCAGTCCTGTCCAGGCGTAATACGCGCCTGGTTAGCTTACTGGGTATCCAAGGAGGCTATGCCATCCTTGGGCTGCCTGCGGCTCGGTGTCGCGGACTACCAGCTCTCCGCAGATGGTGTTACAGGTTACTAAGCTTTTTTTGTGTGAAACTAGTGCAAGCAAAGGTTTCTTTCCAAAAAAAATATAAAATAAAAATTACCTTAATTGTAACACTGCTGGACAGCGATATACAGCTGTAAAGCGCAGTCGAGCAGTTTAAAACAATGGCTGCTGATGCCATAGGCCTCTACCTCGTTGTGCCAAAATACCTGGTTCTCCGCCTTTTGCATCCAGTCTTTCCCAGCGGCCTTTCTAAGGTCCATTTGAACTATGCTATGCTACTCGAATACTGGTCTACTTCAATGGCCATAGGTCCTTGGATGGACTTGGCCGGTCCACTGTCAATTTAGCTTGCAGACTGCGCACTTTCTATTATTCTTATGCAATACATAAAGTAAAAATAATGAATATACTATACCTATACACACTTACCTAATAATTTATGTATATATACTTATTTATACACCCAAATAAACACATCTAATAATTTATAATAATATTGAATAGCTTGAATTGCTACTTAGCCCTCTACCTCTTTCCTAATTTTGCTGTGCCCGACAGGGTCCATCATATTGATCTTCTACTTTTTTACACCTATGGAATGCAATAAAGAATTGAGTGTTAAGGCTTCTACATACTGGCGCGACTTGTCGCGCGACGCGTCGCGTGGCGATTCTGGCGCGACATCGCCACGCCATACCTTTCACACTAGCGCGACAGGCAGCTGGCGTCGCGGCGTTGTCGCGTCGCGGCCGCTACAGTCGCGTAGCGGGCGCGACGCGACAACGCCGTGACAAGACAAGATAGTATAAATAGCGGTCCAATCCAAACTGGCCTCAGTAGCAGGCGTTCTTCGTCAGTGGATGAAGGCAGGTCTGTGCGTGTTTGCCGAGTGAGGTTAGGTTCGATTTCCCGGTCGGTCGACATAACCCAACCTAACTTATGTACCTAGACTTGACCACAGGAGCGCGAACGGCGAAACTGACGAATTCGGACGCGCTAAGTGACTTAGGTAGATGTAATGGTGGTGTGTGTGTAATTAAGTTTTAATTTAAGTGACTTTGTTCTATACTATGCATAATGAAGTAGATTAATTTACCTACCTATGTGTGTGTTCAAGTATTGTGTGCCTATCTTATTATTTTTGTGATCTAATATTGGAAATATATTTTTATGTTAAACATTACATCCGTTAGTTTTATTCATTCTAATATATATTTACTACTTTTTGTATTAGATTCCAGTGGGTCTCATTGACTATTGCGTTTTCAAATTTGACTAAGCAAGTTTTACCAATTAAACTATTTCAGTGTATGCTCAGAAGCATTCTAAACCCTCTTGCAAAAGTTGAGTTTACTCGGTTTTATTCCAAAGTAAATTAAATCATAAGCAAAATTGTAAGTCTTCGCAATGTGAGTCTTATCCCATTGTGATAAGGTATAAATTAGGATGTATGACAAAATTAACTAATAAATTAATAATTTCTCAATTTCAATATATAAGTCCTCGCAAAAGTTAATTATCCTAAATTATACCTTATAACAATAAGATAAGAGTTACATTGCAATGACTTACTCATGGTTTTTGGCGGTGCGCGGCATGCTCAAAGGAGTAGGTACCTTATTGAATCTGCCGCCGCAAGCCAGCCGCTCTACTGCACCGCGCGTCGCACTTGCCACGGCTATAGTACTTACCTAGTATTATTCGCGGATTTTGACTCAAAACACGAATGTCTTATAATTTTATTTCATTTTTAACCGTCTTCAAAAAAGGAGGAGGTTTCTCAATTCGACCGTATATATATATTTTTATGTGTTTTTGTACGGATAGCCTATACAATGCGAGATCAGCTTATACTGGAAAGTTATAGCATGATGTGTAGCCAGCCGTGCGCACTATTTTACCTACTGCTACAAAATAGTAGTCAAGTGCGAGCCAACTTTGCGCTGAGGGTTCCGCCCATTGGTTTAGTAGTAAGTTTGTGTTTTATAGTTTTCGCCGTGTATGTAGGTATGTAATGTGACAGTCGTTTGCGTATGTAATTATGTTTTAGTAGGACTATGCAAGTACCTACATATACATAAATACCTATAATTATCTTAGAAATTTTGCAAACCGATTCTAAACTACTGCATAAATTCTACTGCTACAAAAAACTAGTCAAGTGCGAGTCACCATTGCGCTGAGGGTTCTGTAGGTACTTTGGCTTGGTAGTAAGTTTACACTGCCATTTTACAATCGTATAATATAGTTTTCGCCTTGTATTACTACTTTCTTACTTATTATGCAACTACATACCTATATAAAAATGAATCGCCGAAAGGTATGCACACGCATAACTTCCGAAGGACTGAACCAAATTGGATAGTTATTTTTTTGTCGTGTTAGTGATTCTCAGGACAAGGTTTGTATAAATATAAGATAGGTAGGGTAGGTAGACAGATAGGTACGTACATAGGTAGGTAGGTAGGTAGGTACGTAGGTAGATAGGTAGGATAGGGTAGGATAGGTAGCTAGGGTAGGGTAGGTAGGTAGGTAGGTATGGTATATACCATAAGTTCTTGGAAAGTAATTAAACATCGTCAAAATTATACAACATTTATTTTAATTCACTTAAATCTCTAATTAGCATATTATTTCGAACATGTCTGGGATCGCATAGCTCAGGCAACATGCATGTTATATAAAAATGTTCTAATTTTGGTTCCATTTCTTCCCAATAATGGTCATGTCTCTCTATAATTTCAACTTTGATGTCTTTGTCGCATTTAGACCATACTCCGAAAATACATTTTTGCCTACCGGTGATATGTAATTGTCCCTGCACCTGTATAAACTAAGGATGTTTTTTATTTATGACAAGTCCGTTTTTAGTTTTCTTCCAAAACTCCACTTTTTTCTTATCTATAGCTTCGTCAAAAGAGGTTTTAAATGCTGTAATTGGACACTTGATTTCAATGATTGTGTCTTCTCCCACTATTCCGTCTGGAGTTGCACCTAGAAAAGGCAACTTCTTATCTATGAAAAGACCACAAGGCCTTTTCTCCTGTTTTTTCTGATACAAAGTGAACGTTGCTCAATTTATATCCGAATGCCTTATTATGATTGCATATTTCTTGAAGTCTTCTATAAAAATATTCAGTGTCAATTATTCTTCGTCCTTCTATACAAAAACAGCTTTTCCCTTCTACAGGATTATTAAAACTCACTTCGTACCTGAAATGACCAGAATAAAAATATTTGATGAATTCTTGTAAAACTGCATACATACTTCATACAACCTTCTTATATAGAAATCTAGCAATTACCAATTACTATCATCATCTGATATTTCGTACTGCGGAGGGTTGTGTGAATATCTGAAAAAAAGGTAGTTTTGGTATATGAAGTAAGAAATTATAATCCTAACTTCCTAACTAATATTATAAATGCGAAAGTGAGTTTGTTTGTTTGTTACGCTTTCACGCTAAAACGGCTGAACGGATTTGGATGAAATTTGCACAGGGGTAGACCTTGACCTGGAAAAGGACATAGGCTACTTTTCATCCTGGATCGCAGACGAAGTCGCTGGCAACAGTAGTAGTAAACTAATTACTAATAAAATCAATAGTATTATTAATAAAAACAAGCATAACTTTGACAACATGAATAAATAATACGGAACCCTAAAAAGTCTAACATTATGAAGTTTTATCGTGAACTCGCCAATTTCGTGATAGTACCGTTACGCATTAGTATAAAGCGGTAGTGTCATGGGGGAACAGCTAATTTCGTGATGATCAAACACGTACGAGTATGATACTTACAAATGTTGTATTTTAATTATGAAGATTTAATTTGTCCGAATTTATTTCTACATCTTTTGAATGTCAGGTCCTGTAACAATCACACGTGGCAAGTTAATAATACCTACCTAGACCTTACATATTTTTATTTATCATTTGGATATGGAACCCTAGAAATATATAAAAAAGAAGAAATCGTCCATAAACGCAGACTTGCCGCATGAATAACAATAAATAACTTACCTACGTTTATTATGGAAATACAAATTTGGTGCAGGTACGCGTGGCTACATATCAAGCTATACTTTTCCAGTCGCTGACCTGTCATTGTACGGAATGCCTATACAATGTGAGATCAGCTTATACTGAAAAATATAGCTTGATAATTATGTAGCCGTGTGTAAATAACAGATCAGATTACATGTTTAGGTAGGTAGAAGATACTCACGAATTTACCGGAATATTCTGTTTATCACCATCGCCTTCTGGGGGGTAACCATCACCTCTTATTATTATTATAATATAATATTACTTCACAGTGGGATAGTGATGGAGCTATACAGGACTTATAGCTTCATCCTTTTCTCACGCTGAAGTAATATTGAAATAATACTGCTATATGAGGTGATTGTTACCCCCAGTACTGTGTAATCGACTGCTTCTGGAAGACACATAATGATTTAGCTAAACTAGGTACCAAGGTACGTCAGTAGGTTCATAACTTTTATGTCACCTACATAAAAATTATGAGCCTATGTAGGTAGCACTACACTCGGATAAGTAAATTACAGTTTTGTATCTTGTAGTTATATGTACAGGTAGGTACTTACCGAACATACTTATATTTTTTTATTACTTACTTTCTAAACGCTTGGCTGCTACACTACGATTCACGGGTTCGATTCCCGCACGGAACAAATATTTTTATGACCTACAGATAGTTGTGCTGGGTCTGGCCGTTTGTGAATGTGAAGATGTGTGTTTGTAATCGCATCGTCTACGATTCAGGAGTGGGTAAACATTATTAAAAAAAAAACAATTACGTACTACATAGATAAGTATCTATTTTTTGTATATTGTAAAAACAAACCTTTAGGTAACTTTTTATCTTTTATAAAAGTTGCCTGGATTTCTCTTGAATCGTGGACGGTGCGTTTACAAACACAAATCTTCATAATGTGAAGATTTGTGTTTGTAAACGCACCGCAAGATTTGTTGGGTTATGTCGACCGACCGGGAAATCGAACCTAACCTCACTCGGCAAACACGCACAGACCTGCCTTCATCCACTGACGAAGAACGCCTACTACTGAGGCCAGCTTGGATTGCACCGGTATTTATACTATCTTGTCTTGTCGCGGCGTTGTCGCGTCGCGCCCGCTACGCGACTGTAGCGGCCGCGACGCGACAACGCCGCGACAAACGCGTAGCTAGCGCGACGCCATAAAATAGGCATAATTTCTGTGTGTGTAGTGGCGCGCGCGTTTTCATAGAGATTGTTCTACGGATATAATGTCGCAGAATCGCGTCGCGCGACAAGTCGCGCCAGTGTGTAGAAGCCTTTAAAAACAAAAAACCCGACTGCAAAACACAACTAAAAAGGGAAAAACAAGCATTATAATCTATAGAATTTTGGTATCGCAGGCGGGGACAATCAAAAGTTACACCATATTTCAGGTTATTCGCCTGCAAGACAAAAATTATATAGATTATAATGCTTGTTTTTCCCTTTTCAGTTAAGTGTTTTTGCAGTCGGGTTTTTTGTTTTTTTAAATAATCGATTTTATATCAAGCTTTTTAGTTTTATTAATATATATATATAAAAAGGAAAAATACTCATTAATAGCTTTTATTTGATACCAATATTGTTGCAATTAATTTAAAAAAAAAAAACTTCCCCTCCTTTTTTTTGTGTTTGCAGATGCAATTTATAAATATTATATAGCCTATGTCACTCCCACAATTAAGACAAAGCTAAGGACACCTCAAATGTTAAAATCCATCAAGACGTTTAGGCTACAGAGCGTGCCAAAGAAATAGACATACACACATACATACATACATACATACATACATACATACATACATACATACTCTCGAAAAACATTGCCATCCTGGGGCAGTCAAAAATGTTCCCATTCGGAAAGTCGTAGAAATACGAATAGCTTCTTCTGAAAACGATCGCTACTTGTGTAGGCCCTCTGCGGGGTAGTTGCGCAACATACAGTAGCAATGGCTTTCATTTTGACAGTTCAACAACATTCATTGCGTTATTACAAATTCGAATATAATAACGAAGTAATGGATTAGAAATATCCTTCAAATCTGTGATTGAAAGTATGTTACACAGTTAGAGTGCCAGTCCAAGGACCGCTACGTTTATTCCTTAAACGTTTTACAAAAGATGATCCCACACTCATTCGAAATTCAAAAAACCAGCAACATGGCGTCTGTAACCGGCCGATGCGGTCGAATTGATAAGACCGGGGCGACCGCAAGCACTTACGTTTTATTTTATAGATATTTATGGCGGTCCCTTTAAAAGTATTAGGGCAGAACCTTAGACTATTACAATTGGTTCCATATGGTAATTGCAAAGGAAACCGAGACTACGAATATAGGTCGCAGGGCGTTAATGGCTTTTGTTGTTTTTGTCGTTTGGTTGAAGTTTGCCCACGTATCCGTTAAAAAGACAAGCATTTCTTTTATAGAAAGAAGGTACCCTTGTCTTATTAGTCTCAGACGTTATGTCCAGAAGATGAACGATATATTTTACTAGCTTTTGCCCACGGCTTCGCTCACGTTCAGTGTCTATCCCTCGGGAACAGTACACTTTTTTTCTAGATAAAAGGTACCTTATGTCGTTTTCTGTACCCTTGACAACATGTATGGAAAATTTCGTGATGATCGGTTGAGTAGTTAAGACGTAAAAACGTAACAAACAAACAAATACCAACAGGTTCGTTGTTATATTACTAGCTGTGACCCGCAGTTTCACCGCATAAGTCTCGATCCCGTGGGAATATCGGGATCAAAAGTAACGTATGTCCTAATCCAGATTTTGGTCTACCCATGTGCCAAATTTCATCCAAATCCGTTCAGCCGTTTTAGCGTGAAAGCGTTACAAACTCACTTTCACATTTGTAATATTAGGATTGTACTAGCTGTGCCCCGCAGTTTCACCTGCATAAGTCTCGATCGCGTGAGAATATCAGGATAAAAGGTATTCTATGTCCTAATGCAGGTCTTGGTCTACCCATGTGCCAAATTTCATCCAAATCCGTTCAGCCGTTTTAGCGTGAAAGCGTTACAGACTCACTTTCACATTTGTAATATTAGGATTGTACTAGCTGTGCCCCGCAGTTTCACCCGCATAAGTCTCGATCGCGTGGGAATATCAGGATAAAAAGTATTCTATGTCCTAATTTAGGTATTGGTCTACCCATGTGCCAAATTTCATCCAAATCCGTTTAGACGTTTTAGCGTGAAAGCGTTACAAACTCACTTTTACATTTGTAATATTAGGATTGTACTAGCTGTGCCCTGCGGTTTTACCCGCATAAGTCTCGATCGCGTGGGAATATCAGGATAAAAAGTATTCTATGTCCTAATGCAGGTCTTGGTCTACCCATGTGCCAAATTTCATCCAAATCCGTTTAGCCGTTTTAGCGCGAAGGCGTAACAAACAAACAAACTGACTCTAGCATTTATAATATCAGGAATGATTTATGTTAGGATTATTGCTATACCTAGTGGTAGAATTAGGTACACGTTAATGTCAACATGATAATCATATTGCAAAGCGTGGTGATTACCACGACAATGTATTTCACATAACTGTACTTTTTAGGGTTACGTAGTCAACAAGGAAGTTTCGTCATGTCCGTCTGTCTGTCCGCCCGGCTTAGAGACTCTTAGTACTAGAAAGCTATAATTTGGCATGGATATACATAATATCATTAATCGCGCCGACGAAGTGGTAAAATACAAGCTCAAATAATATTTTTTGAGCTTTTATCTTATTTTGTGGTCAACGACCGCTGGTAGTGTTGTTATTTTAAGTATGGGTTCAGAAAATCTGTTTATTCTTAGGGTTCCGCAGTAAACAAGGAACCCTTATAGTTTCACCATGTCCGTCCGTGTGTCTGCTATAGCTCAGAGTCGCTTAGTACTAGTACTAAGCGACTCTGAGCTGTATAAATGTAATAAGTATCGATAGGATGTATTTGTTAACGTGGTTCGAGTTTTTCCTTATACCATCGACGTTGAAAATACAGACTTCATTTCTGTTCATCTTCTGTAAATGTAAATGGGAAAAATGATCGATGAGTTTTGTGGGAAAAAGTTGGACACTCCCTTTTTAGCCTGTGTCATGAAAAAAGAACACAGGGATGACTTTTAGAGGATGGGGAGTTTTATCCTCTTGTCCTGTTAATAACTACAAACTGTGATGAATTAATTATTTTTTGATTTTACATTACTTCAAATCATCATCATTGTTCTTTAGGGATCCGTAGTAAACAAGGAACCCTTACAGTTTCGCCATGTCCGTCTGTCTGTCTGTCTGTCCCCGCTGTAGCTCGGAGATGCTTAGTGCTATAAAGCTGTAATTTGGCATATATATACATATTAATCACACCGACAAAGTGCTAAAATAAAATCTTAAACAACACTTTTTTTAGGGTACCTCCCTTGCACGTAATGTATGGGTGATATTTTTTTTCTCGTCTATCTCATGGTGTGGGGTATCGTTGGATAGGCCGTTCAAAAATATTGCTGATTTGTAAAAACTATCACATCTAAGTGGGCTTTACAAGTTAACGAGTAATAGTCGACCAACTTAAATTTGCAGTTGGAGATTTGACCGTGGCATATATCGATGTATGGAAGAACACGCTTTTCAACTACAATGTTAAGTTTATTTTTGGGATAAATTCATCCCAACTTCCCAACTACGGAACCCTTCATTGTGCGTTCCCGACTTACTTGGCCGGTTTTTATTTCATCGTGTTAAGTTATCGATACTCATCTCGTCTGTGAAGTTTACACAAAAAAAAATGATAATTCAAGTGATTACACTACGGGCGGTTGATGATCCCAAAAAACTCATCAAAGTAATTTCCTTTTGTTTGATCATGATTAGATATCGATACCATCTCGTCTGCGGAGTTTTGCTAGTTAATTTAATTTGACCCTGTATAGCAATAATTGTCTCTGTAGTTTGACCTTGTATAACAATAATTGTCTCTGTAGTTTGACCCTGTATAGCAATAATTGTCTCTGTAGTTTGACCCTGTATAGCAATAGTTGTCTTTGTAGTTTGACCCTGTATAGCAATAATTGTCTCTGTAGTTTGACCCTGTATAGCAATAATTGTCTCTGTAGTTTGACCCTGTATAGCAATAATTGTCTCTTTAGTTTGACCCTGTATAGCAATAATTGTCTCTGTAGTTTGACCCTGTATAGCAATAATTGTCTCTGTAGTTTGACCCTGTATAGCAATAATTGCCTCTGTAGTTTTACTCTGTATAGCAATAATTGTCTCTGTAGTTTGACCATGTATAGCAATAATTGTCTCTGTAGTTTGACCCTGTATAGCAATAATTGCCTCTGTAGTTTTACCCTGTATAGCAATAATTGTCTCTGTAGTTTGACCCTGTATAGCAATAATTGTCTCTTTAGTTTGACCCTGTATAGCAATAATTGTCTCTGTAGTTTGACCCTGTATAGCAATAATTGTCTCTGTAGTTTGACACTGTATAGCAATAATTGCCTCTGTAGTTTTACTCTGTATAGCAATAATTGTCTCTGTAGTTTGACCCTGTATAGCAATAATTGTCTCTGTAGTTTGACCCTGTATAGCAATAATTGTCTCTGTAGTTTGACCCTGTATAGCAATAATTGTCTCTGTAGTTTGACCCTGTATAGCAATAATTGCCTCTGTAGTTTTACTCTGTATAGCAATAATTGTCTCTGTAGTTTGACCCTGTATAGCAATAATTGTCTCTGTAGTTTGACCCTGTATAGCAATAATTGCCTCTGTAGTTTTACTCTGTATAGCAATAATTGTCTCTGTAGTTTGACCCTGTATAGCAATAATTGTCTCTGTAGTTTGACCTTGTATAGCAATAATTGTCTCTGTAGTTTGACCCTGCAAATCAATAATTGTCTTTGTAGTTCCGACATTCGGTTTTTACGCCCCTTGATTTTTATTCGCAGTTAAACTATAACTGCGAATAAAAATCAAGGGGCGTAAAAACCGAATGTCTTTGTTTCATTGGGCGATAAGTTGGGCCAATACTTTGCCAATGTTTGTCGTTGTTCCGGTGGCGTGGCGTGATGTTTGCATGCCACTCGAATGATATCGATTTGAGACGTATTTGCGGCTAAAACGTTGTTTGTTTGAGTTCACAGTTCAATATTAACACTTTATTGAAACAATAAAGTTCTTTATTAGGTAATAGGTTTTTGCTGATAATAATGGCTAGTCACTTATGAATGCAAATAAATATTGTTGAGGACAGAGGACTAACTGGTGGCATTGAAACACGATATTAACACTACTACCAGATATTATCGATATCCGCAGGTTTTAGTTAAAAAATAATTTTATTACATACACTGATTTAAGTCAAGACCAAGACTCCTCCGTGCCTCGAAAAGCACGTTACGTCGTTGGTCCCGGCTGTCATTTGTAGATCTTTGACAGTCGTCGGGTAGTCAGAAGCCCGAAAGTCTGGCAACCAGTCTCACCAAGGGGTATCGTTTTACCTAATAACTGGGTTGTGGAGGTCAGATAGGCAGTCTACTGGTATTCAGCTGCAACCAGTTAGACTGTATGCCGACCCCACCATAGTTGGGAAAAAGCTAGGCAGATGGTGAATGGCTAGTCACTTATGAATGCAAATAAATATTGTTGATGACAGAAGACTAACTGGTGGCATTGAAACACGATATTAACACTACTACCAGATAATTACGTATATTTTTGATATCCGCAGGTTTTAGTTAAACAATAATTTTATTACATACACTGATTTAAGGCAAGCATGGCTTCAGTTAACCCTGGGTCACTAACCATTCGTAAAAGTTACGACGCGTACCTAGCGCATTTCGTGTTTTGGTAAGATCCTGACCTCCGTCACCCCACCCGTTTCTAATACCTTCCTGATTCGCCTCATTAGTGATCTTCAGTCACTCATTGCGGATGCACGCTTATTAGATCGGGATATATTGTATGAACATCGTCAAATTTCAGATTAACTTTGCAACGAAATTTGAGGCAAATCATTGCGTAGGTCTTCAAAATTGTAAACTAGATCAATAAAGGTTTTAGCCGAAACGTTCTCAATAGTCGCAAAACTTACAGCTGCAAAAAAAGTCGTATGACTTGCACTTCTGCAAGGGCTGCAAAAAAGCGATTTGCAGGGAGCATATTGTTTGTATGTGCAATCATTTTTCAATGTAGGTTATTTCTAAAACTATTGGATAAAGAGAAATCTAAAACTGCTAATTAAGGTATTTTGTGTCATAAATGAAGTTGATTAAATGAACATTGATCTTTTAATCCATCGTAAAATTTACGAATGGTTAGTGATAAGGTTACTCGAAATTAAGGTTAGTGAGCTAGGGTTAAAGACACTACGCGGTTAAAACAATTACGAGATTAGTGAACACTATTACTTCTGAAAGCGAACTGACTAACAATAAATATGAAAGTGGGCAGAAAAATCTTACGTTTACATCAACTTCCATCTTCTTGAAAGAACGAGAATATTCTAGATTGTTCTACAATGCGTCATCTAGTGTCGATAAGCAATCACTACAACATTCATTGATCATATTTAAACAATTTAGTAATTAGAGAGCTGTGGTGGCCCAGTTGTAATGGCCGCAACTTACTAATTCTAGGTCGTAGGTTCGAACCCAGACAGGCCCTTTACTTTGTGTAAATTATTTAATCACCAATGCTCTCTAAACGGTGAAGGAAACATCGTGAGGAAACCGGCATGTCCTAGAATCAAAAATTTTAGGACATGTGACATATACCAACACGCACTGGGGCCGCGTGGTGGATTACGGCCCACTTCCTCTCACCCAGAGGAGGCCTGTGTCCCAGCAGTGGGAACATTATAGGCTGATTATTTAATTATACGATTACTCATTCATAACAGCGTCCCCCTGGTGTCGAGAGGCGTAAGCAGTTATCCAATATTCTATTCTTCCACTAGTAAATCATACATATAAGTATACTGACGCCATCTAGCAACGAATGGCACAAACAGAATGACACACACAAATAAAAGGACTTATATTGCTTTCGCTGCTCAACGACAAAGGGCGCTACTATGTATACCTATAAGTCACAGGGTTGCCAGACCGGGATTTCTAGCCCAAAATTAAATGACCCGCGCGTCAGTCCCACTTTTCTGGGATAAAAAAAGAGTAAGTAATGTATTTATTATTTATATTATATCCCTCTGTCTTCAGAAGGATATAATATAAATAATAAATAAGCTTTGTAAGGCAGTTTTAAGTCTTCTTAAATCTGCCTTACAGAGCAAACCAGACAATTATTGTTATTACTACAGTAAAGTAACGTATTATCTACTTAAAAACAAACTTAATTTAAGTAAACTTAATTTAAAACTCAATTATAGGGATAAGTAGTAATAAATGAAATACAATACTGATTATTTACGTTTTTTTTTTTATTATTTCACGCTTTCGACGAAAGAATCCCGCATTTTTTACTCAAAACGTTTCAAAATCTGGCAACGCTGGTATGTCACAAATATTAATGACTGAAATAACTTTTAATTTATTTGCTTACCTATACAATCTATGGGATTCCAAATACTTACCGATTTTTATTGATAAAACCCATGACTTGTTTCTTCACGGCCTTGTTAGTCGTGGTCACAAGCGCTGTAACTGCTAAACATGAGGACCTGGTTTCGATTACCAGGTCGAACAGTGTTATTGGGTTCTCCTATCTGGAGTTTCTCAGTAGCAGCTCGGAGTCTGGATTTATGCCCGGTTGATAGCATAAGACTCGCCCGCTATTACATGGGACTTAAGAGGCCGACAACACCTAAAGCGCGGTCACTGTCGGACTGCATAGAAAAGAAAGAGAAGCGCGATGACACAACGCTGGTTATTTATTGCAAAATATGAAGCAATTATCGATTTACAAAAAAGCTAAAAAAAATAGATTGTATAAAAAAAAATAAAACACTATTATGCTAATATATTGCTTGTAGAATAATCTGCCAAAAAATCAAAATGATTGCAAGTATATTAGTATGGTTTTTAATCGTTAAAATAATTTTTTAGAGGTATCTTCGTGATTGTTTTCTATCGTATCAAATTAGTTATATTATGTTTTCAACACACTATCTACCTAACATATATCCTTAAGAATATCATATATTTTTCTGATTTTATTTCCTGCAGTGGATCATATACTATATAAAACTTACAAAAATTGCGTTTAGGTCCTGTAGTCCCCTTAAACATAACTGGCGAAATGTGGGTGTACTATAGGTACACGTCTGCCCAACCCTTCGGGGAATACAGGCGTAATGTTATGTCTATGTTGTTTCTTCACAAATATCAGAGCAATATTTTCATTGTAGATGTCACCTACTACCTCTTCCTTTGGAAGTATTGCGAGATTGGTATTTCCTCCAAATGTTTTACATCGATCAACAAGGCATTTTAAAATGTTACAACCGGCCAATAAATTTAAAAGAACTTGAGGAACCATATAGCTCCTAGATTTTCAACTCAACCAGCAGATCGACCAACAAATCGTCTAACTTTGTCGCATATGCGTAGCCTTGCGCTAACCGTGAGGGTCTAAGGAATTGTATGAGATAATTGCTCCCGTTCGTACGGCCGACATAAATCTGGTAGGCGGCCCCTGCTAACTGCACCACAGATTAGATGGGGACAGAAGGCCCGGTCCATACATTGTAGCTACAGATTGTATTTTCTCACTTAAAATAGCTTTAAAAAGAACCGCTTTTGCTCCCATAAACGTAGTCCGTCCGTACCCCACAGGGGATGCCTGTTAAACGCCTTAACGCCTTAACGTGTAGTCGCTTATAATCATAATAATTTATTTGTCAGAACATGGTACAATAAATGGTCTTAAATTTAGTCAATCAAATGGTATCACCACATTCTGCCAAGTATGGCGTGCAAAAATATTAGATAGGTACATACTCGTACAGTGATTACAGGATAGGGATTTAGATTAGTATTTACGTTATTGATTGCATAATTACGACTTTAAATTACAATTTGAGATATTGGTGCCGATTCCCTTGTTCACAAACTAAACTAAATTTAAGTTCAGTGCATCTTTTTTTTTCTATTTCATTAAGAAAAATACAGAAGATAAATTTTAGTTTAGTCCTGTCTAATTAATCAGCGCCTGTCACTACTCCATATAAGTTTACACGTGATTATAAACTTGCCTACTAAAATTACGTAAATTTTCGTCAAGCGCTGATTAATTCGACAGGACTAAACTAAAATTTATCTTCTGCCCTTTTCTTAATGAAATAGAAAGAAAAAGATGCACTGAATTTAAATTTAGTTTAGTTTGTGAACAAGGGAATCGGCACCAAAATGTCAGTTAAAAATAATATCATAAACACACACAATTCAATTAGGATGTAAAAGTATCATTCAAATAGTCGTTTAAATTATAATAACATTTATTACATACCAAGTCTTTAAGCTTCCTTTTAAATCCATTTTAATTTAACTCTATATGATTTTGGTTTTTTTGTTATTATAAGCTTTTCTACATAAGGGCGCTGACAAGACCCAATTGACCAAAATAGGCTTCTCTTAAGAAAAAAACAAATTGCCAAATCTGTATATTTTGTGGTAGCGGAAAAAATATATGTTAATTTTGAACATATTTCCCAGAACTTGGTTGTTACCAAAACAAGTTTTGAAAAAAAAATCTCGATATAAACTAACGTTAAACTAACCTATTACCTTGAGTTCTAATCCAAAATATCTGTATTAAGTATCAACATACGTTACGTATTTAATTAATAACAAGAATGTCTTATTTGAATGCAGAAGTTGGTCGCTTTTTATTTTCGATTAATCAACTCAATTTTAAGTAAATAAATGATTGCTTCATATTTTGCAATAAATTCCAAACGTTGTGTCATCGCGCTTCTCTTTCTTTTCTATGCAATCTGACAGTGTTTATAAGTTTTATGCCCTGGCTGGAGGCCTTAATTTATTGAGGTGCCCACAGGACAGTCCGGTTAAGCAGCCGACAACCTCCTAGGTTGACCGGCAAGGTACTATTCCCAAAACAAAAAAAAAACATAAATGATAAACGATTTTATTTATATAAGTAGGTTTTGTACGTTTCTTAGCTGACTATTCCGGGATCAAAGGTTGAAACAAACTCAGAGATCACAAGTCTCTTTTAAAGTTCAGACATAATCTTGGTCAGATCATGTGAAGACCATGTAGATTTGTGTCATGAAATTAGGTACACCACGTCTATACCTATTCCTCAAAGGCTTTGGCAGAGGTGAACCTAAGTAAATCCACATTTCGCCAGTTATGTTCCCACTAACACAGTGTAAGTCCCAACTAATAGGGGGCCAGCCTATTGCCATCAATCGGGCCCAAATCCAGACTCTGCTACTGAGAAATTCCAGATGAAAAACCAAATAACACTTTGCCCGACCCGGAAATTGAACGCAGGACCTCATGCTCAGCAGTAGCGCTTGCGACCACTAGCCAAACGAGGCATTCTGCATAATTATGCATTAAACGTGTGTTTTTCCTTGACACTTTGAGATTTATAGAATTTCTTTCAACTTTCGAAGTAATTACTTAACACAAAAGTCGACGTAGAGGAAATAATGTATTTAATAAAAATATTTTATTTTTAATTATTCTTATATAGATTCTTTTTTTTTATAAATAAATTAATAAATGTCAGTGGCGTTCAATGTGTAACAAGTGCAAATGCACTCGCAACTGGCATTTGTTTGAAATATTATGTAGTTTAAGATCGCCGTACGAACTGTGTGTTCACTATAACTTGACGCGTAACGCAATTTGTAGCACTGAATTATGCAGTCATATGATTGGTAGTCCTGGAGGCCAACCATCAACTCTTATAGCAGTATTATTATAATATTACTTCACAGTGGGAAAGTGATGGAGCTGTACAGGACTTACAGCTCCATCTCTTTCTCACGCTGAAGTAATATTGAAATAATACTGCTATACGAGGTGATGGTTGCCCCCCTGATAGTCAGTAACCATTTTGAACTCTATTAAAACGAACAAAATTCAGTGCTGTACCTATCGCTTCACGCGTCAAGTTACAGTGAAAGCATTGTACTATTTGTACAACGCATTTATTGAATGTCGTGTGTCTGTTTTCATTCGTTGTATGGAGCCGGCCTTCTGTATCTATCTATTCTGTGTCAATGTTCTCCCCGTAGGACAATGAAGCCTTGAAAGCTTACAACTAAGATACTGTTTTTCGTTGATAATATTTCGTGGACTGAGCATTGTTAGGGTATTATTTTAACTGAGATAGAGGTAGACATCTTCGTTCCGCTGCGTATTTTAAATGGTATTTTGTAAGTTTTGGTGAAGAGGCTTGGCGAAATAACAGTAACAGAGATAAATGTACGATCTGAGAAGACAGGCTTATTTTCGGTAAATTCTATAATACATATCGTAAATTAAAGTTGCTTTTCGTGTCTGTCTATGTGACCGCGTTGTTCTTCTAAACTACACGTCGGATTATGATGCAGTCTTCACCATTATTTAGAAAATGTTGTATAATAAACATAATCAAACTTACTTAGACACAGAAATGGTAACCCATTTTTGTGTCTAAGTAAGTTTCAAATCGTAAACACTGTGCGTGTCTGTTTGACCCCGAAAGTACTCAAAAAAATCTTGGAAAACAATTTTTTTTAGGGTACCTCCCTTGCACGTACCTAATGTGGGGATGATAGTTTTTTTTCTCGTCTACCCCATAGTGTGGGGTATCGTTAGATAGGCCGTTCAAAAATATTGCGGGTCTGTCAACACCAATTTTCGATTCAAGGATCGGCTTACGTAATATTAAGCATTAAAGTGATCATTTTTGTTAGAGTCAAGTGTCCCCGAATCACCCTACAATGTTCCCATTGCTGGGACACAGGCCTCCTCGATGTGAGAGGGAATGCGCCGTAATCCACCACGCGGGCTAAGTGCGGATTGGAGATGTCACATGTCTTCGAAGTTTTGGTTCTAGGACATACGGCGTCCTCACGATGTTTTCTTCACCTTTTTGAGAGCAGTGGTGATGAAATAATATATACAAAGTAAAGCGCCTGTCTGGGTTCGAACCTACGACATTCAACTCGTGAGTCGCGGCCATTACCACTGAGCCACCACTGCTCTCTGCTAAGTTTGCGTGCTTTAATCAAAATCAAAATCAAAAGTAATTTATTCAAACTAGGCTGAGAATCAGCACTTTTCGAAGCAAAGTTACATAAGACAGTCCCCCAAAAATGCCCGCCATTCACCACTTCCTAGTGCTTTAGCTGGAAGTGGTGAAGGGCGGGTATTTTTGGGGAACTGTCTAAGCTAATTTTAAGCAAAACAAGTATGATATTCTATTCTTGCAAACTAGATGGCAAGTTATTTTTTTTAAAAGACAAAACTCTAACGGCTACAATAGTAATTTTAATAAATCAAATAATAAACAAAACAAAAGAAAATGGCACGAAATTAGAAAAAATAAATGTCGGTCGCTACGACGTGTTGACGGTCCGATGGTTCTCGAGCGAAAAGGGGCGCGCTGTGTGACAGCGCTTCCTTTTATACGAATTGGTTCTCGATTTCTTATGTATTCACAATACGGCCTCTCCTGACAGGAGGCCGTCCCGGGCTCCTTCATGATGTCTTCAGCTCTGGTGGTCGGTCTCCAGCACAGGCATGGAGAACTCCACTTCTGCTGGTGGCCTCTCAGATTCGACGTGAAGCTGCAGTGGCTCAGGCTCGGCGTGAAGCTGCGGTGGCTCAGCCTCGACCTGGAGCTGCGGTGGCTCAGGCTCGACGTGAAGCTGTAGTAGCTCGGGCTTGGCATGAAGCTGTGATGGCTCAGGCTGGACCTGAAGCTGTAGTGGCTCAGGCTCGAAGAGATGCTGCGACGCCTCAGTCTCGGTCCCAGAGGTACTAGGTTGTGGCTGGGAGACAGACTGGTTGGCTGACGAAATTAACTTGGCAGTAGCAGGTGTGGACTCCTCACCCTCATGGTCTGCATCTGCACATGACATTAAAAACATATGCTCTATGCACAACGCTACGCATTGTGCATACGCACATAATTGACCGTTGTCTGGCGCACACTAAGCTATCGAGATAGAGGCACGACGTGAAGCTTGTCTCGACACATTAGCGGGCAAATCATATATCAAGACGCATCTTGATATTCAGCTAAGAAAAAGCCCCGAAGTGTGGCATAACTTAGCGGAGTCAGAGGCTAGCCGCGAGGCGTACTCGTAACTCGGTTCGGTCAGGATAGAGGCACTACGTGAAGCTTATCCCAACACACCATAATACAACACAAACACCATATGAAGCTTCATATATAAGAGGCATAAAGCACTCACCATCGAAGTAAGCAGCACATACTTCAGGAGTCCACTCTCCACGCCAAGGAATCATGTACTCCGCAGCCGCCTGCGTGTACTTCCCATACGAGCCGGCCAGGAGTTGGAGCTCATAGCGCCCTTGTGGCAGCGTCTTCACAATGCGGTAAGGGCCCCGCATACAGGAGTCTAACTTTCCAGTTGATTGAGCCTGCTTTCGCACAAAAACCAAACCGTTTAATTCAAAAATTCGGGAAGGCTTCCTCCCTTGGTTAACATAGGCATCTTGCTGGTGCTGATTCTGCTTAAGTCGTTCCGATGCTCTCTGTCTACTCATTTCACGTAAGGTCTCTCTATTAGGACTGGAGCCCTCGAACGCAACATCGCGTACCAAACTTCTTATAAGCGGAGTTGCTGCTTCAATACCTGCCAGTAGATTGAGGGCAGAGCATTGCGTAGTTCTGTGCTTGGTAATATTAAGAACCAACTGGATTTTCCAGATAACAGTCGGCCATGCGTTTTGTCGATAGTTAGTTTCGACACGTATCATATTTAAAACCGTTCGACAATAACGCTCGACTTGCCCATTAGATTGGTGCATCTCAGGCGTTATAAAGTGTGTATCACAACCCATACTTTTAACCCAATTAAGAAATTCAGCACTTTGAAACATGCGGCCTCTGTCGGCTACTATTAATTTAGGGGTCCCAAATAGGGATATCACATTGTTAAAATGTTGCTTTAACTCATTTGCATCCTGCCGATACATAGGGTAAAGGAGGCAAAACTTGGAAAATGCATCAATAACTATTAAGACATGACGGTAGCCATCGGCTTCAGGGAGAGGTCCCAAGGCATCCATGTGAATGGTTTCAAAGGGTAGGTCTGGCTTTTCCCAAGAACTAATAGGTTGGAATGGGGCTCGTGCGACCTTTTTATGCGCAATGCACACTAGGCAATGTGAAATATATTTTAAAACAAAATTTCGCAAACCAGGGAACCAAAAGTGCTTTGTAATCAAATCAACAGTTTTATCAACCCCAAAATGATTATGTTCATCGTGAAACACACGAAGGAGACTAAGCCGATGTCCTTTAGGGATATAACAAAGGAAACGGGAAGATTCGCCAGTGGGGGAATACTTTACGTAAAGGACGTCATTCTTGACAATATATCTCGTGGCATCTAGTTGCCCGTCATTGAGTCTTTGTATAAGAATCTGGGCTTCTTCGTCGGCAGCCTGTGCAATCCGTGCCCAATTCTGAGGTTTCTGAATTGTACACACATTGACAGGGTTCCGACTCAGATAATCTGCGTGGGACATAAGTGTGCCTTTGCGATACTCCAAGCCAAAATTAAAATCTTGAAGGTAGACCCACCATCGGGCTACCCTAGGTAATAAATCTCTCTTGTGCTGTGTGAGCTTCAGAGCATTACAGTCTGTAACAACGATGAAACGCACACCCACAAGATAAGGTCTAAAATGTTGCAAAGCTTTGACCACAGCGAGGGTTTCTAACTCGTATGAGTGATACTTATTTTCCGCGCCTTGTGTGAGCCTGCTAAAGTAGGCAACCACTCGCTTGTGACCACCATCGTGTACTTGGAACAAGACAGCTCCGTAACCAATGGAACTAGCGTCCGTGTGGACCTCAATCGGCAAGGAAGGATCATATATCGCTAGGACAGGTTCATTAGTGAGACATTCAACTATTTCTTTACGAGCAGTCTGATGTTCTTTTCCCCAATTAAATTCTATCCCCTTTTTTGTAAGGGCAGCTATACAAGCAGCTCTCTGAGCGAAACTCGATATATACCTACGAAAGTAGCTGGCTAAGCCCAGAAATTGGCGAACCTGTCTCACGTTTTTTGGTTCAGGGGAATCTATCAGGGCCTTAATTTTGCTGGGGCTCGGTCGTACCTGACCTTGGCTAATTCTACGTCCTAAATACTCAATTTCAGTCGTTAAAAAGAAACATTTTTTCAAATTGACAGAAAACCCAGATTCTGTTAAAGCTCTAAGCACCTGGTGCAAAAGATCGAAACCCTGGTCCATTGTTTGGCTCAAAATCAAAACGTCATCTATGTAAACAAGTACATCACCAGAGTCGATAAATTTGCGCAGTGTTTTTGAGATAACGCGTTGATACACCACCGGAGCATTTGCCAATCCATAAGGCATTTTCAGATATTCAAAATGGCCTTCAGGCGTGACGAATCCGGTGAGTGGAACAGACTCCTCATGAAGCGTAATCTGGTGGAAGCCAGTTGCCATATCGAGGCTGGTGAAGTACTTATTACGTCCCAATCGATCTATGTAATCATCAATTCGCGGTAGCGGAAAACGATCCTTAACTGTGACTTCATTCAACTTACGGAAATCTACACACATCCTATCCGATCCGTCTTTCTTTTTAACCAAAAGAATTGGGCTTGCATAGTCAGATTCTGATTCGCGAATAACACCTTTTGCTATCAAATCTTTAATTATCTCACGAACACGAAGTGTTTCTGCATGGGACATTCGATACGGTCGATAGTTGACGGGAGTATTGTTGCTAAGTCTAATCGTCATACACCCTGTATTGACAGTCGATGTCGCGGTACCGGATATGAAATATGTAGAAAACTCATTTATCATATTGAGCAAGCGCTGTAACTGATCACCTACGAGAGGCGTGTTAATTGGTATTGACTCATCGTACTGAACACTCATCACATTTTCCGCACTGTCTACCTTTCTAGTAAGTGATTGAAAATTGCGCGTGCGAATGTACCGAACACCCTCCCTATTGAGCACGTCGGTTCCCACAATAATTGGCGTATTCATAAACTCGGGTGCCACGACAAATAAATCTACTTCAAGTGTTAAACCATCAAACTCAATTGGTAAGGTGACATATGAAGTGCTTTCGATTTCTTGACTTCCCAATCCCCGTAATACGCGAAATGCTGGCTTGTGCGCACTATTAAAATGTTTCAGCAGTGACGATGATATAAGCGATATGGTTGACCCACTATCGATTAACACATCCACCGGTATACCCTGAATAACGGCTACTACAACGTCGTTATTGTGGGTAATCTTATTTTCTAGACAAAAATTAACGTTATTTTTGTTGCGCGACTCTGATTTTTGTTTTGCGAAACAGTTATCTACCTTGTGACCAGGTTTTTTGCAAAAAGAACAAGGTTCAGATTTTAACGGCATGAACACTGGTTTGGAGACGGAATTATTTGAACTACTAGGGTTCAAACTCTCATTTGAATCTATTTTGGCTTTCTTATTGCAAGCTGCCTGTTTATGTCCGACCACACCACACGAAAAACACTTGCCCTCCTCAAGCCTACGCTTTCTAATTACATTACTCGCATGATTACTTTTAACATAATTATTTTGTGAGGTAGGACGCGAACTTTGTGTCTTAGAAGTAGACGGTTTTACATAAATCGACAAAAATTCAACTATGTCGTTGGGTGACAACTTAGCATTAGTAGCTGATGCTCTAATGTGAGGGTCTACAATACCACGAACAACAATCGCAGAAATAAGCTCGTCACTGAGTCCGCGCACTATACGTAATCGAAGTAACGAGCGTCGGGCGTAATCCGCATACGTAGAGTAATTATCCGAATTTGTGTTCATTACTTCGAATAGAATATTTGCAATGTCTGGCGTTTTCGGACACAAAGGCGTAAATTCCTTTTTGAAGTTACTCCACGTACGATCACTCGTAACCCACTCGCGTAACCACGTACGAGCATCACCTTTTAAACAATTGCCTATTCGCGAAAGACATTCATGATCGCTCCAGTTATTTAAAAGTTTTGCCCGATCAACTTCGTCACACCAATCACTAATATTATTCAGACTAGGATCGAAACTAGAAATAAAAAAATGTTGGTCAGATCTCACCCGATTATTGATGGAACGGATCGCGTCCACTATGCGATCCGTTGCGGTAATATCACTAGCTGCACCATGTTCCAACAAAGACTCTGCCATATGGCCTGCATGAAGCACGCTAGGCGGCGCAGACGGCAGGGGTGGCGTACGTGACCGCGGCGCTTGCGCCGATCGCCCTAGCAACGGCGACTCGACGCGCTCGGCATGGCGCCGTGATGTCGGGGTCGTCTGGCGCCGGCCAGGCGGCGGCGACGCGCCACGCTTGGACGATTCATGTTGAGATACCCTCCGTTTACGCGATCGTTTCGACTGTACAAACGATGCTTGATCCTCTAACGTCTGCAAACGCGCTCGCATGACGTGCAGTTCCCGCTGTAGGTTGCTCTCCGGGGTCTGCGCACGATCCTGGTGTCTGCTATGTCGCTTACCTGGCTCACGGCTATGGTGACAACTTCGAGAGCGATCCGACATTTTAATTTTTAAAATAAGCACAAACCCAATTAACAAAAACAGAAATTAGATCGAATCCCACTTCTGATCTTGCAAACTAGATGGCAAGTTATTTTTTTTAAAAGACAAAACTCTAACGGCTACAATAGTAATTTTAATAAATCAAATAATAAACAAAACAAAAGAAAATGGCACGAAATTAGAAAAAATAAATGTCGGTCGCTACGACGTGTTGACGGTCCGATGGTTCTCGAGCGAAAAGGGGCGCGCTGTGTGACAGCGCTTCCTTTTATACGAATTGGTTCTCGATTTCTTATGTATTCACAATACTATAATAACACCATGTTTTAAGCAAATAAATTATATTATCCGACCGTAGCCGAAGCCGAGCCCGAGCCGACCTCATCTAACTTTATTTTAAAAATATGATTGACGTTTAGAAGTGTTTGTACAAACCTACTTACAGAAAATAAATAATTTATCATATCTTAACAGTAATTTATCATATAGTACCACCATGTTTATTTTTGTCGCCAAGAGCCATAATTGTGTGCTTTGGTACCTCACACGAAGAATCCTTTCACCTTTATTTACAGTTACAGGAAATGTCTAACATGACAAGAAAATGATATTAAATGTAATAAGTATTGATAGGATGTATTTGTTAACGTGGCTCGAGTTTTTCCTTATACCATCGACGTTGAAAATACAGACTTCATTTCTGTTCATCTTCTGACAAAAGTAAATGGGAAAAATGATCGATGAGTTTTGTGGGAAAAAGTTGGACACTCCCTTTTTAGCCTGTGTCATGAAAAAAGAACACAGGGATGACTTTTAGAGGATGGGAAGTTTTATCCTCTTGTCCTGTTAATAACTACAAAGTGTGCTGAATTAATTATTTTTTGATTTTACATTACTTCAAATCATCATCATTGTTCTTTAGGGATCCGTAGTAAACAAGGAACCCTTACAGTTTCGCCATGTAGGTACGTCTGTCTGTCTGTCTGTCCCCGCTGTAGCTCGGAGATGCTTAGTGCTAGAAAGCTGTAATTTGGCATATGTATACATATTAATCACGCTGACAAAGTGCTAAAGTAAAATCTTGAAAAAAATGTTTGTTTTCCTCCCTTGCACGTAATGTGAGGATGATATTTATTTTTCTCGTCTACCCCATGATGTGGGGTATCGTTGGATAGGCCGTTCAAAAATATTGCGGGTCTGTGAGCGCCAGTTTTCGATTCAAGGATCCACTTGCGTAATATTAAGCATTAAAGTGCTAATTTTTGTAAGAGTCAAGTCCTCCTAACAAAAATTAGCACTTTAATGCTGAAAGTGTCCCCCCCCCCCCCTCTGCCGGGCCCTTGGCAACACAGGCAACGGAAGGAACACGGGTGGGTTTTAGTCAGTAAGAGTCTGACACACCCTCCCGCTCCCACGCCCAGAGCGGGAGAACTTATTTGATAATTTCCCACCCAAAAAAAAAGTGTTCCCCCCTGCCAGCTAAATGGTTGTTTATGGAGATGTGAAAAAAATCATGGCAGTAGAACATACAATGAAATTAATAGCAAAACTATCACAGCCAAGTGGGCTTTACAAGTTAACGAGTAATAGTCGACCAACTTAAATTTGCAGTTGGAAAATTGACCGTGGCATATATCGATGTGGAAGAACATGTTTTTCAAATACAATGTTAAGTTTATTTTTGGGATAAATTCATCCCAACTTCTCAACTACAGAACCCATCATTGTGTGTGGTCCGACAGCCACTTGGCTGGTTTTTTGTTTATAGGAACCGAGCTTTAAACACGGTAAACAAAACGCTTCAACCATCGTATCTGCAACTGTATCTCTTATAGTATATTGTATCTATATACGAGGGGCTTGTGGCTAAGTAATAACAGCTGCACGGGTCGATCGATCAGGTTAAGCTACGCTTACTGCGGTTGTTCCGTGGATGGGTGACCATCTTTACATACCAAGACCCCGTGCCTCAGAAAGCACGTTAAGCCGTTGGTCGCGGCTGTTATTTATCGATCTTTGACAGTCTTTACGGCTAGACAGAAGTCCGAAAGTCTGACAACCAATCTTACCAAGGGATATCGTGTTACCCAGTAACTGGGTTGTGGAGGTCAGATAGGCAGTCGCTCCGTGTAAAATACTTATAATACGTTAGACTGGAAGCCGGCCCCAACGTAGTTTATATAATATAATATATTTATTGGAACTAAAAACAGGTTTACAATTTTTTGTGTTCGTTAACAGCTACGATAGTTTTATAAAAACTGTGTTGCAGCCATTAGCGCCCACCTCCGAGAGAGGAGACGTTCCAACATTTATAACTTATAATTTTAGGCAGTAAAATAAAATAAAAAACATTTATAAAATAATCTAAAGAATAAAATAAATTATTTAAAAAACAAAAAACCCGACTGCAAAAACACCTTACTGAAAAGGGAAAAACAAGCATTATAATTTATATAATTTTGGTCTTGCAGGCGGGGACAATCAAAAGTTACACCATATTTCAGGTTATTCGACTGTCCCCGCCTGCAAGACCAAAATTATATAGATTATAATGCTTGTTTTTCCCTTTTCAGTAAGGTGTTTTCGCAGTCTTTTTGCAGTTTTATGTTTTTTAAATAATTTATTTTATTTCAAGCTTTTTAGTTTTATTAATATACATATATATTTGAAAATTACTCATTACTAGCTTTTATTTGATACCAATATTGTTGCAATTAATTTAAAAAAAAACTTCCCCTCTTTTTTTTTGTATTTGCAGATGCAATTTATAAATATTATATAGCCTATGTCACTCCCACAATTAAGATGATTCTAACGACACCTCATAAGTTAAATCCATCAAGCAGTTTAGGCTACAGAGCGTGCCAAAGAAATAGACATACATACATACATACATACATACATACATACATACATACATACTCTCAAAAAACATTACCCTCTTGAGGCAGTCGGGTAAAACGTAAGTAAATACATAAACTTTTAACTATTAATAATTACATTTCATTCGTATTCCTTATTCCTATTACATATAACATGAAAAAAATAAAATAAAATAATGAAAATAGTTTGGAAAAGGCTAGGCAGATGATGATGATGATGATGATCGTGTTACCCAGTAACTGGGCTGTAAAGGTCAGATAGGCAGTCGTTTCATTTAAAATACTGGTATTCAGCTGGTACTGAAAGCCAACCCCAACATAGTTAGGAAAAGACTAGGCAGATGATGATACATATTACTTTGTACCAATGACAAACCCATTTTTTATGCCCACGCTATCACTGTCCGTTTCAAGGTTGCCTGGAGGTTGATTGCACAGGAAGCGATAAGGCTGCATATGTTTTGTAATGTTTAATTATTTTTTTGTTATTTGAACATAGATAACAAAAAATTAAATTAGAATTGGTGTACCTATTATAAAGTACATATATTTAAGTCGCAGCCAACTAGCTTAATTAGCCGTTTAGTTTAGCCGGCCCGCAACCACAGGAGTCCGACTCCTTGCTCCCCGACTCAGTCAATTCGGGTAGCCATCTGATTGAACCTTGTCCAGTTCATATGCGAGCCTCTTAAAACCAATGATGGCCAGCACTCCCTCATCGAGCACAACGAACCTCTTCAGCTCCTTGTAGGAAGCTTAGTTACTCCCGCCGTTTACCCGCGCTTGCTTGAATTTCTTCACGTTGACATTCAGAGCACTGGGCAGAAATCACATTACGTCACACCCGCGAGGGCCATCGCAATGCTTTGTTTTAATTAGACAGTCGGATTCCCCTTGTCCATGCCAGTTCTGGGTTAACAGCTTAACTGTTAGAAGTAGCACTTGCTGGTCGCTGCCGCGGCACCGCTCGCTTCGCTCGCTCGGCTCGCGCGCGTTTGGTCACAGTTCTAACCCAACCTAACATATTTGATCGGGGTGCCCTGGCTTAGTTACTGCTACCACTTCGGCTCGCGCGTGGTTGGTCACAGTTCTAGTTGTCCTTCAGCTATTTAATTGGGTGCCGGCGTTTAATGAACGGCCTAGGCGTCCAATTTGCTAGCTAATTTAACCAGATGGCTGCCACATATACATACATACATAAACTCACGCCTTCTTCCCATGTGAGTAGGCAGAAACTATTCGTTTTGCTTCGTTTATGTTCACACATCTGGTCATACACGCACGCCGATTGCGAGTACTATGCACCTAACCTTTCTGAAGAACATCGCCAACACCACTGACCTCTGCTTTGTAAAGTACGAGTACATATAAATAAACAATCTCAAAAACCTCAATCTTAACGAATAATAGGAAAACCGCCATAAATTCGGATTAGCAAATAACGGACTTAAATCAGTGTCTTTGATAATTAACTGAACTGCGACGTCGGACCGAAGATCAAAGGAACCCTAAATGCTGATTACGGAACCATGGGCATGTCACGTTTCCTTTGAAATCACCCACTCAATGAACTTTCATGGCAATCACCGCAAGTATAACTTGAGCGCGTCTGGTCATCGAATAACTGAATTATTGCTATGTTTGAAGATAACTTTGGAAAACGAAAATAATATAGTTCAAAATATTTTAGGGTGGTAAACTCATGTTATGGTATCTACCAAGTTTTAAAATGTCGGAAAAAAATTAAGATTTTTATTATATTTTGATAGGGTTACCCCGCGTCTTATCCAAAACCGATCATCGTGGGAATACGCGATCATCGCGGGAATACGCAATCATCACGGGAATACGCGACCGTCGCTTACACATGTCTCTTTTTTCGGAAAACCAGAAGGCTTCCTCTGTCGCCACGACCACATGTTCTATTTCACCGTTCTGGGTTTTTAGTGTTTGAACAGAACCCTGTAATTAGCACCCATATTTCACGTGTGATGTGTGTTTGCAATAGGGGGCGAGCCTTTTGCGATGGAAATAGGCTCGCCCCCCACCACTGCATTTAGATTCTGATTCTGGGCGGTGACAAAAGTGGAATATTATTGTTTTATTCTAATTTAGGGTTTATGTGTGTAAATTTATAGAAAGGAAATCAATATATTTTCAGAAAGTACTCTTTAAGACCTTTCATTAAATACCAAAAACGAGTCTTTAATAACAACATTGGTTGTCTGTAAAGTCGGTTTACGGACGATAGTTTTACGTGATAACGAGAGAGAGATGCGTCACAAGCCGAACGCTTAGGCCGATTGTGCCTCTCTATCGCTAGTTCCGTGCTCTCGCTTGCACGCTCGTGACAATGAGTCATGCTTTTTCGTGCGTGCAGCCGGCGTTCCTCGATTTATAAAACGTTATCACGTCAAAACATTTCGGTAACACTTTACGTCCAATTTAAGCCACCATGTTGGATTTTATGTGACGTCATATAGCCTTGTGTATTATATAACCTGCGGAACAATATGACGCTTCCAATGTAATGGAGGCCATCTTAGCGAAGGCGGGACGGAGGTAAAGAGATTAACCTACACGGATGCGGAGGTTAAAGGAGGCGGAGGCCGAGGTGAAAAAAATAAAAAAGTTTAATTAAACATTTATGAAAGAAAAAGCGACATATTTGTAATCAAAATCTAAAATAGGCAAACAAATATTTGACATTCTATAAATTGAATATTTGTCACATTCTAAGCATTTTACTTATTGGTTGAAAAAAATAAGGTAAGTACCAAGTGGGGAATTGTTTATTGAAGCCGGATTATTTTTTTACTAAAATATTTTATTTATTATTTTTTTTTTTTGTTATTTTAAGTTTTTGTTAGTTAGTAACAAAAACTTGAAATTTCGACTTATGTTTGCACCACATTAAAGAATATTCGCTCAGTTGGAGCCGATTTTCTTTAAGACACTTTCGTTACACCTCCTTTAAATATGTGCGAAGGCGGATGCGGAGGTGCGATTTATTTATTTATAAAAATAAAAATATTATTCATTATTATTTTATTAATTTCTTGCGGAAGTTCCGCTTTTGCGGGGGTGGAGGCAAGGTTCCGTTATAACCCTGCTTCCAACGGTAGGAGTTATGAGGAAACAGATGAACATACAAACAAACAAACATATATTCATACAAAGCCTGTTTAAACCACAATCCTACTTTAGTCTTTGGTGTTACCGGAACCAACTCCTTAACTTTTGTTTTCCTATTAGTACTTTCATTGTATACCATAAACATTGTCCACATGATATATTTTATAAAAAGAAGTTAATACTATCTGTCTGTACATCGTAACTTTTACAAATCTCATATTATGAAGAATGTCTCTACAAGAAAATACTAGTTCCCCAAAATAAGGTAACAAAAACACCGATCATTATAAAAAAAATCATATCTTTGGTACTACTTGTTTTTTTTTTTTGTGAATGGCCATTCGTTTTAGCATGACCCATATTAAGGTTATTCATTAATTACCGGAAACCTGTGTAACATATAGACTTTAACTTGAATTTAATCATTATTGTTTTTTAAAAGACATGCAGTCTATCTAGAAGCTGTAATTATTGTCAAAATGTAATTAGCTCTTTTTTGCCCATAAATGCCGGAATTACTCAATACTCACAATAATATAACTACCTATAAACTACTTCAAATATCAGCATCTTATAATACACCGAACTATACGTACCCAAAAAAACTTTTGACATCCATTTTGTTACGTCGTAATTGTTTTTTTTTTTCACTTCATATAAACTGCACTATTATAATGTGTTGTTATGAACTTATTGCAATAATTTATTATCAAATAAACAAACGCTTCTGTTTGTGTCGCTGGAAGATTTGATTAATATTATAATCCCGCCTTTATTGATTATTTGGGAACATATAATTTATGGAGCTACTTCCATACATCAGGTCAATGTTTGTCAAAAATTAACTTTGCACTTTGTATGTGTTTTTTTATTTGCAGTCTGGACTAAATGGAAAAAATACATGTATTTTCTTTATTTCTTTTCTTTAATTTTATAAATTGTGCGCTGCAACTTTGTATTTACTGTCATCTTGAATTGCCCTGAAAATGATTATAGTATTAATAATAATAATTATACTTTTATGTAACTAAAATAAATGATGCAATGATATTTGGTAGCCTGTGTTACATAGGTCATATCTTCTCCCATTGATGTCGCTAACAATTATAAAATTATTATGAAATAAGAAAAAAAAATAGTAATGTTTCTAATAATTACCAAATTAGAAAAAAAAAATAGTAATGTTGCTAATGATTATGAAATTATTGTGGCGGCATCTACATCGCCACATGCGAACTACGCACACTGACGTCACACAAAATCCTGCATCGCGCAAGCAGAGTTTACCGCGCAAGCAGAGTTTACCGCAGACAGTTCCGACCCACCGCGAACTATGCGACAACCGGTTCCGACCCACTGGAACCCCATCTGGCACTGGCAAGCATCGCAAGATACACGACTCAGCCCACCATCGACCTCCGGTCTCCGGAGGGGAGTGATGTGGCGGCATCTACATCGCCACATGCGAACTACGCACACTGACGTCACGCAAAATCCTGCATCGCGCAAGCAGAGTTTACCGCGCAACTAGCATATATACAACATCCCGACATCAACCGTCGGGCAGTTGCCCACCAGACACGACACCCGTCTGGTCGGAAGATCCTCCCTTTTCTATGGAGGATGAGTGAACTTTACACCCTGTTCCTCATGCCTCTATATTATAATTAAATTAAAATATTATTATAAATATTTTTATTTAATTATATTTTCATAATTATAACTAGCTACGCCGCGCGGTTTCACCCGCGTAAGTTTCGATCCCGAAGTACTAGCGATATGAAATATACTTTATGACCTATTGCCATACCTACCAATAATACATTAAAAAATCATAAATATCGGTCGAGCCATTTCGGAGGAGTGCGACCACAAACACCGTGACACGAAAATGTTATATAATTAGATTATAGCTCACCTATAATAATATTATTAGCCTATTGTTGGCCCACTGCTGGGCAAAGGCCACGAGCATTGATCACCACGCTTGCTTAAGACAAGTCAGCGATTTCAGGCTTACATTTGACGGCGCAGCAAGTGGCACCGCCCCGTTTTGGTAAAAAGTTACTGAAATCACCAAAAAGGTCGGATAAGAGTGACACTGGCTGGTGATAGTCACTCTAGCAGAGCATCGTATCGATGGTTACGTGGCGGCTGTCTTCTGATGACAGAAGCTGATGTCACGGGAGCCGCTATCCAAAAATGTACTCTGTGTGCTGCCCTACCATGTCCATGACGAACTATTATATTCCGGCGCAATCCTGATGATATTGAAGCTGCTGAACCAATAATACGATGACCACTTCTAGTGAAGGCTAACCTGCGCCGTCATATTAATAACAAGTTCAGGTTTTCTCACACAATGTTTTCACTCAACTACATAATATTATTCGGTAAAAAAAAATGTTATTAAAAAAGTAAGTGTGGAGTCTCCACGCCATTACTGTCCATAGACATGCATGTTGTGTTGCATGGTACTGAGTGGGCCGGGTTTCCGAAGTAGGTACCTATTTCATGACCTAGGTTGATATTAGTACACTCTAGGCACGAACACTCTTCTAAACTAGTGCTAAAATACTCGTATGCCTTCCATTAGCAGAATATATTGACGACTTTTCTTAAGAGGAATGAGCTAAGTTAGCCCACGAAATTCAGATGTTCTTACATTTTTACAATACAATTTGCAAGTCAGTGTCAGAATGTATGTGGAAAATGTATTACAGAGATTGATCGGGGTGTGAAGGGTGGGCGTTTTGGGGGACTGTCTTATGTAAGTTTGACTAAATGACTTTTGATTTTGATTTTGATTTATATTATACCAGAGGTACAAACAGCGTCGCTATGTAAGTACCCCTCAAATGTTTGATCTTACACTGCTATCACATTGGATCTGTTAGGGCTCATTCACACGGGTTCCGTCATTGACGATGCTTCATAAAACACATTACGTCATGACGGATGGACGTTCACATTGCGTACGGAATCATGTTTTATCACGATTCGGCCAAATATCCGAATTGATGTTCACATTCGTTTCGTGATTCAGAGTTTAACAGAACTGTACGGGCGCGGGCGGGCAGGCGCATCAGCAAATCCGTCAAAAAAAAAAACACGATTGGAGTTTTTTAACGAACGTGTTTTTTAAAAGACAATACGTGATTAAAGACGTGTCCGACATTTTTCACGATTCGTGATGCGTGTGAACACAGGCATTTTCAAAGCATAGCCGCCGTCAATAAAAAAAAACGGTTCGTGAAAAAGACGATTCGCCAATAAAAACAAATCGTCTTCGTGTGAATGAGCCCTTACGTATCCTAATAAATACTTTTAAAAAGAGCATGTCTTGTCATGGATGCGAACCAAAGAATTGCCCAACGTCGTCATTCAATATGGCATTTTTCACCAACAAGCCAACGAACTCGTTGCGATTTTGATGAATTTTGTAATCTGCTGTCATCCGCTCTACTTCATCATTCAGTCTCTGTCTAATTGCTGATTTATACTAAAGATAATTTTGTTAAGGAAATTCAATATCAAAATTAAACAATTGTAAATTTTTTTTTTTTTTTTTTCCCAACGAATATCATTTATTTACATAACCAAATTACAAGATGATTATTAACATTAACTAAATTAAATTAAAACTAAGTTAGGCTTAAAAAAGGCCCTCGGGGCATTGTACCGAGGATGCTGGCGGCATTTCCTCGCTGAATTGCAATGCTGATGCGTTGCGCGAGAAAGCCGCCAGCTTTTCGGTCACCAGTTACATCAACTAGACGTTTCGCGATTTCCGCAAATAACTTATGCGCACTGGGACCCCACGGACCGAGGGTCTCGACGCCAAAGGGCACAAAGTTGTACTCTCTGCCAAGGCCTCCATATTTAATAACTTTCAGATTTTCGGCATTTTCTGCCGCTGCACCCGCTTTAGAAGTAGTCCGTTGGAGGTGGGACGGTGCCAGTGTGTCTACACAGGTAGCGTCCCACACAAGCATCCGTCCCAAACTCCACGGGACCAAAGACACACCATCATTGTAAATTAATATCACAACTGTCATTGTTTGTCAGTTGTATGAAATGGCTATATCACGGCAAATTGAATTGCCCCGGAAAAGATAAAATAATAATAATACTAATATAAAACATTTATTTTCTCTACACAAGTAAGTTTTTTAACTTAATGATAAACTTTGACAGTAGTGCACGAACAAGGAGGTAACTTTGTGCGAGACTGAAGAGTTAGTATAGCGCTCCTGTTTTGTGACGTCAGATGCTAGTGGTGCTGTCTCTGTCTAGCGCAGATTTTAAACGTATGCAACTTCGCCATTTTGTGATATATATAAACACATTTTTACTGTGGGTTAATCTTTTCTAGGTTTCGAAAAATCAAATAAAAAAATCCACTCAAATAGCCTATTATAGCTTTGTTTTTTTTTTTTTATAAACTCTCGTCAATTTGCCATTACTCATGACTAACAAAGAATGTGTGAGACTCTCCACCACAGCCGTCAGCGGAACGTCACCTACAACTAGATGACGGCTCCGAAGTAGCAATACCTATATGTATTTACTATGGTGGCATGTCCACCGCACGTCACGTCCGTCACCCGAGCGCCGTCATCCCAGCCGCCGAAGTTTCGAATATTTCGGCGCGATCACTAGAACTCGGCCTGAGATTATGACGGGCTGATGTGCCGGCAAACCAAGAACGTTTAATCGTGTTCAAGCACTGGCGTCACACCGACGGACGCCGTTCGCCCAGCTTTTATTTTGTCTACCATAACATACTGAACCGCCGAGTTCGGTCGCGGTGGACAAACAATCACCGTCAGCGGGACGCACGTTCGTTTCGAATAATTTCGTTTCTTGGTGACGTCCCGGTGACGGCTACGGTAGAAAAACGCCTTTACAGTTGTGATTCTAAGTTTGTAGTCAATCAATCGATTGATTGATTGATTGATAAATGATTGATTGATTGATTATTTAATCAATCAATCATTTATTTTGTTAAACATATGTATGGTTACAGATAGTATAATTATTGTCTAAAATATATGCACTATGTTTTGCCAATATATGGCGTACAAAATTAACACAAACAAGCAACTATAATTAAGGTGGCATGCTAATAGATTACATTAATAAAATAATTCAATATAAAATATGTCAATTAGGTAAACGGTCATTACAATTTTAGATAAATAAACACATTCATAATTAAATCAATAAATAAAATCATAAATGTCTAATTAGCAAGTCGGGATCGACATACCTCTGTTTATCGGTAGTAAACTCAGTGATGGCGTAGTAGCATCTGTCTAAAAAAACTTAAACAAAGACCTCTTAAAGGATCCCAGACACTCTTTATTTCTAATAGGTGCTGGTATACTATTGTATATTTTTGGAGCCATACCTAGCACACTTTTGCCAATAAATGCGGTTTTATGAGTAAATTTTCTTCTAAAAATAATCGTTAGTATCTGTCAACCAGTATTATCAATCAAGTTCCCTGACTTTTCGAGATTAAAAGGCTTAACTCAGCATATTCCTGCAACTTTCAAAGACATTCAGGGATCAATAGGACTGGTCGTAAGTCATTGCTAGTAAAGCAAATTATTTAACGACTGAAAAGCGTCGAAAGGCGTGTTTAAATATAATTTGAATAGTAATTGGTTTGTTTGAAGGATGTGGAGATAGATGCTCATAATTGGATGGGTTATATAGGATGCTATACAACGTTGATGCAGAGAAAAATACATGGTGTGGCGGAATTAAAATAAAAAAAAAACCTTTTACGTCACTTGTAATAAAATAATTAAACGAAAATAAAAAGAACAAGACTGTTTTTAAAGTAGTATTAAAAAATAAGAAAGAAACAGATATTGAGAATAAATTTAGATGTGTCGCATGCAAAAATGTACGTTTAGGTTGAAATAAAAATGTGTAAAAAAAAAAATCTAATGGGGTTATCTGTAGGTGATCCGGTCGCCACTTCACGCGGTCACTCGAGGAATGAAGCGCGGACGTTTCCTGACGGCTATCGCGAACAGCGCCGTGTCCCACACCCGAAGGGCGGAGTCCGTACTGCCTTTGGCGTTGTGGGCCAAAAACCGTCTGACAATATCGATCTTTCCTTTTAAATAAATAGAGGATAAAAGTTATATGTTCCATCAAACTGTCTCAAACAAAAAAAATAATTGAAAAGACTGACTGAAATGTGGCGATGATGATTTCAAAATAAGGTTGAATGTGCGAACTCAACATGGGGGATAAATGCCAAAAATATTGTAGAATGACAATTCTACAATGGGTAGTTTCTTTTACTTAAAACAAGCACTGTTCAGTGGAGTGATTCAATGTTACAAACAGAGTGTTTCTTTATCAGGAGCTATTAAAATCTTTAGGCAGTGTTTTTTGTTTACACTTATAGTATCGCCATATCTGTATGTCTCTCTGTCTCTCTGTCCCCAGTTGAGCTATATCTTCAAGGCAGGTAAACCAAATATTCTATGAAATGTAGTTTTAGAATCCCTAAATTAACCTCTTTTAAAAGGTACTTTAAGATTGATAGATTAAGAACACGAAGAATCTCAAGAAAAACCTTTGAGACTGACGGACAGGAAAATGAGACTTTACAAGGTTCCGATTTTCATTTGTTCGCAACCTTGTGTTAATTGGGTGGTTCTCGAGTTATAAGCGCACTTACGCACAGACTTTTTAGGGTTCCGTAGTCAGCAAGCAACTCTTATAGTTTCGCCATGTCCGTCTATCTGTCTGTACGCGGCTTAGCTCAGAGACTCTTAGTACAAGAACGCCGTTATTTGCCAAGGGTATACTTATTAAACACGCCGAGAAAGTAGTAAAAAAAAATCTTGAATGAGGATCATATTTTTTTTAGTTGGCGGGGTCGCGGGAAGGTACTAAAGGGTTACCGGGGCCCCTGGCAACACAGGCAACGGAAGGAATACGGGTGGGTTTTAGTCGGTAAGAGTCTGACATACCCTCCCGCTCCGCCCAGAGCGTAAGTTATTTGATGATTTCCCACACAAAAAAAAGGGGGGGCTGCCAGCTAAATGGTTGTTTTTGGATATGTGAAAAAAATCATGGCCGTAGTATATACAACGAAATTAAAAGGAAAACTATCGCAGCTAAATAGTTTTTGCAATTCGACGAATAATAGTCGTTGTAGAAGGTACCATGACGTAACATGTTTTTCAACTAAAATGTTAATTTTGTATAGATATATTCATCCCAATTACGGAACCCTTCATTGTGCGTGGTCCGACACGTTTGACAGGTTTTTTCTTAAAGAAATCTGGAATGATTAATGCGTTTTTGAATAGGGACACACCATCATTGCTACATCTTCTACGCCACATCTACGAGAGAATCTTATCGAGAGTTTCTACTAATTTCTCATTTCAATAGTAATTACTTACAAAAAAACTACATAACTTCTCAAAATCAGAATCAGAATTTTATTTGCTATGAATGCACGTACAGGTATAAGATGTTGTACTTAATAATGAGATCGGCTAGTCTTCCTTAAGGCGTGCAAATTATAACGTAAATTAAAACATTAATACAGACAAAAACAATGTCAACTAAACAAAATAGAAATTAAAGTGAAGTCAATTAATAATATTATAGTCAGCCTTAGTCATGGTCAAATTTACAATTAATTATAACAATCACAACCTGGATAAACTCATAATATCATTTAGAAAATCTTTGAATGAGTAATAACATTTGCCTAAAAGTAGTGCAGTTACCTTAGATTTAAAAATGTTTACAGAACAATCCTTAAAACCAAAAATCCCCTTGAAAAAAAACACGTGAAATGTCGTGTGATACACCATTGGTGCATAAGAACTTAGGTATCCGGAGTCTGGCGTTCAACCATGAGGTATTTTATTATAAATGACAGGTCCCATTGTCTTAATAGTTTTCCTTAATAGTGCTGTTTTGTAATTACCCGAATATAAATAATGTAATAAATTAAAGTCGCTTTTGCGTGGACGTGACGCATATTCTCCCCCAAATTGTTTCTTTTTCGTATGTGTATTCCTTCTTTGCGTCATGTTTACCGCAAATAAACGTATTTTCTTTCTTCTTTCTTTCTTTTCGTATATCTCCGTGTGACCGCGTTCTTCTTCTAAACAACGCAATATTCTGATACGGTTTTCACCAACTGTTTAAGGCGACATTAGGTGACGGCGACCTTGTGCGAATGGGAGGAGCCATGCGTCACCCCCGACTGTACAGTTGCGGGGTCGCGGGGGGTGACGCATGGCTCGTAATGGCACGTATTTTCGGTTGTCTGTAAAAGATCGCTTTTAGCGATAAGACCGCCCATTGTGTCACCCCTTGTGAAATTTCAACATTTGTATCTGTAATTTTTATGGTGTACATAATAAAGAGTATTCTATTCTATTCTATTCTATTCTATTCTACATATTTCGTAGGGTAACCATACGTTTCAGATGGTGAGGACTATCCTGTCTGATTTTAGCTAGGAGGGTAGGTAGGTAAGACGAGTCGTCTAGACGTGATGTTCAATTTAAAATCATTAGAAGTCATATATCTGCGCCTTAAGAATTTATTCCGAAAATTTCATGTGTATAATACATCAATAATAAACTAGTATAATATGTAATGAAATCTTGATGTTTTGTCTAGTCGAATCAACCGTGCAAAGCAGGGGCAGAACGCTAGTTATTAATAAAGAAACGCGAACACTGACATCTCCCGTCAAACTAGCAGAAATGGCCGCCCAGATACCAAGTGTCAAAATATAACAAGTTTATACAATATTCACTTAGTAAGTAAGGGTCATCCCTTTACGTAAGTATACAAAGACCCAAACTCCGGCCATGATACACTAAGACCCCAAGAGACGTTTAGTAACTTTTTGCAGCGACCCCCTAGGTACAGTCCGGTACAGAAACTGTTTAGTTCCCCGAAGAGCGCCGAAGTTTGACGAAGTTTGCCGATGTCAAAGTTTGCTTCGTTAGTTTTGGCACTGGGTACTTTCGTGTTTAGTTTATGTGATGTTTTTGTATTGTATTGTTAATGTTATATGGTTATATTGCCTAATATTGTCCGCACTTGTGTGTATAAGTGCAGACAATACAAGGTAATATAACAGCAGGTTTTTATACATAAAATAATGGTCTGAAATTATTTTTCCTCAAAAATGCAAAGCTCTATGCCCGACAATGACCACGTTGCTTGCTTTTAGACACAAAAAAATATTAAGTAATATAATACAGAGATCTGCTTCAGTAATTTGTTTTGAAAAGTACTAACATAAAATAAATAAAAGCGTTGAAATCAATTAGTACTTTTTCATTAATCGACTTCCAAAACTCTTTGAAAATTTTAATTTTTTTAACAACATTTTAGTAATTAATTATAGTAAGGTACTTTTTTATTGTTGACACTTAAAAGTTTTTAAAAGTAAAAAACAAAGTAGCACCTTTTGCTTTGTTTCTAAGGCTAAAATTATGAACTGACTGAACAATCTCGTTTTAATCAATAGGTATGTTCTCTTTCCAAGTTTTATTATGAAAGTTTCCGCGAACGGAGCCGGGAACAGAGCTAGTTATACAAAAACCCCTCTCAATATTACCCATTTAGGGGAGCTGGAATAGGGCGTTGTCTGCTCCCGCTCCCTTTCCGCAGCCCCCTTCTGCGACATTACTGTTTCGCAGAAGGATACCACCGCGTCCCAGGACTCCTCGCTGCCGACCATGAAGTCGACCACGGCTGGCAGCGACAGGTTACTGTCTTCTCCTGAGATTAGGTCACGGCGCGGCATACGCTGGCAGAGTGTGCCGCTTGGGAGGGGTCCCAAGCGGCACACTCTGCCAGCGTATGCTACGCCGTGTCCTCCCGCCAGAAGTAATGGAGGGTGTCAATTAGCCATTATAGACAACATTCAAACAATTACTTGAATATACGGACAAATTAAGTTGACAGACAGAGGAATCTGTGGCTAAGTAATAACAGCCGCGCGGGTCGATCCATCAGGCTAAGCTATGCTTGCCGGGGTTGGTTTTTAGATGGGTGACCATCTTTACATACCG
This sequence comes from Atethmia centrago, assembly GCA_905333075.3. Taxonomy (NCBI): domain Eukaryota; kingdom Metazoa; phylum Arthropoda; class Insecta; order Lepidoptera; family Noctuidae; genus Atethmia; species Atethmia centrago. The sequence goes on from HG995379.1 coordinate 7,203,839, forward strand.
AGACTCCTCCGTGCCTCGGAAAACACGTTAAGCCGTTGGTCCCGGCTGTCATTTGTAGAACTTTGACAGTCGTTAGGTACGGGTCGGCAGAAGCCCGGAAGTCTGACAACCAGACTTACCAAGGGGTATCGTATTACCCAGTTACTGGGTTGTGGGGTCAAATTATACCAAACAATTATACCAAAACATAAACAGCATTATAATACATATGTACAGGTATATAAAATTAGGTTAAAATATTTAAGTACTTTTTCAGATAAAATAATAAATAAATAGTAGATAGGCGAATTGTTAGTATCATATTTAGCGATCTCCTGACTTTGAGTATATGAAAGTTAAATCTCCTAAAACGCGGCTTCCTCTCTCCTACCCTCTTGCTGTGCCCTACAGGGTCCATAATGATCTCAATTATATAGTTACCACCTAAGTACACATTATGGTAAAGCGATAAAGATATTGAGAATTGAGTATAAATAGGCAGTCACTCCATGTAAAATATTATTATTCAGCTGCATCCGGTGGGACTGGAAGCTGACCCCAACAAAGTTGGGAAAAGGCTAGGCGGATTTTAAGTCGTAATTTGATAAAAAAAAATATTTCCCTGACTTCACTCTCATATCCATATGACTGCTTCATTCTTCTGACAGGCAACACAGATTCAGTAAGTACATATTAAATTATACCTATGTATGACCATGATATATCATCTTTTGATTAGGCCGTATCATTTGTCTGTTATTCTATATTATTATATCTATAACGATCCTTCAGCGGAATGAGATTAGAACCACTACGGTTGGAACTCGCATTTTTTTCACTTTGGGATTTCCTGTATGCCATCGGATGTATCTGTGGCGAGTCTTGTAAAAGTGCCTCACAATTTACAGTAAGCCCAGGAGCAATTTTTAACGCCATGATTTTTTTTGATGCACTCGGTTTTCAACTCTCGGTATTCAGCGGAGCGTTGAGAATTCATCACGGCCGTTTAGAGCACGTCAAAAACACACTGTAGGATTTTCGACTCTCGGTGCTAAGCAGTGCATTGAAAATCCAGTGCGCGAAACAAATTAGCTCATGGGTTCTATTATCTCTTCTACTCTTACACACGGTGTATACATCTCTTTATCAACTTTCCTATCGCAGGTATGCTGGATGTAATTTCTTTAGAAATAAGCATCACCTTTGTACGTATTTTTCCAAATGTTTTCTTCTTGTCTGTTTATACGTAAATAAATGTGTTTACAAATTGTTAAATAAATAAATTTATTAAGATAAGTTCAGGTTTGAATGCATTGTGATGCCTACATTCAGAGATATGATCATTAAGTTTTAAAACACTTGAAAATAAAGCGTATTTAAACTGAATAGTTTTTTCTTTTTAGAAAACTGTACCTATTTATTCTCAAGCTCAAAAAATACGTCGTCAAAACGTTTTTTTCATAAAAATCCAACCTATTTTTAATGAACAAAAAAGTTGGCAGAGAACTATAGTACACCCACATTTCACCAGTTATGTTTAAATCCATGTAATGGGGGCGAGCTTATAACCATCAAGCAGGCACAAATTCAGAAACCGCCCAGCACTTCGGGGAAACGAGCCGTAATGTTATGTTGGGTTAAAAAGTCGTACCTAACTCACAATAACGAAAGGGTGTTTTTTTTTAGTGTACAGTTGAATTTGGATGTGCAAAACAGATGCTGAAATGAAATGAAATTGTAAACAGGATATCGAAATCACACAAAAACGTCATATTAAAAAAACTGTACACGTGATAGAAGTGAAACTCATCATCTGCCTAGGCTTTTCCCAACTGTGTTGGGGTCGGCTTCCTGTCTTAACGGATACAGCTGAATACCAGTAGTTTACATGGAGCGACTGCCTATCTGACCTCCACAACCCAGTTACTGGGTAACACGATACCCCTTGGTAAGACTGGTTGTCAGACTTTCGAGCTTCTGCCGACCCGTAACGACTGTCAAAGATCTACAAATGACAGGCGGGACCAACGGCTATACGTGCTTTCCCAGGCACGGAGGGGTCTTGTTGGTAAGTAAAGATCGTCACCCATCCACGGACCAACCGCGGCAAGCGTGGCTTAACCTGGTCGATCGACCCGTGCAGCTGTTATTACTTAGCCACAAGCCCCTCGTGATAGAAGTGAAACTACTTTAAAAAAATAAGAATAACAAGAAATGTGGAATATAATAGAATCCTCTTTATTATGTACACCATAAAAATTACAGATATAAATGTTGAAATGATAGATTTGATTATTATTTAGTGTGTTATTATTTGTTATTATTTAGTATGAGAGACAAAGAGGGATCGTTCTTCGCTCTCATGTAACAAAGCTTGCCTAAACCTGCCGCGACCTTGAAATTTCACACTCAATTCTCGTCCAATGGGGTATTTTACTATATACGAGAAAAATCTATAAATATATGTATTATTGAGATAGTTTAGGCAAAAAAGAGTCGGAAAATGTTACTTTTAGTTCATAAAATAACAAAATAAATTTTAAAATTCCATTCAACGTCTTCACTTTTTCTAATCTGTTAAAAAACTCCATGAAATAGTAGCCGCCATATTGTTACGTCATACGGCTATGTAAACTAAAACGTGTCAACTGTCAACTGATAGTTAGACAATAATAGATCAGCGCATTTGTTTACATAGCCAAGTGACGTCACCACAGAGCAACATGGCATCCACTGCGTCCAGCGTTTTCGTCACACTACGCGCGAAATTTGAAAATGTAAAATAAATGCATTTTTATGGCACTTATCGATTGAATAAAAATTTTGTGATTTTTTTTGGGGTATAATAGCACTATAGAATTTAATTAAGACACTTTTCAAAAATGGGTGTAAGACCCTATTATCGAACTACTGCCTAAGAAGTTCACTTCAATAATAAATAAATAATAAGCTATTTCCTATGTAACTATTCCTGAGAAAAAATTGCGACACAACCTCAGAACTCTCATCTATATCGAGACAAACAGCACGACAATATTCCGAGTATAACCAAGAGTAAAGCCACCAACTCTTTGTTTGCGTCCCCTGTTTATGTAACGAATAAGTCTATTTGCTTGGGATTAGGCCGAAAACTATGCGATAATTTTCCATGTTATGACTGTTTACGTCGTAACACAAATAGAAAGAGGTAATATCGACTCAATATACGTCATTATGTCGACCAAATAATAAGGAGTTTGATGAAGGGCTGCGCGAATGTGGACGTCGACGCGAATCGATTTGAAATTATAGGTCTTTGTTTATGGTTATTGCTGGCATTGTGGTATTTTTATTGATGACATATTTTTGTTTGGTATGCGAAGAATTACAACCAGAAACTGTTAAGCAAATTACCCTTCGACAATTTGTCGTGATAAAGCCATTTTTATAACTGTCAAAAAATGACAGTTGTGATGTAATATAATAAGCGAAACATTTAAGTTGGTTAAGGAAGGGGCTCGTGGCTAAGTGATAACAGCCGGACGGGTTTACTCTTCGTCAATTTGTCGGGATAAAGCCATTTTTCACAACTGTCAAATAATGGCATTTGTGATGCATAATAAACGGACAATTTATGTTGGTGAAGGAAGGGGCTCGTGGCTAAGTAATAACAGCCACACGGGACGATCCATCAGGTTAAGCTACGCTTGCCGCGGTTGGATCATGGATGGGTGACCATCTGTACATACCGTTACTCCATGCCTCGGAAAGCACGTAAAGCCTTTGGTTCCGGCTGTCATTTCTGGATCTTTGGCAATCGTTACAGGTTGTCAGAAGCCCGAAAGTCTGACAATCAGTCTTACCAAGAGGTATCGTGTTACCCAGTAGTGGGTTGTGAAGGTCATATAAGCAGAGTGGCTGCATATAAAATGCTGGTATTCAGCTGCATCTGATAAGACTGGACGCCAACCCCAACATAGTTGGGAATAGGCTAGGCAGATGAGTAAATTTGCTGAACAAATTAATTTCTCTGAATTTACTTATTGGTCGATCTGCTAAGTCTTGAGATTACGAATTAATGATCTTTGCATTTGCGACTTCGATTCGGTCTTTTCCTGATTAATGAAGAAGCCTCTTCTTCATCTCTTCTAGTGCCTACATAATCAGCCTATAATGTTCCCACTGACACAGGCCTCCTCTCTCCTGCCGGGGTCGCGGGAAGGTACTTATGGGTCACCGAGGTTTTAGTCAGTAAGAGTCTGACACACCCTCCCGCTCCGCCCAGAGCGGGAGAAGTTATTTGATGATTTCCCACCCTCAAAAAAAAAAAGGCCTCCTCTCTGTGAGAGGGAGTGGGCCGTAATCCACCACGCGGGCCCAGTGCGGGTTGGTAGATGTCACATGTCTTCGAATTTTTGGTTCTAGGACATGTCGGTTTCCTCACGATGTTTTCCTTAACCGTTTTGAGAGCAGTGGTGATGAAATAATTTACACAAAGTAAAGCGCCTGTCTGGGTTCGATCTTACAACCTACAACTCGTAAGTCGCGGCCATTACCACTGGGCCACCACTGCTCTCTGTTCTAGTGCCTACTGTGGCGTATGCAAAATAAAAAAATCACTTGTGCCACTTAAAAAAACGTATAATTTCGAATATGATAAAAAAACGAAAAAAAAAACAAAACAAGATTTTTTCTTAAAGATTGGTAAAAATGGCAACCAAAAATGTGTTGTCCTCAAGGACAATTTACGTCCCTAGCGAATTTAATTGCAAACAACCCTATTAGGACGTTTACATGAGGAAAGGCTTTTATGAGAAAAAAGCATTAATTCATAAAAAAAAACTTCAGGTAACGCGTTAACCACTGTGGAATTAAGTTGAATTTTGTTATCTAGAAATGATCCGGACGCCGCTGCACATTCACTAAAAATATAAATAAAATATATACAAATAACTAACACAATCAAAATTTTGGCATAAAGGCTCGAAACTATCGTCTCACTCCATGGCAAGAATTTGTGTCCAAGACTCCCTCGAGAAAAAATTATGACATTACATCAAACGAATACTAACCAAAAAAAAATCAAACTAATATTGAAAAGCCAGACCAAAATATCCCAGTCATCATATCATCATAATCAGCCTATAATTTTCCCACCGCTGGGACACAGGCCTCCTCTCTGAGAGAGGGAGCGGGGCCAGTACCAAGCGGCCTTAGTGCGTGTTGGTAGATGTCACATGTCTTCGAATCGGTTCTAGGACATGCCGGGTTCCTCACGATGTTTTCCTTCACCGTTTTGAGAGCAGATTTGATAACATGTTTGGGGAATATTACTTCATTAAGTCTCCGCTGGGTCCGCCATGTCGGGATTTTGATGCCTGTCAAAGTTGTCAAAATTGCTATAAGAAATATGACAGGTGGAAAATCTCCCGGTCATGGCGGGGTCAGTGTCGAACATCTGAGAAATGCTGGTATCCATCTTCCTCGAGTGCTTGCCATGATGTTTAATCTGTGCGTAAGCCACGCATACCACCATAGTTATCTGAATAAATAAATTTTATTATTATTATTTTTATGTCCTTACATATCTCGGGACCATGGGGTCCCGGACCTTTGGAAGGCGTACGAGGGGCCGAAGCCAACTCGCAGAGGCCCCTTGGACAATTGTAATGGAATGAGGCACCAACCGACGATTATCCCTGTTTGCTATATGAAGGTGCACCAAAGGACAACCCCCGGTTGATGCAAGACTATTGCAGAACATGGGAACAAAAAATATTAGGCTATGGGTTTAGGAGGATATAGTGGATCGGTTTCCTAAGACTAGAAAGGCTATGGCCCCCACCTGACCAATGCTTTATATAAAATACACCGACAAAATGGCAGGGGGTGACTTGCACACTCAATAATGGTCCCCCGAAAACGGCCGCTAGCACATAGTGACGTAGTGACAAGGGGGCAACACTTCCTGAGGTACTTGGGGAGTGGAGAGGTATTCCACGGCTATCAGGACAATCCCGGAAGTACGGTCAAGATCCCTACCATCATCTTACTGGAATACTTCCTTCCTCCGAGCACGTTTGCTCTTGCGAATCAACACTCAAGCCGGCCAATAAAGGCAAGAATGAGGTGGGAGCTCTGTTCCGCGTCAGTGTTCACTCCAGCCGGCCAATAAAGCCAAGCCAGAGATGAGGAACAAGACTTCTTCCAGGAGATAGGGTCCGTGGGGTCGCTACTGCCCAACAGCTTGCCACATGCTGCCCTGCGGGTTTCTGTATCTCTCTTAGTTTGGCTCCTTATCCAAGACCTGTTCCGGCAAAGTGAATTCTACCGGGACCGACCTCGAGTTTGGAGCGCGCAAGCCCCACCACGACGTCAACGTAGAGATACGGCGGTGGGGTTATTATTATTATTATTATTATTTACACAAAGTAAAGCGCCTGTCTTGGCTTGAACCTACGACCTACAAATCGTAAGTCATAATAAGGTTGAAAACATAATGATAGCGTAGAGAAAAAGGACCAAAAAAATATTGTAGAATTGGTTATTCTACACTACATGATAAGGTAAAATTCTACTTAATGTCACTCTATTTCTTTAAGCATGTTTTTCTTTTTTTTTGTATATTGGCACCTTGTTTTATATATATTCCTGTAATTTGTTATCCATGTATTGTGCTATTGTGTGTTGTGCTATGTCTTTTGTGTGCACTGAGTAAATGTTTTATCTATCTGTCTATTTAGGTAATAATCAACCTTAGGTACATAAACGCGTCTTTTCTCGGTCTGTCTGTATGTGCGCTAAACCCTTGAGAATCATTTATCCATCCGATTTATGAGTTTTCAGTTCTTAGATATTTTCTCTGGCCAGGTTTTAGCGGATATAATAATAGTATAATTAATAGGTAATTCACGCACTCCGAGCATATGGCACACGTATCTTGCATTTGAAAATCAGTGTCATGTGGAAATATTGTAGAGGATTTAGCCTGCATGGCTTCTCCATGCAACCTCAGCGAGTATTGTATAAGGTGATGGCATTTGTTCTAATGAGATTAGAAGAGAATATGATCAGATTGAAGAAGAAAAAAAATCAAAAAGTCGTAGAGCTGACAGAACGCGCCATGAAGTAAAAAAAAGTGGATTGGTTGATCGAAGTAATTACTTATATACTAAATACTATACTATACTACTAAATAGGCTTGTTATTTATTCATCCCGGTAATGTAAGCATAGCGCGCTTTTTAGTACCCAGTGTTGCCATCTGAGATTATGCTGAGCTGAGGTCCTTTTCGCATATGTATTTTTTGAATACCTTAATGTATTTATGACAACGGTGCCAGATCGACTATCGGTACATCGAGGTGCTTAAGTGTCTGTACGAAAACGCCACTATGTCAGTCCGACTCCAGGACCAGACCTTGAAACCTATCCTACTGCAGCGAGGTGTGAGGCAGGGAGACGTCATATCTCCGAAACTGTTCACCGCTGCACTGGAAGATGTCTTCAAGGTTCTGGAGACTGGAAAGGGCCAGGCATCAACATCAGGCATCAATGGCCAGTACATCAATCACATTCGGTTTGCCGACAATATAGTTGTCATGGCTGAGACTATGGAGGACCTCAGTACAATGCTCGATGACCTCAGTAGAGCTTCCGAAAGGGTGGGTCTTAAAATGAACATGGACAAGACAAAGATCATGTCAAATGCCCATGTTACACTCACTCTCATGAAAATCGGAGACGCAACGCTCGAAGTTGTGGACGAGTATGTTTATCTAGGACAATCTGTCCAGTTAGGTAGGTCCAACTTCGAGAAAGAGGTCAATCGTCGAATCCGACTCGGCTAGGCAGCGTTCGGGAAGCTACGCAATATCTTCTCGTCCTAGATACCACGGTATCTCAAGACGAAAGTTTTTGACCAGTGCGTGTTACCAGTGATGACCTACGGCACTGAAAAGTGTTCGCTTACAATGGGCCTTATTAAAAGGCTAAAAGTCACTCAAAGGACAATGGAGAGGGCTATGCTTGGAGTTTCCCTACGTGATCAAATCAGAAATGAAGAGATCCGCAGGCGAACCAAGGTTACCGACATAGCCCGAAGAATTGCCAAACTTAAGTGGCAGTGGGCAGGGCACATTGCTCGCAGAACAGATGGCCGATGGGGCCGAAAGGTTCTGGAATGGCTACCGCGTACCGGAAGACGTAGCGTTGGAAGGCCTCCTACAAGGTGGACCGATGACCTTGTGAAGGCTGCAGGAATCCGCTGGATGCGGGAAGCACAAAACCGGTCGAAGTGGCGGTGCTTGGGGGAGGCCTATGTCCAGCAGTGGACGTCTTTCGGCTGAAATGATGATGATGATTTATGCCAATAACTGCATTTTCATTACATAAATAATAATAAAACACACAAGTATGTCTCTAAAAAACCAATTGCTTTATTGAACAAAACACAAAAATGGCTGATGTCAAGGAGCTTGTTGTGAAACTCTCATAATATTCTCAACGAAATAATTTTACAAAGGCTATTTCCTACTGCTGACATAAAAATCTTTTTACTGTCTGTGCTTTGGTTGAAATAAAAGTAAAAAGGTTACAATTTTGTCACCGGTACATAAAACTTGTAAAGTAAGGAGTTTTGGACTTACGTTACTATAGCACTTTACCGGTGGGTATATTTTCTATTTAGGGTTCCGTAGTAAACAATGGACCCTATATATATTTATTTACATAACCAAATTACAAGATGATTATTAACATTAACTAAATTAAATTAAAACTAAGTTAAGCCTAAAAAGGCCCTCGGGGCATTGTACCGAGGATGCTGGCGGCATTTCCTCGCTCAATGCTGATGCGTTGCGCGAGAAAGCCGCCAGCTTTTCGGTCACCAGTTACATTAACTAGACGTTTCGCGATTTCCGCAAATAACTTATGCGCACTGGGACCCCACGAGGGTCTCGACGCCAAATAGCACAAAGTTGTACTCTCTGCGAAGGCCTCCATATTTAATAACTTTCAGATTTTTGGCATTTTCTGCCGCTGCACCCGCTTTAGAAGTAGTCCGTTGGAGGTGGGACGGTGCCAGTGTGTCTACACAGGTAGCGTTCCACACAAGCATCCGACCGAAACTCTATGGAACTAAAGACACACCATCAGGTCTTTTGCCATCATCTCTGATAATGCCAGTCGGCTCAAGAAGAGCAGGCACATTGATGCTGGCAAGAGACCGGCGGATTATAGACCCTTATAGTTTCGCTATGTCTGTCTGTACCCGCTGTAGCTCAGTGACGCTTAGTACTAAAAAGCTATAATTTGGCATAGGTATACATATTAATCACGATTTTTTTTCTCTTCTAAAATATTGTTGTTCTGTGAACACCAAGGATCCGCTTGCGTAATTTTAAGCATTAAAGAGCTAATTTTTATTAGAGTCAAGTGTCCCCCCGACCCTGCCAGCTAAATGATTGTTTGTGGAGATAATAAAAAAATCATGGCAGTGGTACATATAATTAAATTAAAAGGAAAACTGTCACAGCTAATAGGCTTTATAAGTTAACGAGTAATAGTCGACCAACTTAAATGTGCAGTTGGAGAATTGATTGTGGAATATATCGATGTCGTGTGGGAGAACATGTTTTTCAACTACAATGTTTAGTTTGTTTTTGGGATAAAGTCATACCAACTTCCCAACTAAGGAAGCCTTCATTGTGCGTGGTTCAACACGCTCTTGGCAGGTTTTTTCTGTTATCGTTAGTACTAGCCTGTTTTACTTACATTGTTCCCAAAACAAATTGGATGCTTTTGTGTAAACATTTATTTCTCTATTACAGTATGTATGGATTTAATTTTTGGATATATGTTTATTGATTATTTTATTATTACTCTGAATGAATAAAAAAGCAATTGGGTTAAATTTCCTCGATAAAATTTAATTCCGAAAAGACCTCTACTTTTTTATATTTTTTGTAATTCTAAAATCCTAAGCAATTTATTTGCATTCAAAATGTGCGTATCATGTAATTGAAAGCTCTGACTGAAAATATTTTTGCTACATAGCTTATTTTATTTTTAAACAAGTTTATTTGTTTTGGAGCTCTTTTTTTTTGGGTGGGAAATCATCAAATAACTTCTCCCGCTGTGAGTGGAGCGGGAGGGTGGGTCTGACTCTTACTGACTAAAACCCACCAGTATTCTTTCCGTTGCCTGTGTTGCCAGTGTTGGAGCTCTGACGTTGTTTTATTTTGGTCCCAGCGCATTATTGCGCTCTCTTTTTTCGCATGTGGAAGTTACTGACTCTTTTTTTTTTTTTTTGGGTGGGAAATCATCAAATAACTTCTCCCGCTCTGGGCGGAGCGGGAGGGTGTGTCAGACTCTTACTGACTAAAACCCACCCGTGTTCCTTCCGTTGCCTGTGTTGCCAGGGGCCCTTGTACTGACATCTCTTTGAGGCGCGCGTGGCACACAACGCGCCGTGAACCCGCGCCTGGTCCTTATCGTACGGCGAGTGCCCCCCCCCACTGCCAGCTAATTTTTGTTTTTGGATATGTGAAAAATTCATGGCAGTTGTATATGTCATCATCATCATCATTTCAGCCGAAAGACGTCCACTGCTGGACATAGGCCTCCCCCAAAATGGGGGGGGGCGTTGCCATAATCGCCACGCTTGGCAGGCGGGTTGGCGATCGCAGTATGGTGTTAATATGCATAGAGAACGCTGCTGCCCATTCTCTAGTAAGTCCCTTAGTCGCCTTTTACGACACCCACGGGAAGAAATGGGATGGTACTATTCTTTACGTCCGGCACCACACGGACTACTACGGACTTGTATATGTAACGCAATTAAAAGGTCACTATCACACCTAATTGTGTGCACCTAGCTTGTACCAGTGATACATTTCAAACTGCAGATGTGGTTTTCAAATTAATCTTAGACCCTAGTGGGGCCTAATTACGGTGAAGAGAAACATCGTGAAATCTAGATGTAACTATTGGCCCTGGATTATTGGCTAATGCTAGACCAACTCTCTGAAAAGAAACCTTGACTCGCAGTAGAACAATAACATTTTCTTTTAATCTGTGTTGTCCCGCTCCTGGACAAATATCTCCTCCACAGCTTTCCACTCTTCCCTGTGTGTGACCTTCTCCAGCCAATCTCCCATAAACGCTTCTAAGTCATCACGCCTACCGGCCGGCCGTTCTCGGCGACGACGCCCGCTCTCTGATTCCCACTGCGTGACGATTCTGGCGCATCTGTCTTGATGCATCCTACATTCATGGCCCGCTCAATCCCATGTCAGACTAGCAGACTTGTTGCCCATCGGCGATTCCTGTCTTTGAGCGTATCATGATAGTACGTATTCGGTCGCTGAGCTTATGTACCTTAAGTTTGGACTTTCGAGACTTGGTCAGGGAACAATAATTGTAACAAGCTATCTAAATAATTATATTTTGAAGGAGACCTTTACTCGTACAGAGGTTCTTGCAGACCAGTGTAATTATAGTACAATTGACAAATAAAAACTGGAATATAACTACATTTAGTTATAACTAACCATACACAAAACCGGCCAAGTGCGAGTCGGTCTCGCGCACGAAGGGTTCCGTACCATTATCTATGTAAACGGCAAAAAAATCATATCTGTTGTATGGGAGCCCCCTAAAGTATTTATTTTATTCTGTTTTTTAGTATTTGTTGATATAGCGGCAACAGAAATACATCATCTGTGAAAATTTCAATTGTCTAACTATCACGGTTCATGAGATACAGCCTGGTGACAGACGGACAGACAGGCAGACGGACAGCGAGTCTTAGTAATGGGGTCCCGTTTTACCCTTTGGATACGGAACCCTAAAAATGAAACAAGCTAACATAAACTAAGTGACCATATTTATTGGGATAATGTATTGTTAGCAGGTATTAAATGGCTTTTTTATTTTATTATTTTATTACTTTAAATAATTATATTGTGTGTAATCAAAAATATATTCTTTATTTTCCTAACAAATTTTACTCCCATATTATATTTCTCTCTGCATTCTGCGACATATTTTTTCTTTACGTACACAATTACGTCAACGTCTGTTTGATCAACTGAAATAACAGCTTATCCTAGCCAGCTTTGCTTAGTTAGTCTTTGAAAGTATTAAAATACTTCTTCCTCTACAGCATCCGCTAAATCTTTACGTTAGCAAAAGGTACTTTTCCGGACATTATCAGCAAAAAAGGCGGACGATACGGAAACAGGTTTTTAAGCAACTCCAAACTGTCGGTTTAAGCTCTTAATGATCCAATTTGCAAAGCATTTTGCTGGCAAATACCGCTTTAAGTGGGGCCATGAAGTCAGCGAGTTTACGAGCGAAGGCTGTGTTGAATTTAAGTGGGTTTTTTCGTCCAATATCTTAGTTTACGATGTTTGTGACGGTTCATTGCGTTTATAAGATCTGTTCATGTTATTGACTTGGATTATTTTAATTTCGTGTGGAATACTAAAACTTGCTATTGTTTAAGGACTGGTGGGGATAAAGACTCCATAAAAAATGTACACAAAATATACCTATAGTTCGTTTTTTAATCCCAGAGACTAATTTGACATTTCAAATGATTGTTGTTCGTTTTTTCAACTTGGAGTTTGACATTTGTATGTGTCAATGTAGTCTCCGAGATTAAAAAAAAACAGAATTTAATACCAGTATCCAACGAGCAACTAAATAATTTTAGTTAATAAAATATAATCAAATTATTAGAGTTTCTAAATTAACAAACAAGAATTAATATCACCAAAAACAATTGGATTATTACCTCAGATTAACTAAATTAAACCGATGCTAAACTTGAAACAATTAAATTATTATTCTGGCTGGCTTTTCTCAACAGTTTAGCTAGAATAACTTTCTTTTGAATAAACTATGTATAACTAATCAGTTGTTTTTAATGCTTGTTTAATAAGTCGTATATTTTTGTTTTTTTGTTTATTTAACAGTCTATACATACATACATAAACTTAAACCTTTTTCCCATGGGGACAGTCAGAAACTACAGAAGGCCACCTGCTACGCACTCACTCCTTACATACTCATTTTGCCTTAACAGTTTATATACAGATATATAATACAGACATAATTTTAGTATTTGAACTGAACAGACAGTTGTGCTGCTGGGGAGTTTATTGCGCCACTTCTTCTTCCCAGCTAAAGCGCTAGGAAGTGGTGAAGGGCGCGCGTTTTGAGGGACTGTCTTATGTAATTTTGACGTTCGAAAAGTGCTGATTCTCAGCTAGTTTGATTAAATGACTTTTGATTTTGAAACACACAAGAGAAAAGGAAATCCGCCCGGGATTCCCGACAGTCGCACAGCTTACACCGCTGAATTTAGAAGCATGATATTTTCACAAGAGTTCCATAAGACATAATGAAGGTGAGCACTAAGGATGGATTTACAAAAAAATACATCCCCTCAAGGGTTGAAATAGGGGATGTAAGTTTTTTGGCAAGTTCATAATTTTTGCTGATGGGAAATTACATCGGGCGCATAGCTTGTTTCTAAACAATATCTTCCAGTGTTTTGTCCCAAATAAACGTATTTTTCTAATTCCCAATGCTACAGTAGGTTTTATTTGTTACAACATCATGTTCTCATGGCCCACGCGGAAGGATTACTGGGGCGCCGTCGACTCGTTCACGGCAAATTCGTTTATTTCTCTTTTTTTCTCTTGAAACTTAATCCCTGTAATATCGCGGGTGTAAGCAGGCACCTACTTAAACTGCCTTCGTAATGGCAGCCACGTCGCCGGCAAAATTAATTTTAATGAGAAGAACTCGGGAGCCTACAGCGAAAGTGGATTAAGCTACAAAAAGTTTTTATTTATTTTGTGTGTTGCCATTAGACTTACTTTAATGATATGGTGCAGCCTTATTTTTAAGGTCTGCAATCAAATTATTTTTTCATGGTTCTTTTAGTGCTGCGTGTTTACTGTTGAAATTACTTTTATGCACATTTTCATGTTGTATTTAAGGCGTTGGTATGTATTTTTCGAATATAAAATTTGAAGTTATGGGCGCAGTAACAGGTTATTAATTAGGGGAAGTTAAAGCTCTTTAATGGGTTGGGAAAGGAATTATTATAAGGATACTTTAAGGGGTAAATGGACCACATGTTACAGATATTTATGTATAGCAGGCTTTTGTTTAGGTATTAAGTTCTGTTTACGTTTTTATTTCTGCTTGAGTATAGTTTTCGGTGTATTTTCTTATTTTTTGTTAGTATAGTGGTGTGCTAGCTGACATATGGCTTATAATTTAATGTTTTGTGTTGCGCGTAGTGTAAATTATTTTGCATACTATTGTATACAATCCATTTTTTTTTCTAACTGAACAGACAGTTGTGCTGCTGGGGACTTTGTTGCGCCACTTCTTCTTCCTAGCGAAAATCTAAAACGCAATAACAAAACATCTTTTATTCAGGAGGTTGTCAAAATTAAAATCAAAAGTTATTTATTCAAACTAGGCTGAGAATCAGCACTTTCGCAGATGTGCTACTTGGGAGTTTGTTGCGCCACTTCTTCTTCCCAGTTAAAGCATTAGGCAGTGGTGAAGGTTGGGCGTTTTGGGGGACTGTCTTATATAATTTTGACGTTCGAAAAGATCTGATTCGGAACAGTTAAAACTTGCTAAAGAGTTACTTTGAACGTTTTTTTTTATTAACATAAGCTGCATGTAAGCTCAGTTCTATATTATTAGCTATAACTTACCCACACCAGGATAAAAAATATTCTTCATATTAACACGACCAATCAAACATTCTACGTATATATGAAGATTTGCCAACATTAGAAGGAACAACCGTACTGTTGGTTTGAAGATTTGCCAACAGTACGCAAATAATCACCCACCTCATACACAAATCGATGGTCCAGTTACCATAAAATTCATTCAATGGTCTCCAAACAACGTCAACAACCGGTTTTTTAATATCAGAAAATGCTTTTTGCAAAAAATGATAAGAAATCTATGCTCAATCTATTGCTTACGAAGTAATTATATTTCCATGGCTGGCTTTTGTGATACCGGAACTCCTAATACAAGAGGGCTACACGGATGTTTGTGACTTTGAAATGTAAATAAAGAAATTATTATTATTATTATTCCGCATGGTAAGAAAGATTGATCCAAATAATAGCGTATGACGACAGAATCCCTTAGGAACAAAGCTAATCTTACTTTCATTTGAAAAATTAATTAACTAAAACTTTTAACTCGCCTATTCCCCTAGTAATACTTCAGTGAGCCTACTCTAAAAACTTAAAAAGTGAAACGAAACGTATCTGCTAATTAATTAATAACACATTTCATTTCACACAATTTTCGTGAAGATGAGCTGCTGATTCGTCCATAAATTCTACTGAGGGTAGAATTTTTGAAGCAACAGCAGGTAATTTTAACAACCTAACCCATGGGGTAGTTTCCCCGAAAGTTATGGTTCCTATTTTAAAGTCCAATAAAATATAAATAAAACGGGGGACGTTCTCATTACAAAGGCAGAAAAAAATTATAAAAATATTACGACTTTGAGTAAAAGGCCTTTGCCAATGTAATAATTCAAAATGTGCGGAGAAAAAAAAAAGTCGGACTCTTTGAAGTGGCCAACCTCAGTCTATACTGTTTGTGGGTATGACGTAACAAAATGAATTTGTTGAAAAAAAACGATTTGTTTTGACTACAAAGGTTTTTTTTGTAGTTGCTTTAAGCATTGCCTTTCAGGGACCATTAGGTAAAAGATTTTTTTTTTTCAACCAATCCATAATACTTAATATTAACCTTGTTTTGTGTATTCAAGATTTTTTTATATAACGACGCTTGGCATTTTGTGTGACGTAAAATAAATGAGAATGAATCGGAATAATCAATCTTCACATGATCTGACCAAGATTATGTCTGGACTTTAAAAGAGACTGTGACCTCTGAGTTTGTTTCGGCCTTTCTTCTCAGAGTAGTCAGACAGGAAACGCCGGCCTCATCTAGTTTAAAAAAATATGTTTTGACGTGTAAAAGTGTTTTTTAAAACCTACTTACAGAAATAAAATCATTTATCATTTAATCATGATAGCTGGGTAGATGGGCAGCCAAATACCGATTAGAAACAATTTTATTTTTTTGTAAATTTTGACGTTCAAAAGTGCCTTTTATGTGCATATTTGAAAAAAAAAAAATTCTTTGACTTTAAAACATCGCAGAGTAGAAAATTGGACGGTTTCAAAGTAAAATCACACGGTACCGTCTACTTATCTTTATTTACTCCCGATTTGCAATCCAAAAGTTCAAAATATAATTAAATATAATATAATTTCATACATATTATTAAACCCATCATCTGCCTAGCCTTTTCCCAACTATCTTGGGGTCGGTTTCCAGCCTAACCAGTTGAATACCAGTATTTTACATGGAGCGACTGTCTATCTGACCTCCACAACCCATTAACTGGTTGGCAGACATTCGGGCTTCTGACAACTAATAACGACGTCATAAATGTTATTAACGAAATGATAAATAATAAATTATTTAAAAAAACAAAAAACCCGACTGCAAAAACACATAACTAATTTTTAAATAATTTATTTTATTTCAAGCTTTTTAGTTTTATTAATATATATATTTGAAAATTACTCATTACTAGCTTTTATTTGATACCAATATTGTTGCAATTAAGACGCTGACAACACCTAAACCGCGGTCACTGTCAAATTCCATAGAAAAGAAAGAGAAGCGCGATTACACAACGCTTGTAATTTATTGCAAAATATGAAGTAATTATCTATTTACTCAAAACTGAGTTGAGTAATCGAAAATAAAAAACAACCAAGTTCTGCATTCAAATAAGACGTTCTTGTTATTAATTAAATACGTAACGTATGTTGATATTTGATACAGATATTTTGGATTAGAACTAAAAGTAAGAGGTTAGTTTAACGTTAGTTTGTATCGAGATTTTGTTTTCAAAACGTGTTTTGGTAACAACCAAGTTCTGGAAAATATGTTAAAATATTAACATATATTTCTTCCGCTACCACAAACTATACAGATTTGGCAATTTTTTTTCTTAAGCGAAGCCTATTTTGGTCAATTGGGTCTTGTCAGCGCCTTAATTTAAAAAAAAACTTACCTTCCTTTTTTGTATTTGCAGATGCAATTTATAAATATTATATAGCCTATGTCACTCCCACAATTAAGACGAATTTAAGGACACCTCATACGTTAAAATCCATCAAGCCGTTTAGGCTACAGAGCCTGCCAAAGAAATAGATATACATATATACATACATACTCTCGAAAAACATAACCCTTCTGAGGCAATCGGGTAAAAACAGGAAACGCCGACAGCGTGATATCAGCCGTTTAAAAAAAACACATCAAAAAACAAAAATAGAACAGATTCAACTTTAAAATAACACGTCTATTTTATATCTATTCGAAAATGGAAAACAAAAAAATATCGCCATTTTGTCATCCTACACAAGTTGCAAATGCCAACCCTGGGCAAACGGGTTAATTAAAAAATAAAATTCGCTAGGCTCAACCAGACTCAACTTTCTACTTGGTACTGGCACCCTAATTAATGTTTACTTATTTTATTTTTCCTTTTATTTTTCCCCTTTGGAATGGCGCTGTGAGCTTTGATATTATGTCATGACTATGCAGCATGATGTTGCCAGTAGCTTTGAATTTATTTTAACAGAATTAGAATTTTCTGGAAGAGTTGTTGTGTCATTCATGTACTAGACTCGGAATCAGTAAGTAGTCGTATTTCTATGAACGTTTTGTTCCCAGTCTCAATGTGTCAAAGAAAACCTCTAATTTAATTTTGTCATTTTTTTTTACATTGATTATCGAGATGAGATAGATGATGTGAAATTGCAACTAGATTTTAAATTTCGGGAATTGGCTTTTCGGAATCTGCTAAACCTAGTAAACAAGCGTACCCTAAGTATGTTCTCATGTAAGAAAGAAAAGAAAGAAAGAAAAAATGTTTATTCTGCACAAAACAAAACGCATATTACAACACAATTACATACACACATACAAAATAGCCAAAAGCCTTGTATCCAAGCCATAAAAGTTTGACAATTTTGTCCATTGCTTGATGTCAGAGCCAAGGACCAATGACAATTTACATTGCGTAATATTTACTCTATGTTGCGACACTGGAAGATGAAAATATACAAAATCAAAACAAAAACAGAATGCCGATTGCAGAGTGGGGAAATAACTACTCTTGTAACAAACAAACAACTATAACAAGAACAATTAAACAGTGCGTCGCATCTGTGCAAAAGTCATTGCTCAGCGAAACGCTGTGAAAAAAAAAGAAAAAAAAAAGCATCAGCGCGGTTGACCATAGTCAACAGCGCTGATTTTCATCAATCGCCTACCTACCTGTGTCTTTTTTTCTAAAGAGATGCCTTTGATATGCTGAAAAAGTTATGACAGCTCCCAAACTAAAATGCTTCAAGAACCGACTGGACAGATTAAATATCACCAAGCTATTTAAAACACATGCATCAGCTACTTAGCTGGTAGTGTGTCGTACCAAATAATAATAACACGAATACGCAACTAACTCTCGTGCAACCTTCTGAACGTGACCGCACTTAATCCAACTGATAATCACTTGGCTTAAGCCCGTGTTATCAGCTCTTCCCAGCTAGCCAAGAATATAAAATAAATATCAAAAATAATATGTAGTGGGATGATTACAGGCTGACTGGACAGGTCCACTCAAATTTGTGTGGTTATTTCCTCAAAAGACCATTTCAGACAGGATCATGGTCCTCACATGATTTGACTAAGATTATGTCTGGACTTTAAAAGAGACTTTGACCCTAGAGTTTGTTTCGCCATTTCTTCTCAGGGGTAGTCTGATAGGAAATTTCGACTCCATCTAACTTATTTTTTTATATTTTTTTTTATTATGACATGTAAAAGTGATTCTTATATCCTATTTACAGAATAAACAATTTCATTTAATTTCATATATCAAAACATTCAGCGTTTCACAGTCGCAACTCGCAAATCTACACAATTTACTACATCACTGGTCTATGCCAGTTGCTATAAAGGCGAGTACATACCCTCATATTAAACAAGTAAAATACCTCCGCCATCTTGCCCACATCTTAGACCAACCCTTAGACCAACCCTTACTATACAACTCTGTACATTAAATAAATTATTTATACGTCCAACGGGGAGTACCCGAAATAAGCTTTAAAATTAAGGGTCCCGCCGCTCCAACTTTATGAACATACCCTTAGAACAGCCTTCTAGGAGACCATTTAGTGTAAGAATTTTGTCTTTTATAGCCAAACAGCTTCGTCGTAATTTTTCGCCTGACAGATCACTCGCTGTGTTATATTCCCTACAGGAGTATGGTACTTCGAACCCTTGCGAAGCGGTGGGTTAGAAAAATTATAGCGATGTTGTTGTTGGTTGTACTGTGTGAAATATTATGTGATGAAATGTGTCGTACAATAAATCGCCAACTCTATGCTTAACTTCCATACAATACCTACCAATGACACACTTATTTTACTATGAATACATATTTTGTCCTATTGTGTAAAATTCCCGAAGGCAAGGTCAGTAGTAGGTATATATTGCGCAATATGATTGAATTACACGCAATAACATATTAACGGCCCATAAGCTTCAATGTTTTTGCGTGAGCAAGTCCTGCTCAACACTCATCCTACACGGTCCAATAAAAATTAAACTCGCTCAAACTTTTGTTCAATCATTGCGCAATCTTCAATATTAATCCTAAACCGTCAACAGCCTCGCACAAGTCGTGATATTGTGCAATATAATTGATCGTTTACGGCCCGCCTTAGATAATAAACACCCATTTTTTACCTTTCAACCTAAAACGGTGACAAATTTGTTAAACAGTGACGTTGCTACGTAAAATGGTGACAAATTTGTTAAACAGTGACCACAAGGGCTAACACAAATTTGTCAAACAGTGACCTTACTACGTAAAATAGTGACAAATTTGTGAAACAGTAACCTTGCTACGTAAAACCGTGCCAAATTACAATATCCTTGGCTTCCCCCTTTTGTTTCTGTAATCCGGAAAACGGTAGAAAAATTCGGCCTTCTTATTAAAATTCCATACCGTAGGTTCCTTTGCGAATATTAAAATATTTCGTACATCCACTGTAGAACTGAAAGATAAAAAACTGCCAAGTGTCGGTTTTTGGACAAAGTTGGGTCCCGTCGATATTGATTTATTGAAAACGTTTAATTAAGGTATTTATGGGAAGAAGGCGTGAGTTTATTATGTATGTTTAATATAAAGAATAAAAAATAAATAGCCTTTATTGCTATTTCTTTCCTTACAATTAATACATGCCTACTTACTAAAAACTAAATTGATTTAATCAATTCTAACTTGCATTTGAATGATCGGCAAGTGGATGTTTGTGTGGAACAGCTTGTCTGTCGACAAAGGCCTCCTCTAAAGATTTTTACGTATTCCTGACTCTTACTAAACGGGTCCATACTGGACCAGCTATTTTCTTGAAGTCACCTTCCCATCTTTTGGTTTGTCTGCCTCTATGTCTTTTGAATGGTATCCGAGAGATATCTCGGATACCATTCTGTTACTAACTTAGTTCATTTCTCTTTACTTTCTCTTAACATCGTCCAACGCCATTTTAAGCTGTCTGTAGGCAGTGTGTGCATTTTTAAATTTTGTTTTCTTATTAATTTCTTGTAATTTCACTCTATCTATTATTTTTACTCGTATACCTAAAATACTCCTGTCTCTTGCATTTTGGCTGACTTTTTTTTATATATACGTTTAAATGAATTAGACCAATAGCTGTCCAGGGAAGACCATAATTGGCACCATTTCTGTCGTCAGGCGGCAATGACGTATTACAGTTTGAATGGTGCCTGTGATATAACTGTTACTTCCATCAATCGGACTTTTGACAAAACAGAGACAGTTAAATTATAAAGGTTCCATAATTTTGTGGAACCCTAAAAATCGGGGTCATACGGAAATTTTATTTAGATTCATTATATGCATTCGCGTATATTAATGTGGGTCCCAAATCGGCCGTAGGTATCATTTTTGGATTTTTGTTCTATGTTAATTATGATTATAACGAAAAGGTCCGATTCTTATCATATTTTGGTAATTATCCTTCGGTTTGCCTTATCTGGGGTTTGGTGGTATCAGCTGCTTGATCTTTGGGAACGGTATGTATTTAATTCTTCTGTCTCTCTCTCACTTAGGGTAGTAATACGTTTATTTTTGGGAGCTTCGAGCTTAGCGTAGCTACAATATTATAGTAGGTCTCATTGTATGAAATGTATATATTGTATGAAATGCCGATCATTAGTAAATTCAGTCTATTGTCCAAAGCCATAGTTCAAGTAAATTGAACAGACCGTCAGCTTAAGGGTTGGGTAATCGCTGTCGACCTTGGCCATACAAATCAGCGTCACGCTCTCGCCGCGCAGCCGTTCGGTTTCAGGAAATATTTATTTTTAATATCGATAAATATGAACATAAAAAATCACATATAGAATTATAATAAAACAGTCGGTTCATACAAAAAAAATCGTGAAAATATCTTAAGTAGTTTAAAAGTAATATCGTTTTTTAGGGTTCCGTAGTAAACAAGGAACCCTTATAGTTTCGCCATGTCCTTCTATCTGTCTGTCTGAACCCACTGTAGCTCAGAGACGCTTAGTACTAGAAAGCTGTAATTTGGCATAGGTATACATATTAATCACGCCGACAAAGTGCTAAAATAAAATCTTGAAAAACATTTTTTTTAGCCTCCCTTCATTCATGGCAGTACATACACACACATACATAAATCAGCCTGTAATACTCCCACTGCTGGGACACAGGCCTCCGATCTGTGGGAAAGCAGTAGTACATTGAAATTAAAAGGAGAACTATCACGGCTATGTAGGCTTTACAACCCTTCATTGTGCGTGGTCCGACACGCACTTGGCAGGTATTTTTATGCTTTGGGACTTCAACATTACTTCCTTAATTTATTTCTTAAAGTATTTTACTATAATAATTAAATATACAGCATATACAGAATGGATGTTTATGTTTTCTGGTTTAACTTAATTTCATTATATGAAGGCGTACCTACTAACAGATTTAAAAGTCACTAAAATCACATATGCGCCTTAAGTACTCAACTTGATAAAAAAAACCCCACCCAATACATGTTGATGTAAATTCAATCATATACAAGCATTTTTCTTAGGGGTAGAGGGTTTGATAAGAATATACAATCCAAGCTGATCGTGTTCATCAGTATTTTCAATCATGAACTTTATAATTGAATATTCATCAATCTACTCTCAATAATTCGATCAATACACTATGTTAAACCTAAGTTACCTGCTTCAAAACAATGTTCTAACTGCCCCACATAGTATCAGTGGACCGAATAATCTCCCGGGACTTCACAACTACTTGAGAACTTTCAGTCAAAACGCTCTTAAAGAGCTTGACCCACATAAACTCTTCCCGGGAATTACAAAGTACTATCCGGAGATCAACGTTCAGATCTTGAAATTCCCGGAAATAAGTCCCGGATCACGGGATTACCGTGCCGACGGATTTTATTGTTCTTTTCACAATTAGGTACAGGCTTATCCGACTTTACATAAAAGTGAGCCTTGTTTTAATTGTCATTGTAAGATGAACAGTGGATCAAGTTGATGGGGTTCTTGAAAATAAGCTGACGTTTTTTTTGTCTGTTCCGGCCAGTGAAGGATTGTTTTACATCTATAATATTCAATAATAGCGAAAAAAATCGTATCATTATGCGATTGCATCGCATAATAATATTTTAACCTTACAAACAAAAACACAGTCTGTACTTTGAGGTTAGCGCTGATATACAAATGTACAAATCAAAATCAAAAGTCATTTATTCAAACTAGGCTGAAAATCAGCACTTTTCGAACGTCAAAGTTACATAAGACAGTCCCCCAGAAATGCCCGCCCGTCACCTATCTATCTATCAATGACTGTTCGTACGTACGAACTATTTATTCGTATAATTCGATAAAACATTTATTCAGTGCACACAAAAGACAATAGCACAATTCATGAATAACAAATATATATAAAAACAAGGTGCCAATATACAAAAAAAAGAAAAACATGCTTAAAGAAATAGAGTGACATTATGACATACTGCAATTAACGAGCATGGTGCGGTGTGCGTGTCAAGGTGGCACCAAATGGGAGCCCAGCTCAGCATTGAGTTCCTAAACCTTATGAAAAAGATTAGACTGAATGCTCCCAATACAAACAAATACAAACAGTGTCAATACTCAATACTCAATACTTTTATTGCATCCCACAGGTATTCTTTGGTGGTAAACTTATAATTAGATCATATGTCGGGCACAGCAAAATAAGTGAGTTAGGAGAGAGGAAGCATTCGTTAACTATATGATATAACATTACTCAGAAAACTACAATATTATAATAATGATGTAGGTGTTTTGACGTGATAACGTCTTATAAATCGATGAACGCCGGCTGCACGCACGAAAAAGCATGACTCATTGTAACGTTCCGTTTGAGCCGTGCGTGCAAGCGAGAGCGCGGAACTAGCGATAGAGAGGTACGATCGGCCTAAGCGTTCGGCTTGTGACGCATCTCTTTCTTGTTATCACGTAAAATTATCGTCCGTATACCGACTTTACAGACAACCAATTTTTCGAAGCAGTAATGCTCGCAAAGGAGGAGGCGGGACGGTTGAGGGAAAGGCAAATTTTGCGCCTTCTCGCCCCTCGCCGCCGCAGGAGACGCCCTGGGCGTCGAGAATCCCGGGCGGATTTCCGGCCACCATAGGCGCGGGCTTGCGGACGGTGAGCAATAGGTAGCTCACCATCCGGTAAGGACCAGGCCCGGGTCGACGGCGCGTTGTATTCCACGCGCGCCTCTTAGAGATGTCGTCAGCACAAAGGTAGGGTCCACTAGGGCCGATGCCTGCCGGGGTCGCGGAAAGGTACTTATGGGTCACCGAGGCCCCCGCAACACAGGCAACGGAAGGAATACGGGTGGGTTTTAGTCAGTAAGAGTCTGACACACCCTCTCGCTCCGCCCAGAGCGGGAGAAGTTATTTGATGATTTCCCAGCTAAAAAAAAAAAAAAGGCAACCAATTTTATGAGATAAGCAAATACGTATATTTAATATAAAATATAAACTGGTATCTATTGAGAGATGTAATAATATAAATGAATATAACAATCAAAATTTAAAGTCTCGAGTACTTAAGTTATGATTTTAAAAGACTGTATATATTAGTTTATCGAGTAGTAGCTTTTACGAGTACTTAGCAAAAGTTGTCTAAGTTTTTTAAAAATATGTTAATTTTTCTTCTTTTTTTATTGGCGTGGGTAGTTTACTGAATGAACTTTGATTTCATAAAACTTTTCAGTAGCAGTTTGAAAGCAAAATCAATAAAAAGTTCACACAATAATATACTTAAAAAGGATCGCTCGGAGGACAATTGGAACTGCTTTAAGGCTGCTAGGAATAGGTGTAACCAGATGATACGCAACGCGTCCCAATATTAATCCCTTTGTCTTCACCCCAGTTGACCCGGGAGAGATCAGAAAGATTATCCTTTCTATTAAATCCAAAGCCGTGGGCTGCGATAATATCAGCCGCCATATGATCGTTACGGCTCTTGATCAACTCCTTCCTGCAATCTCCCACATCTTAAACTTCTCCCTGTACACCGGTGTTTTCCCCTCCCTTTGGCGTAAAGCCCTTGTTCGGCCACTGCCTAAGATACCCAACCCCTCTCTTCCTAGTCACTTTCGCCCAATTTCCATCCTTCCCTTTCTGTCTAAAGTGCTGGAGGCCAGTGTTCATAAACAATTCTCCCACTTTGTCCACCACAACTCCCTCATCAGTCCCTTTCAGTCCGGTTTCAGGCCCGGGCATAGTACCGTTTCAGCTCTCCTTAAAGTGACCGACGATATAAGGCGGGGAATGGAAGTCACTAAAGTTACAGTCTTAGTGTTAATTGAGTTCTCCAATGCTTTTAATGCCGTCAGTCACGAAGTCCTTTTATCCATCCTTTCTTATCATATGGTCTCTCCAGAGGTATTGGAATGGTTTTCCTCATTTTCGGGGGCGTCAGCAGTCTGCTCATGCTGGAGACTCTTCGTCGAGTTGGTGTAATCTTGCAGCTGGCGTCCCTCAAGGCGGTATATTATCTCCTCTTTTGTTCTCCATTTTTATTAATCTCATTACCACCGAGCTTCGGGCTGCGTATCATCTCTATGCCGACGATTTGCAGCTTTACTGCCATGCAAGTGTTGATAACATTTCTGATGCGAATGAGGAGCTAAACCGGGATTTAGGTGTGGTTAAAAACTGGTCTGATCGATTTGGAGTGGCGGTTAACCCTGGTAGGGTTAACCGGTGTCAGGCTATATCATAATAGGTAGCCCCCACAGCATAAGGAAGCTGAATGGCTTATCTTTGCCACCTGTAATCTTTGACAACTCAGTCATTCCGTTTAGCTCCGATGTTAAAGATCTTGCTCTGCATGTCGACATTTGTCTTGACTGGCAAAAGGAGGTGACGACTGTTAGTAAAAAAGTCACCGGAACGTTGCGGTCGCTCTATCGGTTGAGAAATCTTATCCCATCACACATAAAGGCAATGCTTGTACAGTCCTTAATCTTTCCCATAATTGACTATGGTGATGTGTGTTACTATGACCTGAATGCAGATCTCTTCAATAAACTTGACCGACTTAATAAGATAAGTATGACCATGTATCCGCACACCGCGTGCTTCTAAAATGGTTACCCATTCGTCAGCGCAGAGAGGTGAGGGCTCTGTCTATGTTGTTCTCTATTCTCAACAAACCCACTTCTCCTTCTTACATGACTTCCCATATTCAATACTTGTGCTCTGCCCATAGTAAAAATCTTCGTTCCACCAACAATCGTCTTCTTCGATGTCCTTCTCACTGCTTTGGTTTCATTCGCTCTTCTTTCTTTGTCCAGGCTGTCTTTCTTTGGAATGCGCTCCCTCTGAACATCAGGACGGCGACCAGTCGGTTGTCTTTTAAACTGAAGGCACGTGAACATATACGTAAGAAGTTGGCAGAAACATCCCAGCGCTGATATTTTGCTGGATTCGTTTTTTCCTCTACTGGTCGTTATTTCCCCACTACCGATAGTTATTTCTCCTGACAAAGTTTATTCTGTTTATATGTATGTATCTACGTATGTATTCTTGTATTGTAAAGTTATTTTCGTGTTATCTATCCCTTAAGTTGCACCTGCCATGTGTCTTCTCTGCATCACCCTAAGGTTGACTGGTAGAAAATGCCTCAGGCATTAAGTCGCCTATGTACGGTTTTATTTTTTTTACTTGTGCAGAAAGTTTTAATAAATAAATAAATAAATAATATACACCGGTGTATAACCGAAATCCAACAAAAAAAAATTACTGGTAAAAACAACACTCCTCCTTCTTCAAAATCGGTTTAAAGTCACTTGTCTCACTGTCCCCAGCCCAACTGTTTACTAAAACTTCTAAAACCAGATCTCGGCCACATCGTAAACCCACATTGGCATATAAAAGTACAGTAAAACTTTAACAATGTTCTCGTTAACTGCTCGTTTTAACTGTCTATTAGTTCTAACTATTCTTCTTGATTAGATACTTGACTTGCTTTTATGAGGATTGTTAAAAGAGGATTTTGCTAAAGTGTTTCAGGATAGCTGTTAAGGGAATGGCGATGGTTATCTGGGTATATGGAAGAATTTAATTGCATGTACTTACACGACATTGGAGGGCCATGTGGCTAAGTAATAACAGCCGCAAGGTTCGATCGATTAAAATAAGCTATGCTTGCCGCGGTTTGTCTGTGGATGGCTGACCACCTTTAATGATAAATGATAAATGATTTCTTTTCTGTAAGTAGGTTTGTACAAACACTTTTACACGCCAATCATATTTTTAAAATAAAGCTAGATGAGGCCGGCGTTTCCTATCTGACTACTCTGAGAAGAAATGCCGAAACAAACTCAGAGGTCACAGTCTCCTTTAAAGTCCAGACATAATCTTGGTCAGATCAAGTGAAGGCCATGTAGATTGGTGTCTGAAATGGTCCTTTTGAGGAAAGAACCACACAGATTGAGTGGACCTGTCCAGTCAGTGCACGCATTTGTCAGTAATCGTGCAGCTCAACTCAGAACTTAAGGAGCTCAACGATTCGACGAACAATACCAAAGAAAGAACATTTGGGTAGACCGCATAAATTACTCAAACTGCCAGACCATGATTAATACTAAATGAGGAAAAAAAACAACAATGACCCACATAGTCTTCATACCAAGACCCCTCCGTGCCTCGAAAAGCGCGTTAAACCGTTGGTCCCGGTTATTACCGCCGTCACTGTCAGACTGCATAGAAAAGAAAGAGAAGTGCGATGACATAA
Source organism: Atethmia centrago (assembly GCA_905333075.3). Lineage (NCBI taxonomy): Eukaryota > Metazoa > Arthropoda > Insecta > Lepidoptera > Noctuidae > Atethmia > Atethmia centrago. Next base: position 7,231,312 of record HG995379.1, read on the forward strand.
CGCTTGTAATTTATTGCAAAATATGAAGCAATTATTTATTTACTCAAAATTTAGTTAAGTAATCGAAAATAAAAAACAACCAAGTTCTGCATTCAAATAAGACGTTCTTGTTATGAATTAAATACGTAACGTATGTTGATATTTAATACAGATATTTTGGATTAGAACTCAAAGTAAGAGGTTAGTTTAACGTTAGTTTGTATCGAGATATTTTTTCAAATCGTGTTTTGGTAAAAACCAAGTTCTTAGAAATATGTTCATAATTAACATATATTTTTTCTGCTACCACAAACTATACAGATTTGGCAATTTTTTTCTTAAGACAAGCCTGTTTTGGTCACTTGCCTCTTGTCAGCGCCTTAACAAATACTTTTTTTTTCAAGAAAATGTCTGTTACAAACACTATCTCTTTCCTTAAACATTTTTGTTTTGTAGTTTGCTCTTGTTTCGGGATAATTATTTAATATGTTTATATAAATAAGTTTATTATGTTTTATGTATATACATTATACACACAGACTACCTTGCAGTAATGTCCCTACTTCCCTTTGGTTTCTTTAAAAGATCGCTTTTAGCGATAAGACCGCCCATTGTGTCACCCTTTTTTTTTTGTGGATGGGAAATCATCAAATAACTTCTCCCGCTCTGAGTGGAGCGGAAGGGTGTGTCAGACTCTTACTGACTAAAACCCACCCGTATTCCTTCCGTTGCCTGTATTGCGGGGGCCTCGGTGACCCTTTAGTACCTTCCCGCGACCCCGGCAGGCATCGGCCCTAGCGGACCCCTACATTGTGCTGACGACATCTCTTTGAGGCGCGTTTGGAATACGACGCACCGTCGACCCGGGCCTGGTCCTTACCGGACGGTGAGCTACCCATCGCTCACCGTCCGCAAGCCCGTGCCTACGGTGGCCGGAAATCCACCCGGGATTCCCGACGCCCAGGGCGTCTCCTGCGGCGGCTAGGGGCGAGAGGGCGCGAAACTTGCCTTTCCCTCAACCGTCCCGCCTCCTCCCTCGCGAGCATTACTGCTTCGCAGATAGAGGTGACGGGTGCCCATGCCCTCTCGCTCCGTACCATGGCCTGAACCAGGGATTGTGTCACCCTATGTAAAATTTCTACATTTATATCTGTAATTTTTATGGTGTACATAATAAAGAGTCTGTTTTCATTTCGTCAAAGTAATTGATATCATAATATGATTATATACTTGGGAAATCATCAAATAACTTCTCCCGCTCTGAGTGGAGCGGAAGGGTGTGTCAGACTCTTACTGACTAAAACCCACCCGTATTCCTTCCGTTGCCTGTATTGCGGGGGCCTCGGTGACCCTTTAGTACCTTCCCGCGACCCCGGCAGGCATCGGCCCTAGCGGACCCCTACATTGTGCTGACGACATCTCTTTGAGGCGCGTTTGGAATACGACGCACCGTCGACCCGGGCCTGGTCCTTACCGGACGGTAAGCTACCCATCGCTCACCGTCCGCAAGCCCGTGCCTACGGTGGCCGGAAATCCACCCGGGATTCCCGACGCCCAGGGCGTCTCCTGCGGCGGCTAGGGGCGAGAGGGCGCGAAACTTGCCTTTCCCTCAACCGTCCCGCCTCCTCCCTCGCGAGCATTACTGCTTCGCAGATAGAGGTGACGGGTGCCCATGCCCTCTCGCTCCGTACCATGGCCTGAACCAGGGATTGTGTCACCCTATGTAAAATTTCTACATTTATATCTGTAATTTTTATGGTGTACATAATAAAGAGTCTGTTTTCATTTCGTCAAAGTAATTGATATCATAATATGATTATATACTAACACAGAACATATGCTCAATCATTTTATCTCGAATAAAATCCTTCACGATCAACAGTATGGTTTCACTAAAGGACGGTGTACGACCGACGCCGGTGTAACCTTACTAAGACACATTTTTAACGCGTGGGAAGAAGCGCAAGACGCCATAGGAATCTTTTGTGACCTCTCCAAGGCATTTGATTGCGTCGACCACGAAACCTTGCTCTTGAAACTTGAGCATTACGGACTTGGAAAACATGCGCTCAGCTTAGTAAAATCTTATTTAAATGATAGACAACAGCAAGTACAAATTAATGGTATCAATTCACTTGGTTTAAAAGTAAAAATGGGTGTTCCACAAGGCTCGATATTGGGTCCTTTCCTCTTTTTAGTGTATATTAACGATCTACTCCATTTATTAAATAATCAACCACAAATGGTGTTATTTGCTGATGATACTTCTTTAATTTTTAAGGTAGATAGACGTGCTATTAATGTTGACGACGTAAATAACGCCCTATTGCAGGTTCAGAACTGGTTCACTGCCAATAATTTAGTATTAAATGGGAAAAAAACTAAGTGCATTCGATTTTCTTTACCAAATGTCAAAAGTGGTGATTATGAGATAGTATTAAATCAAGAGAAACTAGAATTCGTCGATAAAACTGTTTTCCTGGGGATCACGCTCGACTCAAGGCTACAATGGGGTCCTCATTTAACATCTCTTGCAGGACGGCTAAGTTCAGCGGCATATGCTGTCAGAAAAATCCGTCAATTTACTGATGTAGATACCGCGAGGCTAGTCTATTTTAGTTACTTTCATAGTATCATGTCTTACGGTATTTTACTTTGGGGACGGGCTGCAGACATCGAGTCAATTTTTATTCTGCAGAAAAGAGCTATCAGAGCCATTTATAATCTCCGCAGGCGCGATTCTCTAAGGGACCGGTTTAAGAACATTAACATCATGACGGTACCTTGTCAATATATCTACGAAAACATCATGTACGTAAGAAAAAATGTACATCATTTTAGTAAAAGAGGTGAAAGACATAATTATAGTACTAGAAATAGGGACCTATTATCTCAGCCAGGTTTCAGACTGGCTAAAGTAGACTCATCTTTCATGGGGTACTGTTTAAAATGTTACAATAAAATTCCACCCCACATACTTCAACTGAATGAAATGAAATTCAAATCTTGTATCAAACGCACACTATGCAGGCAGGCATATTATAAGTTGGGTGATTACATCGCTGATAAAAATGCTTGGCTCAATGCTGGTCCTGCTCCACAACCACAACCAATTGGATAATTAACATTTGAAAATACTGTTGGAGCAGCTGAACATTGTAAGACTTTGCATTGTATAAATTCAACCTACGTTGTATTGTATAATTGCATTGCACAGGTGTGAGTACTATGTCTAATAGAGCTACCATTTACCGGTTATGTAATTGACTTGAATGGGCCCTGGCGGCTGAGAGTATGTCATGCTCACTCAGATGTCTCGCTGATGGTGGCGCGTGTGTTGGATCATTTAGCTCCCTTCAAAATGGTTGAGCTGAATGGTGCTAATCCATGCGTCATGCTCGTGAACGGGCGCCGTTAGTTGGGACTGGTCACCTCTTAGCGTCCTCGGCTTATTTGTAATTATTTTATTTAGAAATTGTTTTTGTTTCTCTTCCTACTATGGACGCGTTTTTTTATTTTACATCGTCCTCACATTTGGTTATAATTTCAACATTATTTTTGTACTAATCTTTATGTATCAATTTAATTTAAAAGAGTGTCCATGGAGTTTCTTGCCCGTTCTTCTCCATAGGTACCTACTACGCTTTGGAATGGGCAACTAGCTTCATATTTCTAACTGACCGACTCCTTGACAATTCAAAAGTGCCTGTAAATGGTTTAATTGAAATAAATGCTTTGAGTTTGAGTTTGATAAACAGAACAGAACATAAATAATATTATAAATGCGAAAGTGAGTTTGTCTGTTTGTTTGTTTGTTAAGGCTTCTGTAGACTGGCGCGATATCACCGGCGCGACAGGCATATTGCTGGCGTCCGCGATATTGTCCCAGTCTGCAGAAGCCTTTAAGCTTTCACGCTAAAATGGCTGAACGGATTTGGTTGAAATTTGGCACAAGGATAGACCATGGAGTATGACAAAGTATCCTATGTCTTACGACATAGGATACTTTTTATCCCGATATTCCCACGGGATCGACTTATGCGGTTGATACCGCGGGGCACAGCTAGTCAATAATAAAAATTAACTACCATAATAACAACAACCAGCTTTAAAAAAACATCTACTTTCTTTATCACCTTACAAGAAAGAATTTCACCAAAACGCCTTACCAACACGAATCCAATTGGGACCCCAACAAATCAAATTAAACGTAATCTGCCACAGGAAACTTTTCCGATTCCAAAAGAGACATAACATGACCTCATTATAACAGCCATCAGACTGAAAAGCGGACAGACTATGAATAAAAAAGATAAAACAACTCCACGTCCGAAAAGCGACCAAATTCCAAATATGACGTTTTTGTAATCTAACTTTTTACGTGATCAATCACCTCGTGAAAAGTTGTGCCGTTAAGCTGCCCGGGTTATTAAAAATACCTCGGACAGGACTCGCGTTGCGTCACGAGTCACGAGCACATAAGGCACCTGCCCCACCGTCGGCGATTAACGAGAAGCGAGTAGAACTAGCAACTAGAAACGAGTTGGTGAGCAACAAGCAGTGAGTGCGCGACGGTGACGAGCAATTACTAGCTGGTAGGCGTATGCACCAAGCGTGTCTCTCAGCGAGTGTTCTTCCCGCCTAGCGAGCGTCGCTGATAGCTCTCGTCGCTTGGCGACGCGGCGCGACGTGCGCTGCATGCGCGGCGGTGTGAACAGTCAGCGATCAACTATGTATGTATTATTTACTTACACGGGACCTACAATATTTTTTACGAGTCGGGTGATTGGCGTAGACCCTGGCCATACAAATGTGCGTCGCGCTTACGCCGCGCTGCCGTTCGGTTTCAAAGAGAATATTTATTTTTAGTAATGAAAATATTAATTGGTAAAAAGTACATATATAATTTATAGATAGTAAAATGGTCTGATCATAAAAAAAATCATGAACATATTAATATATTTATAATAATGTATATTAAATTGCGAAAAATAAATTATTATATTAATTATTTTAAAACTTAAAGTAATATCATTTTTAAGCTTTGGGTAAAGATTACTAACTGAATTTATTTCATAAAGTATTTTACTACTACTACTAGTACTCTATATGTGAATAAGGAATTGATATATATATATTATATCAATTCCTTATTCACATAGATGCGCCCCGCGGTTTCACCCGCATAAGTTTTGAGCCCGTGGGTATATCGGGATAAAAAATATCTTATGTATTATTCCTGGTTATAAACTATCTGTGTGCCAAATTTCATCTAAATCCGTTCAGTACTTTTTGCGTGAAAGAGTAACAAACATCCATCCATCCTTACAAACTTTCGCATTTCTAATATTAGTAGGATGTGCACGTGTTCTAGTTTAACAAACATTTTTTGCAAAACTTACACGGAAAAAAAGGATGTCTTAAATTAAGACAATATCCTTTTGGTCAAGACAAATATTGATTCATATATGGGGAAAACAATATATTCTTGAATGAAATAAAATTTTGTCTTATTTATATTGTCTTCTTCGAAGACATTATACTTAAATGAAGAATTATTAAGTTTAATATTATTTCTCTCTTAGAATATTTTCTTCAATTAAGATTATTATAGTCTTAAATCAAAAATATTTGCTTAAGTCAAGAATAAAAACCAAGTATTTATTATTCTTAATTTGAGTAAACAGGTTTTCTTGGACTGAGTACATTTACTTACGTTAAGAAAATATTTACTTGATTGAAACAATTTTTCTGAGAATATTGATATTCTTCGCTGAAGAGATCCTTTTTTTCCGTGTACTTGCATTATTTGAAGAATTATAGATATATAACAGATTTAAAAGTCTCTAAAATCATTTATCCTTATGTGAGAAAATCGATGATAGCTAGTTGCTTTTTCGTCGGCGGCGACTGTGGAACACGTGCCTAAGGATGTCAAAAAAAGCGTTGAATGTCTGTATGTAAAATCAGAAAAAATAATTATTAAACAGATTGAATACCAATTTAAATTGTCCGTATATTCAAATCACAGTTGTCATTATCACGGCCAATCGACGTAGGGTGTCAATTTGCTTGACAATAAATTTCCTAGTCTGTGCCCCTACCTGTGTAAGTTGATAGGATACCGAAGGTACTCTTTTAGTGAAATCTAGAATCTCGTAGTTAAAAACGTTCAAATTCAAGTCACAATCTCATCTCAACGACAATCGATGTCAAAAAATGTAAGTAAATTAGAGGATTTAGACAGAGATTACTATGCGAACTATCTTTAAAATACGGCAATCTCCCCTCAGGTTCGTTAAAGGGTAGGTATACGAAACACTTCATTCAAACTCAAGCTCAAAGCATTTATTTAAAATAAAAGCTTTGAGTTTGCAATTACAGGCACTTTTAGATTGTCAAGGGGTCGGTCAGTCAGAAAGATGAAGCTAGTTGCCCATTCCAAAGCGTAGTAGGTACCTATGGAGAACAACGGGCAGGCAACTCGACGGATACTCCTATATAGTTATATCAACATATTTATGGTTACAAAATATTGTTTACATCATGCATCTTGAAACTATACACGTCAGAACGTAAAAAGCATCTGTAATAAAACAATAAAAAAAAAAACTATATAAATTAAAATAAGCCGTGGCAGCTAAAAGATGACCAGTCTCTACTGACGGCGCCCCTTCACGAACATGACGCATGGATTAGCACCGTTCAGCTTAACCATTTTGAAGGGAGCTAAATGTTCCAACACACGCGCCACCACCAGCGAGATATTAGAGTGAGCACGACATACTCCTAGCACGGGGCACATTCATGTCAATGAAAGATGTACCCAGTAAATGCCAGCTTTATAGTAGGTACATAGCTTACTCATATAATAGCAAATTATTATATTATGTAAATATACAATACTAAGAGATTGAATTTATACAATGCAAAGATAGTTTTTTTGTAATCTTTAGCAGCTCCAACAGTATTTTTAAATACTAATCAATTCGTTTTGCGCCCTTGTGGAGCAGGAACAGCGTTGAGCCAAGGATTTTTATCAGCGATGTAATCCCCCAACTTATTATATGCTTGGCTGCATAGTGTGCGTTTTTCACAAGGTTTAAATTTCGTTTCATTCAGTTGAAGTATTTGGGGAAGTATTTTATTGTAACATTTTAAACAGTACCCAATGAAACATGAGTCTACTTTAGCCAGCCTGAAACCTGGTCAAACTAATTGATCCTTATTTCTAGTGATATAATTATGTCTTTCACCTCTTTTAGTATATTGACAAGGTACCGTCATGATATTCATTTCTTTAAACAGTTCCCTTAGAGAGTCGCGCCTGCGGAGGCCATATATGGTCTGATGGCTCTTTTCTACGGAATAAAAACCGACTCGATGTCTGCAGCCCCTTCCCATAGTAAAATACCGTACGACATAATATTATGAAAATAACTAAAATAGACTAGCCGTACGGTATCTTTATCAGTAAATTGACCAATTTTTCTCACAGCATATGCAGCTGAACTTAGCCGTCCTGCAAGGGAAGTTAAATGAGGATCCCATTGAAACCTTGAGTCAAGCGTAATCCCCAGGAAAACAGTTTTATCGACTCAATACTATGTATCTAACAATTACTAAATGTTGACATTTGGTAAAAAAAGTTTTCTTTCCCGTGTAATACTAAATTATTAGCAGTAAACCAATTTTCGACCTGCAATAGGGCGTTATTTACGTCGTCAAAATTTGATGCGAGTCAATTTTAAAAATTAAGGAAGTATCGTCAGCAAATAACTCCATTTGTGTTTGGGTTTTTTACAAATGGGGTAGATCATTAAAATATACTAAAAAGTGGAAAGGACCAAATATCGAACCTTGTGGTACAGCCATTTCTACTTTTAAGCCGAGTGAATTGACACCATTTATTTGAACTTGCTGCTATCTATCATTAAAATAAGATTTTACCATTCATATATTCATTGTCTATATTAATTTTAGATTTTATCATTTAAATAAGATTTTACTAAATTGAGCGCAAGTTTCCAAGTCCGTAATGCTCAAGTTTCAAAAGTAATGTTTCGTGATCGACGCAATCAAATGCCTTGGAGAGGTCACAAAAGATTGCTATGGCGTCTTGGTCCTCTTCACACGCCGTAAATATGTGTTTTAATAAGGTGACACTGGCGTCAGTCATACAACGTCCCTTGTTGAAACAATACTTGTGATTGTGTAAGATTTTATTGGTGTTAAAATGATGAGCATTTGATTAAGCATTACCCTTTCAAACATCTTGCAGAAAACCGGCAACACGGATACGGGTCTATAATTATTGGTGTCTCTACTATCCTCGATTTTGAAAAGTGTTATTAAAATCATATCTAGGTTCCATTTCAGAGTTTGGCAATATTGGGATTTATGTTAGAGCTAGCAGTTGCGCGTGGCTTCGCCCGCGTCATCATCATCTGCCTAGCCTTTTTTCAACTATGTTGGGGTCGGCTTCGCCCGCGTAGATGTCGGAAATTGTCTCATGGGAACTTACTACCAGGATAAAATGTCAAAATCCTATGTCCTAGATCATGGTCTACCCATGTGTCAAATTTCATCCAAATCCGTTCAGCCGTTTTAGCGTGAAAGCGTAAAAAACAAACATACTCACTTTCGTATTGTATAATATACTTAAATTCAGAACATTTGGGTATTTATCAAATATCTTCTTCCGCTCTGGGCAGAGCGGGAGGGTGTGTCAGACTCTTACTGACTAAAACCCACCCGTGTTCCTTCCGTCGCCAGTGTTGCCAGGGGCCTCGGTACCTGTAACTGTTTTGAACTTTCCCGCGACCCCGGGAGGTTTAGCATACCTGAATTGGTAATTGCTTAAACTTTCCATACAAAAGCCACTTAAATTATTTACAGTACATTTAAATTCCGACTACATTGTAACGTCATGCCATGTCTTCTTCTTATCTTACTGCTCATAAAATCTTCTCGAACCCCGAAAAACAAAACCACAAAGCATTTTATTGATATTAAATATACACTTACATAAAGTCACGTCTTGTTTCCAGGGGCAGAAGGCAGAAACTATAGAACGCCTTCTGCTACGTTCCTTACATACTCCTTTTGCTTCGTTTACGTTCATACATCTGAGTCATACATGCACCGGTTGCGACTACTACGCACCTGACCTTTCTGAAAAACATCACCAATTAGGTCACTATTAGGGCGCCCCCTCCTGGCGTTACCACTCACATCTGCCTTGTAAATACCTTTTGTTAGTCGCCTTTCATACATACTCTCTCATAATCAGCCTATATAATGTTCCCGCTGCTGGGACACAGGCCTCCTCTCGGTGAGAGGGTGCGGGCCGTAATCCACAACGCGGGCCCAGTGCGGGTTGGTAGATGTCTTCGATGTTTTGGTTCTACGACATGCCGGTTTCCTCACGATATTTTTCTTCACCGTTTTGAGAGCAGTGCAACCTACCTCTGCTGCGAGCTACTTGGAAGTAGCGCCCGCCAGCCGCTGCCGCGGCACCGCTCGCTTCGCTCGCTCGGCTCGCGCGCGGTTGGTCACAGATCTAACTTAACCTAACCCACTTGACCCAGTTCACAAATTTTCGACAGTTTATAATTAATTAATTAATTATTTATTTATTTATTTCAGACATAAATCTAGTCCATAGTTTGACACACACATACATTCAAATTTTATACTACTTTCAATTCTAAATAGATAAAAACCCAAAATAAAATTGTGATTAATTAAATTTTAATATTCAACAAAAATGTCAGAATTGTATAAAAAAAATAACAAATATTTATAATCGAACGGAAATGATACCGATATCGTAACGGTTCTCACAATCTTTCGGTGATAGATATATCACAGAAATCTCGATGTTTTAACACGTCACCATTAAAAACCTGTGCGAACCAGAGGCGGGTCGCTAGTGTCCTATAATAATAAATCCTCAAGCTATATATTTACCAAATATCAAAATCAGTTCAGTAGTTTAGTCATAAAAAGTAACAACCAGATAGAAACAGAAGTATTATGCAATCAATTCTATTGAAGAAGGATAATGAAACGTCCACAAGAATCATCAATTTATTTCCGGACTCAGTAACACTTAAGTTAAAGAAAAACTTTCGTGATTTAACATTATATACTTACAAAAGTATAGGATACGAAAGTCCCTGTTATGTGTTGATAAAGTTTCTGAATTCATTTATTACTTTTATACTTCACTAGGTTCTGCCCGCGAGCTCGTCCGCGCGAAATTTCTTGCTCCCCCGACTCATCCTTACTATTACTTCGTTTTCGTTTAGCATTCTTTCTGACTTTTTTATCTATTTCCTCGGCTCCTGAGTGTCGTAGCTTATATTCTTCCTCAAGAATTGGGCTATCAAATGCAAAAATATTTTTTTAAATCCAACTAGCAGTTCTAGAGATTAGCGCGTTCAAACAAACAAACTCTTCAGCTTTATGTATTATACAGCTTCTGAATTCATTTATTACTTTTATACTTGACTAGGTTCTGCCCGCGACTTCCTTCGCATGAAAGTTCTTGCTCCCCCGACCCATCGCCCTTGCTCTTACTTAATTTTCGCTTAGCATTCTTTCTGACTTTTTTATATTATTTCTCGGCTTCTAAGAGTCGTAGTATGATGTTAAATATGCTTATATTCTTCCTCAAGAATTGGGCAATCAAATCCAAAAAAAAATTTTCAAAACCGACTGGTACTTCCAGATTTTAGGACATTCAAACAAACAAACAAACAAACAAACTCTTCAGCTTCATGTACTATACAGTATAAATAACGAAATACGGGAGGGAAGTAAAAGTCCTTCTAGGCCTGTGCCCACTGGAGCGTACCAAAGGTTCGGGGACAAAAGTATTTTTGGTACAAACTTCGGTGTTCCTAATTATGTTAGGGAAACTCTTTTTATCTTCGTACGGGAACTCTAGACAATATTTATTCGGGAATCGTTCGCGCGTGTGAATTAAGGCTCCTACAGACAGGCGCGACTCGACGGTGCGACACGATTCTAGTAGAATATTTTCCATGAAGTTTTGATAGAAATTGTATTATAGTCGCAATTCTTCTGGAATCACGTGGCGCTATCGCACCGCGCCTGTCTGTGGGAGGCTTTACTAGCTTTAATTAAGGTAAGGTTCTTAAAATATTTTGTGAATTTAATTTAATTTTATGAAATGTTGCTTCAATTTTAGTAAAATAATTTACTGTCAGACATCTTGTTTGATTGTTAAGCCCTAGGGGATGATTGAAAATAAATAAGTCAGTAAGTAATAAGATTCAAATACCTTAGTAGTACCGTAGTAGTTTTCTTTGTTTTCAGATATAATCGCAAATAATCAATGTACTACTCTTAATGCTGTCGATGTTCTCAAAATGAAATGTTGAAAATTTACTTATACACTGTCGGACACCTGAATGGATTGCTTTTTTTTGGTTGGTTAGTTTCCACACGCCTCTACAGCTTATCCCATAAGTGCTCTATTGGATTCATATCAGGGCTTCGTGCTGGCTATTCCATTACTGCGATACAAACGTACGACAAATTCTCGAACAATTCCTGCAGTGTGCCCACAAACTCAGTATATGGCATCACTTGTGCCTCTAAGCATTGACGAATGTGTCGGTCACTATTTAGTGGTGGCAACCGTGGTCCCGTCACAACCTCAAGGCCAGTTTTTCCTTCGGTGGAAATTTCGCCCCATACTGTCCTTGATCCACCGCCATAACTCACCTTCTCTTCAATGCAACATTGCTGAAAACACTCTTCCTTTATAAAGTAGGCTTTCCTAATTCCGTAATTGCTATACAGCATAATCTTGGTTTCCATAAAAAAATCTGACTCCATTGTCGTTGAGTCCAATGCAAATGTTCGCGTGCAAACTGTAAGCGTACCATTCTGTGAACTCGTATCAGTTTGGGATCATTGGCTGGCTGAGTTATGAGTTTTCAGGCCACATTCTTTGAGTCTCCTCCTAACAGTTCGAGCGCAAGCAGGCAGTCCATGAAAGTTTCAAAGCTGTTCTTGGACCTGTACTGAGGTCAGGTGACGATTATGCATGCTGCTGGTAAAGATAAACCGATCTTGTCTTGCTGTAATGACCCGGTTTCGTGCTCCTCCTGGACGGCGCACGAATCGTCGCACGAAGTTTCCAGGTATTGAAAATAAATTCTTTGAACAGTGGACCGATTTACATGAAGTTGTGCACTTACGTTTCACTAACTAAGCCCAGACTGAAGAAGTAGCTTGCGCGGCTTGAACGTCAGAATGGATTAGAAAGTAAGGAAAAACAATTTCGGTACTCCGTTTATTTTAAACAAAATTAATAACGAAATAACAATTGACAAATAGATGTTCTAAATAAAGTTTGTATCTTCTTTAAGAGCGACCAAACTAAGGAAAAACAATTTCGGTACTCCGTTTATTTTAAACAAAATTAATAACGAAATAAAAATTGACAAATAGATGTCCTAATTAAAGCTTGTATCTTCTTTAAGAGCAAGCAAACTCCGATTTTCTTCTGTTTTTAAATTACGTGAAATCAAATTTGGAACAATGGTGATACCAAAATGATGGCCGGTATGTCAACTTCAAAATGGCATAAAAAAATTTTCTCTGACCATTATTTTGATGTTTTAGGCCTAAAAACATTAAAATGTACGGTGGCTCGATTTAAGAGTGCGGAAGTGTATGTAGTACGTACTGACATAGATTTATATCTAAAATAGCCACTTAAACGTCTATCGTCTTTCCTGCTAGGTATGGCATGTGGTATTTTGTGCCTACCGCATGAGAAATAGGGGTTAATTTTTCGTATACCGGTTATGCGCAATGAAAAAACATACATACATACATACATAAACTCACGCCTACTTCCCATGGGGGTAGGCAGAAACTATCGAACGCCACCTGCTACGCTCCTTACATACTCCTAAAAAACATTAATGCACTATTGGTATAATTGTATAGTATTAATTTCACATAAGTATACAGATTTTTGTCAAATAAACACTGCTGCACTGGGCTGGAATTTCTCCGTGGCAGCCATTTTTGCCCGGTTGATGGCTTTCCCCGCATTACATGTGTTGTGATTAGTTCAATCTTTCACCAATAGATGGCGCTTTACATTTACCGTCGATTCCTGAATCGCGGTGTTAAGAATTGCACGCAGTTAATGACCCTATTGATGCTATGTTTTTTAGGTCGATTAAAAATCACTTGAGTTCACACCGTATCGTAGTTTTATTATTGCAAGAACGATTTCGGTTCAACCCAGTTCATCCCTGACCTGAACATTGGTCCTTCGAGCCGGATATAACCGGATAAGTTGCACTGTGTGCGGTGAAGTTTTTGCTGTAGCACACCGCAGCAGTTTGTTAGGGAACACCGAAGGGGTTGTGGATCGCAACTCAGGGTGTTGGAAGGGTTTCCCCTGTGGAGGGAGACATCATCAGGTGGCGCCGGGAGTGTGACGTCATCAACCAACCCTGAGAAGCGGAAGAAGATCACCACCATCGTGACGGCGGCAGAGCACCGTGACGTCAGCAGACCATCGTGACGCCAGCGGAGCACCGTGACGTCAGCAGACCAACGTGACGTCAGCAGAGCGACGTGACGTCAGCCGAGCATCGTGACGACACAGCGGCCAGTGCGTCAGTGAATTGTGTGCGTGTGAGTGCCGAAGACAAACTGTGAGTACATTTGTGTTATCTGTCATCAGTGAAGAAATAGTTCAAGAAATATTCAAAATTCCGAACATTCCATTAACTTAGTCGATTTCATGAATCTTGGACTTAGAATAAATAGTGTAGAGTAAATTTTAGGACTTAGAATAAGCGAACAAAAACGGGGGTACGAGGAATCTATGCCCGAGTTCGCTTAAAGTAAAAGTGTACACAAACACTTGTAAAATTTTCGAGATTTTGCTGTTAAAAAACTAAGTGTTGTTTTGTAAACAAAGTTTAAGTTTTACTTCGAATAATGGAGAAGTACAGTAATTTGCAATCAAACCTAAAAACAATGATAGAAAGGTCAAGATCTAATTTTAAGAAATCACCTAAAGATCGATTATGTTATCAATATATAGAAACAAGATTAGAAAAATTAGAACGAGATTGGCAAGCATTTTGTAAAAATCATTATGAAATATTAGAATTAGACAGCAAAACATTAAAATCTTTAGAAGATGTTATCAGTGACATGTATGAAGCGACAGAGGAAGTTTACATTTCTTATAAGTCGGAACTAAAGATTGCATTGTGCAATCACTCACCGCTAGGAACAGCGGATTCTAAGGGCTCAGATGTTTCTGGACCTTCGGCGTCTAGTTTTTCTGTAAGATTACCTAAAATAACAATTCCTACTTTCTCTGGTAAATACTCCGAATGGACAACATTTCAGGACTTATTTATTTCTTTAGTTCACACTAATAAATCATTAGATTCAGTCCAAAAATTACACTATTTAAAGGGCCATCTTACAGGGGAGGCAGAACAGCTGATAAAATTTGTACCTATCACAGCAGATAACTATGCTCAATGTTGGTCAAAATTAGAGTCTAGTTATAATAATAAAAGATATTTGTCAAATTGTATTTTAAAGAGATTATTTAGTCAGCGCAATTCAAATATCGAGTCAGCTTCGGCCTTGAAGGAGTTATTAGATACAACCACTGAATGTTTACATGCATTGAGAAATTTGAAAATAGATGTAAGTTCATGGGATATTATTGTTATTCACATTGTTGCGTATAAACTAGACCCAGAAACGAGGAAACAGTGGGAATTGCATCTCACAAGTGATAATGAAAATTCAAATGAGTTGGCAACATTAAATCAGTTTACTAAATTTATTGAAGGTCGTTATCGAGCATTGGAGTTTATTGAGAATACTAAACCAAGATCCGTAGTTCAACAAACCAGTGCTCAGCCCAATAAACCAAAGGTGTTTCATGCCTCGAATGCAAATGTAGTGTGTGAATATTGTGAAGAAAATCACAAATTATGTTTTTGTAAAAAGTTTGCAAAAATTGACTATGAACACAGACATGACTTTGTAATGAAGAAGCGTATCTGTTTCAACTGTTTGGGGTCGAATCATTCAGTTAAACAGTGCCAAAAGGCCACTAATTGTCGTGTTTGTAATCGTCGGCATCACTCACTTCTTCATCCAAGCAACAGCATAACCGCATCTGTTGAATCATCGGAGGGAAGTGATCAGGTCACGAAGGTCAACCCGTCCACACAAGTGGTGGGATCAACATCCAATGATGGTACACCGGTGGTGTCATGTTTCTCGACAGGTAAGTTAAAAGGTAGTCAAGTATTGTTAGCCACTGCACTGATCAATGCTGAGTCGAGATACGGGGAAAAAAGGGTTATCAGAGCTTTGATCGACCAAGGCTCACAAGCCTCATTCATAACTGAGGCTACAGTCCAAAGTCTAGGATTAAAAAAGATGTCAACAAGGGGTGTGATTTCAGGAATTGGAGACAACAGTAAGGTCACCTCCAAGTCAAGGGTTAATATAAAAATCCAGTCACGAGTAGATCCCACCTTTGAAATTATAGTCAGTGCTTATGTATTGCCCTCAATCACCACTCTTCTCCCAGTTATGAAAATAACTGGGCTGCAAGACTTTAGTTTACACTCAATTTCATTAGCTGACCCCCAGTATGACACGCCCAATAGAATTAATATTCTATTAGGTGCTGAAATATACTGTCAAATTTTACTACAGGGTGTTTTGAAAGGACCACCCGGTACTCCTATCGCTCAAGGCACTGCTCTCGGTTGGATCTTGTCTGGCGTGGTATCTACTAGTGGACACACCGATCACACTGAACCGAGGCTTGTAGTTATGAACGCTACTATAAATGAAGATGAAGTTTTAAAAAGGTTCTGGGAGTTGGAATCAGATCATTCTTCCATTTCACAAAAAATGTTAACGGAAGAACAACAGAAATGCGAAGAAATTTTTAAGGCTACCACTTGTAGAAACCCCGAAGGACGTTATGTGGTACGTTTACCTTTCCGGGACGTGGACCCTGCATGCAAATACGGCAGGTCTCGAGATATTGCTGTGAACAGATTGAAGGCATTAGAAAGAAAATTGGATAGAAACAAAGAAATGAAGAAAAGATACACAGATGTTTTAAAGGAGTACTTACTGTTAGGTCACATGATTCCTGTTCCAGAGAATGATGTTAAGCAGTCCGAAGCAGTTTATCTTCCTCATCACGCGGTGGTTCGAGAAGATAAATCGACCACCAAGTTAAGGGTCGTCTTCGATGCGTCGTGCAAAGGAGTTAACGGCGTATCATTAAATGATACTTTGATGATCGGTCCAACACTACAACCAGAGTTGCGACATCTTATTATACGATGGAGAGTTCACCCTATTTGCTTGGCAGCGGACATTATAAAAATGTATCGGCAAGTAAGAGTTGATGATAATGATTCGGTATTCCAGCGCATCGTATGGAGAGATAATCCTGAAGATAAAATTCAAGATTATGAGTTAGTAACCGTGACGTTTGGAACGGCCTCAGCCCCGTATTTAGCAGTGAAGGCTCTCCAACAGGTAGCTCTTGATGAAGGAGAAGGGTGTCCAGAAGCTGCAAAGAAGGTGCTAGTAGATTATTACATGGATGATCTTATGAGTGGCTGTCAAACAATAGAAGAAGGAATCAAGTTATATAAGGACATGAATACGCTACTTGGCAAGGGTGGATTTAAACTGCAAAAATGGACAAGCAATAATGAAATGGTAATAAAGGAAATTAGTTCAGAATATGAAGGGGAAGACGGAAAGGAACAGGGCGAGGAAAAGGAAATAGAACGAAACTTAGAAATAAAACTAGATTCTATTATGAAAATTTTAGGACTCACCTGGAACCGTAGTGAAGATATATTTCAATATTCAGTGAAGCTTACTCCGACGTCAGGACCTGAAACTAAAAGAAAGATTATTTCGAGTATATCACGGTTATTTGATCCATTAGGTTGGTTGGCACCAGCGCTTATAACAGCAAAGGTATTTATACAAAGGCTGTGGTTAGCTGGAATTGGCTGGGACGACGAGGTCCCAACCCAGTTACTAAATGAATGGGTTACTTACTGTAGTGAATTGGCACAACTTACCGAGTTCAAAATTCCCAGATGGCTGGGTACCAAGTCAGGCGATACTGTTGTAGACTTACATGGCTTTTCCGATGCTTCCAAGGTCGCATACTCTGCAGCAGTGTATATCCGAATAGTGGATAGTAATGGCGACGTACACGTTTCACTGGTTACAGCAAAAACACGGGTTGCACCCATAAAACAAGTAAGCATACCGCGCCTAGAGTTATGCGGCGCAGTGCTAGTCACTCGTTTACTAGTTGAAATGTCGGAAGTTTTAGGTATACCTAAGAACCACTTGCGAGCATGGACTGACTCAACGGTCGTGCTAGCATGGTTAAATAAACACCCTAGTCAATGGAAAACCTTTGTCGCGAATAGGGTTTCAGAGATCCTAACTACATTAGACGCATTTCAATGGGCACATATTCCATCCAACCAGAACCCCGCAGATTGCGCCTCCCGTGGAATTAAACCTGTAGAGCTTATGGATAATAGATTGTGGCTAAATGGACCAGACATTTTACGTGATAGAGAGATAGTGTACCCAAAACCAAGAGATTTAGAAGTGAATTTGGAAAGATCAATAAATACCCATTATTCTACTGTTGATAATTTCGTATGGAACAGATATTCAACTCTTCCTAAGCTAGTAAGAATTATAGCTTACTGTCGACGCCTTTTAAATTACAAAACAGATAAAGATCGACCAAGGTACTTACGCAGCTGGGAGATTGAGAAATCATTGCAGTGTTGTATTCGGCAATGCCAAATTGAAGGATTTCAAATAGAGTACACGGAAATTAAACAGAAAGGTGAAATAAAAACAAGAACAAGTAAAGTTCGAACGTTAAATCCGTATATTGATGGAGACGATATACTCAGAGCTGGTGGCCGGCTTCAAAGAGCTCAGCTGGATGAAAAGACCAAACATCCAATCTTATTGCCACATCGATCACATTTAACGCAGCTTATCATAGCAGATGCCCACCTAAAGACCATGCACGGCGGACCTCAACTCATGTTGTCTTACATACGTACAGCTTATTGGATCGTTGGTGTTAAAACCCTTCTCAAAGAACATGTCCGTAAATGTGTCACATGCGTAAAACAAAGTGCTACTGTGAGGAATCAACTGATGGGCTCTCTACCTTCAGTTCGTGGAACTCCTTCCAGGGCATTTTTACACAGTGGAGTTGATTACGCAGGACCTATAGATATAAGAACGTCAAAGGGACGCGGGCATCGCTCATATAAGGGATATATTTGTCTTTTTATATGTATGGCAACGAGAGCTATACATTTAGAAATAGTCAGCGATTTGACTACACAGGGTTTCCTTGCAGCATTTAAAAGATTTGTGTCTCGTAGAGGCCATTGCTCGGAGCTATGGAGCGATAATGGCACGAATTTTGTAGGGGCCTCCAGGGAATTAAAGGAAATGTTTCAGCTGCAAGGGTCAACCATAACTAGAGAAATAGCAGAAGCTTTAGCTATTGACGGAACCACTTGGCACTTCATTCCTGCACACGCTCCTAATTTCGGTGGATTATGGGAGGCAGGAATAAAGTCGACCAAATTCCATTTAAAAAGAGTAATAGGAAAGTCGACACTCACCTATGAAGAGATGGCCACACTGCTTACTCAAATAGAGGCTTGCTTAAACTCCCGGCCGCTGTCAGTAATAGAAAGCACCGGTCCAGAGGAACCGATGCCATTAACTCCTGGTCATTTTTTGATAGGCGAGCCTTTATTAACCGTACCCGAATCAAATTATGAAACAAGCCCTATAAGTAGCCTAAAGAGATGGCAATTAGTGCAAGCCATGTTACAAGGTTTTTGGGTTAGGTGGGCTAACGAATACTTGACTCACTTCCTACATAGACACAAGTGGACTACCAAGGTGCCCGAACCACAGATCGGGGATGTTGTCTTGGTTAAAGAGGATGATTTACCTCCGCACAGTGGAACGAATGTATGGGAGCGGTTGGACGTAGACATGTCCGAAAAAAAAGAGTAAAATTATGGCAAACTAATGATGCCATCTTATTCGATTACTTAATGCCTTCATAACTTGTGGTGATGAATTTCTTCATAACTCCCATATTTCGGGAGTAATTTGAGAAAATGTGAAATTTTACTATGAAAATGAGTGTATCGAGCTCTCTCCCTCCTGATTCCGGGCTTGTTTCAAGTAGCGGTCTCTAATATCATAATGCTAATACTAAGAGCTATATTTAACACTAAGACACATAGTGCGCCAAATGTGCACTTTCTGGGATAAAGAGTGATGTTTATTTTATAACACAATTTTTTTATTTTTTGTTTATTTTGTTGATTAAAACCGTTTTTCTAAAGGTTTACCTTATTACAATAACATTTCTGAGCAGCCAATTAGAGAAGATATAAGCTAATTAGGATATATAATTAGGGACTTAAGGTTTACATATAAAACTGATGCACTAATGATTACTGATAAGAACATTGCTATTATTTAATTACTAAATGGCTCTTAATACACTAATTTAGCATGCATCATTTACTAATTATCACAATAACTAATTACCTTGCAATATTTAACAAAGGATACCTGGGATACCTGGATTTTATATAAATAGGTCCCTATTAGTAACTTTAAAATCAGTGTTGATTTACACCTCGTTGTATCCAAGCTAATCTCGCAATGTATTTTCCAAATTTTAATACAAATCTTGATATTCACGTTGCTTTATGCGCACGCGCACATAAAGATTTACGCGACTTTAACTATTTGTTCAGTGTTTTAAAAGATAACAGTTGTGTTCAGTTATGTGAAAGTGCTGAAACAAGTTTAAAAGACTGGTGTCGTCGATTTTGCTACCGCATTTATGCAAAATGGACACAGTCTGGAAGAAGCACAGATAAGTTTCGGAAGAAACATGAGATTTGGCTACAGGCTGCAATTCAATGGCCGGAATTACAGAATGAAAATATGGAACCTTCTACAGAAAATATAAGTGACGTCATCGAGCCCATAATTTCTCCTGCTAAATCTGATGCTTCAACTTGTACACATCCTAGTCCTCGTAAATCTTTTGAGGACCTTAGTAACCGGCAAAAAAGAAGACGCACTGAAGATAGTCTTTCATGCAGCAGTAGCAGCGCTGAAATTATGTTTTCGGCCGAAAGGGCGCTTCAAAAGGCAGGACAAAGCGATACAGCTTATGTTATGAAATACTTGACGGAGAATCCAGAAGAGGCCTCAAAAATCAAAGCCTTCATTGAAGGTAAATCAATTCAGGTACGGGAAATATCCCCTTTGAAGGCATTGGCTCTTTATGTATCGATGAACTTATCGAAATGGCGCTATAACACTCTTCGGGATTTCAACACTCAAGAAGGAGCTCTTCAATACCCGAGTTACTACATGTTGGTTAAAGAAAAAATTAAGTGCTATCCGGCCAAAGAAGATCTCACAGTTACAGAGAGCTCTGCAAAAATCAAATTACAAGCCTTGATGGATTTAACCTCAAGAAGACTTATTAGGTCGTTAGAAACCCCTGTTGATCCCAATCAACAGCTCGTATTGACCAGCAAATGGGGTTTTGACGGATCATCTAGCCAAAGCATTTATCATCAAAGGACGAGTGAAGATGAGCAAATCGATCTTGCTAGTAATTTTATGATTAGTCTTGTACCACTGCGGCTCGTCTCAAAAGGTGTAACAATTTGGGAAAACGAGCGACCATCTTCCACTTCATTTTGCCGGCCAATATTGTTTAAGTTTATAAAGGAAACCAAAGAAAATGTGCAGAGAGAGATGGCTGAAATCGAAGCAGAGATTGAAGCCTTAACTCCATCCACCATCACTGATGGAATTAGTGTCAAACACCAACTGCTGTTGACAATGATTGATGGTAAAATTCATTCCATTATATCCAATACAGCAGCTTCAGTGTGTGACATATGCAAGGCTTGTCCTAAAGAAATGAATAATTTAGAGTTAATCAAAGATAAACACGCAAACGAGGACATGTATAAATATAGCTTAAGCACCCTTCACGCTTGGATTCGCTCAATGGAATGCTTATTACACATTTCCTACAAATTAGACATAAAATCATGGCAAGTAAGGGGTGATATAGCAAAAAGGCAAGTTGATGACAGGAAGAAAAGAGTTCAAGAGGCTGTAAGAAGAGAAACGGGCTTACTTCTCGATGTTGTGAAACAAGGCAGTGGATCCACCAACAATGGCAACTCGGCAAGGAGATTTTTTGAAAACTACACTAAATCTGCTGAACTGACCGGAATAGATGCTATGCTTTTAAGAAAAATCTGTGTGATCTTGCAGTGTATTTCATCAGGAGAGAAGATCAACGTAACTAAATTCCGAGAGTTCTGCTTTGATACTGCTAAGCTTTACGTGGAGTTATACCCATGGTATTATATGCCTTCTTCACTTCATAAAATTTTAATGCATGGGCCAGACATAGTTCAGAACATGTCAATTGTGCCCATTGGTTTTCTATCCGAAGAGGCATCTGAGGCTAGAAATAAAGATTTTAGAAAATATAGAGAGGGGCATTCTCGAAAGCATAGCAGTATCTCATGCAATGAAGATATTATGCACAATCTTTTACTGTCTTCTGATCCACTTGTTACAAGTATCCGTCCAAAAGGAAATAAGTTTGTAAAAAAATCTTCTTTTAAGGAATTTTATGAGCTTACGGATTCTGAGAAAAGTGATATCGAATTTGTTAACATAAATGATTTAGCGGACATCGATTCTGAATTTGAATTAATTGATGATGATGATGATGACGAAGATAATTAAATGATGTTATTGTTTTAAAATGTGTAACTTAGTAAATTAGAGCTTACATCTTAATTATTTATTGTACTTTTAATGAAACTAGGTAATTTATTATCAACTTACTTAAAAGTCATACTCTCATCAGTTCTTGTGAATATTTTTGTTAATATATATTTCTGTATATATATAATATATTTATAGACCTCTTAATAAGTCTGTCTGCGGTTTAAAGTAAATACAAATGGGGAAAAAACGTTTTTTTTTTTAAATTTTCATTTCCTTTTATCCCAGAAAGTGCACATTTGGCGCACTATGTGTCTTAGTATTAAATATAGCTCTTAGTAATAGCATTACGATATTAGAGACCGCTACTTGAAACAAGCCCGGAATCAGGAGGGAGAGAGCTCGATACACTCATTTTCATAGTAAAATTTCACATTTTCTCAAATTACTCCCGAAATATGGGAGTTATGAAGAAATTCATCACCACAATTTATGAAGGCATTAAGTAATCGAATAAGATGGCATCATTAGTTTGGCATAATTTTACTCTTATTTTTCGGACATGTCTACGTCCAACCGCTCCCATACATTCGTTCCACTGTGCTCCGGCTAGGTGGCTTATTGGCAGGGTTGCTGAGAAACATCCAGGCAAGGATAATATTACTCGAGTGGTAACTTTGAGATGTAAAAACTCCTATCTAAAGCGCCCCACTTCAAAATTGTGCATTCTGCCTGTGGCTCAGTAATTTAACATTTAGTTTTAGTCTAAGTTTAATGTGCATACTGATGTGCACTACTAAGAAACTTTTATATGTAATTGTGTAAGGTCATTATGTATGTATTGTGAGCATTTGTTATGTGTTTCCATTTGTGTGTTGTATTTGTTAGTTTATCATTGCGCCCATATGTCTCATGGTGGGCGGTCATTGTTAAGGACAATCGTCCTTGGTGGGCGGTATGTTGTGATTAGTTCAATCTTTCACCAATAGATGGCGCTTTACATTTACCGTCGATTCCTGAATCGCGGTGTTAAGAATTGCACGCAGTTAATGACCCTATTGATGCTATGTTTTTTAGGTCGAGCCCACGCCCGCGGGAGGAGCCGGCCACATGTGTCAACTGTGGTGGCCCGCACCCCGCGTGCAACATTAAGTGCCCCGTATTTCAGGAGGAAATAAAGAACAGGCGAGCGGGGACCGCCGCCACTACGGCCAGACGCCGGCCGCATGCGGCCACAGAGAGAGCGCAAGAGCGGCCAATTGAGGCTCAAGGCACGACGTTGATGGCGGCGGCCAACGAGCCTACAAGCAGAGGCCAAGCCACCTCCTCAGGGCGGAGGAAAAACAGACGCGGGGGTAAAGGAAGAGGAAAGAAGCCTCAACCCGCTGCGACCCAGGATAAAATCCCGAGGGCCGACCCTGCCTCAAATGAGGCGCAGGCTGTGGAGAATCAACAGACCACTGGCGCCGGCATAGCGCCGCGGGAAGTTGGGGAACCACAGAGGTACCGCAAAAAGCCGAACGCCGCTAGCGCTACCGACACTAGCGCCGGCACGACGCAGCGGCAAACGGGTGAACAAGTTAAAAGGTTCCCCAAAGAAACGAGTGGCGGCGCTACCGGCGCACACACTACTACCACTAAGAAACATAACATCGACAAACAAGGAACAAAACATCGACGTGGCGCTCATAAGCGAGACGCTACTGGGACCAGAAGATAGGATTAGGTTCCCGGGATACCTCGCTTATAGGAAGGATGAACGGTCGGCACATCACTCGAGATACCGTGGTCTGGCGGTACTAGTGAAGCGAAGGGTCGTCCATCAGGAAATCCCCTTGCCGTCACTCAGTAGTTTCTACGCGCTGGGTGTCCAGCTACATGTAGCCGGCGAGGACATCAACATCTATGCGTGTTACAAGCCGCCCGCGGCCCGCTTGGACCATACAGAGCTGCGGGCCTTGTTAACCCAGTCATCGCACGCCACCCTCCTCGCCGGTGATTTAAATTGTAAACACCCAGCGTGGAATTCTTACATAACGAATACCGAGGGGAGACGACTCTTCGCGGACGCGGAAGCCTTCGGCTATACGGTGTCCGGACCAGAGACGCCGACCCACTATCCAGGTGCCGTAACGCACATGCCGGACGTACTGGACATCGTAGTCCACCGAGGGCTACATTGCCAGACCACGCAGCAAGTTATAGACGACGAGTTACAGTCGGACCACCAACCTGTACTCGTCGTCCTATCGGGTATGCCGACCCGACTGAAGCCAATTGCGCCACGTCGATGCACGGACTGGGACGTGTTCCAGGACAAAGTAGAGACCACCACGCCAACTCGGCCTATCGTCACCTCCGCGGACGTAGACCAAATGGCGGATGATGTCACTGCTTGCATACAAAGCGCCATGGAAGCGGCGACAACAACGCAGCCGCAGGGGAGAGGGCTACTGCCGCCCCTGCCGGCTCGTATTAGCGCAATGATCGCCGCGAAGAGGCGCCTACGCAAGCAGTGGCAACAACTACGATGCCCGCATCTAAAAACGCAGCTAAACCGTCTCGCGGAAAAGGTGAAGGCCGAGTTACAGGCACACACCGCCGCGGGCTGGGAGGAACGGATCGACGCCACAACAGACAGTTGGCCGTCGGTCCATAAGTTATGCCGCCAGCTAACGAATGCCCCAGCCCCGGTGCGTCCGCTGATAAATAGCGACGGGGCGCTCAGATATGTAGCGGAGGACCGGGCGGAGGTCTTCGCCGAACACCTGGAGCGTCAGTTCCGCCCCAACCCGACCGACGACACCGAGCATGTCGCAGCGGTCGAGAGACACCTGGGAGACTACTTCGCTACGCCGATAGCTCCCGATGAGGACCCGATCTTCTTCCCGCCGGGCGCAGTCAGACGCGCCATCCTTAGAACGAGGCCTAGGAAGGCCCCCGGTGCCGACGGTATCACCAACACAGCGCTGCGCCACCTGCCGCACCGTATGGTAGCGGCGCTGGCGCGCCTGTACACGGCGATACTGCGCACGGGGGCCTTTCCCGCTTCGTGGAAGGAAGGGCGCGTCATAATGCTGCCCAAGGCGGGGAAGAACATCCTGAAGCCGGAGAGCTATCGGCCGATCACTCTGCTGCCGACAGTCTCCAAGGTGTTTGAAGCACTCCTGCTGCGACATCTCCAACCCCACATCGCGCCGCGTCCCGAACAGTTCGGGTTCCGGGCGGAGCACAGTACGACGCTCCAGCTGTCGAGGGTACTGCACCACCTCGCAGCCACAATGAACAGGAAGGAATACTCGGTGGCAGTATTCCTCGACATGGAGAAGGCCTTCGACCGTGTGTGGCATGACGGCCTAATATATAAGCTGGCCACCTCAGATGCGCCCCGTCGCATCGTGCGGGTGGTCTCTACTTTTCTATCCCACAGGACTTTCAGGGTGGTGGTCGACGGAGCGCTATCCAGCGCCCGACCGGTGCTGGCCGGTGTGCCGCAGGGCAGCTGCGTATCGCCGGCGTGTTACTCACGTTACACCGACGACATCCCCACCACTCCAGATGCGACGCTCGCGCTGTATGCTGACGACGCCGCGTACATTACCACCTCGCTAAATGCAAAGTACGCGGCGGTCAAGATGCAGCGCGCCCTCGACATGCTCCCTGAGTGGCTGTCGAAGTGGCGGCTCTCGGTTAACGTGGGTAAGACGCAGGCGCTGGTCACCGGTTCCGCGCCCCTCCCACCACCCTTGAAACTACAAGGAGCCGACGTCGTATGGTCGCCCCGGGTCAAGTACCTGGGTGTCACTATCGACCGTCGGCTCACGATGGGGACGCACGTCCGCGAGGTCGCCGCACGAGGTAGGGTCGCCCGCAACCTCCTTAGACCGGTGCTCTCGTCCCGAATCCCGGTGCGCGTCAAAATGGGTGTGTACAAGCTGTACGTACGCCCCATTTTGACGTACGCCGCCCCTGCATGGTTCGCCCTCACGAGCGAGACGAACCGAAAGCTGCTCCGCACGCAACAAAACCTGGCGTTGCGGACCATTGTGGACGCCCCTCGTTTCGTGAGGAACGACATAATCCAAAGGGACCTCGGGATTGAGAGCCTGGACGAGTTTGTGAGGCGCCTCGCGAAGGGAATGTTCGCGCGTGCCGACGCATCTGCTTGGCCCCACGTCAAGCAGATAGCGCCATTGCACGCGCGCCCCCCTGACGCGAGACCCCTACCCCGCGACCTGGTAGCGGACGACTGACCCCATCGCACCGGACTGGACGCCTCGAGTAAGCTGCATCCAGGTTACACGCGGCTTACTCGATTCAATAGTACTCTACAGATAAAATACATCTATTGCGTGGCGTGTGCTAAGTTAATATAGGCACGTCACGTAATTAACACAGACATTCACTACTCAACAGGCATTTAACTCACACACATACGCATAGCGCGGGCTGTGCGGTATGTGTAGACACTGGGCGGCGTTACGCAATACAATGCCGCTCACACACACACGACAGTTCCTTAGCCCGGACCGTAATCGGCTCGATCTGAAAGCGGGACGGGCGGGGACTATACACCTATACTGTAGGAGCGTCGAGTCGGCACCTACGTCGCTGGTCGCCTTCACTGGGCCTCCCCCGGGTAACCGGGGGTCTCACCTGGCGGGGGTTGACCGCCGTGGTGTCGTGAAGAAAGCGGCGCTAACAGTATTAGCGTCGTGATGCGCCTACAGTAATCACAATAGCAATCACTCACATGGGCGCGTTATTATTAAAACGCGCCCAATCATCTAGGAGTCATAGTGACCAATACCATGAGGGGCCCGTATTTACGGGCCAACGTATTGCTTCCGCGGCCGGGGGGCTATGCCCCGGATCCGCTAGCCGCGCCCCCTTACGGGGACGCAGCGACATCCCAATGTTTTAGGTCGATTAAAAATCACTTGAGTTCACACCGTATCGTAGTTTTATTATTGCAAGAACGATTTCGGTTCAACCCAGTTCATCCCTGACCTGAACAACATGGGACTTAAACATAACTGGCTAAATGTGGGTGTGCACCTCAATACTCAATACTTAATTACATTCCACAATGTATATGCTTAGGTGGTAAACATTGGCTTTAGAACAATCGTAGACCCGTTCGGGCACAGAAAATAAAGACACTAGGTAGAGATGAGAACTTATCGTTTATCTTATAACTAACATCTAACTTACTCTAATAAAAAACCTTTTTGTGTACTTTAGATAAGTTTTAAGGATTTATCATTTAAATATTTGATTAACACTGTAATAAATTTAATTTAATTAATAGCTTTTTTAATTTAATCGTGAATAGATGAAGTTATTTTTCTTTTCTTATCATATATTTGTAACTATTATTTGTGTATTATATATTTTTATTGACATAACCTGAGGGCTTGTTAAATGTCTTTTTAAGCGGGATGTTGGTCTATCTTCTCGATGCTCGCTGCTCGTTGGTCTCGCTTCTCGTAAATCAACGATGGTGGGTGTGGGTTAATCTTTGGTCATACAGTATTTTATGTTGAGTGCACAGACTAGACACGTGCCCCTAGCCGCCGCAGGAGACGCCCGGGGCGTCGGAAATCCCGGGCGTATTTCCGGCCATCGTAGGCGCGGGCTTGCGCACGGTGAATAATGGGTAGCTCACCGTCCGGTAAGGACCAGGCTCGGGTCGACGGTGCGTTGTGTTCCACGCCCGCCTCAAAGAAATGTCGTCAGCACAAGTGTAAGGGTCCACTAGGGCCGATGCCTGCCGGGGTCGTGGGAAAGTCTGGAAGTGATACCGAGGCCCCTGGCAACACAGGCAACGAGAGGAACACGGGTGGGTTTTAGTCAGTAAGAGTCTGACACACCCTCCGCGCAGAGCGGGAGAAGTTATTTGATAATTTCCCACACAAAAAAAAAAGCGGGATTTTGGTAAGTATATTCGTATTTTATATCGAAATGTGTATGTTGTTTGTATGTATTCTCGTTTAGTGTAACCTCTGCCTAACCCTTCGGGGAATCACCATAAACAAACACTTGTTATTGGTTGAAACTCGTGCCTATTTCTGTAGTTGCGTACATAGCATAACTGACACCAACACTCCCGAAGGGAAGCCTATGCAAATAGTCTCAAGGTAGGTCATGTAGGTAACTAGCTACACCCGTGACCCTCCATGACTCAATTCACATACAAGTATTGAAGCCTTAAAGGAGTTACGAAAAATTGCCCACATGTACAGTTAGGAACGTTGATCGTTAAACAGATTGGCACACCACATCAATTTGACGATATAATTGACAAAGAATGACAAGCTGTCATTAGAAATTAAATATATTTTAGTTGATTTGTTTATTATAGTCTGGCAAATTAGCATAATTCCAATATCAGACATGCAAAACAGAAAAAAAAATATGTTACATCGTATACTACCAAAGCTTTATTCTTCAACCTCAAATAACCCAACAAAGACCAACACACAGTTGTATCTTAAAATTCAAAACTAGTCAATTCAAGAACCGCACAGTCTGCAGAATCTATTGCAGATGACATGAATGACACAATTTGTATTCAAACTACAGAATACATACGATAGTGGAACGACTACGCTTGCTCTGTACCAGCAAACAAATGAAAACAGTTTCGGCTTTTGTACCGAAATGTAAACAGGTACTGAGGTAAATTTTCGCACCACTAATTCTAGGTTCTGAGGCTTTAACTTAATAACACAAACAGTAAGGATATTGCGTTACTGGCGAATTTTGGCACGTTATTTAGTGAGGCCAAACACTGCCCTGAGGCTTGATTAGAAAAAAGAATTACTTCTTTTCATAAAAACTAGAATTATTTTTCAAAAAATGATTGGTTCGTGTTTTGTTTCTTTTTCCAATTTTTGGCCTATTTTAGGTAAAATATATCCAGAACGCTCGAAGTTGTGGACGAGTTTGTTTACCTAGGACAAACTGTCCAGTTAGGTAGGTCCAACTTCGAGAAAGAGGTCAATCTTCGAATCCGACTCGGCTGGGCAGCGTTCGGGAACCTATGCAATATCTTCTCGTCCCACATACTGCAGTGTCTCAAGACGAAAGTCTTTGACCAGTGCGTGTTGCCAGTGATGACCTATGGCACTGAAACGTGGTCGCTTACAATGTGCCTTATTAAAAGTCTAAAAATCATGGAGAAGGCTATGCTTGGAGTCTCCCTACGTGATCGAATCAGAAATTAAGAGATCCGCAGGCAAACCAAGATTACCGACATAGCTCGAAGAGTTGCCAAACTTAAGTGGCAGTGGGCAAGGCACATTACTCGCAGAACAGATGGCCGATGTGGCCGAAAGGTTCTGGAGTGGCGACCGCGTACCGGAAGACGTAGCGTTGGAAGACCTCCTACAAGGTGGACTGATGACCTTGTGAAGGCCGCAAGAATCCGCTGGATGCGGGAAGCACAAAACCGGTCGAAGTGGCGGTGCTTGGGAGAGACTAATGTCCAGCAGTGGACGCTTTTCGGCTGAAATGATAGTGATGATATCCAGAATAAAGCGTTTCAGTCATCTACGTTTTTTTATGGTACTAGGTAGTACGAACAAAAAGCAAAACTGTCAAGCAATTTTCTATCAAATTCCTATCCCAGTATGCCATTTACATTCAAAATGTTATAATTGACGTAGTCTGAAAAATAATAAGGTGCAAGTAAAATAAAACTTTAAGGTGCTTAACATTTTCAATCTTTGTCTGTACATACAGACAGACAAATGGAAGACAGATGCACTCTTAAATGATTCTCAGTTATAAAATGGTCTTTAAAAATAACCTTTAAAATGCAAAATGAAAATGATGAAGAATCTCTAAAATCAAAACGTCAACAAAACGACGACGTCTAGAATCGAAACATTCCTCTTTAAAAGCTATTAAAGCAGCGATGCGCATTTCCTTCACTTAGTAGCTCTTGGGAGAGGCCCCGTTCGCTATGCCAGCTTATTCCAGCCAGGGCTCTAAGCCGTCTCAAAATGCAGATTATCCTACTAATATTATGGAAGACTCACGTAAACTCGGATGCGACTCACAAATTCTACTTAAACACACTGTAATATTATTACTTTATTCATCATCTGCCTAGCCTTTTCCCAACTATGTTGGGGTCGGCTTCAAGTCTTACCGGATACAGCTGAATACCAGTATTTTACATGGAGCGACTGCCTATTTGACCTCCACAATCCAGTTACTGGCTAACACGATACCCCTTGATAAGACTGGTTGTCAGACTTTCGAGCTTCTGACGACCCGTAACGACTGTCAAAGATCTACAAATGACAGCCGGGACCAACGGCTTAACGTGCTTTCTGAGGCACGGAGGGGTCTTGGTATGTAATGATGGTCACCCATCCACGGACCAACCGCGGCAAGCGTAGCTTAACCTGATCGATCGACCCGTGCGGCTGTTATTACTTAGCCAGAAGCCCCTAGTAATATTATTACTTTATAAATATATTTATTTAAATAACCAAATTACAAGATGATTATTAACATTAACTAAATTAAATTAACATTTAATATTATTTTATTTTTATTCCACTTACATTTTATTCACATAACATAACATAAATTCACGCCTTCTTCCCATGGGGGTAGGCAGAAACTATAGAACGCCACCTGCTACGCTCCTTACAAACTCCTTTTGCTTCGTTTATCGATGTGTTTTTAATTTGTATGGATTATTTTCCCTATTGAACAGTTGCGACCCGACTTATGAATGCAGAAATAACATCTTTTATCAAAAAATTATAGAGCAGAGGCTTTATAATTTTTTTATAAGTTTTATAGAGCCATTTCTAGTGATGATGATCTTTGAACCATTTTTGGAGACGGAAAACATCATGATAATGATGAGATAAGATGTCCTAGAACCAAACATTAGAATCAGAATCATTTATTTGCAACGAAAAGTTGACAAATAAAGATATTTTTGGCAAAACATAATTGAATCCTGTCCCTGTGTTGTTCTACAGTGTGGCACGCAAATTTATATAGAATAAAATAAATAATCAATACCTACATAATCAGTCTATAATGTTCCCACTGCTGGGACACAGGCCTCCTCTCTGTGAGAGGGAGTGGGCCGTAATCCACCACGCGGGCCCAGTGCGGGTGATGTCGCATATCTTCGAATTTTTGGTTCTAGGACATGCCGGTTTCCTCACGATGTTTTCCTTCACCGTTTTGAGAGCAGAGGGGATGAAATAATTTACACAAAGTAAAGCGCCTGTCTGGGTTCTAACCTACGCCCTACAACTCGTAAGTCGCGACCACTGGGCCACCACTGTTCATAATCTCTATATAATCAGTGAGAATTATAAACAAACAATGTAGGTAATTCCAAGATTCCGCACTGAGCCCGATTGGTGGATTATTATGACCCACTCCACTCCCTCTCACAGAGAGCAGGCCTGTGTCCCAGCTGTGGGAACATTATAAGATAAATATTTCTTATCTTTGCGATATTCCGAGTACCAGCAATAGTAGTTACTTCAAAGGTGGAGTAATTTTTAATTTAATGAGCTTTTTTTTTTGGGTGGGAAAGTCATCAAATAACTTCTCCCGCTCTAGGCGGAGCGGGAAGGTGTGTCAGACTCTTACTGACTAAAACGCACCCGTATTCCTTCCGTTGCTTGTGTTGCCAGGGGCCTCAGTGACCCTTTAGTACCTTCCCGCGACTTGATGGGCTTAACTCGAAAACTTGTAGCTCAGTAATTATCAAAGTGGGGAAAATGTACAGTGAATACTAATAAGGGGTGCTTAGAATAATCAATGTATACGGTGCACACTGAGGCCACAGACTCAGCTTTAAGTAAAAAATGTTTCATTTAGACAACTTAATACCCGACCTTTTAACTTAATGAGGCTTTTCGCGTAGTTTGCTTTCTATGGCCTAGCATACGGTTAGATAAATTCGGATTTATCCACGACCCGATTGATCACGTTTAGAGTATGAATCTTGAAAGACATTGGAAACTAGTTTTGCAAATGTACATGGAGTATGAATGTTTGAAGTTGGCGACTTTATCGCTTTTTGAATTCATGAAGTTATTATTTTTAGCTTTAACATAAATTCTCATTCCTTGGCGTTACTCTTCTTCAATTATTATTCAAAATAAGCGAATCCATTTTGTTTTCAAATGCTGTCATTGTTATTTTAACTTCGATAACTCCTCATTTGAATTAAATATTCTGGGAAAAGAAACGATATGTTGACGTTGTCCTGTCCTTTCAATAATTCATACAAAATTTCCATAGAAAATGGACTTTCAATTTCCAATTTTCCCGGCACCTTTTCAAATGTTTCTTTCCGTAATAAAATGTTCATAATAGCCCGAATTATTGGGCTATTACGAACATTTTAAAACAACAATTTGCCAAATCGGTCCAGCCGTTCTCAAGTCAAAAAAAAAAAATCAAAATCAAAAGTCATTAATTCAAACTAGGCTGAGGATCAGCACTTTTCGAACGTCAAAATTACATAAGACAGTCCCCCAAAACGCCCAACCTTCGCCACTTCCTAGTGCTTTAGCTGGGAAGAAGAAGTGGCCAACAAACTCCCCAGCAGTGATGAGCTTACCAGCGAAAAACATTTCATTTTTATTTACCTATAAGATTTACCTATAACTTAATGTTTAATGAAGATTGATAATCTTTTCAAGGAATCGCATTTACATATTTAACTGCATTGTATTTATGGAAAAACCCAATAAGATTGTTGTTTTACACACAATCATTATTTCAAGTAGATAACTGGGACAGTTGATTATGGGGTCAACTAGTCCGCTACTAAAGTAGATTTTTTTTCTGTTTATTATTTTTTATTATTTTA
Source organism: Atethmia centrago (assembly GCA_905333075.3). Taxonomy (NCBI): domain Eukaryota; kingdom Metazoa; phylum Arthropoda; class Insecta; order Lepidoptera; family Noctuidae; genus Atethmia; species Atethmia centrago. The sequence goes on from HG995379.1 coordinate 7,264,097, forward strand.
TCACCATTCAGGTTATTCATATTTCGATACCGATCACGACTGTGAGGTTTCAATAATTAATTTAATTTGACCTTCCATATTTCTTGCTTTTAACACAATATAATAAACAAAATATTTTGTTTATTCTGAATACCGTTACTAGGCTCTCCGAAAAACATCAGTAAATAAAGAAAAGAAAATAAAACAAAAGCAAAGCGTCCCGCAATCCACAGAATCATGAAGAATCGATGACAGAACAAAACAATACAGGGCCGGAAATGTCGCTCTCCCGAAAATTCCAAGGACGTTCTAACAGCAGCCACAGAGTAGGTAGGTACAGAAGATCACCTCGATACAATGAGCGTTAACGCACGCACACATAGACATGCTTCACGTACAGCGAGTGCAAGCCTGCAAGCGCATTGGCGACTGGCGTTCGTTTGACGTAGCGTGAGTTACCGTACATCGGACAGACGGAAGGAAGGGGCTCGTTGGTAAATGGTAACAGCCATACCTATGAGTCGATCGAAGGCATCGGACAGACGGAAGGAAGGGGCTCGTTGGTAAATGGTAACAGCCATATGAGTCGATCGAAGGTTAAGCTACGCTTGCCGCCGTCGATTCGTAGATGGGTAACCGTCCATTACATATCGTAACACCTCCATGCCTCAGAAAGCACATTAAACCGTTGGTCCCGGCTGTCATTTGTAGATCTTTGACCCTATAGGGGATTTGTAATATATCGTGTTTCCCAGTAACTGGGTTGTCGAGATCAGATAAGCAGTCGCTCCATGTAAAATACTGGTATATCGTTGCATTGTTGGTTGCGTTGTTGGTTTCTTAAGTACTGCAGCATTATGCTGAGATAGGAGCTTTTTGGCCTCGTACAGAACTTTTGTTTTTATTTTAATTTTACTTTGTTTTTTTTTTTTATTTTTCTATGAGTGTTTTTAGTTAAATGTGTGATCTCCTGTGCGAGTCCCAATAAATACTTATTCTTTCTTTTCTTTCTTTCTTTCATCTGGTTGTACTGGAAGCCGACTCCAACATAGGAAAAGGCTAGGCAGATTGATTGAGTGTGAGACGTCTTGTTGTATGGAGCCGACCTTCTGTAACTATTTATTCTGTGTTACAACCTAGAAACAAAGGCAATATTTGCTAACAATAAAGACATGCCGCGCTGTTTAATAAACGGTCTCTTATATTATATTCAGAGCATTGGTATGCATATTATGTTGCTCGGAAAACTAAAAGGCTTAGAAGAAATTATAGGTAAGCCACGTAGAGAATGGGAATGAAAATGGCTGCTCCACTATTGCTTTCGTAATCTCCTCCCTTCATGTTTGAAGCGAAACGTAAATACAGGGTGGATTTTTGAGATGGGGCAGTAAGGGCAGGTACCTTAACCGCTGTCGCTACTAGAAAATGGTCTTAGGAGACTGTCCTTAACTTTTTAGACATCATGAGCTGTATTCACAGATTTTGAAAAAAAATACAGTCGGCAAAGAAATGGGCAGTTTTCACAAAAACTTTTTTTTTATGCCAATCGATCCTGTTTCATATAAGGATCAAAAAACTCTACTGGACCAACTGAGGTTTGAGTACTAGAAAAGTCAGAAATTGCAAAAAAACTATTCGCATACATTTTGTAGGAAATGATACTCCAACTTCCTTTTTTACGATGACTGACCGAAAATAAACAAAAACTTTAGGGGTTTGAAACCCACGCATGGCTGTTGCGCTGGAAACCAGACCAACGATGTATGTCGAAAATACGGCAGAAAGTAAAAGTTAAGAATCATTAGAAAAAGTTTAGTTATAGAGCTTTCTCTTTCCTATCAGCAGGCTTAGCACGAACACCGTTTTGTCTACGGAAGAATAGATAAAAATGACGTTCCGTATAGAAAGTACGACGGCAGCAAATTTAAGTTATTTATAAACACAACTGGATCCAATTTCACGCCAAAAAAAAAAAAAACTTACAATTCCAGATGTTAGCAAAGTAGAAAGAGTATTTTTACAAAATTCACTCTTTTACATAATTGAACTCAGAATAATTTGTTTCGTCATAGGATTTTTTTTTCTGTTTGTTTCTCATTTTCTTACTGATATTTAAGTCACGTATATAAAGACAACTACAACAATTTTTCTCAAAGTGTCGAAGTACCGTATTTTGGAACAAAAAAATATTATAGTAATATTGGAATTAACCATTTCCTTGGTTATGCCCTATTAACTAAATGACGTAAAATAGGAGAAGATACATATTTTGTTCTTCTATTAATTATCACAGTTTTGCGTTCAAGACGCTCTCCTGTAAAATCATGATTTTGTAGATAACCGTATATACCTTGTGGCCGTCGAGTCGAAAAATGCAAATTGTCTTCACTAGCTTAGACAACTGTCAGTTGTCAGTGTGATTTTGACAGATTGGGATAGAAAACTTTCTTCTGAAATAGTCTACATAAAAAAGGACCTAGACAAAGGTCGTTTATGTTTACAAACGAAAAACAAAATTACAGTTTGCAGAAGGATTTCTACGGTGCGATCTCAAAAATAGAGAAACGAAATGTCACTTTGTATAGAAAAAGCCGTGTCTATTCTTCGTAGAAATAGAAAGCGTCATGCTAAGCCTGCTGTTTGCTGTGCTCGACAAGGTGGGTCCTTAATGATCTCATTAAATAAGTTATCACCTATGTACAAATTGTGGAATCCAATAAATGATTGATTTTGAGTAATCCTCATACTGATAAATGAACAACTGAACATCGTTGATTTCAGTTATGTGAGCTACTCAACCACGCACTAATAATTCAAGCCCGATAACGATTCCTGGAACCCTGTCATTTGTTATTCAGTCAAGTGTAACGATTCCATTATGGTTAAGATCAAATACTTCTCTACCTAAGGGAAGTTTTGTACGGGCACAGAATAGTACCTACAGAAGGTCGGCTCTATACAACGAGTGAAAACAGGCGCATACACGCCTAGACGCATAGTACGGCGATCTCAAACAAATGCTAGTCGCGAGTGCGGTTGCACTCGCTGTGCGTGAAGCGTGTCTATGTGTGCGTGCGTTGTCGCTCGTTGTATGGAGTCAACCTGTGCTTCTGTGTTACTATCTATTCTGTGCAAGGATTTAAAATTATGAACCTTTATTATTATAAGGACATTATCATCTTATCTTAGACCCTTCGTAACCAATGTGGCAGATTGAAACGTAGGTATCATTTACTTCTAGTACCTACGCTTTATGTTCTGGATTTTATGTTCTATAAAAATACCTGATTTATAAAAGATTTTTATGTTATAACTTTTGAATTTTTTGCCGAAGATTAGGGACAATATTAACTGATGCGGGACGGAGATATGATTTTTATTATGACTGTCTTTTGTGCGAGCAAAGACTTTTATGATTGTCATAAAATGAGTTGGTTGTTGAGCATTGAAAAGTATAAAAATGACGAAGTTTTCTTGTTTTTATTCCAGGTATATAAATAATAAAAAAATATATTATTATATTTTTTTATTATTTATATAATATAATTGGGTCACAGTCCTCCTCTCTGCCAGAGGGAGTGGGCCGTATTTCACCACGCAGGCCCAGTGCGGGTTGGTAGATGTCACATGTCTTCGAATTTTTGGTTCTAGGACATGGCGGATTCCTCACGATGTTTTCCTTCACCGTTTTGAGAGTATCTAGTAGTTGTCTTTATATGTGTCAAATGTTACAACAAAATACCTTGTGATATATTGCAATTAAATGAAAGAAAATTTAAAACTCATCTTAAAAGTATACTTTGTAAACAAGCATATTACAAATTAGAGGATTATAATAATATCTAAGATAAGAATGCTTGGAAACATGCTGCTCCAGCTCCATAGGACAATCGAGTCTAGACAAAATCAAACTGGTTGCTATTTTAATTGTACAATTTATTATTTGATACAAATAATAAATCAATCAAGGCTGAATTTAAATTCTGTGATTACTTTAACTCACACACTGAGCTATTACTTTATTTTTTTTTTTTTAGGAAAACGTATACTTTTACAATGTTTGTAAATATGTGAGCATCATGTACCTATCACATAATTAATTTATCTGTCATTGCTTTATTTTTCATTCTTTTTTTACCTATTTTGGCATAGTAATTTTATTCTAGGTGCATCGCCTTCACATAATTATAATTTTAAAATGTATCTATACAAAATTTTATAAAACATTTTAAAAGAGTAACGGTGGAGTTTCTTGCTCATTCTTCTCCATTCGAAACTACCTTTTGGAAGGGGCAACTAGAATCAATTCTATTTTTTTTGTAAATTTTGACGTTTAAAAGTGCTATTGCCTATTTGAAATAAATAATTTTACTTTGACTTTGACTTCGAAACCTGAATTGTGGTATTTGTATTGTTTACTTATTGCTTTGTACCTCAATGAAGCCAGGCTCCATGCCTGCACTTGCTTGAGAATCTTCTTTCGTAACGAATTTGTGGAGTTGATATTTTATTGAATTGTTGCCCAATATGAATAAAACATCGAAATTAACAATTAACATAACAAAACATTACGCCTGTAATCCCCGAAGGGTTGGGCAGAGGTGTACCTTTAGTACACGCACATTTCGCCAGTTGTGTTTTTAAAGTCCCATGTAATAGGGGGCGAGCCTATTGTCATCAACCGGGTACAAATCCGGACTCCAGGCTGCTACTGGGAAATTCCTGTTGGAAAAACCTAATAACACTTTGCCCGACCTGGGAATCAAACCCAAGACCTCATGCTCGGCAGTAGCGCTTGCGACTTAACATACCCAGAACAACAAGGCAGGAAATTAATAATTATATGATAAATAAATATTTTCAATCTATGCATTGCTTAAAACAGTTTAAAGCGATGGAAAAAAAATTCAGATAGATGGTAAACGGTTAGCGCGCGTTTAACCAACGTGCGATTACATTGTACCCAATAAAACCACGCGTTGTTCAAATGTATGTCATCTGAAGTAGCCGTAGTAGTTTTTTAAACACTGTTCACATCTTTTCAACAAATTATAATCTTTTGCTCATAGCGATTATTTGCGATTCTTGTGCCCATGCAACAATCATGGCGTCTGCTGCGTTCTTATCCCTTTGATCAGTTTATTCTTTATTTTGCTGTTTTCAGATGCTCATTACTTTTGCGTATTGGAACTTTATTTGTAATGGTCCTACTTATCCAATCAACGTATGGACTAGTTGGTGTAATCCCTGCAGGGTCATAGAAAGCTGGGTGTGGTTTCAGGTAGCAAAACCTTTCAATTTCTGTCGAGCCGATAGAGTTGACGCCAACTACACCTGATTGATGGAGCAACGGCCCCCCGGAGTCTCCCGGACATACACCAGACAGCTTGCCACATGGTCTTGCCAAACACATCCCTCCCTTTATAGATATTTCAGCGCTCTTATCACAGTGCACGACTATAGCATCCAAAAACTGTAAAGGCACCCCCAGCGTAGTAGCATCACTTGCAACTTCAACAAATTTCGGATTTTCAATTCCGGTCTTGACGGTAGTATTGGTTATTCCATAACCAGTCAAAATGACTTTATGACCAATCATAGTTAGGTAATCCAATCCACTCACGCGCGCGTACTCCTTCAATGTGATTGGTTCATGTCTAATTAAAGCTATGTCATTAGATAAGTCATACATTCTTATTTTGTAAGCAGGATGTGTGACAGTATATATCACTTTAATAATGGTTCTGCTTTTCTGTGGACCATATATTACAACAGGTCTTATTGAAATGTTTACTGCTTGTGTATCGAGAGATCTTTCTAGCAGAAAACAGTGGGCAGCTGTTAGTGACCAAATAGGTGTTAAAACAGCAGCTGTACACGAGTGCAATTGCTTGAGTATGTATGCAATACCTTGTTCAAATAATATGATTTGATATTGCAGTCTTACGATATATTGGTATTCATCTTCGTCAGCATCTTTTCCGCCTATTATCCTTCTTACTTCTGAAGGTCTGGTAGGGACAAATTCAAGTAATCGAAAATATAAACAAAATGTATAAAACAGCACAATACAACGCATAGTGAACAAATTTATTTGAAAATAAATCGTTTTATTGGATCAGAAGTTATAATACGATTTAAAAATTCTGATGGATTGAAATGTCAAAATCACTGATAAAAATTATTGCAGAACGAATTGCTGTTATACTACCTGATTTGGTTCGTGCGCTTGGTTCTGTAGGCTTATTCGTAATATTTTATCGAGCTGAGTGAAAACGACAAAAATTTACAACATGCCGTAAATTATGTCGTATTGTCGTTTCCATATACCTATACGAAGTGAAAAAAAATCTTTGTTTTTATTTTTTTTTATTTATTTATAGTGAATTAAAACGGTACTACACCAATAACATTAATTTTATTAAAATATAAACATAAAAAGGGACCTACATAATGTTGTCAATTATGTTACATAATTATTAAATTACTAAAAAAATAAATTATATTATAATTTAATTAAAAAGTAAAGCACACCTAAATAATGTTAATTTTGTCAAACAATGCACGAACTAACAAATGGCGGTATTCAATATTTCTTTTTATTTCCTATTCAACAAGAAAATGTTCTCAAACAAAAGAAAAACAATGGCTAATTTTTCTCACAAATAAAGTCATAATTAGTTTGACATAATAACATTCTTGGCAGAGAAAATTTAATTTCGTAAGTCAAGAGAATGTAACTACAAAGCGAAATAAATGAATAATAATTAGCGAGGACTCAATAGATCACACTAAATTCGCCTTTATTGTGACTCAAACAATGCGGCTTTTAATTTCAATGATAAATTACAGTTTTCTGTAAATAGCGCGATGGATAGGCAAGGTTGCAGTAAACTAAGTCTGTGGCGTCTGTGGCTATTAGATAATATTTTCGTAATCACGGTGTAATGGGGAAGGCAACTGTCAAACTGGCGCAGTCGTAGCTAGTTCCCAAAACAAGGTTATAATACGTGAGCGGTGGGGTGGTTTTATTTAATGGAGCGGCTTGTGGCTAAGTAATAACAGCTGTACGGGTCGATCGATCAGGTTAAGCTACGCTTGCCGCGGCTGGTTGACGGATGGATCACCATCTTTACATACCAAGATCACTCCGTACCTCGTGAAGTACGTTAAGCCGTTGGTGCCGACTATTATTTGTACGTAGATCTTTGACAGTTGTTACGGGTCGTCAGAAGCCCGAAAATCTGACAACCAGTCTAACCAGTCTATCATGTCACTCGGTAACCGGGTTTTGGAGGCCAGATAGGCAGTTGCTCCATGTAAAATACTGGTATTAAACTGGATCCGTATAGACTGGAAGCCAACCCCAAGATAGTTGGGAAATGGCTAGGCAGCTGTTGATGAGGTGGTTTTATTTTATTTTTGCGAAAATGTCTCGTTGTTGTGTTGCTAAATACTAAATAATAATGTGGTATTGGAGTCCACTATTTTCCGAAAGTCCCTAAAATTAAAAGATTGTAGCTTAACCTCTTAAGCCCCGCGCGACACCGATTCGGAGTCAAACAATAGAAAATCAATTGTGTTTCATTAGCTGTCCTTGACCAAATAAAGCTGTTAGTAAAGATTAAAAAAAAAACAGAGTTTGAGGTCTCGTTTTACGGGTTCAATTACGTTTTTATTTTATAAAATATATTATACTGGTATTATTACATTGTTTGTTATGTCATTACAGTCTTTAATCTTATCTCGCATTTGGTCAAAGCATCTGGTCTGGTCAGTTTTATATCCTTAATTGTAGACCTAACCTTCTGATCTACCCACCACTATCCATGGTCACTGCTACGAGGGGTGTTTGACAGCAGCGGTGAAGAAATAATTTACACAAAGTAAAGCGCCTGTCTGGGTTCGAACCTACGACCTGCAACCCGTAAGTCACAGCCGTTACCACTGGGCGACCGCTGCTCTTACGCGCGATACCTTTTTTTTTCGTGGGTGGCAAATTATAAAATAACTTCTCCCGCTCTAGGCGGAGCGGGAGGGTCTGTCAGACTCTTACTAACTAAAACCCACCCACGATACCTTATATATAAACATAATTAAGAACGCTAATGGAAAAGCAATTTCTTTCAAACAACCAATTGGATGAAAAGAATCGAAAAGACAATTACTGTCTGAAAACATTTTCTTTACAAATTGCACCATTAAAATCCGCCTTGAAATAGAAAATACTATTTCAATGCAGCTGTTTTAAAACGATAAACGCTGAGTCACGCGGGCGTTACCCTTTGTCAAGGCAAACATGGATTTTCCATTTTTATTCACACTCCAAATTGTGATTGCAAATATTTCGTTCAAAAATTTTGACGATATTTTGACGTGATAACGACGTGATAAATCGATGAACGCCGGCTGCACGCACGAAATAGCATGACTCATTGTCACGTTCCGCCTGAGCCGAGCGTGCAAGCGAGAGCGCGGAACTAGCGATAGAGAGGCACGATCGGCCTAAGCGTTCAGCTTGTGGCGCATCTCTATCTCGTTACCACGTAAAATTATAAAAGATTTTTACGTGATAACGAGATAACTTCTCCCGCTCTGGGGGTGTCAGTCTCTGACTAAAAACCACCCGTGTTCCTTCCGTTGCCTGTGTGTTGCCAGAGGCCACGGTATCCCTTTAAATTTAATTAATTTAATTAAAAGACTTACTTATTATACAAATAAATACAAAAACAAACCTTACATTTAAGCCGCGTTTCCACTAGGCAACATTTTTGGCGCGCAACACGTGACGCTCAACATGTACGGCAACGCTGCACAACAGCGCGCGACGTTGCCAGCTGGCGCGCAACATGATGCGCGGCTTGTTGTTTGTTTGAAGAGCATCGTTAGTTGAGCATCAATAGTTGTCGAGTGCAGACATGACGCGCAACAATGTCCGTAGTGTGGTGTAACGAACGAGATGTTGTCGACGACTGACGTAAAGTAGTAGATGCGTAGACAGACAACGTTGTTCAACAAAAGTTCCGCGCTGACTTTCAACATGTTGGGCAACTTGTTGTGCAACATGTTGCGCGGCAATTGTTGCCTAGTGGAAACGCGGCTTTAGGCGTCGAAATACTCATCCGTATCGCTGTCACCCGGGAACGTGCCCAGATGACTGGCAGCATTGCCACGTTGAATGGCAATGCTAATTCTTTGACCAAAGAACGAGCCAGCTCTCTGAAGTGTGGACCAGTCGGCGAGAAATTTCAAAAAAAAAAAAAAGTTTAAAAAGGAGACGTGCATTTTTACACTCCTTTTTCCTTTTATGTATGAGTGTATGTATTTATGTGAGTTTCTTTGTGCCACCATAACTTTTAAATGCCTGAACAGATTTAGATGTATGTAGGTATCGTTAGAATCCTTACATCATCTCGAGTGACATAGGCTATAAATATTTTTGGAAAATAAATCAACGTGGAGGCAGTACGGCTCCATTTTCAAATATGAAAAAAAAATCTTCAGTTAACACAACATGGGTGTCAAATTGAAGGCCTTGATGAGCACATGCCAAAATTATCTTTGCAGTCGGACCTCTTAGATAAAGTGTTCCACAGAACGGTCCCCCGACAGCAATGACAATTTTATTTATCTTTTTAGTCAGCGAGTAAATGAGTGACCTTTCGCTTTGTATACAGATTAAATAATACAACTGGTTTTTTTACTTTTTAGTTCGTTTTTTGCCAGAGCAGTCGTATTTTTTTTATATGCGTTATTCCCGTTATTTGTGTGCATAATACAAAAACTTCCATGTATAAAGAAATCTCGATGTTCTGTCAAGTCAGTGAAAACTGTGCAAAGCACAGTAGCACGGGTAGCTAGTTATTAATAAAAAGAGCAAAGTCAAAGTCAAAGTCAAATGATTTATTTCAAATAGGCACATAAAAGCCACTTTTGAAAGTGAAAATTTACAAAAAAAAATTGAATTGATTCTGGTCGCCCCTTCCAAAAGGTAGTTTCGTATGGAGAAGAACAGGAAAGAAACTCCACCGTTAGGTACTCTTATAAAATGGTTTACAATATTAATTATGTATGGTACATTAATTATATAATGATACGTGAAGACGATGCACCTACAATAAAATTATATAGGTAAAAATAATTAAAAATGAAGCAATGACAGATTTACGTGATAGATACATGATGCTCACATATTTACAAACATTGTAAAAGTATAAAGAGCCTTATCTAACCCTCTGAATCTCACACGATATATCTACCATATACAGTGACACCAGAATCATTGATGTCTATAATAACGCCGGTCCCCGAACCACAGACAAAATTAATGGTACATTCGGTTCCACTAAAAGTATAATACGTTAGGTTAATGTTGCGGCAATTTGGGGAATCAGACGTTTTCGTGGATTTCTATGAGGCCAGGCCGTGGCCTCGATTTTGGCCTCATCGGTTTTGTAATTATTATTATGTTGTTATTGTTGTTTATTTAATTGGTCAAGGACAGCTAATAATACACAATTGATTTTCTATTGTTTGACTCCGAATCGGTGTCGCGCGGGGCTTAAATCGTTAAGGCACTTTGTTAATGATCTGGTATGGTTTGGGATAGTTAAGGACATAATCAGCCTATAATGTCCCCACTGCTGGAACACAGGCCTCCTCTCTGTGAGAGGGAGGAGGCCGTAATCCACGACGCGGGCCCAGTGCGGGCCTCGAACCTACGACCTACAACTCGTAAGTCGCGGTCGTGACCACTGGGCCCCCACTGCTCTTAAGGGCAATCAATTATAATTTGTGGATGGCCAAATATGACCTTGGTGGATGGCCAATTCTTATTTTTTTTTTTGCCATTTCCTGGCTTTTTTTAATAATCTAATCTTTTTCTCAGCCTGTCTGTGGCCCAATATCCAAAAAAATAATCTAGATTACCTAGACTTTATTTCTGCAGCGAAAAATCAAGAAAAAATAAATGCTTATCAAATTGACTACCTACCACTTAAATCGTATCGTATATTCGAATCACAGCTGTCAATCCTTGGCAGTCTTATGAAATGTCTATAACACGGCAGATTGACGTAGTTTGTCAATTTCATAAACAATTAATTTCTCTGACCGTACATCAGAGATGACGATTTATAAAAAAATCTGATTGTAAGCTTCCAGTATGCCATAGATTTATTGATATTTTTTTAAACATGTCACAGGCCGTAAACATTGTAATGACACAAAGAGACTTTTTAAATAGTTTATTGGTCATACTTTTCCTGACAAATAAAAGCCCGACTAAAAATATTATGTTTTCTCAGTATATTCACGTTCCTTTGTGCACCAGATTTATAGTAAATAATTCACAAAGAGCCACACAACGTTAAAAGGATCAAATATTTACAAAATATTGACAGAGCTCTCCGTGTCTCCGCTTCCTTATAAAAATTGGGAGCGTGTGTGTTTACTTTAAAAAAAAAATCCGGATGAATCCTCCCTTGAGTTTTATGCTTACCCAAGTAACAAGGGGTTATTGTTTATCTTTTTATATTATAATACTAGCTCCTTATCGTGGCTTCGCCCGTGTGGCTTTTTCTAAAATAAGCCTAAGTTAATCGTTATAACATCAGCTACTTATCTGCCAGTGAAACTCCCGTCAAAATCGGTCCGGACGTTTCGGAGATAAGTCGTAACAAACATGCAGAAGACAAACATAAAAAAAAATTATACGTACCGTATATACTTTTATATGAATTTATTAAAAAACCGTTTTTCGACATTAAAAACAGACACTTCAATGTTATTTATTTGTATTTATAGATGAAAACTTACAACAAGAAAAGAGAAATCCCTTAAAAGATCCGATTCTTTGATTTCTCTCTTTGTAGGGGCAAATAACATAAAATGATCCTTCATTTTGCCGGACAGAGGCGCTTCCGAAAAATTTACGTGGAGGGTGAAAGATATTCTTTGTTTACAAGGTAGAATCAACGATCAAACACTTTTACACCAGCAATTAAGGTACATGTATAAATAATAATTATCAGGGCGGAAGTAACAAAACATCACGCCTTTCCTGAAAGGGTAGGCAGAGGTGTACTTATAGTAAACCCACATTTCACCAGTTCAGTTTAAGTCCCTCGTAATGGACGGGCGAGCCTATTAATCGATCGGGCACAAATTTGGATTTGAATTTCTCCCGATAGATAACCTCCATAACACTTTGCCTGACCTGGGAATCAGACCAAGGACCTCATGCTCAGTAGTAGCGCTATTGACCACCGAACCTACGAGGCAGTCAGTGTGGAAGTAATTCTCTGAATATTGAATCGACGTCGATTTAAAAAAAAATATTAATTTCGTAATTGAGTTCTTTGAACACAAAAAAGTAAGCAGAGATTAATCTACGTAAAAGTGTTGAGATTACCAATGAATAATCACAAGATCCTGAAGTAATTAAAGTAAGTAATATTTTTAAAAGGTTTTTTAACTGAAGCAAAGGGGATGGATAAATACGAGACCGTTGAATGATTAATGGGGAATTTGGGTAAATTACTACCGATAGTGACATTGGTATTCGTATAGAAGCTATGCTTGCCGCGGTCTGTTCGTGGATGGGTGACCATCTGTTGCCTCCGTGCGTCTGAAAGCACGTGAAGCCTTTGCTCTCGGCTGTCATTCGTTGATCTTTGACAGTCGTTACTTGTAGTGAGGAACCCAAAAGAGTGACAACCAGTCTTACCAAGGGATATCGTGTTATGCATATAGAGGCATGAGGAACAGGGTGTAAAGTTCACTCATCCTCCATAGAAAAGGGAGGATCCTCCGACCAGACGGGTGTTGTGTCTGGTGGGCAACTGCCTGACGGTTGATGTCGGGATGTTGTATATATGCTAGTTGCGCGGTAAACTCTGCTTGCGCGATGCAGGATTTTGCGTGACGTCAGTGTGATGCGTAGTTCGCATGTGGCGACGTAGATGCCGCCACATGCACTGGATTGTGAAGGTCAGATAGACAGTCGCTCCATATAAAAAACTGGTATTCAGTTGCAACCGGATAGACTGGAAGCTGACCCCACCATAGTCGCGAAAGGCTAGGCAGATGGTATTGATATTAGCAATTGCTTTCATAGCACACCCACATTCAGGAAGATCTCCTTCTTTCTCATGGATATCAGCTATTACAATAATAGTTCATGTACGGCTAATAAAATAAATTATTTAAAAACACAAAAACCCGACTGCAAAAACACATAACTGAAAAGGGAAAAACAAGCATTATAATCTATATAATTTTGGTATCGCAGGCGGCGTAATCAATAATATGGTGTAATCAAAAGTTACACCATATTTCAGGTTATTTGACTGTCGGGGGCCTGCAAGACCAAAATTATATAGATTATAATGCTTGTTTTTCCCTTTTCAGTTACTTATGTGTTTTTGCAGTCGGGTTTTTGTGTTTTTAAATAATTTATTTTGTTTCAAGCTTTTTAGTATTATTAATATATATATTTGAAAATTACTCATTACTAGCTTTTATTTGATACCAATATTGTTGCAATTAATTTAAAAAAAAACCCTTCCCCTCCTTTTTTTTGTATTTGCAGGTGCAATTTATAAATTTTATATAGCCTATGTCACTCCGACAATTAAGACGAATCTAAGGACACCTCATAGGTATGTTAAAATCCATCAAGCCGTTTAGGCTACAGAGCGTGCCAAAGAAATAGACATACATACATACATACATACATACATACTCTCGAAAAACATTATCCTCCTGCGGCAGTCGGGTAAAAAGATAAGCCAATCAATGTGTTGGAAGTGAGGATGTCCCAGAATGTCTGGTTGCAGTCACTAAGCTAGGATACGTCGAGCAAACGGGTTAGGTTAAGTGGGAACCATGACCAACCACGCGCGAACCAAATTGGTCGCAGTAACTAACCCGGACCTAATGGCACACAGCGCGCGAGCCGAGCGAGCGAATCGGGTGGTATAAAAAAAAGGTTAGAACTGTCACCAACCGCGCGCGAGCCGAGCGAGAGACTGAGGCTACATAAGACCGCAACGCGACCTGCGACACATGAGTGATTAAAACAAATAAATGAATGCTCACGTATATGGCTACACCGTACATCAAATATTACTAGCGATCTTTGATTTCTTTAAGCGATCGGAACAACATTACTGTAATCATGGCATCGGCTACATCAACAAATCAGCGAAATTAGCCGCATGAATTGCTCATGCTAATTCGTTGTGTAGCATGTGTAATGTAGCCACGTCATCGCCGAATATACGCCGGATTTTCGCTTATAATATAGCCTTACCATGTTTATCTCGTTTCGCTCTTTCAGTCACATCGCAAATCGCTGCCTACTGTAGCCTCAGCCTGAATCGGGTGGTACCGCGATAGCGACTGTCGAGCGCTACATTCAATTTAGTCGTAACTACTTGGATATTAAATACTTTTAGGACTCCAAACTAGGAATGTTTACAAAAAGAGGCGCAATCATTAGAATATATTTAGGAAAGCAAAATGTGAATTATTTGAGAATAACACGAAAGTATTTGCAATCGCTCCCGCCATAAACCGAGCGCTTCAGGCGGAAACGCCTCTCGTACCCCGCTCGGCAAATAAGGGCGACTCGAAGCTTCTAGAACATTCTAGAAGCTTCCTTAAAATAGACGACGTTTGGCCCTCTTTTTTGACGTTAGTTATCTGACGTCCGTCAACTGGGCTGCGCACCAAAGCGCAGCTGGGGCAAAGATAAAGTTGCGTGATTTACGAAACTTTATCTTCGCCCCGAACCCTATTTTATATATCGGAAGGTTCATGAGTACAGGACCTCAATTGACAACGAAACGCAAATGTGAAGTTGGTGCGCTTCGAAAGAGTCTAAGCCTGACGTTCGTGCGAGTCGACAAGAGCGAGCGCTACAGCGTCGTGGAGAAGTTATCTTGAGCATCAGACAACGTACGGACAGCAAATGCCTAGAAACTGTCGTACGTTTCGTTTTATAAAATTTTTCAAGTTCAAATATAACCTAAAAATCAATAATCAACTTCGGACTTTTTCTTTTCACCCGCTTCACACATCTACGTCCAGGAAAATGTTCAACGGTGAAGAATGCAGCAAAGAATCGGCCTCCTGTCCCCACATATTTAAGATAAGTGTATGTTACACCATTTGCATAAATACATTCCATTTATAATTAGGTGATTACTGCATATCACTGGTACGCAGAATCCACCAAATAGCCAGAAATAATATCCAGAAAATAGCTGTCTATTTTCGGGCATTTGCGAGATATATTGGATTGTATTAATAGATCAAGGAAGTTGGGATGAGGTCGCATTAATATAGCCACCCTTTTTCCTGCCGTGGGTAACGTGAGAAGCTGGTAAATGGATTATGTAATCATAATCCATTCCATATATCTCGCAAATGCCTAAAAATAGCTGTCATAAGATCATGTTCTTCTGACATTTCGAAACTGTGATTTTATGTATGAATGCGTGTTGTCTTCAGAATCCGAATCAGAATTTTATTTGCTATGAATGCAGGTGCAGGTAATAAGATGTTGTACTTAAATTAATGAGATCGGCTACAGAGTCTACCTTACGGCGTATTACATAAATTAAAACATTAAAACAAACGAAACAATCTCAACAAAACAAAACAAAATATAAATTTAAGTGAAGTCAATTTATAGTCAATTACAAAGTCGTACTTTATGGTCAAATTACAATTAAATAAAACAATCACAATCTGGATAAACTCATATCATTTACGTGGAGGGTGGGGAAATGTTATTACTCAGTCAAAGACTTTAGTCTTTCGCACCACACTAAAAGTAGTGCAGTTACCTTAGATTTAAAAATGTTTACAGAACAATCCTTAAAACCATGAGGTATTTTAGTACTGTTTTGTAATTACCCGAATGTAGCAAGTTCTAGTTTTTTTTTTTTTTTTTTCTGAGGGTGGGAAATCATCAAATAACTTCTCCCGCTCTGGGCGGAGCGGGAGGGTGTGTCAGACTCTTACTGACTAAAACCCACCCGTATTCCTTCCTGTTGCCTGTGTTGCGGGGGCCTCGGTGACCCATAAGTACCTACCCGCGACCGCGGCAGGCTGGGATCTTGTCTTGTGTTCTTGTCTTCGATGATAGGAAGTTTTCTATTCGATACGAAAACGTATTTATAGTACTAGCTTTTGCCCACGACTACGTCCACGGGTATTAAGGCCTATTCAGATATAAGCGACATCGCTGTCGCGCTCGGTAGCGATACTGGTCCAAAGTGACTTACCACGGGCTGCAGTCTCGACATAGATAGCGATCGCTTTACGACCGAATTCAAAGTACAAATGGGGTCCTTGACAGTCAAAATTGATTGACAAGCACGAAAAAATCACAATCTTGTCAAGCAATTTTGACCGTCTAGTGTCCCCATTTGGTCGTAAAGCGATCGCTATCTATGTCGAGACTGCAGCCCCAGAAGGCGAACCAACCGAGCGTGACAGCGATATCACTTATATCCGAATTGGCCTTTACATCGTTTTCGCTAAGTATATCTTTTTTCTTTTTGTTCGGCTCGGGTCGTAGCATGATGTTAAATAGCCTATAAACCTTACTCAAGAATTGGGCTATCAAATGCAAAAATAATTTTTCAAATCCGTCTGGTGGCTCTAGAGTAGTAGAGATTAGCGCGCAAACAAAACAAAAAACAAACTTTTCAGCTTTATCGGATTAGTTTAGATGTATTTATCTACTCGAATATACCGGTGACAGCCATATTTATAAATAATGGCCAAATCTGTCGGTTGAATAATAATAAACTGTGTTTTTATAACAAAAATATTCGCGGTTTTTTAATTTCCAAACCATTTTCCGCGGCATTTTCAGAACAATGTACATTTTTTTATTGTTGTTTCGTGGCAAAAATAGAAATATTGCGTTTTAACTTATTGCTTTTCAGTAATTTCTGACAAATGTCTGCTCTGTAAAGCTTCGTGCGCATGTATGTGATTTATGCGACACATTAAACATTTTTTTCCACAGTTACCTATGCATATAGTGCGCACCAAGCTTACAATTTACGAGTATCTAGAATCAGAATCAGAATGCTTTATTTCATAGGTCAAATTACAACAAAGTGTGAGATGTTACAGATAGGTAATCTATGTTTTGCCCAGAGGCGTACAAATTTAATTAACATTATCTAATTTTTACTTTTTAACTCACATTTTACTTTTACTAGCACGCATTACCTTTACTAGCATTTTACTAGCACGACAAGCCGCACGTCATTAGTAACAAAACCAGTACAAGATCGCTTTTTATTCTATTGAAACTGCGTACTACGCTAGGCCAGCAAAAGACAAATACAAAAGTAGGTATCAAAGGTAAAAAAAATAAAATAAACAAAAATAGGTAAGGTCAAGGTCAAGGTCAAGGTAAGAGGTCAAGGTCAAAGTGTGGCCACAAACATGCAGCCCACTGTACTAACTCAATTATTTTATTATAGTTCGCGTCAAACTTCATGGCAGCTCTGAAGTGCGCTACTCGCTACACAGAACCGCACTCCTCCCCCCGCTGCCACGGTAAATTTGTTACTGCGCAGCGACTCGCCTCGTGTTCCAAGCCGCCATAAAGTTTGCATCGGGCTGTACAAAATAGGTATAAAATGTCACTTTATGATATTGTTTACCAAAGAAGGAATTGGAACGGTTTTCCTCAATTATTTTCTCATGATTAAACAAGGAATGTTTCCAGAACGCGCACACATTTCCTGGATGGAATCGCCGAGGGTTCCTTTGTACACCCTTTTCTTAGAAATATAAGGAAAGATTACGCTTAATTACAGGAAGTAAGATTACCTCTGGTTTTCAATAAATGACAATACTTTTAAACTAAGAACAGGAACCCTTTCGATTCTGATATTTATTTCATTCTAACATAATTACAAATCACTAAAGTAAACCGAAAAGTCAAAGAAATAAAAAAACTAATGCATATCTTAACATACATGCTTAAGAAGTGTCGCCTTTTTTTGTTTGGGTGGGAAATTGTCAAATAATTTCTCCCGCTGCGCTGCCGCTTCCAGAGCGGGAATGTCTGACTCTTACTGACTAAAACCCACCCTTTGCCTGTGTTGCCAGGGTCCCTCGGTAGGTAACCCTTTCGGAATTTCCCGCGACCCCGGCAGGCATCTGACCAAAGATGGCCACCGGAACTACTTAATAAGATGTATTTAACCGAGTTGCGATTCGATTAGGTACTTTAATATGGTTACTAAGCCATGTATGCTCTTCACAATGCATATGGTGAGTGGCAAGGACGTTAATTTTGTAAAAGGTGATGTGCAGTTACACATTAGGCTATAATATTGTAACTTAGATAAATTACAAACTGACCCGCTAAAAAGTGAAAAGCAAAATTCTTTTTACAAAAAAAAACAACCGACTTGCAAAAAACATTACAAAGTGAAAAATAACTTTAATTTCGGAAGTCGGTGGCGAAAAAAACTGAAATACAGATCCGGAGTCTGGATTTGTGCCCGTTTGGCAATAGCCTCGTCCCATATTACATAAGACTTAAAAAAAACATAACTGGCGAAATGTGGGTGTACTACAGGTACACCTCTGCTCAACCCTTTGGGGAAAAAGGCGTGATGTTATATTATTTTGTTATATATCTCTTTTACACGGACCACGGACGTTTTTTCTGTTTTATCTTTGTTTTTCTCGTTTACACGGGACCTACAATCTTCCTCGCTGGCGGTGGGACGGGTGCCTAAAGGCTCCTACATACTGAGGCGATATCGCGGGCGTGACTGTCAGTAATATGCCTGTCGCGTCTGCGATATCGCCCCAGTCTGTAAGAGCCTTAAAACGGAACGGCTACCTACCTAACAAAGCCGGCCGGTAATTTAATTGTCTACGTTTTTATCGTAAACGTAAGAGAAGAGCACGTATTTACTTTGGATATCTATTTATTAACTTCAATCAGTGGACATCGCTCGGGGATAACGAATGTGGTGGCACAAGGTATGAGAGAGAGCGGGCTGGAAGAATAAATTGAAAAAGACACGATTTTTTTTTAATGAAAATAGACCGTTACCGAAAAATGAAAAGCTCAATGTAAGTCTATAGCCATAATAAGAATGTTAACAGCATTGTTGTGTTTCATAAAAGGTAAGATTCCGGGTGAAGTTCGCCTCCACCTTCTGCCTGATCATCACTTATCATCAGGCGAGATGAAGGCAATGAGATCCCCGTTGCGGTAAAAAACTCTCTGGAGTTAACGAAAAGAAGGTACATAATTATTTAAAAACGAAGTTAAATTTTCATACCTACTTCGTACTCCGCCCGAGAAAGACGAATGATTAATTGATTGATTGGGTAGAGAATTCAGTTATGCGAGGCTTCTGACAACGATTCTGATTGAATGTCTCCGAAGTGTTTTCCCGAGGTGATCTCTCAGTTATTTTGATCCAAGGCAAGATTGTCTTTTCTTACATTACATAGTTCTGGAATTTTCTCCAGAGTAAGAAGAAAGAACATAGTACCCCCCAAATCAAAAGAAGTAAAGAATAATGTTTATTTGGACACAGCTCGTGAAACACAAAATACAAATAATAAAATGAAAAAGTTAAAATAATGTTCTAACAACAAATAGTGTGTGTCTCACGGCTGCGCCGAAAAGGTTATTTTCAGCATTAATGCCAGACAGATGCGGTCTGACGCTGAGATCACATAAATTCTTACTTACTCAAATGAAACCGAATGTTATTCGGTAAATTTTGTTGTCCTCGGTGTCCTAGGATCGTGCACTTCAATTGTAAAAACCATTTGCTGAAACATTACAAACGAAATTACATTGTGCTAGAGAGATAGTAATGGATTTTCAATGTAGGTTAAAAACATGCCGACCCAACACAATAAAGAAGTTCTAAATAAAGCTGAAATTAAAGTTTTTACAGAACATTAATGACCAAGGACTACCAACTTCGAAGTTACAAAGGCTATTGTTACTGGAAACGTTTTATCGTAATAAAAAGCTTCCGTACCAACGTACAATATTTAACACTACATTTTTTATATATTTAAGTAAAAAAACACGTTTCTTGTATGGATCCCTATTTATTTTTTATATTTATTATTTCTTGTTATAGTGGCCATAGTAGTACACACTCTGTGAAAATTTCAAGTACCTAAATATTCGAGAAAGAGAAAGTTCGAAAGGGTTACCGAGGCCCCTGGCAACACAGGCAACGGAAGGGCATCCCTTCCGTTGCCTTTGTTGCCAGGGGTGGGTTTTATAAGAGTCTGATACACCCTCCCGCTCCGCCCAGAGCGGGAGAAGTTATTTGATAATTTCCCACCCAAAAAAAAAAGAAAAAAAAATGGCACTCTTTGGTTATGGAACCCTAAATAGTTTCAATGTACCGGCGACCATAAAACACAAGCACATTAGGAGTATTAATTACCTTGTTTGAAACTTGATAACTGTAGTACAAATAAAAGTAATTACTGAAGTAATGTCAAACTACCAAATTAATAATTGTCAAAAATTGTTGTTTCGAACTTCACTTAGCTGTTTTTGTTCATAATTCGTTATTTTTAACCCAATACATAGGACAAGATTCACAGACCGCACTTTGACTGTACTTTGCTAAGTGCGCTTACCTTCGCTATTCATAAGAATATACAGCTTATTATTAGAAGAAACTTTTCGCAATAATCGACCAAATAACGCACCGCTCTTTCTAAACAGTGAACGAAACTGAAACGTCACGCTCGGGTCGGTGGCACTGAATCGGGTATATTCGGCTCCAGTCGGTCGGTGACGCTTTTTTTTTGGGTGGGAAATCATCAAATAACTTCTCCCGCTCTGGGCGGAGCGGGAGGGTGTGTCAGACTCTTACTGACTAAAACCCACCCGTATTCCTCCCGTTGCCCGTTGTGTTGCGGGGGCCTCGGTGACCCATAAGTACCTTCCCGCTGAACCACGTATACTCGGCTCTGAATCTCGTATACTCGGCGCTGATTCGCGTATACTCGGCTCCAGTCGTATTTTTACAAGCGTACACCCTCTCTTTACAAGCGCACACCCTCTTTTTTAGGGTTCCGTAGCAAACAAAGAACCCTTATAGTTTCGCCATGTCCGTCTGTCTGACCCCACTGTAGCTCCGAGACGCTTACTCGTAGTACTAGAAAGCTGTAATTTGGCATATGTATACGTGTTAATCACGCCAACAAAGTGCTAAAATAAAATCTTAAAAAACATTTTTTTAGCATACCTTGCAAGTAATGTGGGGATGATTATTTTTTTCTCCTCTACCCTATGGTGTGGGGTATCTTTGGAAAGGCCGTTCAAAAATATTGCAGGTCTGTGAACCCCACTTTTCGATTCAAGGATAAACTTGCGTAATATTAAGCATTAAAGTGCTAATTTTTGTTAGAGTTGAGTTTGTGTGTGTGTATGTGTCCTGCCAGCTAAACGGTTGTTTATGGACAGGACAGGACGTGAAATTAAAAGGAAAACTATCACGGCTAAGTAGGCTTTACGATCGAGTTATAGTCGACGAACTTAAATTTGCAGTTGGAGAATTGACCGTGGCATATATCGGTGTACATATGGGAGAACAGGTTTTTCACAATGTTAAGTTTGTTTTTGGAATAAATTCGTCCCAAGTAATCCCAACTACGGAACCCATTGTGCGTGGTCCGACACACACTTGGCCGGTTTTTTATTTTTAAAGTATTTCAACTCTTATGCCTTGTACTACACACCAGCCCCCAATATGTCTTCATAAAATATTAAGGTACCTATCTTGATCCCGGTGTAATCTTTGGCTCACAATCGCGTAGGATAGGAACGAAAGAGTGAATCTAAGCGTGCAAATTTTAAATACATATGTATCAGGTAGAATTGGCCTTCGCTACATGGTCAGGCGAGCGTGTAATATCGTAATATTTTCGGGAAAAAAATGCGGTCATACGTCTTGTGGGACAGATTGGAGAGAACTGGGTAATAAAGATTGGATTGATTTAGAGGTTTTTGCTGTATTGGAAGTTAGTTGCGACTGTTGTGAGTTTGTTTTTGATTTTATGTAGGCCTCCTGTGTCTATTTGCGCTTTGGCTATTTGGCTGTATACCTACATAATATAGTAATGTTCTACAGAAAGGTCAGGCGTGCGTGTGTGACCAGATGTATGAACGTAAACTAAGCAAAAGGTGTATGTAACGAGCGTAGCAGGTGGCGTTCTGTAATTTCTGCCTTCCCCCATTGGAAGAAGGCGTAAGTTTATGTAGGTATGTACTTCCGGTTGTTATAAATATTATGTATGTTTATTATGTCAAATATTATAAATTGCTCCCTCACCATTACATTATTGGATTTCCGGCCACCGTAGGCGCGGGCTTGCGGACGGTGAGCAATGGGTCGCTCACCGTGCGGTAAGGACCAGGCCCGGGTCGACGGCGCGTTGTGTTCCACGTGCGCCTCAAAGATGTCATCAGCACAAGTGTAGGGGTCCACTAGGGCTGATGCCCGCCGGGGTCGCAGGAAGGTACAAAAGGGTTACCGAGGCCCCTGGCAACACAGGCAACGGAAGGAATATGGGTGCTTTTTAGTCAGTAAGAGTCTGACACATCCTCCCGCTCCGCCCAGAGCGGGAGAAGTTATTTGATGATAACCCACCCAAAAAAAAACCCTTAGATTATTGATGTTTATAAAATTGGTTTCTTTCAAGAAATCTTAGAGATACAGAATTGCCTACACACACCAAATATTTTTTTCTCTTCCTAGGTAGTACATGTAGGTAGTATGTGTAGATCTATGTGGATATATTTCATAAAAAAATTAATCCAAATGCTTGGTAACAAAAGTACACGTGATACATACCCAAATGTATAGGTAAGATAGATTCGTTGGTTTATTGAGTTGTGAGTCAATTTATTGAATTTACCCTTTGACATTCCTACCAAAAATAAAATGCCAGGTCTGGACCTGTCAAAAGTGTCAAAGCGTCTATAGTTTCTTTAGTCGTAACTGAATGATGAACGAATGAATGAAACGAATGATGAACGAAGTGGAAGACTTCTTGTCAAAGTGGCGCCAACTGGTGGCGTGAATTTTTATTAAAACCCTCATTCGAACAATACCCGTGTTCCAAAACCAAAGTCTATTCAAACATTTGAAATTCGAACTCGCACGAAAATAACCAAAGTGGCTACCATCACAAAACTCACACATTTGAAAACCGATCCATTTTATCAATGGAAGACAGAAGTAATCATATAAATCCTCCTTTCGCTAAGCTTTGCGGCACTTCGAAAAAGTTAAATTGCACATTAAAACCGTCTGAAGTTTAATATTATGCCAAAAACCGTTATAACGCCCTCTCATTTCCGATAAATTCTGGTGTTTCGGAAGACTTCATTAAAGCCGTTAACGATTTGGTTAATTGTGCGGTATTGGCTTCAATGATTTTAGACTATAATGTGTATTGTACCTAATAATGGTTGCGGAATCGGTGAAATATTTTATGAATCGGTTTTATTGAGATTCTATATTTGTATTAAAGGTTAGGTTAATAGTTTCTAATATTAGAAACTATTAAAGGTAATATTATTTCTTATTTATTTGTACCTCTTTATAGATTCAATATTACATAGGGCGATTATACACCGCCACCGTCCCGGGACGTCACCGACAACGTGATGACGGCGCCGAAGTAGCGATACATATATAATATTTACTATGGCCGCGTGTCCACCGCACGTCCGTCACCCGAGCGTCGTCATCCCAACCGCCGAAGTTTCTCGGAACTCGGCCCGAGATTCTACCGGCAATACAAAACACATTTGATCTAGTCCACACACTGCCATCGCACCGGCGCGCGGCGGCACCTGAACCGCCGACTTCGGTCGCGGTGGACAAACGCCTTAGTCTATGGCTTCGCTTTCAGTCATGACTTATTTTGCATTGATCGTAACTAATATTATAAATGCGAAAGGCACATGGGTAGACCATGACCTGGATTAAAACATAGGGTACTTTTGACCTTGACCTGCGGGATCATTGTGAACACACTAACAGTAGCAATGGGTTTCATTTTGACAGTTCAACATCATTCATTGCGTTATTTACGAACTTTTCAATTGTGGGTCAGGCCCAAATTTTTGACGTATTGCACAACGGAAATCACAACGGAAATGTATTACACTGGAAAATAAATGCAGCGTAATATAATGATTAGGGTGTGTGTAAATCGTCGGAATATTTTAGGCAAGTGTAATAATTAATTTGATTACTCCTGCCTGAAATATTCACACACCCTAATAATTATATTGCGCTGCATTTATTTTCCAGTGTACATATATATATATTACATTACATTTCCGTTGTGATTTCCGCTGTGCAATACGTCAAAAATTTGGTCCTGACCCTTGTATCGATACAGAATCGCTTTCCAAAAGGTATCGATACTTAATGAAATCGCTTTCATTGTTCCTTACTTCTGAATTCTGTTTTATCGTAGTGAATACGACTTCTGGTTTAAAATGGTTGTATACTGTGAATTGGGCGTTTCTTTTTAAGTGTCTTGATTAAATTGGGCTGAGAAAACCAAGATGCAATAGCCTTATTGTTTTTAGTACCTATATTTTGTAGAAGCAGAGGTGTTCCTATGGTACATTTCGCCAGTTATGTTTAAGTCCCATGTAATAGGGGGGACTGGCCCTTCGAAGATTACAGGCGTGATGTGTGAATTTCTAGAGCTCATAGTTAACATCCAATTGTCGACCTTTAAGAGTCAGGTAATCGCCGTTGACCTGGGTATTACAAATGCTCGTCCCGCTCACGCCGCGCTGCCCGTACACTTTCACGGGCATATTTATTTTTGGTAAGGAGAATATGAAAAATAGAAAAAAAAAATACAGAAAGAATTATAGACAATATAATAGTTTGTCCCTACAAAAAAAAACATGTAAATATCTTAAGTAGTTTGAAAGTAATATCGTTTTTTTATGCTTAGGGTAGAGATTAATTCCTGAATTTATTTCTTAAAGTATTTTACTTTAATATTCACATATAGAATTGATGAGTATGCGTTCTAGTTTAACATAAGTTACTTCCATTATATGAAAGCGTAAAACAGATTTTAAAGTCACTAAAATCATATATCTGTGCCTTAAGACTACATTTTGGTTAAGACCGTAATCTAGTAATAATGATGCTTCTCAAGTATGAGAAGCGTCACTATTACAAGAACACGGTCTTAACAATTAAAGAGCGTGATCATTTTGAATAAATGTATATTCAAGCAGTGGTGGCCCAGTGTTTATGGCCGCGACTTACGAGTCAGAGGTCCTAGGTTCGAACCCAGACAGGCGCTTTACTTTGTGTAAATTATTTCATCACCACTGCTCTCAAATCAGTGAATAACATCGAAATGAAAAACATCGTGAGGAAACCGGCCAATGTCCTAGAACCAAAAATTCGAGGACATGTGACATGAACAATGTAAAGTTTGTTTTTGAGATAAATTCATCCCAACTACATCCCTTCATTGTGCGTGGTCCGACATGCACTTGGCCAGTTTTTTTTTTATATTATCACCTTTTTTTTCTTTCTTATCTTTCTTTTCTTACATTATTTCTTATTTTTTCATTCTTGTAATAACAATCGCCACATCTATTTTTTTACCAGCCTCCAAGATGTAAGGTTCCCTTTTCAGAACCAGTATCTACTTTTCCATTTTACCCGGCATGCATAGGCGCCGGGAGCGGGGTCCAAGAGGGCGCACTTGCACCTCCCTGGCTTCAAAATAAAATAAAGATGTAAAAACATTCAGAACGATCATAGAAATATAAAAATATCCGAAAAAGTCCAATACATTAATATAATCTGAGACATTAACCTATTCGAGGAGAGATCCTAAAACGTTCCTCTCAATTCTAAAGCTTCAGTGAATTAATCGGCAAATAACCGAACTCAAATCTAATCGAGCCTAGGCGGGGTGCCAACATTATCGAGCATGCTTTGCTCTTTGCTCGCTCTTGCATCCTACTCTTCTTAATTCGATTTATGCAAATAAGCCTATTATTTGCATAAATCGACAGTTAGTCCTCTTTCTGTATGAATGGACAAAATAAAACCTATCCCATTCGAAGCGGATGCAAATAATATAAGCTTTCCTGCATATGTCGACAAAGTTACCCCTTGTATGAATGGTCAAACGATAACTTTAACAGATCCGAGCTCGCTTCGTGAAGCTGAAGATGCACCCCCCTGAAAATAAACTTGCCGGCGCCCATTCCCATGCGTATACTCGTAAGTACACACTACATACATAGAGGGACAAACATTGTCTACGTTCAATACATAGATGCTCATTATTCACTTGCATACGATTCTCATTTGCATCCCATACCTACACACCAGTAACGTAGACACACGTTCACATGGTAACATAGGTACAGAGAAACATCGTTCATGGGGGTAACATCAGCGCATAGGTAACGATTGTACTGGCAACGTTTAAAAGCAATTCACAGCTCAAACAGGCTGACGGACAGCGCTTACTGTTCGCTCGTGAATTGATGGAATTGTGCCGTGTTTGCACTGAGCAAGGACAACAGAAGTCCAGGACATCACCTCCCTTTGAGTGAGAGAGTAGATAAAGGTGTTGTGTACTGTTTGCAAGCACTTCGTCTATAATAGGAGGGTCAGATTATGGCTCAAGGAACAATAAATTGCTACTGTTCTTGGAGTTTAAGGCGCAGATATATGACTTTAGTGACTTTTAAATATGTTATTATTATTATTACGCCTTCTTATACTCGTAATGCAAGTATGTTATACAAAAATGTATGTTAAACTAAAACCAACACACATCAGTTATATGTGTGAATATTTAAGTATTGTAGAAGTATATAATAAAAATAACAAAAAGGCGGAAGAGCTCATTGAATATCAAAAAATTCATCCGCATCGCTGTCAATGGGAAAAGTGCCCAAAAGGCTGGCAGCATTGCCACGTTGGATGGCAATGCTGATTCTATGGCCTAAAAAACGGCCAGCCCTCAGCCAGTTTTGCCATTGACAGCGATGCGGACGAATTTTTTGATATTCAATGAGCTCTTCCGCCTTTTTGTTATTTTTATTATATACTTCTACAATACTTAAATATTCACACATTTAATGCCCAATGACCTCTTCTGCCTTTTTATTTTTAGTATATCTATTTAAATTTAATGAAAAATTTAATTATATAGGGTAGTAAGTATTGTAGTAAATACATTCAGGAAGTCTACTAAGTCTACCCCAAAGCATAAAAAAACGATATTACTTTCAAACGACTTAAGATATTTTCATGTGTTTTTTTGTGTATGAACAGCATATATTTTATTATCTATAATTCTACGTATCTGTGATTTTTTTCAAATATTCATATTTTCGTTACTAAAAATTAATATTCCCTATGAAATCGAGAGGCGGCGCGGCTTGAGCACGACGCACATTTGTATGGCCAAGGTCAGCGGCGATTACTCGACCCTTAATGCTCGTTCTTCTACTTATGAATCTACGCTACGATGCCTAGTCTAGATGCCTACTCGTTAGTTGGTTGGGTTCGATTCACAAGTCGGGCAAAGTTCCCGGGTGGATTACCGGCCACCGTAGGCGCGGGTTTGCGGATGGTGAGCAATGGGTCAGCACAAATGTAGGGGTCCACTAGGGCTGATGCCTGCCGGGGTCGCGTGAAAGTTCGAAAGGGTTACCGAGGCCCCTGGCAACTCAGGCAACGGAAGGAAACACGGGTTTTAGTCAGTAAGAGTTTGACACACCCTCCCGCTTCGCCCAGAGCGGGAGAAGTTTTTTGATAATTTCCCACCCAATAAAAAAAAAGTCGGCCAATGTGTTATTGAGTTTTTCCATTAGTAATTTCTCAGTGGCAGGCCGGAGTCTGGATTTGTGCCCGGTCGAGGACAATAGGCTCGCCCCCTATAACATAAGACTAAAATATAACTGGGGAAATGTGGGTGTACTAGGTACACCTTTGCCTAACCCTTACAGGAATTACAGGCGTTTGATAATTTTATGAATCTACGCTTTGGAACGGGCAACTAGCTTCATATTTCTTTCTAACTGACCAACTGCTTCTCAACTCAAAAGTTGTAAGTGTGGTTTTATTGAAATAAATGCTTCCATCAATTTACATACATACATTTTTTACACGACTGCCCAAAAAAGGAGTGTTATGTTTTCAGGGTTCATGTAAGTTTGTGAGTTTCTTTATTCCACCATAACTTCTAAACGGCTAAACCGATATCAATGTATGTGGTGGTAACGTTTGAAGCGTTGCGTTATCCTGGGTAGGCTTGCTAAACTTTAAAAAAATGTAATGGAGACATGGTTCATGAAAAAAACGTATTTTTTTTCGTAAATATTTGACTACGTATACTATTATTGTCTAGAGCTTGCTTAGTACATAGCAAAAATATATAACAGACAAGAACTACATCGCCTCAGAGATCTTAATCACAATTAAAAATAGTTTCGTGTTATTATTAGCGCGATAACGGTTTCTTAAAAAATAAAATAACATAAGTATATTATAAGTAGTAGTATTAGTAGAAGTAGTATTAGTTTATTATTATTGTTGTATTATAAATATCTTTTGTCGCAATTGTGCGTTTGCAAAAATATATTTTTATCATTAATAGGTATGAAATAAAAAATAAATAATTAATAAATTAAAAACACGCCTGCCTTGTCAAAAAGTGAATTACAAAAGTTGAACTAAAAAATTTAAAACAAGCTAAATATGCCCAAAACTGGAAAACTGAAAACAGGGGCGAGCAATTAATAGAGCTCTAATGCAGACTTCGATTCATTACAAGGAATTTCCTTATGAAACCAATGTGCGACTCAGTTATATCGTCAATCATACTCGGTCATCAGTTATACTCGTTTATTTTAGGGTTTCGAACCTCAAAAGGAAAAAACGGAACCCTTAAATTATTATGATCACTCGTGTGTCTGTCTGTCTGTCCATCTGTCACAGCCAATTTGCTCTGAATCTACTGCACCGATTAAGAGGCCGACCACACCTAAAGCGCTTTCACTGTCGGACTGCATGGAAAAGAAAGAGAAGCGCGATGACACAACGCTGGTAATTTATTGCAAAATATGAAGCAATTATTGATTTACAAAAAAGCTACAGATTGTATAAAAAAAAATAAAACACTATTATGCTAATATGTTGCTTGTAAAATAATCTGACAAAAAATCAGAATGATAGCATGTATATTAGTATGGTTTTTATTCTTATTATTTAACGCGGAAAGGCTCACGAATGGCTAACGTCCTATCTAAAGAATAGGGAACAATTAGTAGAACTAGAATACTTTGACCATAAAAATAATGAAATTAAACAAATCCGATCACATAGTAAAACAATTAACGCCTCAATCCCTCAAGGAAGCGTAATAGGATGCCTCTTATTTTTAATATATATTAATGACCTACCTAAAATCATAGAAGGGCCATGTGTCCTATTCGCCGACGATATATCCATATTAGTCTCATGCCAAGACAATGTAAATATAGAAAAAACCCTTAATTCCATTCTTACAAAAACTTGCAATTGGATGAACGAGCATAACCTCGAGATAAACTACTCCAAAACAAAATTAATAACTTTTCACCCTTACCAAAAAACTCCTTTAACTTTAGATTTTACGTTCAATGGCTCAAAATTAGAAACTGTTAACGAATTTACATTACTCGGACTAGTTATAGACACACACGTAAACTGGAAATCACACATACAGAAAACTCACTCAAAGATTTCTAAATTCTCATACGCCCTCCGTGAAATAAAAAAGACCACCAATTTTCAAACAGCCCTCACCACCTACTATGCTTATGCCTATGCATGGCTTAGCTATGGTGTCACTCTTTGGGGAAACAGTACAGATGCACAAATACTGTTCACGCTGCAAAAGAAATTGGTCAGAATCCTGGTAAACATTGAGCAAACCGATAGTTGTAAACCTTTCTTCCAAAAACACAATATTTTAACCCTTCCGTGTATATATATCTTAGAAACATGCAAATTTGTGCGAAAACATCACGAGTTCTACTCAAAACGTGAAGACATCCAGTCGCGCTATCTACTCAGACACCGATCTAGGCTAAACATACCAAGTTCTCGACTAAAAATGCACTCAAAAAGTCCCTATGTAATGTCCATTAAAGTATATAATAAACTACCCGGATCAATAAAAAACGAAGAAAAAACTCACACATTTCTAAAAAAACTAAGAGATTTTTTGTTAAAGAAAAGCTACTACTCATTAAATGAATATTTAAGTGATATACATATAAAGTCATAGTTTTAGTAGTCAAAATTAAATATTTATATTATATTTATTAATTATTACAAGATCTCCCAATAGATACCTATTTATATTCTATAAGTATTATAAATACCTACTATTAGTTTATCTTAGAAATTACCTACCTACTGTATAATAATTATAATTTACAAGTGCTTCCTCTCTCCTAACTCACTTATTTGCTGTGCCCGACAGGGTCCATGTGATCTAATTTTAAGTTTTACCACCTAAGTACTACATGTGGAATGCAATAAAGTATTGAGTATTGAGTATTGAGTATTCGTTAAAAAAATTTTTTAGAGGTATCTTCGAATTTTTTTTCTATCGTATCAAATTAGTTATATTATGTTTTCAACACACTATCTACCTAGCATATATCCTTAAGAATATCATATATTTTTCTAATTTTGTTTACTGCAGTGGATCATATACTTCAACGCATTATAAAACTTATAAAAATTGCGTTTAGGTTCTGTAGTCCCCTTAAGTTGAAATTTGGTACACATATAAATTTGTGACCCAAACACGGACGTGCCATTCATCATTCATCATCTGCCTAGCCTTTTCCCAACTACGTTGGGGTCGGCTTCCAGTCTAACCGGATGCAGCTGAGTATCAGTATTTTACATGGAGCGACGGCCTATCTGACCTCCACAACCCAGTTACTGGGTAATAATACGATACCCCTAGGTAAGACAGGTTTGGTGGTGGTTTGGTGGTGGACACGGACGTGTAACGTAAATAAATGAATTTTGAATATGGGGTCACTTTTGGGGCAAATTAGAAAATAAAAGTGTTCCGTGTGACATATCAAATGAAAGGGATTGTTGATTGATTTTAGATATTTTTTTGAAGTGTAAACTTCTTTAGGCACGTTGGGCACTTTTGGGATGGGGAAAAAAGTACTGAACTCGCGTGATCGTCACGCTCAGGTACATATATATAACGGAGAAGGAACGTCTCTCTCGTTATCATCAGCCATATTTTAACTACTGTGGGCGTACAATGGGAAGTGTTGGTTATTGCACAATAGAAAAACCGTTTGCAGTTTAAATCCAATTATAATTTACGATCAAATAATCACACAAGCTATTCACACACTGTAGGTACACGACACAACTATATGGAACGCGCGACAGTTTCTAAACGTATTCACTCCTTGACCGCCTCTGACCAACTGTCCTTAACTCGGGTCGAGCGTTATGTTGTAGACTCTGTCGAGTGCCGCTTGGTGGCGGTGGCGCTGGCGTCCTGATTAGTCAAACGAGTGACTAACGTATAATTTCCAACATGAATGTACAGATGTATACAAGTTTGTGAAGCTAAGAATTTTTCACTTCTAACGTGCAGTTCTACGATTGACAGCTATTTTTTATAATTTTAAAATTAATACTTTTAAGTTATAGATGAAAATTGACAATTCCCCACTCCATTACTGAGCCAAAAATTTTGAAAAAAAATGGAAAATAGTTCTTTATTTATAGATTACAGGAAAACCTATAAGAAGTCTATGGTCTTAAAATAACGTGGTGAATCTCTCAATATTGTGCGTACAAACATACATTTGCAGTTGGAATGTATGAGGGAACATGTTTTTCAATTACAACGTTAAGTTTGTTCTTGGCATAAATTCATCCCAACCACGGAACCCTTTCTTATAAGGAATTCCGAAATGTTGGTGTACCACATATAGGTATCACTCCGGTCTTCCTCTTAGGGTCGATTCATACTGGCGCAGAGTTGAAGCGTCAATCTAAAGTATCATAGCAAATTCACCCTTATCTCTACAGCGTAATGCCAATCAGCGTTGATCCCTCGCAGACGCGCGTATTCCTAAGAATGCGCGCGAATTCGCGCGTCTTGTTTATCTCTATAGAAATACGTGCATATAATGTTATCTTTTAGATAAGCAGTAGCGCATGAGGACCTGGGTTAGATTCCCGGGACGGGCAAAGTTTTACTGGGTTTTTCTATCTGGAATTTCTCAGTAGCAGCCCGGAGTCTGGATTTGTGCCCGGTCGATGGCAATAGGCTCGCCCCCTATTACATAGGACTTAAACATAACTGGCGAAATATAGGTGTCCTATATTAGGAACTAGGACATCCCAAACGAGATGTAAAAAGTTTCATTTGATGCTAATCTAGCAAACACTAAACGAAAAGGTACTAAACCACCTTCATTTTGTAGTGTCAACTGGTATTCATCAAGCACCATTGACAACAACAATGGCGCGTTTAAAAGCGATCGCCGGCAAACAACCCTAGTTAATGTTGATTTGTGTATTGATCGAATCGTACGGTATTCGTACTGTAGGAGCAGTAAATTAGGAAGGTTATTTTACTGAAACTAAGCTATAGCGATGTTTACTGAAGGTATCGTTTGCAATTGTTTCGGAAAACTTGGTTGGTGTTGCCCTCTTTTTTAACCGACTTAAAAAAAGAAGGAGGTTATATGTTCGTCTATATGTATTTTATAATATATATACCTTTTTTATAATTTATTTATTTATTTATTGCACCGCTCACACTGCTCTCAATACAGTGAAGGAAAACATCGTGAGGAAACCGGCACGTCCTAGAACCAAAAATTCGAAGACATGTGTCATCTACCAACCCGCACTGGGCCGGCGTGGTGGACTACGGCCCACTCCCTCTCACTGAGAGGAGGCCGTTGTCGCAGCTTTGGAAACGTTATAGGCTGATTATGATTATGCATTTATTTATTTATTTATTTAAACTTTATGCACAAGTAAAAAAAAGTACTGTACAAAGGCGGACTTAATGTCTGAGGCATGACCGATTTTGTTGAAATGTATGTTCATCGATATTTTCGTCAGTTGTGGATGGATTTGAAAAATGCAGATATATACAGATATTGTTCATTTGGAGAGGTAGCTTGCGCGGTGGTCCCATATAAGTTTTATTTAATTTGCTTTGGTAGTTTTTGAGTTAGCTTCGATAATACGTTTTTAAACCACTATGTGTTACATCTTGATGATGAAATACTTCCTATCACTGTTGTTTACACAGCAAGTAGTGATATACGAATTGGTTTGGGGTAAGTAAAAAGGTAATTACTACCATTAACTACCATAAACAAAAAGTAAAAATAAAACAGCCCGATTCCGAAAAAAAACACTACAAAGTTTGTGTAGTTGTAGTTCAATAATAAATGTGTCTCGATGATCTTGTGTTCGCAAGTACAACTGCAGAGCAAGGAATCCTGAGCTCGTCCCAAGGACGGACAGTCCAAAACGTTATTGGGTTTTTCCACGAGGAATTTCTCAATACCCACTCGGTGGTGGCATTTGGAATTTGACAGGTTGATAAAAATAGGCTCACCTCCTAATTACTAAGTTGGATTTAGACGTAATTGTAAAAATTACTACAGTCTACTAACCCCTTCGAAGTATATAATATTATATAAAGATTCTAGACCATATTCGCAACACAACACAGTTTGCTGCCGTTGCTCAAAAAGCCGCAAAGTTGAAGTGGGACTGGGCTAGCCACGTCTGCTGCATGCCTAATGAGCTGTGGGCCAAAAAAGTCCCTATGTGGAACCCTGAGACAGCTAGAAGGCGTCGCAGCAGACCCCGTAGAAGATGGTGGGACGAGCTGGACAAAACAAACGACCAGTGGTCCATATTAGCTCTGAATCGCAAACACTGGAATTCATGGAGATAGGCCTTTGCCCAGCAGTGGGATGATATGGCTAACAGTAACAGTAATAACCCCTTCGAGAAATACAGGCGTGATGTTATGTTTATTTTATATACTAGCTTGTACTAGGTAGAAATCCCACGGGAACGTACTACCAGAATAAAGAGTATCATATTATATTTTATTTTATTATATATTATTATGTCCTAACTCAGGTCATGATCTATCCATGTGCCTTTCTTCACAACCCGATTCAAACTTTATGGCAGCTCGGAACATGAAGAGAGTCACTGCGCAGTAAAAAAAACATGCGTCAGCGGGGGTGAGCGGTGCGGTACTGCGCAGCGAGTTGCCTCATGTTCAGAGCCACCATAAAGGTTAACGGCAGATTTCGTACCGCTTACATTTTTTGTTGTTGTTTTATAGAATTTGTACCACATGTTAAGGCAACTAAGCCATTTATTTTCATGTAAGTCTACTATTTTTAGAAGTTCGGATTAATTAAAAATTAAAAAAAAAGATTTTAATAACTACACGTAATTTAGTCGTAAACTAAACGCAGTTATGTTGGTGTTTAAGCTATGCTCGCCATGAGGGTACTACCCGACCTGCCCCCTTCTTAGATGAAGTAATATTAAGAATTAATGAATTATAAATAAAATAAATGTACCTACATGCTTAAAAAAAACTATTAACGGTATTGTTTTATTTACCTACACTCAAAACCCCATCAGGACTTCATCATTATCAAACTGTTGTGCAGTCAGCTGCTGGACATAGGTATCTCCTAATGCACTCCGCTGAGTAGGTACGATCCTCATCTTAATTTACCTTCTTGATAGTAAGTAAAACACTACAAAAATAGCGACAACCAATCTAGAACATATACTTTATTACCGAAACAATGTTTATGTGCCTATAAGTAACAATCTACATTGGTACACTAGTACTTAACCTTAAAAAATAAAACTGGTTATAACTTTTACGTCCCAAGTTCTAAAAATCCAGGAATTTAAAAAGGGCTTGTCTATCATATCAACTACCAATTAAAACAAAAAATATCCCAAAACACGAAATTTTATTAGCGGTACGAAATTCCCACACAAGCCTGCTATAAGCCTTTGGAGCGACCTGTAACTATCTATTTATTTATTAATCATTAAATGCATAGCTCTTAAAAATACCTACACGTATTGTGTGATAAGGTATTATTGTTACATCCAATTACGGATTTACAATTTACTTTCCAACTCCCTCAATTTACTTTCTCTCTCTCTTTCTTATTAATTTTATTTTTTCTTTCTTTGTTTTTTCTTTTCTTTCTTTCTTTTTTCTTTCTTTATTTTTGTCTTTTCTTTCTTTTTCAATTTTCTTTCTTTCTGACTATTGTGAACCTACTGACTCACGTTTATAGGCACTGCAAACATCGCATTTATCGCTTTACGCTAGTTATACATCAAGCGCGCCATTAGTCAGGATTCGCCGAACACACGAATTTCGAAACATTAATCTTAATTATTTAGACAATGCAAAATCGTGATTTTGCTGCTATATTTGTGTGGAATATTTTGTAAGTACACATCTGCATTATGTACAGATGTATTGTACTGACTGCATCGTTGGTCTAATGATTGCAAGCGCTATTGCTGAGCATGCGGTCCTGGGTTCGATTCCCAAGTCGGACAAAGTGTTATTGGGTTTTTCATCCGAAATTTCTCAATAGTTGATGGCAATAAGCTCGCCCCCTATTACATGGTACTGAAACATAACTGGCGAAGAGTGAGTCTACTATAGGTACACTTCTGGCTAACCCTTCGGGAAATACAGGCGTCATGTTATCTTATGTTAATGTGTGTATAGTAGGTAGGTAGATCGTTCTCAACCTGAAAACATGCACTAAACCATGTGATTGCTCACTGCTCCTGAGGTTATGGGTGACTAAGAAATCACTCAAATGCATATGCAGCAGCGAGTTCTTAGTTCCCACTCATGTACTAAAGCAGTAGGGACCTTAGTTTCTGCTTAAACAATAAAACTGTATTCTCGTAATAGTGACGCTTCTCAGGTATGAGAAGCGTCACTATTACTGGATTTCGGTCGTGACCAAAATTTAGTCTTAAGGCGCAGATATATCGTCGGAAATCCCGGGCGGATTTCCGGCCACCGTAGGCGCGAGCTTGCGGACGGTGAGCAATGGGTAGCTCACCGTCCGGTAAGGACCAGGTCCGGGTCGACAGCGCGTTGTGTTCCACGCGCGCCTCAAAGAGACTGACGTCAGCACAAGTGTAGGGGTCCACTAGGGCCGATGCCTGCCGGGATCGCGTGGCAGTTCAAAAGGGTTACCGAGGCCCCTGGCAACACAGGCAACGGAAGGAATACGGGTGGGTTTTAGCAAGTAAGAGTCTGACACACCCTCCCGCTCCGCCCAGAGCGGGAGAAGTTATTTGATGATTTCCCACCCAAAAAAAAAAGGCACATATATGATTCTAGTGCCTTTTAAATCTGTTATCACGCCTTGATATAATGCAAGTAAGTTATTTAAAAAATGTATGTTGAACTAGATTGCATACATATCAATTACATATGTGAATATTTAAATATTGTAGTCAAAAATACCTTATGAAATAAATTCAGGAAGTAATGTTTACCAAAGCATAAAAAACGATATTACTTTCAAACTACTTACTTCATGACTCTTTTTCTAGGAATAGACTATTTTATTATCTATACTTCTAACTGTGATTGTTTTCAAATATTCATATTTTCGTTACAAAAAATAATTATTCCCTATGAATCCGAACAGCGACGCGGCGTGAGCGCGACGCGCATATGTAAGGCCAAGGTCAACAGCAATTACCCGACCCTTAAATCACGGTTTACGACACGGTAAAATGTAACGGCTACAAATAAACAAGTTGTTGCTATTTACAACCGAGTGACTTGGTTCAGAGAGAGCCTGCAAAGTTTGTTGCTAGAATTGATTAAGTACAATATTTGCTTGTTTGATATTAACAAAGCTGTATAGGACATTTAAAATAAATTTAGGTTGTTTGTAGTCGTATAAATTTTGCCAAGCCAAATCGGTACTTTGCTAAAGCTTATTTTCATAGACTAAACCTGGTCATAAGACTTAGGTAGAGCGATGCTATAATCAACGTCTACAAAGCTTAAATAAAAAATACATACCAAGACGTGAAAACAATAAATTCGGGTACTAAAAAGTCATACATAGGTACATAATCAGCCTATAATGTTCCCACTGCTGGGACACAGTCCTCTTCTTTGTGAATGGCAGTGGGCCGTAATCCACCACGCGGGCCCAGTGCGGGTTGGTAGATGTCACGTGTCTTCGAGATTATGGTTCTGGACATGCCGGTTTCCTCACGATGTTTTCCTTCATCGTTTTAAGAGCAGTGGTGACGAAATAATTTACCCAAAGTAAAGCGCCTGTCAGGGTTCGAATCTACGACCTACAACTCGGTAAGTCGCGGCTGTTACTACTGGGCCACCACTACCACTAAAAAGTCACTGACCTTATAAATTTTGTTTGCAAAGCTTCTCTCATTTTTTCCACCGCGGTTTTAAAACACGTTTTCCAACTGTTTGTCGAAAGCCAACTGAAATGCTGAAAGGTTACTGAACTGTAAACATCGCGTTATTTTGAATGACCCTTGTCAACATATCATAAAGTTGGGCTAAACTCATTTGCTGTGTTTTTGTAAATAACGTATAAACTCTTTGTTGGAATGTGTCCACCCTTTTTTAGATCGGTTTATGGGTAGAGTTACTTCTGCCAGAAGGTTTTAATACCTACTACCTCTCTTTTTGCGGGTTTTTAAAAACAATTACATGTGAGCCATGAAATCCTGTTGCTACAAAATCAAAATATTTTATTTCACATAAACCTACAAGAACCTTATGCAACGTCAAAAGCTAAGGGCAGGGTTCTAATTGGTGCCGGGGTCGCGGGAAGGTACTAAAGTGTCACCGAGGCCCCCGCAACACAGGCAACAGAAGGAATACGGGTGGGTTTTATTCAGTAAGAGTCTGACACACCCTCCCGCTCCGCCCAGAGCGGGAGAAGTTATTTGATGATTTCCCACCCTCAAAAAAAAAAAAAAGGGCTGGGTTCTAATTGGTGCCGGGGTCGCGGGAAGGAGAAGTTATTTGATGATATCCCACCAAAAAAAAGGGTTTTAACTGGTCGTTTCCTATGGCCATATCGCGGGCGCGACAGGCAGCAATATGCCTGTCGCTATCGCCTCTGTATGCAGGAGCCTTTACTCTTTTAAAAATTAAAGGCTTTTACAATATTTTTAAATTAGTGTTAAAAGGTATGGAACACACATTCGCAAAATATAAAAGAATCTATGTAAAATAAACTACTATAATAATATTATTACAATATTGAGGAAAAGATTCACAAATCGCACTTTCTCTTGACTTTACAATGCTAAGTAAAGTCAGCATTTCAATCGAATTGAAACGCTAACTTTACAAAGTAAATAAGTTCGATCAACGAGGGCATGATTTATAATCATGCCCTCGTTGAGCTGCTAATACTTTGTGTCATCACTGTTGAGTAGCGATGAAACAAAGTATAATTTGTGTAATTTGTAAAACAATAATTATTTAATAAAGGCCAATCAAATATTATACATTTGAGTAACTGTTAAGAGGCTGCTCTTATCAGTTACTCAAATGTATAATAAATATCACGTTAGCTTGGTGATAGGAAAAAGCAGCCAATAAAAAATTACTTGACTTGGGGGCTCGTGGATAGCAGCCGCACTGATCGATCGAGGGTTAAGCTTCATATGCCGAGGTTAGTCCGTGGATTTTCGACAGGCCTACACTGTTCTCCCATACCTAATTTGTGTAATTTGAAAACATTGTAAAAGCCAATTATTTTTAAAAGAGTAACCGTGGAGTTTCTTGCCGGCTCTTCTCCATAGGAAACGACCAATTGGAACCGTGCACCTAGCTTCTGACGTTTCATAAGTGCCCATGTAGGTTTATGTGAAATAAAAATATTTTGATTTGATTTGATTTGATTTGATTTGATGGGTGACTATCTATTACATACCGAGACCCCCCATGCCTTGGAAAGCACGTTAAACTGTTGGTCCCGGCTGTCATTTGTAGATCTATGACAATCGTTACGGGTAGTCAGAAGCCCGAAAGTTGGACAACCAGTCTTAGCAGTGGGTATCGTGTTACCCAGTTACTGGGCTGTGGAAATCAGATAGGCAGTTGCTCCATGTAAGATACTGGTACTCAGCTCATCCGGTTAGACAATGGGAGAGGATGGGTGACTTAGGATTTGACTCAAGGCTTTCTATGACAAGGTATCGTAGTTTTCGCTCTAGCAACTTATCAAAGTATAATAATGTATAAATTATACAAGTCAAGTTGAAAATGAAAAACGTCCCCCAAGGCCGTCGTAACAAAACCACCTAAAATCTACCTACAATATCGGCAAAAAAAAATCCTTCTTGATAGCCAATTTACAACACAAAGGTGTCTTTGATCGCCCAAGCTCAGATATTTCGTACAATGATAGAAGCTGTTCGGATCGCGAATTAAATTTTTATTACGGCCCAAAAAGGGTATTTATTACTTTCATAAAAAAATAAAAGTGTTTTACAACTCGAATTTCTTGTCTAAGAGGGTGGGCGTTACGTTTCTAAGGTTCTGTATCTAACAATGAAAATACGGAAGCCTTACATAATATTGGGGTATTATCATGTCTCGTTTCTGTAAAAGAATAAGCAGTCATGGGGACTCCTGCCGGGTTTGCTGGAAATTACGAAAGGGTTACGCAACGGAAGGAACACGGGTGGGTTTTAGTCAGTAAGAGTCTGACACACCCTCCCGCTCCGCCCAGAGCGGGAGAAGTTATTTGATAATATCCCACCCAAAAAAAAAGACTATTCGCCGTGATTATATTATTTTTAAGTGATGTTATTTTCAAATAATACTTTGCGTTTCGACTGTACTGACGGACGTAGAACGACTAA
Source organism: Atethmia centrago (assembly GCA_905333075.3). NCBI lineage: Eukaryota > Metazoa > Arthropoda > Insecta > Lepidoptera > Noctuidae > Atethmia > Atethmia centrago. Next base: position 7,304,158 of record HG995379.1, read on the forward strand.
TTGTAAAACATGAAGGTCAACGGCCGTAATTCGATCGAGCTCAAAAAAATGCACCTTCCAAATTTAATAGGGCTGGCCATAAACGGACGTTACGCGTAGTGGCCGTAGTGCGACTCGATCGTTTTAAATACAGCAATGCAACGCAAATAAAAAGACAAATCCAATAGTTTATCAAAATCATTTCTGCATAGGCACTTCCTCTTCTTGAATAGAACCTATCCAGGCACTATGAAGCAAGCCGTTATTGTTATTAAACGTGACATTTTCACGTGACAAACGAACAAAGGCAATTTCGTGCAAGATGTCGCATTTTGCTTACATTAAGACATGCTGTCGCTTACATGCTCTGAATAAGGTTTTGTAACCACCTAACTACTTATTATCTGCATATGGAACCCCACATGATAGAGAGCAATTGGCTCTTGACTTGACCAGCTTTTTACTAATATATATATTTTTCAATGTTAGTTTTAGACTAAAAAGTTAAAAGTTTTACAGGACTTTACAACTTATTCTCATCTGTTTAAAAGTCATAAAGTTTTTTCTAGATCATTATTTAGTAAATCATGTACAAGATGAGCTTGCTTATTCCGTGTGCTTTGTCAACCACTCTGGTTCACTTCAATCCAGATTGGATCCCTCAGAGAGACTAAGCATAGTTCTTAACCCTTACTACGAGTATAGCTCGCAAAACTGATTACTATATCTTCATGTACGGCAGTAGTATATAATTGGGGCATCTGGATCAAAGTAGATCCAGACACCCCAATTATCAATATTCAAATAGATAAAAAAATGTCTATTCAAATAGAAGAAATCTTGTTTGTTGAATTGATGGTCTATTAGAATATACTATTTAATCGATTGGAATATATCTATTCAAATAGATGAAATTGTATTTATTGAATAGATTGTCTAATCAAATGACATTAACATTTCTATTCAAATATGTTAATGTTTATTTATCGTATAGTTCTTCTTCTTGAGTTGAAATGACAGAAGGCGTTAATTGATGAAGATGTATATTCAAATAGAAGAGATCTTGTTTGTTGAATTGATGGTCTATTAGAATATACTGTTTAATTCATTGGTATATTCAAATAGATGAAATTTTATTTATTGAATAGATTGTCTAATCAAATAGACTATTGAAATGACATTAACATTTCTATTCAAATATGTTAATGTTTATTTATCGTATAGTTCTTCTTCTTTAGTTGAAATGATGGAAGGTGTAAATTGATGAAGATTTAATAATGCATCAGCTATAACTAAACTGTAAATAGCTATTCAAATTGGTGGAATCTTCAATCTACATAATTGTTAAGATCAAGTACCTATGGGTTTGTTTCAGTTTTTAAACTAAATTTGTCAGGATGTCTGTATTTTACACAGAGCGATTGCAAGATGCCTCCACTACGTATTATTGTCATGCAATCTTTTAAGTGTGACAATTTCGGACCAACCGCTTGGTGTTCTTTTTAAGGCAAATGCTGCTGGTGCCTGTATCTAAACCGAATTACTTCTTGGAATATGGCTGTAAAAACAGGTATTTTGATAAATGCATTTGAACCCACAAACTCGATCAGACAAGAAACGACTTGACTTAGTAACGTCATCGGATAAGCGAAACTATTTAATTCATTACCATATCTGTCAAGCTATCTGACACCGGCGACTGCGTGACGCCTGACGTGCATTGTTTACTATAGTTATTATTTTGTAACTGTGTCTTTGATGAAGCTGCACAAATTCACAAGTGGAAATGCCAAGCATGTGGTTCTGGGTTCGATTCCATCCCGGTCAGGCAAAGTTATTAATACTTATAATAACAGGATGCGTTAATTTTCCATATTCGAATTAAAAGCAAAATTATAATTTACCAGGGTATTCAAAATGAAACGAATTTTTATTTAATATACATTTTTTATTGTAACTTATGTACCCCATAGGCGTTTGGTTATGTAATTTGACAAACAAGTTATATTAATTATTATCGTATTTACAGTTAATGAAAAATATATTATAAACGTACCATAGAACATAATTTTAGTCTTACAAGTAACAATATAGATAGTAAGTAGGATATACAGATTTCTATGATTTATTTTCTATTTCATCCTGAATTTTACTTATAATTTCTTTAGCACTGCTGTATATGTCATCAAATAATACTGTTTTAACCACATGTTGAGCGCACACCTCAGCTTCACAGCTACAGATAGAATTTTCGGATTTTGGCATATTATCAGCGTCATAAATTTCAATTTTAATTATTTTTGTACCGCGTGTCACTGGTTTCTTTATGTAAGAATATATTGTTGGTTCTGTTCTTGCTCTCTTGCGGGAAGGTGGAACAAGACCCAGGGATTTTTGTCCTGGTTTTAGAATAGCGGTCGGCTGCTCCATTGGCACAAAATTGAATAGTTCTTCCGTATCCTGAAAAAGAGAAAACAAACCTTTAAATGTTTGAAAATAGGTTCTCGTTGATGTGAGTTGGAATAGTACTAATAGACCTACTACAATAATCAATATATTGCGATAAGTAGTTATCTAAAGATTATAACGATTTTACTACGTACATAAAATAATTTAAATACATATTGTGAGTACTTACCGACATACTGGAACAATCCCTTTAAGCCTTCAAAATTGAAATGAATTCCGATGATAATTTCAGCTATTTATATTCAAGATTTTTAATTTTTTTGTTAATAGAGTTCAAAATAGATTGTTTTATTTGTGTACACATTCCTCGACATAAAAGGTAAGATGAAATTCAAAACCAGGCGTAAAACTAGAGCAGGGATGTCGAACCTTTGGCTCAAAGCTAAAATTTTAAGCACATCATCATTCCGTTTACCTTACTTGGATATCCAAGTATAGCCAATTACATGCCGGGCCACCTAAAATTTTAACGACAACAGCATGCAGATATAAAAAATGTTCACCTTCCCTGAACAGTTTGCATCTAATATAAATACTCCTCTAATATACCTTAAATAAATAAAAATGTTTGTTTGTTTATTGATTATTGTCTTTATAGTATATCAACGTCACTGTATAAAGAGATACTTATACAGTAAACAGAGTACCTAATCGAATTCAAGAGGGGGGGGGGGGGGGGGCATAACTAGTTTATTTTAAAAATACATTAAGTATGAAGTCCGTTTTATTGTTATTAATTATTAAAATTTAACAAGCAAATCCACGATATATCCATAGTATGTGCAATTGCATCTGTTGTTAGGAAGATTAGCAGAATAAACAGTTTTCAAATCGTGTGCTCTCTCCATATTTGGGATTGTGACGTATTGTCATTGAAAGTATTTAAGTCGCCAGGCAGGAAGCTGGATCAACATTAGCTCTCCTGAAGTTGGTGACCTCACATCTTCTAATTAATTATCTACCTAATCTAAAGTGAAAAGTGAAATTTCAGCGGTTTATAATGTAAGTACCTATCTTTTAGTATATATTATCTATTCAATAAGTATCATCAACTCTGTACTGTTTTGTGAGATGATTATTTTATGAATAGAATAGCAAGTGCGACTGCTGAGCGTTAGACCCGGGTTCGATTCCTTAGGTCAGTCAGTAAAGAAATTAGACCATTCTACTATTAATGTATCTGCTCACAGATAGTTTCTAAACACAGTTATAATGAATAGAATAGCAACTGCTGAGCGTTTTACCCCGGGTTCGATTCCCTAGGTCAGTCAACAGTTATATTTTTTTCATATTACGTAATGTCTATTAGACAATTGGTGTCTATTTTAAGGAAATAAATCGAGCAGTTCTCTGATAAGTATTTGCTCGCATTATAGTTTCTTATCACAGTTGTTATGAATAGATTGATAATTAAATATGCTATGAATAGAATATTTACTTAGCAAGTGTGACTGCTGAGCGTTAGACCCTGGGTTCGATTCCCTAGGTCATTCAACAATTTCAATCATACTACTTACTACTAGTGGTCGGACAGATCTCTGATATGTATCTGCTCACAAATAGTTTCTAATCACAGTTATTCTCATTATTTTAGGTCCAGATTTGCTGACGACCTCTTTCTGTCGGATGACGATAAAAGCTCCGTGCAAGATGTCGCGGTCAGCGAAAAAAAGAAAAAACGATCGAAGCCGTCAAGCTCGGATTCGAGATCACACCATCAAGCACCAAAAACCACTCCATCTACGTCGTCGGCTTCATCTTCAAAGAAGATGAAAATTAATCCAGTCAGCAAGCCTCATCTCACCGCAACAGATTTATTCGGCACCGACAGCGATGAAGAAGACGGGGACACGCAGACAACCACTGGTAAAAAACCTTGTACTGTGCTTCATTCAACGATAACTCGAAGGCTGGCAACGGGCCACGCTCGTCAAACGTTGCCTACCAAAACGGGAACGCATTACATCGAACTGAAGGTTTATCGGTGCGATGAAATCGAAAATGTAGCGCCGATGAACCGATGGCGTCAGGCCGTTGTAGCTCTCAAAAACCGGACGGATGAGGGGACTGAGGCTTGGGGTCATCTGACTAAATTTATATGTGCAACACGCACAGAATTTAAATCTAGCCCTCAGACCTTTATTAGTTCTTATTTTTAGATACAGAACCTAAAAATAACTCTTAAATATTTAGGCACACTGATTATATACCTCACGATGTGTCCTATGTAGTACCTACCTAGTTATTAATCTAAACGTTAATTTTAACGTTATAGTATTTACTAAACGTTGTAATTGTCTATCTACATTTATAATCCTAGTACGAGTAGGTAGTTATTAGTTAAGCTAATCATGTAATCAATCATTCATATAAAATTCCACATTATTAAAGAATCATCATACTTATATAATCAATTTTGTTTTCTTTCCAGTTGCACCAACTACCAACACAATTCAAAAAGATATTTTAATAGAATGTGATAAATGTAAAATCGAATTACCAAAACAGAAATATAAATATCATGTGAGAACGAATATGCACAAATCGAACTGTTTACTTAAAACTCAATTAAAAAATGTCGAAATAATTGCAACTGCTTTTCGAAATAGAATAAACACGTATCGCTTAAATCCAGCACCAGATGCCGAGTATTTAACTCCAGAGGCTTTTCTGATTGGAACTCAAAGTGATATTCTGAAACTAATTAAAATATTTTTAATGAAACATAATTGTATTAAAGTAAATTTCGAACTGTTTGCTTACTTCTTATTACCAAAAACAGGTGAGCAGCAGCTAAAATCTTTTAATACAAAGTATGCTAATGTTTACCTAAATACTGATTTAAATGAATTATACTTGAATGCTAAAGAGACTTTTCAGAGAAAAATGTCTGAATTTAACCAACGTGATTCCGGTTGGTCATTTATCTCTATAAGTCACTTAGAAATTAATATAAACAAATATTGTCCAATGAGAGGTGGCACGTATATCGAGCTTCCTCCAGCTATAAAGAATACGAAAAGTTGTTTAAACATACAGAACAATGACAACCATTGCTTTTTATGGAGTATCATTGCTTCCCTATACCCATCAAAGGATAATGTTTGTAGAATAAAATCATATCCTCACTATACAGATGTTTTAAATATTGAAGGAATGTCATTTCCACCAACTTTGGTTGACATAAAATTGTTTGAAAAAAATAACCCTAATATCAGTGTTAATATATATGGTTTAGATAAAAAGTGTCGTGTGACCGGACCTCTATACATGACAAGCTCAAAGAAAAACGAACATATAAATTTATTGTACTTTGAGCGGAATAGTTCAGGACACTACTGTCTAATTAAAAATCTAGCGAAAGTTATCCGTCGTCAACTTACTAATCACAAAGGTAAATTTTTACTTTGCGATGCTTGTTTACAATTTTTTTCTAGTGATTTAAAATATAGCTCACACAATTGTTCTAAAGTGTTAACTATATTACCGGAAAAAAACAGTATTATACAATTTAAACATTATGAGAGACAACAAAGAATAAATTTTATTATCTATGCTGATTTTGAAAGTATATTACTAAACTGTCCCGCAAATAGATCTAAAAATACTCAGAACTTAAAAGTACATGAACCATCTTGTTTCGCATATTACATGTGCTGTTCACACAATCCAGATTTGAATAAATATGTTACGTATAGAGGTTTAGATTGTGTAGAAGTGTTTATAAAACGTTTAATTGAAGATGTCACTTACATTAATTCCATACTGTCTATAAATAGACCCATGAAACCTTTGTCTGTCAAACAGCAAATAGAGTACGAAGAGGCTACTCGATGTCATATTTGTAAACATTTATTATTGGGTGACAAAGTTCGAGATCACGATCATGTTACATCTGAATACAGAGGAGCAGCACACTCTCGTTGCAATTTAACGTTTAAAGTATGTCCGTTTATACCTGTTGTTTTCCATAATTTGTCTGGATATGATTCTCATATATTTATTAAAGAACTGGTTAAGTACGATGGTCCTATTAAAATAATTCCTAAATCAAAAGAAAAATACATTTGTATAATGAAAAGCCTCGCACCTAAGAACAATTCTAGTTCTGTTCAAATAAAGTTCATAGATTCTTATCAATTTTTAAGTTCGAGTTTAGATGAATTATCTAAGATTTTACACGTAGAAGATTTCATAAATCTTTCAAGAGAATTTGACGACAAAGCCGATTTATGTTTACTGAGGCAAAAGGGTATTTATCCATACGAATATATTGATGCATGGTCTAAGTATGATGAAAAATGTTTGCCACCTAGAAAGTATTTTTATAACACAATGAAGCTGGAGCATATTTCTGAAGATGAATATACACATGCGCAAAGAGTTTGGTATTCTTTTAATATCAATTCTCTTGGTGAATACACTGATCTTTATTTAAAATGTGACGTATTATTGTTATGTGACATATTTGAACATTTTAGAAATACAAGTTTAGAATATTACAATCTCGATCCAGCATATTATGTATCCGCACCAAGTTTAAGCTGGGACGCAATGCTTCTGTGTACTGGCGTTAAATTGGAGCTGATGCATGACTTGGAAATGTATAACCTACTTGAAAAGGGAATACGTGGAGGATTAGCGCAGTGTTCCCTACGACATGCAAAAGCAAATAATAAATTTCTTCCATATTACAATGATACTAAGCCATCATCTTTTTTAATATATCTTGATTGTAACAACCTTTACGGATATGCTATGAGAAAAAGAATGCCTGTATCGGAATTTCAATTTTTATCAGAATATGAAAGTGCTAACTTTGATGTTTTAAACATATCTGATGATTCTGAATATGGGTATATTCTGGAGGTTGATCTGACCTATCCAGAAGTATTGCATAGATCGCATAGTGACTTACCATTCGCACCAGAAAGATTTGTACCTCCTGGTGGAAAAACTACAAAATTAATTGCGAATTTATATGACAAATATAATTACGTCATTCACTACATACATTTAAAACAATGCTTGAACAATGGGTTGATTTTAAGCCGAATACATCGCATTCTAAGATTTAGACAAGACCATTTTTTGCAAAAGTACATAGATTTAAATACTCGTTTGCGTCAAGCTTCTACGTCAGCCTTCAAAAAAGACTTTTTCAAACTTTTAAATAATGCTGTGTTTGGAAAAACAATAGAAAACAAACGCAAGCAAGTAAATGTAAAGTTAGTAACAAAGTGGGAAGATTCTGATAATAAAACAAATAAATATATAGGTGCTGAAAAACTTATTATACAACCCAACCTGAAAAGTATTTCAATCTTTTCAGAAAACTTTGTGGCTGTTCAGTTAAGTCCTGAAAAAATAATATTGGATAGACCGATTAACATCGGTTTTACTGTATTAGAGTATGCTAAACAACACTTATATCAATTCCACTACAGTTTTATCCAAAACAAATATGGCACGAAAGCTAAACTATGTTACACTGACACGGATAGCCTTCTTTACTTAGTAGAAACGGATAATTTTTACAAGGATATGGTTGACAACATATCGGTATTCGACACCAGTAATTTTGCTGAGGATAATCCATATGGAATACCTAAAGTCAACGAAAAAGTACCAGGCTTGTTTAAAGATGAACTCGGGGGCTCGGTAATTTATGAATTCATTGGCTTAAGGGCCAAACTTTATTGTTTGAAAAGTGTAAATACAACATTAAATAAGGCAAAAGGTATAACGAAACCCGTAACAAATCAATTAAAGCTTTCTGATTATAAAGCTGCTCTACACAATAACAAAATAATCAAACGTAAAATGAATGTAATTAAATCAATTAAACACGTTCTCTATTCACAACAAGTGAATAAAATTGCATTAAACAGAAGTGACGACAAAAGACATATACTTCCAAATCAAATTGAAACCTTACCATGGGGTCATTGCGATACAATTTCTTAAAATGTATTATTTTATATTTATTAATGTATCTATAAAGTGTTAAATTATAGCCACACATTCTCCTGTTTATGTTATTCTTAAAAGCAGAAATATGAATATGTTGAAATTGTGTCTTTATTAACAAATCTGTATGATGTATTTGATATAATTTTATTTAATAAAATAGTTAAACGCATTTTTGTTTTATTTATTTTATTTATTTACCCATATGCTGTCCACGCATTTAGCTAAAGTAGTAATAAATACTATGGGTAATCTTCAACTCAATTAGTTCGATCAATAACTCCGATAAGAATTATAAATACTAGGGCCTGAATTGTTTTCTTATCAGATACAAACATGAAGTGGGTCAAGCAACAAGTATCATTGGATGTTAAAAATATTGATGTAAAGGAAAATTCACTACGCCCGAAACACAGCGTACTTCTCCCAAATAATATTCGATGCATAATATGTGGTCCCTCGAATTGTGGGAAAACGAATGTCATGATGAGTTTATTAATTCATGAAAATGGAGTAAAGTTTAACAATGTTTATCTGTATTCTAAAACCAGCTTTCAGCCGAAATACAGCTTTCTAAAACAAGTTTTGCAAAGAGTTCCAGACGTAAAACTTTTTGTTTTTAATTTTGATGACGATGTTATTCATCCTAACGATGCATTCTTGAACTCTGTTATCATATTCGATGATGTGGTTTGTGAAAAGCAAATAAACATACGAAATTATTTTACAATGGGTAGACATAGAGGTATAGACTGCTTTTATTTATCTCAGACGTATTCTAAAATACCAAAGCAATTAATACGTGATAACGTTAACTTTTTGATCATTTTCAAGCAAGATGAAGTTAACATGAAACATATATACGATGAGCATGCTAGTTCTGATATGGAGTGGTCCAAGTTCAAAGATATGTATTCTAAAATCTGGATACATCCTTATGATTTTTTAACAATTAATAAGGATTGTGAACTAAACAAGGGCAGATATAGACAGTCCTTTGACAACTTTATTTATTTTGATTAATGGTTATATAAATTATGAAATAAAACAAAAAAATCATTTGAGTCTAAATACTTCTGCGTACAAGTCGTATAATGGATCATACCATTACAAATCAATTAATAAAGTCTGCAGACGCTATAAAGGAAAAGGTGAAACAAATGAAAGATTATGAATTTAGTACCGACACTCATCTGAAGTATTTTTTTAAACCTCTTGCTGACCCACTTAATGCTATAGCAGCTAACAAGCAAATTTCTATAATAAAAAATGAAGATACTTATGATGATCAAACTAAAAACATTGGTATAGCTTCAAAAATGTTTTTGCATGATAAACCACATGATATGTACAAATATGAAGCATCTGAATCAGAAAAGTTTTATTCAGAAGACGAAGAAGGTAACACATCTGAATCAGAAAATGTATATAATGTGTCGCTGAAAAAAGAAGATATCTTTGAAATATACGATGATATGAATATACCATTTGGCGTACGTAGTGAGAATGATAAGCATATGATTGGAAATACAATAGTGAATTTCTCTAGCACTCGCGAGAACTCAGATAAAGTGTATTTTATTCGCGTAGCTAATAAACAGTATAAAATAACACCAGGTCTAAAAGAATTATTGCTTCGCAAAAAACCTGATTTAACTTTGGTAAATTTAAAAGATAAATTAGTTTACAAAGAAATACTCATCACAACTAATGCTCATAAAAGAGACTTTGACCCTGCAGGTCAAGTTAAAGGTGATAAGGGTCTAAAATATTCTCAAGTGATCAAACCGTTATTTCACGAGTCTAGTAAACGCTTACAAGAACCCACAGAAGCTAAATATAAACAAAAACGAGGTGCTGGTCTACCGTATCTTAAAACATATAAAAAAAATACCGAACTTGTTTATTGGGATGATCCTAATGAATTAGTGGACAGGCTTAAACTTTTGATCGCATCTAAAACTGCAGGTAATACTAATCTTGACAACGAAATCTTATCAATTATTGAGGAGTTAAAAGAAGCGGGTGTTATAAAAGAATAAAAAGACTCAGCAAATGAACTGAATATCAGTATAATTTTGTAATTCAGAAGTGACAGTTGAAGGAATGAGTAAAGTGAAAAGAGACATTATAAACGAAATTCATAGAAGTGCAAGATTAAATTTTCCTCGAAGGCATGTAGTATTAAAAGATATTGATGATCTTTGGCAAGCTGATTTAATGGATATGCAAAGTTTCTCCAAATTCAACAACAACAACAAATACATTTTAGCAATCATTGATGGATTCTCTAAGTACGCTTGGGCTATTCCACTTAAACAAAAAAATAAAGAAACTGTGTCTGAAGCTTTCAATACTTTATTGAGTAGAGCAAAACGCATTCCTAGAAATTTGCAAACAGATCTTGGGAAAGAATTTTACAATACAAGTTTTCAAAAAGTATTAGTAAACAATTTTATCAACCACTACTGCACTTATTCAACGAAAAAGGCTTCAATAGTAGAACGGTTAATAAGGACGATAAAGAGTAAGCTTTTCAAGGAATTTAGTTTCAAGGGGGATTATAAATGGAGTGACGGGACACTTGCAAATATCATTACTAGATATAATAATACAATACATAGAACAATTGGTATACCACCTGCTAAAGTTAATCATAGCAATAAAATTAAAGTACTGCAGAGATATTTCAATCAAGATCGAACGAAAACAAAATGCCATAAGTTTAAGACAGGTGATTTTGTTCGAATAAGTAAACATAAAGGTTGTTTCGAAAAAGGTTATACTCCTAATTGGTCAACAGAGATATTCAGGATCAGTAAAGTTCAAAACACAAATCCTGTTACATATTTACTACAAGATGTTAAACAGCAACCTATTTTAGGAGCATTTTACGATCAAGAATTACAAAAAAACCAAACATCCTGACATTTACCTCGTTGAAAAAGTTTTAAAACGAAAAGGTAGAAAAGTTTTCGTAAAATGGTTGGGGTTATCATCCTGCGAAAATAGTTGGATTAACGATACTAATGTTTTATGAGCGATTTAGCAATATAACGTTATGGTCTATGATAATGGTTCCATTCTGTTTGTATACATGAAGGGAGAAGGACTTGTGAATAATTTAATTAATAACTTACCATTTGAGCTCCATTTACCGGGATATAATTATTGCGGTCCAGGAACCAGATTACGTGAAAGATTGGCTCGAGGTGATAGGAGTGTAAACAAATTAGACGAATATTGTAAACATCACGATATCGCATATAATCATTCTAAAAGTTTGAAAGATCGTCATAAAGCAGACATCATTTTATTAAAAATGGCAAAAAAGCGTGCTTTATCTTCCGATGCAAGCTCAGGAGAAAAACTTGCTGCCAATTTAGTTAATAATATAATGCTAACAAAAGTAAGTTCTGGATCTGGGCTCAAAAAAAACTTTAAAAGTTTAGTAACCAATACCAAAAAGTGCATTAAAAAAATTAAACCGAAGTGTAGGAAAAAACTAATAGAATTGGCCTACGCTGCAGCTAGAGAATTGAATCGTGATTCATCTGCCAGGGTTCCACGTATCATACCAGTTCCTAAGTCTGGCGGTGTTCTACCATTAATACCAATATTTGCTGGTTTGTCTGCTGCTGGCAGTATTGCAAGTGGAATTACTGGAATAGTCAAAACCATAAATGAATATAGAGTAGCAAAAAAGAGATTAGAAGGAATGAAAAGTCATAATAAGAATGCAGAAGGTTTGTGCATTGGAAATGGACTGCGGCTAAACCGTTACAAGGATGGACTTGGAATATATACAAATTTAAAGAAAAAAAACTAAATCACAGGCTACCTAATCGCGCTCTTACTAATATAGATATCATATATTTTACTAAAGACGTTCCATATTTTCGTGGAGTGTATATGAGGGATACCTTACCAAAGTCTCCGTTTTTTGAAGAGTGTGGAATCATAAATTTAGATCATTCTAAAAATTCTGGTACACATTGGGTAGCCTATGCAATTTTAAATGAATATATTGAATACTTTGACAGTTATGGCAACTTGAAACCTCCAATAGAATTTGTTCGCTATGTAGGTTCTGACAAAATCAATTATAATTACAATAATTGGCAAAATAATAACTTATTCAATTGCGGACATTTATGCATTAAATTTCTTAAAGGGTTTTGGAAAAAGCATGGTTTAAAAAAGGTTTAAATGTTACGTGTCGTACTCATGAGACAACACTTTAACATTATCTGTTACAAGAGACGAATGTCAATTAGATTAGAGTGAAAAAAATGATAGTTTATAATATAAAATCATCTGCCAAAGTTAATAGTTTTACTCGTTCTCATACCGTCAGAAGACGAAGACATATACGAAACATAAAAAAATTAACTAAAGACAATAAATTATTTATTCAAGCTTTGGGTTTTAAATTATGAGTATTCTTCAGGTGAATGATTTACCACAAATCGATAACTCTATAGTGAGTTATGAAATTCATACGTATAATCCATATAGCAACAGTTTCAATGAAAATGATGAAATACGTATACCCATAAATCAGCAAGAATTGTACGTATTACCTTCGGCCAGCTACATTTACGTTGAAGGTCGAGCCACTACAGTTTCGAAAGATGCAGCAGGAAAACGAACACGAAAGGTTGTTAATTTTACCAACAATCATATATCATTTCTATTTCAAGACATTCGATATGAAATTAACGGTGTTGAAATAGACCGAATAAAAAATGCAGGTATATCTACAACTCTTAAATCATATGTGTCAATGAGCGAGGGGGAAAGTAAGGCTGCTGCTATTTGGGGTTGGAATTTGAACGGGATGAAAGATAATGACGGTATTTTTAGTGCCCTTATACCTTTAAATAAAGTTTTAGGATTTGCGGAGGATTATAATAAAATTATAGTTAACTGTAAACATGAACTTATACTTAAAAGAAGCAATTCAAATCTTAATAGTGTTACACTTGATGATAATGACTCCATTGAAGTAAATATAGAGAGACTGCAATGGCGTATGCCTCATATAAAAGTGTCAGATCGGGAAAGATTAACTTTGCTAAAACATTTAGAAAAGGATCGTCCTATTCAAATAGCTTTCAGTAATTGGGACTTGTACGAATACCCTTTATTACCTAGAACTACAAAACATTCCTGGGTTGTTAAGACTGCTTCACAACTCGAAAAACCAAGGTATGTGATCTTTGGTTTACAGACAAATAGAAAAAATATGAAAAGTAAAGACTGCTCCGTTTTTGACCATTGTAAATTATCTAATGTTACTCTTTTTTTAAATTCTCAATATTATCCATACGAATCGCTGAATACGAAATTTCCTGACGATAAGTATTATATATTATATGAAATGTTCACCAAATTTCGTCAGTCTTATTATAACACCCGGTCTGAACCGATGCTTAGTTTGAGCGAATTTAAAGAAAAGGCTCCTGTATTTGTAATTGATTGCTCAAGACAGAACGAAGCCTTGAAAACGGGAGCTGTTGATGTGAGACTGGAAATAGAAAGTTCTGAAGATATACCAGAAAATACATCTGCCTATTGTTTAATCATAAATGATCGTCTATTCGAATATAAACCATTAAGTGGTATTGTAAAGAAATTATTATGAACGCTATAGTTGACATGCAAGGTTTTAAGACGGAAAGTAACGAGTTTATCGTGAAAGAAATAGCAATAGCATGCGGAAAACAAATTATAGTATTATTAATCAAACCACCATTCCCATTTTACAATCTTACAAAAAAAGAACGATTGCAAGTAAGTTGGATAGAGAGAAATAGACAAATTTTCTGGAAAGAGGGTTTTATACCATACTTAAATTTAAATAAATATATTGTACCTTATCTGGAAGATAAAAACATTTATGTTAAAGGATGTGAAAAAGTGTCGTGGTTAAAAAACATTGTAAAACATGATAAAATATATAATTTAGAAGATAAGAACTGTCCTCGTTTACAAAAATTATTTGATGATCATAGAATGTCTAGTAATATATTTAGCTGTGTGTATCATTCAAATGTATGTGCTTTAAAAAATGTAACGTGTTTAAAAAAGTGGGTTGATAATAAAAGTATTTTTAATTTAGGAGAGAAGGGGTGCCCTGTAAAAATATAAATTAAGGAATTTGTTAGCTCTTTTTATCATAACAATATGTCAGAATAAATGTTTTTTTCCTTGAGTAAATGTTTTCTTGTTTTATTTCATCAAATGCATTAGATATAGAACACCACAACGAAATGTGCAATCATTTAAAAGTCACTAAAAGAAAAAGGTCATTCCTGCTCCATTACGAATCGGAGCACTACATCTTTATAAATTGCGAACACCAGAAACAAGACTTCATTATTGTTTTGTTCATACCCGTATCGAAACCTTCATAAAAATGATTCAACATTATTTCAGCCCACGATATGAAATATATAATAAACATAAAATTCGATTATGTTCATTTCGATATTATTGGGCTACTGCAGATTCTAAACGAAGATTGGTGATGGAAATGGTTGATGCAGGCTTTTTTTACTGTGGAAGTGGTTTAAACGATAAAGTTATGTGCTTTTCTTGTGGAGGAGGCATCGAAGATTGGGAGTATTACGATGATCCTTGGATGCAGCATGCTATATATTTTCCTGATTGCGTTTATTTAAACGCTGTAAAAGGAACAGATTATGTTGATAAATCAAAACGTCTATTTTTTAAAGAAACAAAAGTATAAAATTATTATAAAGTGGAGGAGGATATATTGATTGTCTGCTGATTATGCTACTAAATGCTATTAGCAATGGAGCCTAAGTAACTATAAATTACTTACAGTCGTTTATGCGACATTCGATACCTACAATTGTAGTTAAAAGGTTAAATCATAAACTGAACTAAACAATTTTGAACGAAATAAAATAAATTATATTACCTACAATGCAGGATTCAGTGAAATATACTTATAAAGGCATTTGTAAAATTATTATCCGGAACGCTAATGGTGAGGTTATATTTGTCCATGATATGCAGCCAGCTCATAAAAAATCGAGCGCAGATTCTTCAAAACCTCAGGTCAGAGATATAAGGCAAGAAGATTTATTCTATAAAAACATGCGTGATGCATTAAATTCGGGAAACATTCAAGAACTTGTCTTTAAAAGTAGAAATAGAGAGCAAACATTCTCCCGAGTTAACGATATGCAGACTGGTCCTGAAAAATTTAAAGCGGGTTCAGCAAAGTGTCGGGACACCGGCACATCATCAATAAGGAACATAATGCGTGATTTAGTGATACCTGATTCAGAAGACGTTAAATGCTACCAGATTCTGGCTGAAGATGAAATTGTTTTTATGTAAATCATTTTATATCTCATTTATTGTTTCAGAATACAAATAAAAATGTTAAACTAATATTATTTTTAGTTTTATTTATTAAAAGGTTTGTGATACCTCTAAGACCAGATTACCCAGTTCTATACCTTGGATCACTATCCTCAAAGAATGTAATGTAGTTCATAATGTATTTATATTAGAATATATAAGTTCCAAAAAATAAATAGTATATTCTAATAGAACATCAATTCAACAAACATGATTTCGTCTATTTGAATATACATTTTATTAAATCTTCATCAATTAACACCTTCCGTCGTTTCAACTCAAGCAGAACTATACGATAAAAATTAACATATTTGAATAGATATGTTACTGTCATTTGATTAGACAATCTATTCAATAAATAAAATTTAATATATTTGAATAGATATATTCCAATGAATTAGACGGTATATTCTAATAGACCATCAATTCAACAAACAAGATTTCTTCTATATGAATATATATTTTTTATCTATTTGAATATTGATAATTGGGGTGTCTGGATCTACTTTGATCCAGATGCCCCAATTATATACTACTTACGGCCAGGGAAAAAAATTGATTATAAAAAAAAAACATACAGGCAAACATATTACCTTCTTTTTGGAAGTCGATTAAAAATTGAAACACTACATCAATTTGCCGTGTTATAGACATGACTGTCGAAAAATGCCAGTTGTCAATTGAATAAACGGATGATTTCACATGGTAAATAGGAAATTTGAAAAACAATTAATTTTCCTGACTTTATATAGGCGGCCATATTGTATGCTATAAGCATTTGCTACCGATCAGTCTACCGTATAGTGAAACAAAACACGGTAGCTGCCACAGAACAAATTGCAAAATAATCAATACACAGTCGAACGACGGTCAAGACATAACCAAATGTATTTAAAAAGGGAGAAAAAGGGTCACAGAAATTCCCAAAAATCCTTTACCTACTTACCTTGAAGGATATTAACGTTTGTGTTTAAGCCGACACAAGTCGTGTAATCACGTCACGTTGTCATTGCGGCATCGTTCGGTTTAAGTGAGACGTGTTCCGCATTAACATCACGAAATAGACACGTACAGAAGGTCAGTTCCATAGAAAAAGCGAAAATGCACGCACATTTAGACACGCTTCTCGTACAGCTGGTGCAATCGCACTTGAGACTTGCATTCGATCGAGATAGTTAACACATATAAACTCACGCCTTCTTCCCATGGGGGTAGGCAGAAACTATAGAACGCCACCTGCTACACTCCTTTTGCTTCGTCTGCGTTCATACATATATATCTATATATCATACACGCACGCCGATTGCGAGTACTACGCACCTGGCCTTTTTGAAGAACATCACCTATGAGGTCACGTCTTAAGATATGTCTTGAGATAGTTAAGGAATGAATAAAGCGCCTTAAGGTCAATTTTTACTTGCACATTATTTATTTATATAACGGCGCTCATCAACAGTGATCATCGTATTAGTAGTTCAGCGGCTTCAATATCATCAGAATTGTACCAGAATATAGCAGTTCTTTGTGGGCGTGGTACAAAATCGGCTCCCCTGATCCTCTTCTGTCATCAAAAGACAGCCGCCAAGCAAACATCGATGCGACGCTCTGCTAGAGTGACTGTCACCACGCTCTGCCAGTGTTACTCTTATCCGACCTTTTCGGTGAGACCAATAACTTCGTAACAAAAACAAACGGCGCCACTTGCTGCGCCGTCATATACAGGATGCGTCGTAAATAGTGGTCCAACGTTAAGGGGTCGATACACCGTATATACCAGAATTTGAACCATTATTTATCCATAGATCTCAGTATTGTTTTTTGAAAAATTTACTTCTTTCTTTACTAATTTGGCTGTTGAATGACATTATATTTTAATTTTGTTTATGACTGTGGAATACATGTGCTAACTTCTAGCGAAATTAATAAAGCCAGGTGTCAAAAAAAATATAAACAAATATTTTATTCTGAGACCTATGAAAAAAGTGGTTCAAATTGAAAGAAAAAAAAAGTTTTTTTTTAAATGGAAACGACAGCTCGAAAATGGGACAATCATACTCCTACTATGTGGAAAAGGCTGCACATTTTCCTCCTTAACCGTACATGCGCATCTACGCATGCGTGCGCCTGTTTACGCACTTTGTATGGCCCTTCTGTACTTTTCTCTGCTAATGTTGTCGCAGAAATCAGTCACAGAATAACCCTCAATCAATGGGAATAAATAAGCTTAAGGGAGCACGTAAGGCTTTAGATAAGGATAGTGAATTGTGGTGTTGTGGTCCAGTGATAGCGAATGATTTGGGTTGCGATGAACGAGATCGTTTCCCGGGTTATCGGTCTGAGATGGGATTTCTGGTTTAGAAGGATGCATGATTGCATCTTATCGTAGACTAGGTTCTATTTGCGTCTTCGTCCGCGAAAAAAATCTTTTTTTAAGATGCTGACAACACCTAAACCGCGGTCACTGTCAGATTGCATAGAGAAGAAAGAGAAGCGCGATGACACAACGCTTGTAATTTATTGCAAAATATGAACCAATTATCCATTTACTCAAAATTGAGTTGAGTAATCGAAAATGAAAAATAACCAAGTTCTGCATTCAAATAAGCCGTTCTTGTAATTAATTAAATACGTAACGTATGTTGATATTTAATACAGATATTTTGGATTAGAACTCAAGGTAAGAGGTTAGTTTAATGTTAGTTTGTAACGAGATTTTTTTTTCAAAACGTGTTTTGATAACAACCAAGTTGTGGGAAATATGTTCAGAATTAACATATATTTTTTCCACTACCACAAACTATACGCAATCTTTTTTCTTAAGAGAAGCCTATTTTGGCAAATTGGGTCTTGTCAGCGCCTTAACATAAAATAATTATATTCTATGGCACTTGGCAATACTGTAACTACTTCCAACTAGTGAAAGAATTTTCCAAATCGGATCAGTGGTTCCGAAGATTACCAGGGGTTATCTGGGAGTTATTCCCAGAGGTAAAATTTGTGAGGTTGTATATCGTTACATACAAACCCTTATTTTTTTTTTATTTGCCAGGGGCTTCGCCCGCGTGGAGGTCGGAAGTCATCCCATGGAAACATACTACCAGGATAAAAAGTATCCTATGTTCTAACCCAGGTGATGGTCTACCCATATGCCAAATTTCATCCAAATCTGTTCTGCCATTTTAGCGTGAAAGCGTAAAGTCAAAGTCAAATTACGAGTATTTCTTTCAAATAGGCACATAAAAGGCACTTTTGAACATCAAAATTTACAAAAAAAAATAGAATTGATTCTGGTGGCCCCTTCCAAAAGGTAGTTTTGTATGGAGATGAATGGGCAGGAAACTCCACCGTTACTCTTTTCAAACGTTGTGGCTTCTGACGACCCATGACGACTGTTAAAGATCCATGAATGACAGCCGGGACCACAACGGCTTAACGTGCTTTTCGAGGCTCGGGTCTTGGTATGTAATAATGGCCACCCATCCACGGAGCAACCCCGGTAAGTAAGGCTTAACCTGATGGATCGACCCGTGCGAATGTTAATACTTAGCCAGGAGCCACTTCGACAAGTGTAATAATGTCACGTATTGTCACACTAAAACAAGGATAGCATTTTGGCAATTGCTACCCATTTTCATTATTGGTTAGGCCAAGCGTTTTAGTCACCTCTTATGAAAATCCATTGACATTTCCGTAATCCTGTTTTAGCCTGCTTTTGAGCAGGTCAAAACAGTAATTCCGTGGTAAAAACCCAATAAATTCTAATCGTGCATAATGTTCTCGAAATGGCGTCAGATAATGTTAGAGATATGAATTACCATGACATGAAATATTTCCCCTTTTACGAGGACATAAAAGATTTAAATTACTCAAAGCACACATTTAATGCTAGGGACGATTATACTTGTGACAAAAACGACCTTAATGCAGAGCGTGTTACCGGAAACATTTGTGAACATGAATTTGGATGCATATTAGAGGGGCTTGTGGCTAAGTAACAGCAGCCGCACGGGTCGATCGATCAGGTTAAGCTACGCTTGCCGCGGTTGGTCCGTGGATGGGTGACCATCTTTACATACCAAGACCCCTCCGTGCCTAGGAAAGCACGTTAAGCCGTTGGTCCCGGCTCTCATTTGTAGATCATTGACAGTCGTTACGGGTCGTCAGAAGCTCGAAAGTCTGATAACCAGTCTTATCAAGGGGTATAGTGTTACCCAGTAACTGGGTTGTGGAGGTCAGATAGGCAGTCGCTCCATGTAAAATACTGGTATTCAGCTGTGTCCGATAAGACTGGAAGCCGACCCCAACATAGTTGGGAAAAGGCTAGGCAGATGATGATGATTAGAGGCAGAATTATATGGACTGTGATGAAAATAAAAGAATCGCTCACAAGACAACTAATGACGATAGACAAGCCATCACTGGCCCATCCCAGTGACATTGAAATAATGTTAGGAGGGAAATCAGAAAATACCACAAATGCAATATGGATTTAAATTATATTATGCAGCTTTTACATTATATTTTCAAGTAAACTTCCGCGATCTGATTAGCATAAATTGTGATATTTCCAGTTTAGGCCCCCGCTGGTGCCTCGTGCTCCTTTGCACCCCCCGAGAACAGTACTCGGCGCAAGCTCTGTCATCCCTCGGCTCTGTAAACTGTTTAACAGCTACAGCGACTTGGTTGATTTGCACTCTGACTCATTTTCCAAGTTACACAGAATAGCTGTTAACAATGTCTAAATTTTATTTGTGTTTATTTTTAATATGATTTACCGGTGTCTCAATGTTTTGTGTTTAAGACCAATTTTATTTTGTTTGATTTTGATGTTATTTTTAACTCATGTTACTTTGAGCTCGTTTCTTTTGTTTTTTCCTACTTAGTTATTAATTTTATAGAATAGTGGTACAATTATTACATCTATGGGGCATACGGTGCTAACCGATTTGTTACACTAAGCTTAGATTTAAGTGAAATATTATTTTAAAATTGTAAAGGTTCAAACAACTGTTGGTTGGCCATTAAAGAAAAAAATATAAATATGTCATATTGGAAACATCTGGTTTCATATCATCTTCAAGCCTCATTATCCGCCCTTATCCCAATTTCTTAGCGGTCGGCATATCATGTCTTTTTCTTACGTTATATACTCGTATATCTCTATAAGCTTCCATAATATATACATATCTCTGAAGTTACCCTCTTTCTAACTATATCTTCCTTCACACAATCCAAACATTAATAGTGCCTAATTAACTAAATGTTCTTTCTTTGGTATTGTTCGTCACATCATTGAGCTCCTTAAGTTCTGAGTTGAGCTGCACGATTACTGACAAATGCGTGCACTGACTGGATAGGTCGACTCGATCTGTGTGGTTTTTTCCTCAAAATACCATTACCATTCACTATTCCATTACCATTTCAGGCACCAATCTACATAACCTTCACATAATCTGACCAAGATTATGTTGTTGTTGTAGTTATTTTGTGTGTGTTCCGACTCAATCTGTGTGGTTCTTTCCTCAAATGACCATTTCAGACACCAATCTACATGGTCTTCACATGATCTGACCAAAATTATGTCTGGACTTTAAAAGAGACTGTGACCTCTGAGTTTGTTTCGGCCTTTCTTCTCAGAATAGTCAGATAGGAAACACCGACCTCATCTAGTTTTTAAAATATGATTGACGTGTAAAAGTGTTTGCACAAACCTACTTACAGATATTAAAATAATTTATCATTATCATATAACATTATTATACATATTTATCATTATTATACACAGAGTTGGTATTTGGTCAAAATCACCGTATTTTCTCGCCATCGCTTTGCTCACACAGCCATCACTATACAGTGACCTTAAGATAAGTGAATAAAGAAATCGATCCACCCCTTAACTTGGATCTAAGTAGAAGAAAAAAGCTCAGAGCAATCGATCTCGGGACCCACACACATTTGTTCGGCAGTTACGAAAGCTACGGATTACGGACCCTGTGAGAAATAGTGGATGTTTCGCTGTTGTTTGGGAGAAAAATAACAGGTCTATAATGAATGCGAGGGTGTGAGTGAGATGGAGTATACATGCCTTTTGGTCACGCTAGATTAGAAATAGGTTTAGATTGAAACATGTACAAGGTATAAACTTGAGGGTATAGTTGATGCGGTTTGCGTTTTGGGTAGGGGAAGTATAAAGGTGAACTTGAGAATGTTGGAAAGAATTGTTGAAAAAAACGATCAGATCTGTCAGATTATCAACAATCAAACTGAAACTCAAAGCATTTATTTCAAATAAATCAAATACAGGCACTTTTGAATTGTCAAATTGGTCGGTCAGTTAGAAATATGAAGCTACACATTACAAGTAGTTAGCGTAGTAATTTAGCGTAGTAGGTTCCTATGGAGAAGAACGGGCAAGAAACTCTACGGACACTTTTTTAAATTAAAATATTGGTACAAAAATATTGGTTACATCATTCATGTTGAAACTGTACATGTGAGAACAATTTAGAAAGACGTGCACGTTAAAAGTTATCGTAATAAAAAGATAAAATCAAAAACAATTGATAAATTAAAATAAGCCGTGGCAGCTAAGAAATTACCAGTCCCTACTGACGGCGCCCGTTCACGAACATGACACATGGATCAGCACCGTTCAGCTCAACCATTTTGAAGGGAACATAATGATCCAACACTCACGCCTCCACCAGCGATACATTCGAGTAAGCATGACATACTCTAAGCCGCCAGGGCATATTCAAGTCAATTAAAGACGTACCCAGTAAATGTTGACTTTATAGTAGGTACCAAGTGCTCACACATGTGCCATGCAATTATACAACACTAAGAGATTCAATTTATACAATGCAAAGATAGTTTTTATGATCTTCAGCAGCTCCAACAATTATTTTCGAATGCTAATCAATTAGTTCACGCGCGCTTGTGGAGCAGGACCAGCGTTGAGCCAAGCATTTTTGTCAGCGATGTAATTCCTCAACTTATAATATGCTTGGCTGCATAGTGTGCGTTTAATACAAGATTTAAATTTCGTGTCATTTAGTTCGAGTATGTGGGGAGGTATTTTAATGTACCATTTTGGAAAGTACCCCATGAAGGATGAGTCTACTTTAGCCAGTCTGAAACCTGGTTAAACTAATTGTTCCCAATACCAAGTCAAGATCATACAGTTTATTAGGACTAGTATTCTCAAGCAACCATAGTGAAATCAATAGGTGTATTTGTTTCAAAGTTTTTGTAAGGGGAAGTGGATAGAATCTATATATAGCATGAGGAACAAGGTGTCAAGTTACTCATCCTCCATAGAAAAGGGATGATCCTCCGACCAGACGGGCGTCGTGTCTGGTGGGCAACTGCCCGACGGTTGATGTCGGGATGTTGTATATATGCTAGTTGCGCGGTAAACTCTGCTTGCGCGATGCAGGATTATGCGTGACGTCAGTATGATGCGCAGTTCGCATGTGGCGATAAAGATGGCCGCCACAAAACCACCAAAACCTAGTTAATGCCACTGATCAGTTAGTAAAGTCAGAATTCGTATTGTTAAATCAAAAGTTTGTACAAGATGAATTCTGACTTTACAAATCTTAAATTACTTACATATTTTGCCCTGATGCCCTTGGCAATGGATTCCATACCACAAATTAAAGTACTTGAACAAATGTTTACATTCTAGATTTTGCTTTTAAGTTCAAAAAACCTTATCAAAGGCTCTAATTGTAATTTCACTAATGTATAGTAAAACATACTTTTCAGGGTCCATACCGCAAAATAAAAAAAAATTGGAACCACTTCGTTGTCCGTCTGTCAGTCTTCAAGCCCCTTTTTCTCAGGAACGCGTCAATATCGAATATGCAGCACTGCAGCTTAATTTTTTTAGAACTCCAAGGGACCTTCCCTTGGAGGTCCAAGGGAAGGTCCCTTCTACGCGGTCTTCTTTCTTCCCGAAGTTCTAAAAAAAATAAAAAAATGAAGCTTCTAAGTCAAAGCAATAACAAAATACGGTCATCTAAGCGACATAATTATTTTGATGGTCGCAAATAAATCAAAACCTTATAGGGTGCTTCCCGTTAAGCTGGAATCATGAAATTTGGCAAGAAGCAAGGTATAAAAGATAGCACAAGTTAAGGAAAAGGTCCGAAAATTCTTAATTTGTTCAGTTTTTATCACATAAAAAACTTTTTTTACGATTACAAACTTACATTTTCAGTTGGAGAATTAACCGTGACTTTGAATGATGTATAGGAGAACATGTCTTTCAATTGCAATATTAAATTCATCCCAACTACGGAACCTTTCATTTCATACGCACTTGGCCGATTGTTATTCTTAATCTACTAGAAAATGCAGAGTAATCCTGATTCTGTTTAATACTACTAAATAATTCTGGCTCTCCACAGACCTAATCCCAGCTTTTAATATTACAACCTAGACTTTTATCCTACACCAATTTTTACGGTCGCTTATTCAAAATTGCCCTTTTAAAATTCATAGTTTGTTAAAAGGAAGAAAATTTTTGCTTTTATTTTTGAGGGCAAAAGGGCCGTTGGTTGTTTGATTGCATTATACCAGGAGACTTGACTAGATTTTTTTAAAAAGAGATTATATTGCAGACCAGCCGTTCTATTTTGTAAAAATCTCACCGTGAAAACATAGGTGAATTGAGTCGTAAATCCCTAGATTGCCTAGCGTCAGTCGTAACCCAAAAAAACAGCTCACTCTTAAGCTCACTTCACTTAAGTTTCCATGCTATTCTGTAATAATAACACCATGAGAACTTAAGTGAAGTGAGCTTAAAGTGAGCTGTCAATAGTGTCATCCCTAGCATTTTTTTTTGGTGGGAAATCATCAATTAACTTTTCCCGCTCTGGGCGGAGCGGGAGGGTATGTCAGACTCTTACTGGCTAAAACCCACCCTTCTGTTTTGTGTCTTTCCTTCCGTTGCCTGAGCATAAGGCGGAATTAGAGCTCACTTCACGGTCACTTCACTTATATCTCCGCGGTAAGACTTTTACAGAAGCACTGCAGGTTAGGATGACAGTTCACTTCAAGGTCACTTCACATAAATTTTAACGGTAAGGTTTTTAAAGAATACACCGGCTGAAGTTATTGGCGTTAATGCAGAGCTAAAGCCTCTTCTTGTAAAAAAGATATAGCTGCCTCACTTGCTCACTGAGGGTTGACGATTTCAAATATCGTAATTCTGATTTTTACACGATGTGTATAAACGGGCCTCGACAAAGTGACATTCTAGCAACGCAATGCACGTAATGTGGGGATTATATTTTTTTTTCTCACCTTGGCCATGGTGTGGGGTAACATTGGATAGGCCGTTCAAAAAGATTGCGGGTCTGTGAACACCACTTTTCGATTCAAGGATCTGTTTTCGTAATATTAAGCATTAAAGTGCTAGTTTTTGTTCAAATCAAGTCCCCCAGTGTCCGGCCCCTGCCAGATAAATGGTTGTTCATGGAGATGAAAAAAAAAATCATGGCAGTAGTACATATAATGAAATTAAAAGTAAAACTATCACAGCTAAGTGGGATTTACAAGTAAACGAGTAATAGTTGATCAACTTAAATTTGCAATTGGAGAATTGACCGTGGCATAAATCGATGTATGGGAGAACATGTTTTTAACAGCTATACAATATTAAATTTGTTTCTGGGATAAATTCATCCCAACTTCCCAACTACGGGACCCTTATTATGCGTGGTCCAACACGCACTTGGGCGGTTTTTTTATTAAATTACATTGTCACGAAACTCGACATAAACGTATTTTTTTTGCTCCAAACCCCAGATAGAAAATACTTAATAAACCAAATATAATATCAAATAACTGCCACATTCTGTCGACATCACCATATATGAAACGAGATACACTACAGAAAACTCAATAATGAACAGTAGGAACGTCAAGCAAGAAACTGGAATACCCGCTTTATTGAGATCCCTCTGCCCTTTAACTCTTCCCATTTCAGGGGTCAACATTATCTGGGCGGGAAATCGCGAGCGAAAACCAGTACCTAATATATTTCTACCTCAAAAGAGAACTCTGTCATCAAAATTGAATCTCGAGCGGACCAATACGGGAATCAAAATGGTTGCCAATTGAATTTCAGCACTTTCGGCAAGTTCGTCGTCACAAAGGTACTTGTAATCTAAGTCTCTGAAAGCTCTAGTTTCAACAGAATATAGTTTACAAATCCTCTTGATTATTTAGATGAATTGTGTGCTATGTTGTAGATATTTGGAGCGTGAAAGGGGAATGTTTGAGAGGTAATATGTACCTATGTGTGTGTGCTTACGCTTCAAAAGTTGGCTCCGGTATTTATTCGTAGATTTAGCAAAGACTATTTATACAATTATATCTTATGTATTATTAAACACCGCGTGTATTACAATAACTTAATTCTTTCTTTACTTCGTTCTGTAATTATTATTTAAAGATCCACCTGACATCACATCTCTAAGTAGGTAAATTCGGATAATATGTTCTTTTAGACGTTCACGTTTGTTACTTAAAATGAACGTTACTGAGTAAAGTAGTAATATTCGTATTGATAACCCATTACATAAAACTTAAGCTCCAATTCAGTGGCGAAGCGTCTGGTTTCAGAATCGGATTTTCACATCGGAATCCAAAGAGTCTTATACAAAGTGTGTTAAGACTTGTAAAATTATTGAGGACTTCACAATTCGGGTCTTTATACACTTTGAACCTCAATATTCGAGTCTTTATACACTTTGTCCCGTATTGAATACACATATGTAGTTATATTTGCATGTTAAGTCCAGACAAAGAAACGTCTAATACGCTATTAGTACGCTATTTATTTATTTAATTCAATATGTTGTCACGCCATTTCGCCATTAGAGATGGGTTTCTCCGTTGTGGGCTAACAGCCTATTTTCTCCTAATGCTTTAGTTATAGGTCGTTCTTGAAGCACCAGGGAATGGTATAAACATAATTGTATTAAGGAAATAGTAGGTCTTTGTTTTTTATTAGCATTAAGTAGCATCTGGCTCTTTCTGAAGCAAAGAATTGCTTGAGTGCTGATCTTATGCTAATCGGAAAAGAGCTGGTTTTGGAATTCATGACACGAGAAGTATTTTTTAGGGTTCCGTACGTCAATAGGAAAAAACGGAACCCTTATAGGATCACTTTGTTGTCCGTCTGTCTTCCAAGACCCTTTATCTCGGGTACGCGTGGAGGTATCGAGTTGAAATTAAAACCATATACTCAAGTCTATAATTCCTTGAAGTTGTGAAAAAATCAAACTTCTAAGTTAACGTAAAAAAGATACGGCCATTTATGCCGCAAAAAACCTATATTTCGACACTCTCAAGGGAATCAAAATTTACAGGGTACTTTCCGTTGACGTTTGGCAAGTAATATCGTCTTATATTACAAATACAAGGAAAAATCTGAAATCTATACATTTGTAATTAAATCATAAAAAATATGGTCTTTATTTAATAGGTACCTATAAATTTATACGGAACCCTCGGTGGGCGAGTGCGACGTGCATTTGTCCGGTTTTTTATGTTAATGTTAACTTAGAACTTGTGTAATTTGCATATTACTACGCCAAGAGCTGTTTTTTTTTAACAGAAATCTTATACCTGAAGAATAAATAATGTGTCAGTTTGTCATATTTTTTTAAAGCTGTCAAACAACAAAAAATATTTATTCCTCAGACAAAATTCATATGACTATAGAAAAAGTAATCGTAGCAAACTCAATTATCTACGTCTTTGGCGAAATGGGATCACTAGCTTAGCACTAAGACGTAAACGCACAAAGCATTTACAATGTTACAAGACAGAATTTGGTAACAGACACCGCGTCACCAACGACGTAAGCATAAAATACTCAATATACACCAATATCTAGTATCTATTTATAACCTTAGGTAGTGACCACTCTATTTAATGGTCAAACCTATCCGAACGATTAGGCAGGCTTTGATCACTCAGATGAGTTGAACCGTGAAAATTATGGACTATATTATACAAATATGTCCCATCCGCTGCGGGGATGGGACGGCCATCTTTATTTGGGTCAAATTAATATTTATGGTAGGTACCTACTATGCTTTTTTTTTTCTGATGTGTTAAGTGGACCTTTGAGTATTAAAATGTAATAGGTAATACGGGTTGGTATCCGCAACTCCACGTCTAAGTTCGTATTTTGTGTACGGGTGGGAAAATCGATTATTAGATTCACCCCAGCTCCTCACGGAAGGCCAGTGAATCCTTCAAAATGCATCAGAAGAACTAAGTGGTCACACAGTGAGACACGAAAAACTATTTTATTTTATATTATGTATATTAAAGGCACTACCTACCAGTATACATAGGTTTTTATTTTTATAATATTATTTATCTTTTATACAGATTCTTTTATATTTTGTGAATGTGAGAACGTTGTAGGCTTAATAGACTAGATTTGTAGATCATTTTCTATTTTGTTATGTACTTGTTCATAAGCCTACACTGTTCTCTCATACCTATTAGCACTGTAATTTGAAAACATTGTAAAAGCCAATTATTTTTAAAAGAGTAACCGTGGAGTTTCTTGCCGGCTCTTCTCCATAGGAAACGACTAATTAGAACCGTGCACCTAGCTTCTGACGTTTCATAAGTCCCCTTGTAGGTTTATGTGTAATAAAATATTTTGATAGATTGATTGATACAACGACACAATTAAATATAAATGGAAAAGGAATTCATATGGATCACAATGTTTTCAATCCGTCACTATTAGAAACATACCCTACCACTGTTCGTATTGAAGTCACTAATAGTTCAATTATTTTCCAATTAGGCACTTTCTGTAGTATTGGGACATCTGTGGCAGTATTTATATACAACATCAATTAATACTGAATTAGTAAAACCTTTATCGCTCAGCGCGCTATGGAGCGGGCTATGCTCGGAGTCTCTTTGAAGGATAAAATAAAAAAACTAAATTATCCGGAAAAGAACCGGAGTTACCGACGTAGCTTGCAGAGTAAGCAAGCTGAAGTGGCAGTGGCCTGGCCATGTTTGTCGAAGGACAGTGGAGCAGACTAGTCCTGGAGTGGAGACCGTGTATCAACAAGCGTAGTGTGGGACGCCCCCCAGCTAGATGGCCCGATGACCTTAAAAAGGTGGCTGGGACAGACTGGATGCGGAAGGCGGAGGACAGGGTGTTTTGACGCAGACTGGGAGAGGCCTATGTCCAGCAGTGGACTGTTATAGGCTGAGTTGATTGATTGATTAAAAACCTTTATGATGTCTTTTGGTCTATTAAGACTAAAAGAGAGAAAGAAAATACATTTATTTAGCAGACTAAAAGGCACACAATATAATATACAGCACATAAAAAAGAATAAAATTCAAATAAAAAGTGTAAATTACGATGTAACAAATAGCCCGAACAATTGCCAAACTTAAGTGGCAGTGGGCAGGGCACATTATTCGCAGAACAGATGGTCGATGGGGCCGAAAGGTTCTGGAGTGGCGACCGCGTACCGGAAGACGTAGCGTTGGAAGGCCTCCTACAAGGTGGACCGATGACCTTGTGAAGGCCGCAGGAATCCGCAGGATGCGGGAAGCACAAAACCGGTCGAAGTTGCGGTGCTTGGGGGAGGCCTGTTTCCAGCAGTAGACGTCTTTCGGCTGAAATGATGACGATGTAAGAAATTAGCAGAAAAGTATGCCTCACGGCTGCGCCAAAAAGGCCCAGTTCAGAAAAAATACCAGACAACTAGTGTCTTTTTTTTTCGGATGGGAAATCATCAAATAACTTCTCCCGCTCTGGGCGGAGCGGGAGGGTATGAACTCACCCGTATTCCTTTCGTTACCTGTGTTACGGGTGCCTCGGTGACCCATTAGTACCTTCCCGCGACCCCGAGTGCCTGACGCTAGTTTTCAACTGGACCTGAAGTGTGAGGTGACGGAGTATCTACACTGGTTTTATTATTGACTACAAGGCCACAAGGTAAGGCAAAAAAATCTTTCTGCATGTGTAATCAATATCTTACCTAATAATTAACGATGATGTGGTCGTATTCACTGGTAGCTAGAGGTATTAATTATCGTGAATCTACTGCAAAACGAACAGACATCGACACAAGGCCTTGTGTCGATGGCTGTTGTAAATTAAAGATTAAAAAAACTGAAAATATCAAAAAACCCAACTGCATCTAATAAGTTTAAAACAAGATAATTTTAAAGCAGTCTGATACATTTGGTGGCAGTTATATAAATAGTTTAATCTGTGATTTGATGAACCCTGTCTTTAATGTCGCGCATTTGGGTAAAATGATAAAAATTTACACATCACAGAAATAGCGAATCAGCGACTACTTATTAGTCGACAAATTGTCGATAGCAAAATATGCTGAAACCTGCTACAATAAATTTTTAATAGGTACCTACGAGTATTCGAGTACTAGATCCAACAATAATAATCAATTGCCCTGAAACCCGCAGTTGGCACTAACCAGGTGAATTTCCCGCGGCCATTTTACCCCACAATCATAGGCAGTTTGCAGTTAATACATACTAAGGTGAGAACACACTAGAGAACACTTTTTTGTATGGTGTGTTCCCTCAGACAAACCATGGAAACGGTGTAAACTTTTTATAAATAAATAAATATTAATATGTATAATTTCATTAATATTTATGTTTCTATCTTCTTCTTTTTTTAATTGGTCAAGGACAGCTAATGGGACACAATTGATTTTCTATTGTTTGACTCCAAATCGGTGTCGCGCGGGGCTTAACAGTTTAAATCGTTACGAGGTACTTCGTTAATGACTTGGTATGGTTTGGTATTGTTAAGGACATAATCAGCCTATAATGTCCCCACTGCAAATGGAATTTATTTCATTCATATTTTAGTTTGGAATGTAAACAAACAACTATGTTAATAATGTCAACAACAACACAACGCAACAACATTTTTTCTTTACTCGAATGGTACAATAGTAGGAAAAACTCAACTCAAAACAGGATTTCTACAACATTCTTGAAATATTCGACGAACTTGTTCTTGCCATGTGAGCGTTTTTGTTTGTAACATTCCCTAACTTATTTTACATTCCACTCCAGTCTACCCTGTTGTTCGATGAAATGTTACACACTTGTAAAAATGCTTGCACAAAACATCGAGCGTAGTGCTCAGTGATCAGTTCGTCAAAAGGTCACAAATTAGATCGGCTCGATGTTCTGCTAAATGGTCAAATGTGTACCCACCTTTACACCAACCACTGGTCGAGCTGAAAACCTGTAATTTATTTCAATGATTTTCTATTTTATACGTCTGGTATTATGGAAGATTTATTTTTATTGCGGTTGCCTTATAATAAGTTTTATTTATTGCCGTCAATTGAAATGTTTGGTTTATAGTAGGTTCTGTAATTTAAGGATACTTGTGAGGGTTTGGCTTGTGAATTTAATGAAAGGTACCTACTCTATTCTCCGTGCCACGGAAAGCACGTTAAGCCGTTGGTCCCGGCTGTCATTTGTAGATCTTTGACAGTCGTTTCGGGTCGTTAGAAGCTCGAAAGTCTGACAACCAGTCTTATCAAGGGATATCGTGTTACCCAGTAACTGGGTTGTGGAGGTCAGATAGACAGTCGCTCCATGTAAAATACTGGTATTCAGCTGAATCCGGTAAGACTGGAAGATGACCCCAACGTAGGGAAAAGGCTAGGCAGATGACCTACTCTATTCGAAAAGGCTTGAAGATTTTGCCAAGGGGCTGGACAGCAGTGTACTTTTTTTTTGTGGTATGTTATTGCACAGTACCATTATTATGTGAGTACTATGTACCTACTACAAAGCTGCCATTTACTGGATACGTCTTTCATTGACTTGAATGTGCCCTGGCGGCTGGGAGTATGTCGTGCTCACTCTAATGTCTTGCTGATGGTGGCGCGTGTGTCGATCATTTAGCTCCCTTCAAAATGGTTGAGCTGAATGGTGCTAATCCATGCGTCATGTTCGTGAACGGGCGCCGTCAGTAGAGACTGGTCATCTCTTAGCTGCCACGGATTATTTTAATTTTTGAATTACGGACGATTTTACGTTTTGCATCGTTCTCACATGTATTATTTCAAAATGAATGATATAAGCAATATTTTGTAACCTTAATATATGATTCAAAAGAGTGTCCCTGGAGTTTCTTGCCCGATCTTCTCCATAGGTACCTACTATGCTTTGAAATGGCCTACTAGCTTAATTGTTCTGACTGACCGACCCCTTGACAATACAAAAGTGTCTGTAATTAGTTTATTTGAAATAAATGCTTTGAGTTTGAGTATACAAATACAAAATAATTTACCAGTCATGGTCAAATAACTTTACTGTGATGGTAAAGACAAGATAATCCCATAAAAAACATATAATGTAAAAAAAAACATGTCTCACAACGCAGTTCTTTCATTACAAAAAGTTGTGAGATCTCATGTAAAATCAAGTCAGTTTTTTAGTTACTGTATAAGGAAGCATTTATTCAACAAATTTGTTATAAATTGTTATCTAATCTAATCAATTACCTACCTATCAACATTTACCTTTATTTCAATAATAATCATAATGACTTGGCAATTGCATGGCACCTTAATTATAAAAGAATAATCTACTATTTCGATTTCTTAGTAAATCTGAACAGTAATGATATGTTGCCGTGCAAAATAAATAAAGAAAAATATGTCCCGAGGTCGAGGTTCGATTCCCGGTCCGGGCAAAGTGTTATTGTTTTTTTTTTATCTGGAATTTCTCAGTAGCAGCCCGGAATCTGGATTTCTGCCCGGTTGATGGCATTAGGCTCGCCCCTATTACATGGGACTTAAAACATAACTGGCGAAATGTGTGTGTGCTACAAGTACACCTCTCTGCCCAACCCTTCGGGGAAGCAAGGCGTGATGTTATGTATGTATGTATAAAAATATGTTACCGTGCAATTGCAATCTTGTAGGCACCTTGGTGTATGCACCAAGGTGCCTACAAGATTGAATATACATATTTAAGTATTTACGTCTAGTTGATGTAAAACAAAAAGATGGTGACCGAAAAGCTGGCGGCTTTCTCGCGCAACGCATCAGCATTGCAATTCAGCGAGGAAATGCCGCCAGCATACTCGGTACAATGCCCCGAGGGCCTTTTTTAGGCTTAACTTAGTTTTAATTTAATTTAGTTAATGTTAATATTCATCTTGTAATTTGGTTATGTAAATAAATATTATGTCTGAAATAAATAATGAAATTTAAGTATTTACGTACCGTATATATATATATATATATATATATATATATATATATATATATATATATATATATATATATATATATATATATATATATGTATATTTAGGCATTTGTATATTATACAAAATTATGAGTGTTTATTAATATTTACTAAACACTAATTTTATATTAACATCAATTAGCCTGACACTCAATATACAATATTCAATCAAAATAAAAAGTGAACATATAAAGCATTTAAACTAAAAAGTTTGATCACAACTCGGTCGACAGTCAATGCAAACCACAAAACTAGTTAAAAGTTACAGTAGGTACATCAGTTTAACAAATAACGAATCGAGAAGTTACAAATGTTTAACTTTTCTGATTGCAAAGTTGCGGACGGACCTGACACACGGTTCATTGTGGATTGTCGGATTTGACAATATTACGAAGTGACTTAACATAGGCTGATGACGACTTGAATCAGTTTGGATCATGTTAAGTAACTGTTTGAGCAGTGGTGGCCCAGTGGTAACGGCCGCGACTTACGAGATCGTAGGAACCCGGACAGGCGCTTTACTTTGTGTAAATTATTTCATCACCACTGCTCTCAAAACGGTGAAGGAAAACATCGTGAGGAAACCGGCATGTCCTAGAACTAAAAATTCGAAGACATGTGACATCTACCAACTCGCACTGGGCCCGCGTGGTAGATTTCGGCCTACTCCCTCTCACAGAGAGGAGGCCTGTGTCCCAGCAGTGGGAACATGATAGGCTAATTATGTTGTAAGTAACTGCGTTAGTAGGTACCTAGTATACTAGTGAAAAACCACCGTTTACTCAAAATGGTATTTTACTCTGCGATAGCAGAAGGTAAACGGAAGCATGACGGTCAACATCTCCGCTACAAGGATGTGCTCAAGAGATATCCTAACGCTTGCGCTATTCGTAAAGTTTGGGAGAGGCTCGCTTTAGGTACACCGGGGATCGTAGAACTTGCACAAGATCCCGTGATCCCCGGTCCAAGTATAGGAAGGGACTGCCGGGGTCACGGGAAAGTTCGAAAGGGTTACCGAGGCCCTTGGCAACACAGGCCACGGAAGGAACACGGGTGGGTTTTAGTCAGTAAGAGTCTGGCACACCCTCCCGCTCCGCCCAGAGCGGGAGAAGTTATATGATAATTTCCCACCCAAAAAAAAAAGTATAGGAAGGAAACACCAAGATTTTGAGGCAGTAAAAGTCAAACAGACTCCCGCCCCAGGGCGGAGGACCTCCATGAGGATTTTACACCGCGGAATAAAAAAAAAGGCTCGCATTACACAGGTCGTCTTGACGCTCTACCATCCACAAAACTATCAAATCTTTCGAAGAAAAGCGACACGAAGCTATTATCAAGAAGCGCCAAATACGTAAAGAGATTCCAGCAGGCTTAGCATGACGCTTTTTACTTCTATACTACTGTAGAATAGACACCGCTTGTCTACATTTTTCGGTAGAAAACTGTCAAATGTCTACACGGAAACGTCATTCTTGTCTACTCTTTCTTCGACAAAACGCTCTCTACGGTTTTCGTGCTAAGCCGTACGTGTAGCATACAAACAACACTGAAGTTCAACATTATTGTTCAAGTCGCGATCGGGTGTTCAAGATTTACGAGTTGTAGATTGTAGGTTCAAACCCAGACAGGCGCATTACTTTGTGTAAATTATTTCATCAACGCTGCTCTCAAAAACGGTGAAGGAAAACATTGTGAGGAAACCGGCATGTATTAGAACCAAAAATTCGAAGACATGTGTCATCTATCAACTCGCACTGGGCCCGCGTGGTGGATTAAGGCCCACTCCCTCTTACAGAGAGGAGGCCCTTGTCCAAGCAGTGGGTACGTTTTGGGCTGATTATCGCCGTTATCGAAACCGATAAGGAGGACTATTTATATACTCTACTAGTAAATCTCTTTTATACTACAATAACTATTTCTGCCACTACGCAGCAAGCTGGAACTCAAACTCAAAGTATTTAAATTTTAATTAAACCATATACCCACACGTACAGTCAAGGTTTAACTGTCAGGAATTCGTCAGACAAAAAGTTTAAGCTTGTTCCGCAGTGGTACTCTGTTCTGTTTTAAAAGGTATGTGTCCCGAAGTAATTACATGCACATGTTGAATCATGTCAGTGCTAACTCCGTGGTGGTAACACGCCACAATGGCGCCGCCGCCGCGACGGCTCAATTTCAATCAATCAACTCCGGTCTAACCGGATGCCGCTGAATACCAGTATTTTACATGGAGCAACTGCCTATCTGACCTACACAACCTAATTACTGGGTAACACAATACCGCTTGCTAAGACTGCTAAGACTTATGACTGTCAAAGATCTACGAATGACAGCCGGGACGATCGGCTTAATGTGCTTTCCACGGCACGGAGGGGCGATATCCCATCCCCAACCCATCCACGAACTTAACGTAGCTTAACCTTTGATCGACCCATACGGTTGTATTTATTTAGCCACGATCCCCTCCCGCGACGGCTCAATTTATTAACCGATAATGAATATATGTTCCGTGACATTTCCAATTCTTCCATAATTAGGTCAACTTTACCACCTCACATCATTATAACTAAAATATCTTGTAACTCTTACTTAAGACACTGACAACACCTAAACCGCGGTCACTGTCAGACTGCATAGGAAAGAAAGAGAAGCGCAATGACAATGCTTGCAATTTATTGCAAAATATGAAGCAATTATCTATTTACTAAAATTTGAGTTGAGTAATCGAAAATAAAAAACAACCTAGTTCTGCATTGAAATAAGACGTCCTTGTTGTTAATTAAATACGTAACGTACCTTGATATTTAATACAGATATTTTGGATAAGAACTCAAGGAAAGAGGTTAGTTTACCATTAATTTGTATCGAGATTTGTTTTTCAAAACGTTTTTGGTAACAACCAAGTTCCGAGAAATATGTTCAAAATTAACATATATTTTTTCCGCTACCACAAACAGATTTGGCAATTTTTTTCTTAAGAAAAGCCTATTTTGGTCATTTCCCTCTTGTCAGCGCCTTAAGTGAACATAATTAAACCCATATTTCGAAGCCACACTCCTTACATTTCGTAACCAACAAAGCGTTAATGTATATTCATATATCTAATTTTACATTGTCAGAAACCTCTGAGGACTCGACGTTCTCGGTATTACGCGGTATTTATCCTCTAAATTATACTGAACAGCAACTCGACAATTATTATCCTGTGATAATTTAGGTACATACATTTGTATGTACATACAACATGTTTACTTAAGTCTGGTGTAGCTCATCTAAACATTGGCATACCTAATTTATGTGTACATAATGTACGGATTCTATAAGCACAAGGATTAGCAGAGCAAATATGAGACTAGGTTATGGGAAATATCTAATTGGTCCTCTAAAAACTTTTAAGTATTCTAATGATATTCGCTTTTATTATTAAATGAGTTTTGTTCATAAATAGTAAAAGAAATACAATAGCATAAAATAAAACGTAGATACCTCCATAATACGAAAACATATCTTTCATCCTTTGACAAAATTGACTGCGGGCGGTAAGAACTCATCAAACTTGAGATTCGTTGTACAGTTCACTCGCATACAACACGAAAGGACTTGGACTTGGCTTGTCAGAAATCGAAACTTGTGAAGAAAATACGATTTTCAAACTTCTGCTCGTGTATTCGTATTGGATTTTTGTGTAAAGAGAGAATAATTACATTACAAATTGAAATTCAGAGTTGAGTTATTTTTGTTAGGGCGAGTAATGATGATAAAACACACAGACACACACCGAAAAAAAAAATCGGTAAACCCAATCGATTTTTCGGTAATATTCACCGTCATTGTCCAAAGAAATAAAACTAATTGAAAAAAAAAAACAGTTGAGTTATAACTAAAGATCGGATATTCGGATGCATATTCATCTAAAGTTGAGATGTTGCGAATGCGCTTTTGTATCGAAAAAATCCCGCGGTTCCGGGATCAACAAGGTTTCTGATTATTAAATCAGATTAGTATTATAATCAGTACTACATTTATCTTACTTTCAAATGTTGGCTTATATGGAATGCACTATAGTAAAAAAAATAAAACCCGCGATTCCGGAATCGACAAATTTTGTGTTTTTTCTACTAGGTAAGCGGATGCATATCTACCTACCTAATATTGTAAAGTAGGTAGGTAAATACCAAACTGCCATAGCAAATAACGTTAATATAAGATAACGGACTACATATATTTAGAATAATTGATGTAGCTACCTATTGAAACAAATAGTTAAAAATTATTGTGCTTA
Organism: Atethmia centrago; assembly: GCA_905333075.3. Classification (NCBI taxonomy): domain Eukaryota; kingdom Metazoa; phylum Arthropoda; class Insecta; order Lepidoptera; family Noctuidae; genus Atethmia; species Atethmia centrago. The sequence continues at coordinate 7,341,578 of HG995379.1, forward strand.
GTGAAATTCTGTTAAATTCCTTTCCTCTCCACATACTTAGCGAAGAAAACAGTATATGTTAGCACCATTATATTAATAGAAAACGACGATAGGCATTTTGCGAGTTTGTGAGTAGGACGGCAAATTATAGCTGCTGCTTATGCGCAAGTAGCTACCCCGACAAATAGTTCTCTTAGTTTATTTAATTACAATAATTGCATTCGTCGCTGTGCTTGCCATGCGTTCGGGTGTTTTTTTTTGTTTTAACTAACACACACCACCCCTCCTCTTACACCCTACATATACATATTTTAGAAGTCGCTTCTTTATTATACACCCGACTAGCTATGCATTCCCGGTGTTCCTGGCATCCCGTGTTTTTTTTTTTACAAATAAAAATAGTTTAAGAAGCCGCTTCCATACTTTCACAGCTAAAATTTAACTTTAGGTAAATATGCATCCGAATATCCGATCTCTGGTTATAACAGTAGATTTTACTGTGTTAAGAGATGCAGCTCTGAAAACGGCAATACTTAAAAGAAACTGTTTGTTTCAGTAAACTTTAATGTTCATCCAATTGAAATAACTATTTAGCTCTTTACTGTTATTGCCCATTTCAGTGCACTGTCGGTAATCAATTATATTAACATAAAAATCCCTGAACCGTTCCTGAACCGTTTTTTTTTTACTGTACAACAACAGTAAAAAGTATCGTTTAATTTTTTTCAGTGCAGAGACAGATGTTTATGATAATGGAGTGACAATAAAGAACATTTATTAATTAATCACACATAGCACACATTACACACACGCACATAACACAAACAAATCACATTACATTAATAACCAGACTCTCATTATTTAAGCTGAGATTATCGTGTTGTAAGGTCTAGGAAAATAATAAAACATTATGTCAATGTACTACCAATCTTAGTTTCTAGAAACCTATTCGGCAACAGATAAATATAAAAATAATTCACGGCAGATTTGGTATGTAATTACACACATAGCTAGATCAGAAATTCTTGGTAAGTATTTTTAATCTTATTTGCTACCTTGATCTTGCTTGATCTCGATTTATTTCGACCACTGTGGTACTCACAACAAACATCATCGTTCTCTTGCCTTATTTTTTTTTTTTGGGTCGTTGTTACATGTCGTTTTCTTCCGTAATTCTCTATTAGTTTTCATCTCAGTCATCTAGGTCATCTCAGTCACCCTTCTCCCATATCATAGACTAGCCAAGATCTACAACACACATTTTGTGAATTTGGATATATTCGCTTTGGATCGCCAAAAATTTAAGAAATGTTTAGTTAATAGTCTGCATTTGCGTGATGTGTAGTGTCTTTTATTTTTGTTAGTTTTCGTAGTAATTATATCAAGTACTTTTTGTTTTAGTTTAAGATGAGTATGTACATCTTCCACTTTTTTATTTTTTATTGTTTCTCTTCCTGTCTTCTTCTTAGTGTTTTTGTAACTTGAATATTGTCTTCACTGCTTCAATAACTTAGGTAATCTGTGGAAACATCGTGGATTGTGCATTTACCCACTTCCAATGTCACCTTAGTTGTAATATATAATGTACAACTGTTTGTTTTCCCTAACAAAATAAATAAATAAATCATCTTTCACACAGCCAATCCATCGTTTCTTTGGTCTTCCCCAACTCTCATAGCCATCCACATTCATACTCAACATTTTCCTCACGACATTTTCCTCATTCGTGAAATACAATACAGCAAATATCATCTTGACTAAAATTCTTACTTATGTAGGTAAAGCACGAAAATACAGTGTCATAACTCGTAAATCCACATAAACCCAATTTGTCACAGCCATGTCCCAAAAATCAATGAAATCTTGCAAAAGAATCATAAGTAACAAAAGGACAGAAATCCCTCAAGATACTTCGGCCTTTAATCAATCAAACGTTTGACAATCGGATAACTTGACAAATCCTATCTACTGTCGTTGTTAAGAGTTCGTCTTGAGACGAAATAAAAAGGTGAAGAAGGTTCGTTCCTAATACATAACTGCCAATAAAGAAGGGATGTGTGTCATAAATAACTGGGAAGGTTCAGGTGAAATGAAATATAACGGAGGCCACGTTTCAGTACCAAAGTGATGAAACTGATCTATTTCATGTGATATAGTAATATGACAGATATTGTCATTTCACAATATAATGTTACACTTATGCCCAAATCTGCCCTTATAATCAATCAATCCGCCTAGCCTTTTCCCAACTATTCTGGGATCAGCTTCCAATCTTAGCAGAAGCATCTGAATACCGGTATTTTACATGGAGCGCCTGCCTATCTGACCTCCACAACCCAGTGACTGGGTAACACGATACCCCTTGGTAAGACTGGTTGTCTGACTTTTGGGCTTTTGACTACCCGTAACGACTGTCAAAGATCTAAGGATGACAGCCGGGAGCAACGGCTTTTCCGAGGTACGGAGGGGTCTCGTTATGTAATGGACGGTCACCCATCCACGAAACAACAAGCATAGCTTAATCGGTCCGACCCGTAAGGCTGCTATAATAATAACAGCCTTACGGGTCGGACCGATTAAGCTATGCCTTGCGCGTGTCTTTGCGGGGGGGCTGCTAGTTCAATAGAACCAGGAGCCTCGCAAAGACATGCCCTAATTACACGTAATGGTTGGTATCTACTTTTAAAAGCTTAGATTTATGTTTGTAAACTATGCTGTTCTTCAATTTAATCGCCGTCCATTCCCGTTTTGCAGTATGTTCCTAATGGGTTTGGTATTTCAGCGGCCCCGAACCTAACTTAGTGCTAAATACGAGTAATACCATATGCTAACGATCCAACATTATACAAGCGAATCACATAGATACTGTTTGCATACATAACTATGCTTGTAATGTGGTCACAAAATAATATTATTCAATCTTACATCACTCAAAAACTTAGGTACCTACAACGGTACAAGGACTTTTGGCGCGTGGCCGAAAGCGGAACAATATGGCGGCGTTACGCCATCTTGTTTTTTTATAAAATTTGTGTGACTGGTTCACAAAATCTTTACCAACAACGATCAATTTCACTCAGGCACCAAAACTTCCTTGTAACAATCTACCTACTATTTTTAAATATACTATCTTATGGCACTATTCATATTTTTATTTGGTAAAAAATCGATGAGCTTTCGTTGGTTCGTTCATGAACTTTGAAGTACTATGATATTTATTTAGTAAATAGGACTTAGAGATTACAGTGCTTTCACAGTTGAAATTAAATGAAATGTAATTGTTTATACTGTAAATAGGATATCGGAATCACTTTTACACGTTATATAAAAAAAATAAGTTAGATGGAGTCAAAATTACCTATCTGATTACCCCTGAGAAGAAATAGTTATTTTATCTCTGGTTTTGCATCACTGGCAAAATCACAATGATCTTTATTTTCATTTCAATAAGGTTGCTGTTGGGTTGCTGCTGTCCAAGGTAACATAAATGTGAAAGGACTGATGTGTGAAAGTTTATTCGAAAACCAGATAAGTTTTTATCGCCCGTTCCATTATCATATCGGTTGAAACTTCTGACCATTCTTATTCAGTGATGACCTTAGAGATTTCCAATTTTACGAGCAAACCAGGAATCAATCCAAGTGTAATTTGGTTTGAGGGTAACAGGATTATTCAGCAAATAACATAATCAGCGGTACATCAATAAAAGAGGTGCGGTTTTCTTGGTCCCCAAATCTTTTTATGTCTTGTAACTTAAGCCTAACTATTATTAACTTTAATATAATATTGAGTATCTTCTGTAATCATTCGATACATTTGTATTTCAGCAATTAATGTATAATAGCTAAGAGTTAATATTCTTTTATTTATTGTATTATTTATGTACTCAGTAAAATATATAGAGATGTGACATAATTATAATTTTGGTAGAAAGGTACCTACTGTTTATTTCTTAAATATAATTGTTCCAGCAGACTGTGAAAGGAGAAATGAAAAATAGATGTAGACAATAGTGCGTGAGAGAAGAGAAAAGTATGAATATACGGACTTCCTCGTTGGTCTAGTGGCCGCAAGCGCTACTGCTGAGCATGAGGTCCTGGGTTCGATTCACGGGTCGGGCAAAGTGTTATTGGGTTTTTCTATTTAAAATTTCTCAGTAGCAGCCCGGAGTTTTGTGTCCGGTTGATGGCAATACGTGCCTATTGCCCCCTATTACATGGGACTTAAACATAACTGGCGAAATGTGGGTGTACTACAGGTACACCTCTGCCCAACCCTTCGGGGAAACAAGGCGTGATGTTTATGTTTATGAATATACGAAGTCTTAGGCGCCATCTCCACAGACGAAACAATCGCAGCGATAGTCACGCTGTGCCTTCAAATTATTCATTATGAGATGGCGCCTAAGTCTGTTTTAATTTACCCATCATTCTCCTGCCCTTATCCCAATTTATTTGTGGTCGGCGTAACATGTCCCTTTCTTCCATACTTCTCTATTAGTTGTCAACGCGGTAGTCACCCCCTTTCTAGACATATCATATTTCACATAGTCTATCCATCGTTTCTTTGGTCTTCCCCTACTCGTATAGCCATCCACATGCATATTCAAAACTTTCCTGGCGAGATTCATTCCTCCGCATCACATGCCCATACTATGACAACCTTTTTCCACACAACTTTTCAGTCACCGGTGTCACTTTCAGACTTCCTTTTATATAGTCATTGCTTATTCTAAACCTCGTATTATCCTTGCTTTTTTTTTGGTGGGAAATTATCAAATAACTTCTCCCGCTCTGGCCGGAGCGGGAGGGTGTGTCAGACTCTTACTGACTAACCTACCCGTGTTCCTTCCGATGGCGCCTCGGTATGCCTTTCGGACTTTCCCACGACCCCGGCAGGCATCGGCTCTAGTGGACGCGCCCTTTGAGGCGCGCGTGGAACACAACGCACCGTCGACCCGTGCCTGGTCCTTATCGGATGGCGAGCTACCCATTGCTCACCGTCCGCAAGCCCACGCCTACGGTGGCCGGAAATCCGCCCGGGATTCCCGACACCCAGGGTGTCTCCTGCGGCGGCTAGGGGCGAGAGGGCGCGAAATGTGCCTTTCCCTCAACCGTCTCGCCACCACGCCTCCGTCGCGGCTTCGCGAGCATACACATCCCTCTTAACATTCTCATCACCAAATATGTCACTTCTTGTACAATTTTCATATTTAAATTTTAACTCCTTCTTTTAAATTACGCTACCACGACGTGTATCCAATATCCTTGTACCCATTCTTATACATATACATTGCCCTCATAAATTGTGTATTTGCCTTACTGTTTGTACCCACGTACACTGTCATACCCCTTCGTCCTTGGCAACTGATTGGCAACGCGAAATGGGGCGGAAACTGATTTTGGAGTTAGTTAAAGATATCGCCTTGGGTATAGTGTTGCTTTCCTCTGCTCATAGATTAAGAGCTCGGCTTTGTTTTGAATTGTGTTGAAGAGTTGGAATTTATCTTCGTGTGAGGAAGAGATTAGAATAAACGATAACTGAGTCATACAATATCAGTATCAATCTCCAATATTAGTAAAAGTTAATGATGTAAATATTTTATCTATGGTCAATTCTCCTTAACTAAACAAAAAAACAAAATTCACTTCAAAAACGGCATTCTCTCATATAAAGAGCGATTGAAATAAAATGTGTTGGTAACAAAATCAATCACCATTAATGTTTCTTTCAAATTCTCTGCTACGACCATTCAGAACCCAGCGTTTAGTATGGCGTTTGCCCAAATGTTCAAATCAAATACAGATTGCCGATTACATATCAAATCCAGACCAAAATCCTTTTCATTTTTAAATAAATTTATTAGTAAAATGTTAAAGAACTGCTACTTTTAATCGATAAATGATTATTTTAAACTGTTAGGAAACTAGAACTGGTCAATTATTTTTTTTTTTCAACGTATTACACCAAAAACGTTTTTCGTTGATAACTCAAATTTGTGACAAGTGGAGATTTGCCGGCTTTGATACTATATGACTAATACTGATAAAAGAGTCGTAACCTCGAAATAGACATAAATGTCCAGAAAATATGAAATTCAAGTAAAATTGATTTGTTAGAAGTACACAATGAAACAATATTAGTTTATTATTGGTAGAATTTTAGGAAATAGTGGGTACAAAGTTATATTGCTAAATAATTCAACAATATTCGGGGCATTAATTAAAATGTGAAAACGATTTCTTTTTTCATCAATTTCGCTATTTTCAGAAAATAAACTTGCAATTTTGTTGCCCAGCTAGCATAATATTTAGGCATATAATCGGCTCAGGCCTAAATCCAGTAAACAGAAAATCTATCAAAAGAAAATTATTGCGTAATATAACATCACGTCAGTCGCTTTAAATCGTGTGATGACGTCAAAAACCCAATCACTATCTCTCCGTCTAGAGCAACAAAGGTATTGATTGGCTAGCACGAAGCCCGCTGAACTATAACCCGAGATTAAACTGAGATATTGTCTCAAACTAGATGTTCTCCGTCGCTGATAACATTTATGATCCATGGTGTGTTTATGCCTTCGTGTTCCTGTGTGTGCAGCATAGGCGTGCGTTGAATATACGCAGCATAGACGTTACAGAAACGCAGCGTCAACGCAACTTGTTTTCGACACCATTAGTTCTATGCCACGCAAGTGCTTCTTATGTATTTAAGCAGCGTATACGCAGCTTCTGCGTGACGTCAACGCAACATAAACGCATACGGTCGGTGCGAAGACACTCATGGTTTCACCAATTTTAATCTATTCTAGAATTCACAATGAATAAAAACCTTTTCCAATTCCTGTGATTGTTTAACTATTGCATCGAAGAGAAAGAGCAGTGGTGGCCCAGTGGTAACCGCTTCGACTTACAAGTTGTAGGTCGTAGGTTCGAACCCAGACAGGCGCTTTACTCTGTGTAAATTATTTCATCACCACTGCTCTCAAAACGGTGAAGGAAAACATCGTGAGGAAACCGGCATGTACTAGAACCAAAAATTCGAAGCCATGTGATACCTACGCCGCACTGGGCCGGCGTGGTGGATTACGGCTCACTCCCTCTTACAGAGAGGAGGCCTGTGTCCCAGCAGTGGGAACATTATAGGCTGATTATGCTGCTTCGAAGAGTGAAAGTGTAAACCTGACCTATATTATACAACCGTGATGCTAGGGTGATTTCCTAGCTTATACATCCCCTCCTACTCTTTTTCCCCACTTCTTCACCTACTTATCATTCTCTATATTTGTTTCAGATGAGATGGCGAGAGACTGGCGGCATGGGCATACAGCTTGCAGCGGCCATATTCTGCATGCTGCCACTCTTCACATCATCTACAGGGGACATACGTGAGTCTGCTGCCTACCCTTTACCTTCAACGTCATCATCGTTTCAGCCTCCCCAAGCGTCACTATATCGACTGGTCCTGTGCTTCTCGTATTCAGCAGATTCCAGCTACCCCTTGGCCACTTTTTACATCAGTTTATAGTAATATATAATAGACGACAATCTAATAAAAACAGGGGATACAGACTGGATGTGAAAGTTTGAGAACCCGGTGACGTAACTTGGAGAGGCGCCTATGACCAGAACTAAATTGAATTTTATGTCTTTAATCACTGTTCTGAGCAGTCACTATGTTTACGAAGTATGTCCAATTAACCCTGGGCCGTCAGCTACCAACCATCATGCTGCAGTTTAGCAGTGCAGCTGCAGTGCAGCCTATAATGAAGTAGCCTTGAACGTCCAAGCAGCTGAGACGCAGGCCTCCTCTCTGTGAGAGGATCGCCGCACATGTGAAGCTAATTTTGATTAAATGCGACAATTCAATAATTATGCATATCTATCTAGTGGCGGCCCAGGTGGTACGTCATGGGTTCAAACCCAGGCAGGCACTTTACTTTGTGTAAATAATTTCATCATCACTGCTTTCTTTTAACGGTGAAGGAAAACATCGTGAGGAAACCGACATATCCTAGAACCAAAAATTCGAAGACATGTGACATCTACCAACCCGCACTGGGCCCGTGAGTTGCATTACAGCCCACTCCTTCTCGAAGAGGGGAGGCCTGTGTCCCAGCAGTGGGAACATTATAGGCTGATTATGATTATGAGACTAATTGATCAAACAAAATAGAAAAGTAGTCTAAATGCCAGTATACCAAAAATAACACTAATTAAAAAAAATGTGACGTATTTGCTCATAATTCAGTCAGCGTTAAGCTTGTCTGCATTCACGAGATAAGTAGATACTTGCCAATAATCGGCGTCGAGCTCAGGCTTATTATATTGCCCATTGAATTAATTACAGAATGACTAATAAGTTAATAAATGGTCCTCGATTGTGATAAAACGACGTCTAATTAGCATAATTTTATCATTAATGTTGTAACAATGCTGAGAATTGGACACCTGATAAATTGGCGATAGTTTTATTCACTGGGGCTGTTATATTTTTGGTGTTTTTTTTTTTTTTAATTTAATTATTGTTGCTACGGTTATAACTATAGAGGCATGAGAAACAGGGTTCACTCATCCTCCATAGAAAAGGGAGGATCCTCCGAACAGACGGGTGTCGTGTCTGGTGGGCAACTGCCCGACAGTCGATTTTTTTTTTTTTTGTATGGCATCTCGTGGTTGACCTTGAGAGGTCGTGACTACTTAACCGGACTTTCCTGTGGCTGCCTTAAGCGAACTCAAAGCCTCCAGCCAGGGGCGAATTTCTTATAGTACTAAGCGACTGCACGCTAAGGGCACCCCCTGTGGGGTACCTCGGCTTAGGGCGTCGCTGGGGGGAGGACAGCAAGATGGGACAGGCTGGATCTGGTTAATATTATTATTATTAATCGGGGAATTTAAAGCTACAGGCTCAGCTGCGGCGCGGGCTGGCACTTCGTCGAGCAAGGGTCGGGGGCCGACAGTCGATGTCGGGATGTTGTATATATGCTAGATACGCGGTAAACTCTATACTTGCGCTATGCAGGATTTTGCGTGACGTCAGTGTATTCCGTAGTTCGCATGTGGCAATGTAGATGCCGGCCACATACCATCAAATAACTTACACGAATCTATGTGTCAAGAATGTTTGTAGGTATATTATAACATTTATGTGAAACGCTGTGTGTGCCAAGCTGTTGAAATATGATACACAATACACATGACGTGTGTATTGTGTAAAATATTTTCAACAGCTCGGCACTTGAAAACACGTTATCTTCATCAGACGTATCGGTGAACGCAGTATGTCAACACGAACGCAGTAGAAAACGCTAACAATGCTGCGTTTTCCTTTTAGATAAACCCTTGTCACACAGATGGAACTACACGGAAGCCTTCTGAAAAGGTTATATTATCTGTCTTCCAAATTGAAAAATGAGATGACCAAGCTTTTAAAAACTAGTAACAGTCTCTAAAGACAGAATAAGAGGCGGGAGATGTGTCTCAGTTACTTTTTATTTACCATAGCCAAATACTTTTTTGGTATATTGGCGTGTGCTAGCTGAAATATGGCTAATAATTTAATTTAATGCTTTGTGTTGCACGTAGTGTAAATTATTTTGCATACCTACGAGTACTATTGTATAGAATCCGGATTTTTTTCTGACTGAACAGACAGCTGTGCTGCTGGGGAGTTTGCTGTGCCACTTCTTCTTCCCAGCTAAAGCACTAGGAAGTGGCGAAGAGTGGGCGTTTTGGGGGACTGTCAAAATTTTGACGTTCGAAAAGTGCTGATTTTCAGCCTATTTTGAATAATTGATGACTTTTGATTATGATTTTGACTGCAATTCCCCAGCAGTGGTCACATTATATTTTAGGCAGATTTATTTAAACTTTATGCACAATTTAAAAAAATAACCTGCACAAAGGTGGATTTAATGTCCGAGGAATTTTCTACCAGTCAACCTTAGGGTGATGCAGAGATTAAACACGACAGGTGCAACATATAGGATAGATAGCTCAAAAATAACTATACAATACAAGAATAAATACTAATGCACAGATATACACATATATATAAACAAATTAAACTATGCTATAGGAGTCTCAATAGATCTCCAGAAGTCGTAACAAACAAGGTTTTTTGTTCAAGGCAGACTCCTGGTACTACCTAGCCAGGGTTCAATTCCAAAACGTTACAGTTTTTTAAAGGAATAAAACATATTACTTATAACTATTATATTTAAAAAATGTCTTTGGAACTGGAACCGGGGACCTCAGAGTCCCAGACCTATGAAAGGCGTATGAGAGGCCGAAGCCATCCGCAGGGGCCCTTAGAGAATTTTAAATGGTATGCATTATGCATACAGGGATACAGGTCTAGGGTGAGGAGCCCCTCACACTAGACCTATTCTGGCAAAGTAAACTCTACCGGCACAGACCAGCAGGCTTAGCATGATGCTTTCTATTTCTTCGAAGACAAGACACGGCTATTTCTATACAAAGTGACATTTCGTTTCTCCTTTTTTGACATCCCACCGTAGAAAACCTTCTACATAGAAAAGGACCTAGACAAAGATCGATAAAAACGAAAGACAAGATGACAGATTGTAAAAGGATTTCTACAGTGAGATGTCAAAAATGGAGAAACGAAATGTCACTTTGTATAGAAAGAGCCGTGTCTATTCTTCGAAGAAATACAAAGCGTCATGCTAAGCCTGCTGGAGTACATAGGAGCGCGCAAGCCCCACCACTACGTCAACTTAGAGATATGGTGGTAGGATTATTATTATCCTACTAATATTATAAATGCGAAAGTTTGTAAGAATGGATAGATGGATGTCATGGATGGATGTTTGTTACTCTTTCACGCAAAAAGTACTGAACGGATTTGGATGAAATTTGGCACACAGATAGTTTATAACCAGGAATAACACATATAATACTTTTTATCCCGATATACCCACGGGGTCAAAACTTATGCGGGTGAAACCGCGGGGCGCATCTTGTTATTTATATTATCATTTACCACTGTAAATAGCTGATGAGATGATGGAGGCACTCTTCCATCAGCATTTAACCTAGAATTATAACCTCTCTCCTAAAACCCCATTTTTCTGGTACCAGGACATCATGGCACGTCAAGAGCCCGCGGCTGGCGCGCAGGCGTGCAGCCGACCGCTGACGTCACTGCCAACAACACAGTCAGCAACATCACTGCCCAGCTAGGAGGCACTGCCTACCTCCACTGTTTAGTTGGGCACTTGAGTGAAAGAGGGGTGAGTCATACTTATTAACTTGTGAAACCGCCGCGTTACATCCTATTCGGAGCCAAACAATGGAAAATTAATTGTGTCTCATTAGTTGTGCTTGACCGATTAATATAGTGCATTGTACTGCCTCGTTGGTCTAATGGCCACAAGCTACACTGCTGAGCATGTGGTGCTGGGTTCGATTCCCAGTAGGTCAGGCAAAGTATTATCAGAAATTTCTCAGTAGCGGCCTGACTTCTAGATTTGTGCCCGGTTGATGGCAATACGCTCGCCCTATTACATGGGACTTAAACATAACTGGCAGAATGTGGGTGTACTATATGTACACCTCTGTCTAACCCATTGCGGAGTACAGTCGTGATGTTAAGATTAATCGGTGCATCGTGATAATGCGTAATCGTGTCGCATTACCTGCTAAGGTCATCACTCACTATAACCACACCGCTCCAGCGCAGTAACGGCCTCGAAACTCTTGGCTCTCGGCTTGTCGCCATCCTGCCGTTGGTAAGACCAGGTGAGGTAACAGCTTGTTGTTCACGCGTCGCATACAGTTGGTTGGTTTTTTTTTTGGGTGGGAAATCATCAAATAACTTCTCCCGCTCTGGGCGGAACGGGAGGGTGTGTCAGACTCTTACTGACTAAAACCCACCCGTATTCCTTCCGTTGCCTGTGTTGCCAGGAGCCTCGGTGACCCTTTAGTACCTTTCCGGGTACTAAGGGTTACCGCATAGTCGGTGAGGCGCCAGCATGCATAAGTACCGCTTGCAGGCGTTTCTTCGCCGAGGAGCGGGCCACTCGCCTGAAGCGTGCGGTCGGCGCCACGTGTGACGGTTAGCGGGCAGCGCACTACTCGCGAGCTGTTCACTATATCTGTATAGTCATCGTAAAATAGACTTTAATGCATGTGATTTAAAATCCAAACTTGTTTGATAAGATATTTGCTTTGTCGGACCGGTGCGGTGAGTGATGACCTTTATTTTTTTATTTGTCACTGCGTGCGGTGTACTCTTGGCTAAACCTAAATTAATTTTTGACCAGTAGGTAAGTAACCAATTTGATGTCCTGATCCATTGCCTCAATTAAGACTTCCAGGGAACAGGTATTGAGACACAACTAGCAATACCTTCACCATGTATTTTTTTTCATAACGCAGATATTTATTGCAATAAAGACGAGGATAAATACGAGGAGAAACATAATAATTATCTGTAAAGAACGAAATACGTAATTAAACAAAAATATAGTACGGCCAAACGCCTTTTTTTTGTGTGGGAAATCATCAAATAACTTCTCCGGCTCTGGGCAGAGCGGGAGGGTGTGTCAGACTCTTACTGACTAAAACCCACCCGTATTCCTTCCGTTGCCTGTGTTGCCAGGGGACTTGGTAACCCTTTTGTACCTTCCCACGACTCCGGCAGGCATCGGCCCTAGTGGAACGGGTAAACGCCTTGGATATTAAAATCAAGCGGTTTTGCATATAAAGCAAATAATAAATCCTCACAATCCCTAACATAGAAGACCAAAGAATTAGAAACACTATAAATAAATTAAGCCGCTAAAGTGATAAACTTTGACTACGCAATAGTGATAAATCTGATTAGGAGTTGCTAAGTCACTTTGGCCTAAAGTCTCAAGTCTGAGCTAATATTTCATTAACTTTGACCTATGATGAATGGTATTATCATACAATTAACTAGCGATCCGCTTCTGCTTCGTACGGTTTTTACGACTTGACAACGAGATTTGTTTATTATATATATATAATACATTAATTATAATTATATATATAAAATATATTAATTATAGTTATATACATAAAATATATAAAAATAGGTAAATAGGTAAAACGGGCTGGTGTCCGCAACTCCACGTCAATGCGCGTATTTTGCGTACGGGTGGGAAATCGATTATTCGATCCACCCCAACTCCTCAAGGAAGGCCAGCAAAGCCTTGGTGTTACTGACCATCTCACAGAGGGTACCTGGGTTACCGAAGTACTTTGCCCTGTATGTGGCGACGACCGGGCAGTTTAGTAACACATGTGCTGCTGTCTCGTCGTCCGTCATGCAGGCCCTGCACAGCGGACTGTCTGTGACTCCTATGACAAAGAGGTGTTTGTTAAATGACCCGTGGCCTGTTATAGCTGCTGTAACAGTGCGCAGCTGTAGTTTAGTTAGTCGGAGAACCCGTTTCGTGAGGCGACCATCAATTGTAGGGAGAGCTTCCTTGGCCTGCCTGCACTCACCTTGGTCCGACCATAGTTTGAGATGTTTATCTCTGGTGCGTTTCCTTACCAGAGTGCGTAGGTACCCGAAGGGAAGTGGCACGATGGGTTCAGGTCCCACTGGTGCCATGCTCGACCCCCTCCTGGCAAGTTCATCGGCTGCATCGTTGCCTAGCGAACCGCTGTGTCCTTTAATCCATAACATAAAATATATATAATTATAATTAATATATTGACTGCCTCGTTGGTCTAGTGGTCGCAAGCGCTACTGCTGTGCATAAGGCCCTGGGTTCGATTCCCGGGTCGGGCAAAGTGTTATTGGGTTTTTATATCTGGAATTTCGCAGTAGCAGCCCGGAGTTTGGATTAGTGCCCGGTTGATGGCAATAGGCTCGCCCCCTATTACATGGGACTTAGACATAACTGGCGAAATGTGGGTGTACTACAGGTACACGATGTTTATTATTATTATTTTTAGACATACTTTATTGATATTATATTTTCATTATTTGACATTATATACTATATTTATATATTTTGATTTCAGACTTGTTGTAATGGCAAACATGTCTTTTGGCTTAAATAGGTTTTTATTTTTATTATTTTAATATTATTTTACATGGATTCTTGTGTACGTTGTGAATGTGAGAACGTTGTAGGCTTAATAGACTAGATCTTTTGTAGACCTTTATCTTTCTTTTTTTTTGTTAAGTACTTCTCGACAGGTCTACACTGTCCTCCCATACCTATTAACACTGTAATTTGAAAACATTGTAAAAGCCAATTATTTTTAAAAGAGTAACCGTGGAGTTTCTTGCCGGCTCTTCTCCATAGGAAACGACCAATTGGAACCGTGCACCTAGCTTCTGACGTTTCATAAGTGCCCATGTAGGTTTATGTGAAATAAAAATATTTTGATTTTGAATTTTGATTTTACACCTTTGCCCAACCCTTCGGGGAAACAAGGCGTGATGTTATGTTTTATGTTTATATTATATGAATAAATTCTCTAACTGCTGGTGAAAACCGCAACACAATCCGTTGCGTAGTTTAGAAGAACATCGTGGTCACACAGACAGACACGAAATACGACTTTAAATTATAATATGTTAGGGTAGGCTAGCTAAACTCCGCAGACCCGACTATCATGGGTAGTATGGGTATATCCAAAAATGATAAAACAAAAAAATAATTAATATGATGATTTTCTTGTGGGGTCATCGACCGAAATTATTGTAGTCACTTGAAAAATCAGTTTAAAAATCTCTTTTTTGTGTAATCTTCACAGATGTTATGGGTATCGAAATCTAAACACGATAAGACATATGAAAACAGTTTTTCTCAAGTCATCCTTCAAGTAACAACAGCGGTCGTTGACTTCCCAGAAAAAAAACATCAAGGTTTCATTGCAGTTGAAAAACATGTTCCCTCATACATTCCAACTACAAATTAATGTAAGTTTGTACGCACAATATTGAGAGATTAACCATGTTATTTTAAGACCATAGACTTTTTATAGGTTTTCCTGGAATCTATAAGTAAAGAATTATTTTATGTATTTGTTTTAAAAATGGTCAATTTTCATAAATTTTCTTAAATAACTTATTTTAAAAAAATCTAAAGTCCTTACAATAACCCCTTTCATTTGCTATATCACACGGTACAAAAACACAAAACTTTTTTTTTCTAATTCTCCGCAAAAGCGACCCTCAACATTCATTTATTTACGTTACACGTCCGTGTTTGGGTCACAGAAAATATGTTTACCAAATTTGAACTTATTCGATCTAGTAGATTTGGAGCAAATTACCTGAGACAAACGGACAGAGAGACAGAAACACGAGTGATCCTATAAGGGTTCCATTTTTTTGAGGTAAGGAACCCTAAAAATCAAACGATTTGTCAGGAAGTACATTTTTTTTCTTATCGAGATTCTATCTACAATTCAGAATAAAATTCGCTCGACTAATGACATGATCAATTATGTATTGTACGTGGCTCTCTTGGGAGTCGACAGATTAATGATTAATATTATAATTCTGTAAAGCCATTTTGTTAAGGTCGCGCGAAAGGTTAAAGTTGAAAAGATCGTCTTTTATTAATACTGCCCATTCACCAAAGGTTAACCGTAACTGTGAACCGTAAAACTGTGCTGTCAACATAACATAATATCAAGCTGGTATTCCCCGAAGGCTAAGACAGATGTGTACCCGTAGTACACCCACATTTTGTCAGTTATTTTTAAGGCCCATGTCATAGGGGGCGAGCCTATTGCCATCAACCGGCCACAAATCCAGACTCCGGGCTGCTACTGAGAAATTCCAGATAGAAAAACCAGCCAAGTGCGTTTCAGATCAAGCACAATGAAGGGTTCCCTAGTTGGGATTACTTGGGATCAATTTATCTCAAAAACAAACTTAATTACTAACATTAACTAAATTGAATTAAAACTAAGTTAAGCTTAAAAAAGGCCCTCGGGGCATTGTACCGAGGATGCTGGCGGCATTTCCTCGCTGAATTGCAATGCTGATGCGTTGCGCGAGAAAGCCGCCAGCTTTTCGGTCACCAGTTACATCAACTAGACGTTTCGCGATTTCCGCAAATAACTTATGCGCACTGGGACCCCACGGACCGAGGGTCTCGACGCCAAAGGGCACAAAGTTGTACTCTCTGCCAAGGCCTCCATATTTAATAACTTTCAGATTTTCGGCATTTTCTGCCGCTGCACCCGCTTTAGAAGTAGTCCGTTGGAGGTGGGACGGTGCCAGTGTGTCTACACAGGTAGCGTCCCACACAAGCATCCGTCCCAAACTCCACGGGACCAAAGACACACCATCAGGTCTTTTGCCATCATCTCTGACAATGCCAGTCGGCTCAAGAAGAGCAGGCACATTGATGCTGGCAAGAGACCGGCGGATTATGTCATTAAGTGTTGCATGTCTTGAAAAGCGGCCTGCACTTTTTTGACAACAAAGTCCGTGGTGACCCAGTCGGTCCACGTCCGTGCCACAAGGGCATGTGTGTGGAGTGCATACCGTGACCCCAAGCCGCAGACCAGTCGCCAGACGAAGCGAGGTCGGATCCAGGAAGGTACCGGTATATGGAGAAGGATGGGCATGTAGCCAATGACCGGCCTCTCTGGTTCCGACCGCCAAAAGTCTTGCGCGATCCGGACCTGAACTGCGGCTCAGAATCGATTTGTATGTTAAATCGCAATAAATATCGTCCCAGCTCCTCTGAGATTTTAGGTTGTCTGGAAATTCTTTACCCGGGCAAGCAATTTGAAAAGCATTCTTGGCATCCTCCAAGCCCGCAGTCTCATAGTTTGTGGGCAAAGCCCTTAGGACATTACCTATGAGACGTGACGTGCTATGGGTGGACGACAAAAAGGCTGGGGAAGCAACACTCGAAATTTTGCGGATTCCTAAACCGCCAAACCGAATAGGGAGGGATGCTTGTAACCAAGATGGTTCATTGAGCTGAATATTTAAAATCGTTTCTAAACTAGTTTTGACTAAATCGTCTATTGGTGAAAGCAAATTTGGATGTTTCCAAAAAGGGCTACAGCGAAGCACATAAGTAAATTTAGGGACAAAAAGGCAAAACTTTAGAATTATAAGAGCATAATGAGGACTGATTTCGAGTAAACAATTTGCGTGACTTTGGAATTTAGAAATAGTGTTAGTAATGTAATCAGGAAAAGATTCTTCAAAGATGGGAGAACCCAGGAGGCAAAGTGACTTTCTGTCTACTATTTTGATATTCGGTGCCAGAAAATTTAATTTGGATTTTAAATTATCCAAACCGTAAGAAGTTTTTTGAATGAAGAGTTCACATTTGCTAAAATTTAATTCTAAACCAATATTTTCGAAATTTGTTTTAATATCTGATAAGTCAGATAGCACAGTGTCCACATCGCCTCCCAGGGTTCCGTCATCCAAATACCAAACGTTAAATTTTGATTTTAAATTTTGAATAATCGGATTTATAGCCAAGCTAAAAATTGCTGGCCCGAGGGGATCGCCCTGCTGACAGCCGACCTCCGAAGAAAGTTCATGGGAACGGTAAATTAATTTTGAAGGTTCTGCGTAGCAGGTAAGCAGGTATTGATAGAGTTCCGGAATTTTGTTCTTAACTTCTGTCAGCATGGCATCCCTGTTTACTGAATTGAAAGCATTTTTGACGTCAATTTTGACTACAATTTCGCAATCATCATACGAAAGGTAGGTTCTTAAGGCATGGACGGCTGCCTCACACCCACCTTTCGTGCCAAATCCTAATTGTATAGGTTCGAAAACAGACTGTAATTTAGATTTGATATGTCTCACCGCAATTTTGGATGCCAAACGTCTTAAAGTTGACCCCACAGCAATGGGTCTCACCCCTCCGTCCTTTTTAGTTAGGGCGATCAAATTAGCACCAAATAAAAGTGAGGCAATATCAGCGTTGATTTTGCCTGAAAACATAAAATTTATTAATTTTGTAATAGAGCAAATAAGCTGCACACCTGCATCACCCACAGAATAAGAAGTTAAATCTTTTAAATGTTTGGGTGAGATTCCGTCCAGGCCGGCCGCTGAACCTGTTTTAAAAGAAATTATTGCGTCAATAACGTCTTTGCCTTCGATTTCGAGGCAGGCCTGGTCTGCTGTAGGAGAGTCGAAAAAATACGGGATCACGGGAGCCGGGGGATGTTTCGAATGCAAAGCCGAAATGGTATCAGGAGTATCAGGCGACAACACGTCGTTAGTAAAAAGAAGACGTGCGGCGCCTTTGAGATCCCCGTCGGCAATTTTGCCTTCAATTAATTTAATTCTAGATAATGTTCCCCTCTTGGGAGAATCAAAAGGTGAAGATGTTTTTGTTAAACAGTTATTTTTGATTTTTTGGGTTAGAGAAATAGTAGCCTCATCTTTTTTGACATGCAAAGTGGTATACGAAAAAAGGAAGAGATTATGCCAGTCTACAATTTGGTTGCTCTCCACACATTTTTTAATCAAGCCTGAAAGGTGGTTTGCGACGGAGATCCTGGCGCCGCGCGGGACTCGTTTGATAACAGGCACATTATTTTTTAGGTAACTAAGGTACAAATGGAATGGGGTAGAATTTGGACTGTCGGAAACAGGTGCCGGTAAAGAAACTGGGTCTAAATTTAGAGCAGGGCCGTTCTGGCTAATACAAAGACGATGTTTTTTTGAAATATGAATGTTAAGACCCCTTTTTGATTGAAAAGATCTATCGCAATGTAAACAAATGTAATTTTGATTTAACGTGCCATCACCGGATTGGGTTGCGGTATGCATCCACTTACCAGAAAACAACACTTGAATAGAGAAAAACACTCAACTAAACACAAAATAGAAATTATCACTAAAATATAACTATTTTAACCCTAGATAGCTAACGTTCCTGAATTACCATGATAAGCTAACCATTCGACTTAATGACGTCATTTTTAAAATTTGTATTTTATTGAAATTTGTTTATATTTTAATCAGGTAAATTGTATTTGTGGGAAATATGGGATATAAATTTAAGATAATTATTACTAAAAATAATATTTATTTAACTTTTAAGTATATAATCACAAATCTTAAATGACACATGTTTGTTTGAGATCAATAAGGCACTTAAACTTGCAACGTTTAAATTAGGAACTTATTGAGATAATTTGGTGTTTTTCTTTAGAATTATAAAGAAAAATCTTCCAAATCAACGATAATATTACTAAACGACTTAGATTATTTTGGCGCAAGTTGGGTAAAAGTCAACTGTATGTTCGCCGCAAATGGGAACTTTACAACTACGGCAGTAATTCTTTGTCATGCGCTTTTTTTGTAGGAACACAAATTACAGCTTCTTCTTTTCTTCGTTGAAGCATTTCAGGTCTCAAAGGACTTCCAGAACTAGATGGCCCAAGAATTTGACCTTGACCTTCACCTCATGGTTCAAACACATCTCTTATTTTATCTTTTATTCTTCGAGGCATTGTTGGTGTTTCGAGTTGTTCATGCAATTGCTTCATATAGCTTTTTCGTGACAGTGGTTTACCTTCAGATACCATGACATTATGGCAATAGATGATGTAGGAGTTCATACTCCATATATTCAGCATGTCATAGAACATGCACATGAGCCACCGATTAGACTTCCGGTTGCACGACATATTTGGACACATAATTGGAAGCTGATGAAGAATTATCACCGAGTGGAAGATCATCGGAAGGCGGCTTTCTATGTTCCTCTTCAATGCCTAAAGGTGGACTTACTTGTGTTCCTGCAATGACCGAGGGTTCGTCGTGAAAATCACTCTCCACGTCTTCAATCAATAAACCGTCCTCATTCTCAGTATCAGAAAAAACATAATTTATGCTCACATAATCATCATCATCTATCGCATAAACTATGTTGCCATCTGTGATAATTGATCTCGCAGCCATATTTCACCATCAAAGTAATACCTAACTCAAAAAACAAAGCAACAATTAACACAAAGTACAGGTGTAAAAGTTACGCAAGGCAAGCTAACCATTCGTCAAAATGACGAGTATGCAGTACATATCACAAAAACAAAACTACTTACCGGCTTAATACTACCACCATGCGACGTAGTCCATCGGATACTAAGTTGGCGCGAAACCGTGAGTGTGTAAGTAAAACAATTAGAAAGAAAGAGGGAAATATTTATTGGATGCTCGTCGTTTTGACGAACGTTAGCTTTCTAGGGTTAAAGTCTTTCAGAAGCGTTGACGTCGGACGTCAGGACGACACGCCATAACGTTGCCAAGGAGGACCGCAACGTCTGAAACAAAAATATATTTTATTATTTGTTCAAAATTGGGAGCTGCCTACACTTTGGCACAGCAGTTAAGCCTTGATTAACAAGAAAAAGATCAAATTTGGACATCTAGGGCCACGTAAAATATGTAAATTTAAATAAATATGAGCTGTGAAAAAGTGACAGACAGTGACGTGACAGATCTGGAATTACATTTCAGTTTTTTTTTACATGTTTTTCAACTTAGTATAGTTGAAAAACATGTTCTCCGATACATCGATATACGTCCCGATCAATAGGGTCTTACACCCATGTTTTGAAAAGTGTCTTAATTAAATTCTATAGTGCTAATATGCCCCAAAAAAACACAAAATTTTTATTCAATCGATAAGTGCCATAAAAATGCATTTAAATTTTACATTTTCAAATTTCGCGCGTAGTTTGGCGAAAACGCTGGACGGAGTGGATGCCATGTCGCTCTGTGGTCATGACGTCACTTGGTTATGTAAACAAATGCGCTGATCTATTATCTAACTATCAGTTGACAGTTTACACAGCCGTATGACGTAATAACATGGCGGCTACTATTTCATAGTGTTTTTTAACAGATTAGAAAATCTGAAAACGTTGAATTGAATTTTAAAATTTATTTTGTTATTTTATGAACTAAATCTAACATTTTCCGACTCCTTTTTGCCTAAACTATCTCAATAATATATCTATAGATTTTTTCTCGTATATAGTAAAATACCCTATTATCCAACTGCAAATTTAAGTTGATCAACTATTACTCTTTAACTTGCAAAGCCTACTTACCTGTGAAAGTTTTCCTTTTAATTTGATAATATGAACTACTGCCATGATTTTTTACTTCTCCATAAACAACCATTTAGCTGGCACGGGGAGAGGGACACTAAATTAGCACTTTAAAGCCTAATATTATGCAAACGGATTCTTGAATCGAAAAATGGTGTTCACAGATTCGCAATATTTTTGAACGGCCTTTCCAACGATACCCTACACCGTGGGATGGACGAGAAAAAACATATCATCCCCACATTATGTGCAATGGAGGTACCCTAAAAAAAAATGTTTCATTCAAGATTTTATTTTACCACGTTGTCGGCGTGACTAACATGTATACCCATGCTAAATTACAGCGTCTCTAAGTTAAGCCGCGGACAGACAGATGGACATGGTGAACCCATAAGGGTTCCTACCCTAACCCTAAAAAAGGCGCTTTGTCGGCGTGATTAATATGTATACCTATGCCAAACTACAGCTTTCTAGTACTAAGCGTTTTTGAGCTAAAGCGGGGACAGACAGACAGACAAACGGACGGTGAAATTATAAGGGTTCCTTGTTTACTACGGAACCCTAAAAACACAATAACACTTTGTCTGACCAGTGCTCAGCAATAGCGCTTGAAACCCTTAAACCAGCGAGGTAACATTCAACAACTGGTATAATTGTTGTATTAAAATACTGGTTACATAATGGTGCCGATTCCCTTGTTCACAAACTAAACTAAATTTAAGTTCAGTGCATCTTTTTCTATCTATTTCATTAAGAAAAGGACAGAAGATAAATTTTAGTTTAGTCCTGTCAAATTAATCAACGCCTGTCACTACTCTATACAAGTTTAGACGTGATTAAAAACTTGCCTACTAAAATTACGTCAATTTACGTCAAGCGCTGATTAATTTGACAGGACTAAAGTAAAATTTATTTTCTGTCCTTTTCTTAATGAAGTAGAAAGAAAAAGATGCACTGAACTTAAATTTAATTTAGTTTGTGAACAAGGGAATCGGCACCATTACCAGTGTTAATTCTATTCTACACTAACTAAATCAAACTAAATATTGTAATCAAATAGACGGTCGTTTAGTGCCAACAATTTAGTTCAAAATTAGTTCAACAATTTATTAGTTCACGTGTTAATCTTCGCGCGTATTTTGTGGTGTGTACCTGTACCTGTAATATTGCTCGACATTGACACGAGCAGACAATTGGAACGTTGACGCCGCAACTTGTTCCCAAAGGATTAATTATCCACATGCCTGTAATTGCGCTCCACCCAAAACACGTATATTTTTGGTACTTATTTTAAAACATGTGTATTTTATGTAGTTTTCCACGTTATATGTTAAACTTCTTCGTTGATCTAGTGGTGGCAAGCGTGACTTCTGAGCATGGTGTCCTCGCGGTGGTTTGATCACAGGGGTGCGCGGTCATAGTTTTATTGTTTTTTTTTTCAATTAGGATCACGCCGATACCCCTTTCCCAAAGGGAAAGGCAGAGTGTGTTCACCCGTTATGTCATTCTGAGTAGCAAGCCTATTTTTTTTTTGGGTGGGAGATTATTAACTAACTAACTTCTCCCGCTCTGGGCGGAGCCGGAGAGCGTGTCTTACTCTTACTGACTAAAACCCACCCATGTTCTTTCTGTTGCCTGTGTGTTGCCAGAGGCCTTAGTATCCCTTTCGGTCTTTCCCGCGACCCCGGCAGGCATTGTCCCTAGCGGACCCCTTCAGTTGTGCTGACATCTCTTTGAGGCGCGCGTGAAACCCAACGCGCCGTCGACCCGGGCCTGGTCCTTATCGGACGGCGAGCTACCCATTGCTCACCGTCTGAGCAGTAGCCCTGAGTTTGAATTTGTAACTTGTGCTCGGTTAATGGCTATTACATTGGACTAAGGGTGAAATGTGGGTGCACACATGCCTTTCTCCTCGGGGATCGGCGTGATGTTTAATTTATATTATGTATGTTATAGAAATAACGTGTTCTTTTGTCTTTCAGCAAGTGTCATGGATCAGAAAGAGAGACTGGCATATCCTGAGCTCCGGGAAGTTCACGTACACCAATGATGAAAGATTTCAGGTTAGTTTGACACGGTTTTATAATCTCAAGTTTCTAGGTATTTAGACTGTGTTTCAGTGGTCTAAATTTCAAATTTATAAGAGAGATTTTCTTATCCTACAACTTAAAATTTTCATACACTGGGGCAGTACCTATCATTTTGTGATTTTATCACCAGATGGCTTGTTAAGAAATTCTTAAGTATCTAGGTATAATTTTTGCACCTTCGCATACCTCTATGAATAAACTGGGGACAACAAATACGACTAAACTATATTCGTTTCACCTTAAAACACGGGAATTATTCAAAAAATAACTCGTTACCTTACTTATATAACACTCACACCTCCTACCCACCCACGAACATTGAATTCCCAACTGTTTTTGCGCCCATCCGGGCAGAAACAGAGGCACTGTATCAACTTCTTATCGACCACAAACACACGAGAACAACTCGCAAGTTTGTATGGAAGTTACACGGCTAAGTTTGCAGGCGTCGGGGCTTCGTATGCACTGTTCAAGGTCTTTGAAAGTCTTTGTGTGGTTGCAAGGTTCGAGAAAACAGAGAATAATGGGATGTTAGTATGTTTGTATCGATTGTCTTTTGTGTGATTGAAAAAGTTGTGTTCTCTTGATCAATAGAAGTGTTATTTCATACCTACATGCAGTTATTTATCTCCATACATTTCGTTTGATCCCGTGACAACAAGCTACACGTTCATGCGACTGCGGAGAAAACAAATGAAAGAAGTTATAAAGAGCATGCCACGAGTCACCGCGACGCGCGACGCAAGTCGCGTCGCAAGTCGCATCGAACGAAGTCGTGAATAAGGCTTTGCGAACTCAGTACTCACCTGATCGCTGCTAACTAGTGGCCATGGATGGGTACCAAAAAGGCGTCTTGTAAAAATAAAAGGCTGCGATTACCAATCCGTCCACCAAGCATAGGGGTTTTAGTTTTGCTCAGATCTTTCATTGAGAGGAATTTCCAGAAGTAAGTATTTTCTTACGGGCTGATAAATGATGCCATATAAACAAAACAGCCAAGTTCGTGTCGAACCACGCACAATGAAGGGTTCCGTAGTTGGGATGAATTTATCCCAAGAATAAACTTGACATTGTAGTTCAAAAACATTTTCCCCATACATTCCAACTGCAAATGTAAGTTTGTACGCACAGTATTGAGTGATTTACTATTTTATTTTAAGAGCATAGACTTCTTATAGGTTTTTCTGTAATCTATAAGTATAGAACTATTTGAGTATTTAAAAAAAAAATGTCTTTGCATTTGCGGAGATAATGGAAATTATTAATCTATTTTCTTTAATAACTTCAATCAATTCAACCTATAACAGTCCACTGCTGGACATAGGCGTCTCCCAGGCTACGTCACAACACCCTATCCACCGCCTTGCGCATCCAGATAAAGATCCATATCCAGAAAGATGGCTGGGACGGATCCCAGCCATCTTTTTAAGGTCATCAGTCCATGTAGCTGCAGGCTTAGCATGACACTCTCTATTTCTTCGAAGAATAGACACGGCTCTTTCTATACAAAGTGACATTTCTTTTCTCAGTTTTTGACATCTCACCGTAGAAATCCTTCTACAATCTGTCATCTTGTCTTTCGTTTCTAACGATCTTTGTCTAGGTCCTTTTTTATGTAGAAAGATTTCTACGGTGGGATGTCAAAAAAGGAGAAACGAAATGTCACTTTGTATGGAAAGAGCCGTGTCTATTCTTCGAAGAAATAGAGAGTGTTATGTTAAGCCTGCAGGGGTCGTCCCACACTACGCTTGCCGATACGCGGTCTCTCGACAAACATGGCCAGCCCACTGCCACTTCAGCTTGCTTAATCTGCAGGCTATGCCGCCGATAACTCCGGTTCTCTTCCGGATAACTTGATTTAATAACTTTAAATATGACTATTTTTAAAAAACATATTTAATTATTCGAAATCACATAACATAACATCACGCCTTGTTTCCCCGAAGGGATGGGCAGAGGCGTACCTGTAGTACACCCACAAAAATAGTGAAATAGTGTTGAAATCCTCATAATAATTCCTTTCATTTAATATGATGTCATACGGCAAGGTGCAGCCCTTGCCGTGTGACATCATGTCAAATGACACTTTTAACACTAACATGAACACTTTTTTTTAATTTTCTGTTTTTCCCCCTAAAAGTGAACCCCATATTCAAAATTCATTTATTTAAGTTACACGTTCGTATTTGGGTCACAGAAATTCATATGTGTACCGAATTGCAACTTAATCAGTCCGGAAGATTCAGAGCAAATCGTCTGTGACCGACGGACAGACAGGCACGAGTGATCCTAGAAGGGTTCCGTTTTTTCCTTTTGAAACACGGAACCCTAAAAAAGGCATTTTCTTTAACGTGAAGGCTCTTTGATTTTGAGATGAAGTTACACGGCGAAGTTTGCAGGCGTCGGGGCTTTGTATGCACTGTTTCAAGGTCTTTGGAAGTGTTTGTGTTGCTGCACGGTTCGAGAAAACAGAGAACAATGGGAGTGTGTGTATGTTTGTATTGATTGTCTTTTGTTTGATTGAGAAAGTTGTGTTCTAGTTTCATACACATATTAATTAATTACAAGGCGTGTGCCCGAAGGTATTTCCCATTAGCAAATAAAGAACTTCCATATAAACTTTTGACCCGTATTTAAATTCATTAGAGAACGAATTGTCAAAAAAAAACCCTTCCTTAATGGTCACTTTCGCTCTACAAAGAACTCTGGTACAAATTTTCAAAATAATATATACATACGGTATTTAGGTACTTATATGAATGAAGTAAAGGAGATAATAATATATGTTTTTGCATAAAACAAAATATACAGGGTTTTTTTTTTAATTTACTAGCTAAACTCCGAAGATGCGATGGGTATATCTATAAAAACATAAAAAAAAAACAAAATAAAATAAAATTGTTTTTTTTTAATTAAAATTTACTAGCTAAACTCCGAAGATGCGATGGGTATATCTACAAAAACATAAAAAAAAAACAAAATAAAATAAAATTGTTTTTTTTTTTACATTTTAAAAACATCAAAAAATCTGTTATTTTTATGTGTAAACTTCACAGATATTTTTTTTTTGGTTGGGAAAAAAAAAACTTCTACCGCTCTGGGCGGAAATAACTTCTTCCGTTACCTGTGTTGCCAGGGGCCTCAGTTACCCTTTTGTACCTTCCCGCGACCCCGGCAGGCATCGGCCCTAGTGGACCCCTACACTTGTGCTGATGACATCTCTTTGAGGCGCGCGTGGAATACAACGCGCCATTGACCCGGGCCTGGTCCTTACCGGACGGTGAGCTACCCATTGCTCACCGTCCGCAAGCCCGCGCCTACGGTGGCCGGAAATCCGCCCGGGATTCCCGACGCCCGGGGCGTCTTCTGCAGCGGCTAGGGGCGACAGGGCGCGAAATTTGCATTTCCCTCAACCATCCCGCCTCCTCCGCGAGCATTACTGCTTCGCAGAAGGAGGTGACGGCTGCCCATGCCATCTCGCTCCATACCATGGCCTGAACCAGGGCCAGACGATTAAAAACAGACTACGATCAACATTTTGTTTGCCAAGTGTGGCGGTTCTTAAAATTTCCTCCTACACTATTTATTGGCAGGGCAATTCCTAGTAGTACCTACTTGCATATGGGCTGATATGATGATGGCTTAACAATAGAAAGAAATAAATTGGCATTGCTGGAAAAAAAATACACCACACCACCAACACCGTAATAATAGATAGAGGGATACTCGTAAAGCCACTATAAACTTAGCTAGCTAATAAAGCTACTAAACTTGTTTACGATGGATAGATGGATAGATGCTATCCATCATAAAAAAGTAAGTTGGAGTCTCATTTCCTACGAAAAGTATGGGAAAAGTTTTTGTGATTTCTGACTTTTCTAGTTCTCAAACCTCGGTAAGGTCCGATAGAGTCTTTTGATCCTTATAAGAAATTGGAACGATTGGCATCAAACAGATCTTGTAAAAATTACTCATTTCCTTGCTGTCTGTACTTTTATTTCAAAATATCTGAATCATCATCGTTCAGCCCTTGTCCCATGTCACGTATGGTCGGCACAACACTTTTTCTCTCTCGATTCCCTCCAGTCGTGCCACGGCAGCAGCCGCCGAGCGCCAGATTTCCTCTTTTGAACAACAAGCATGCATGGTAGATTAGGTTAATTTTAGGATTCCTTGTGAATAAAAAAATCTGTATCGTCATAACATAAAAAATGCAAGCGCTTGTACTTAACTAGCATTGTTGTGCTAGTATGGGCACATGATTATTATGGTGAATAAATTATTATGACACTTGATCGATTATGATCAATGAAATGAGTGAAAATGATTTAATGTTATTTAACGGAAGCGTTATTTCTAATGAAATTATGGCAAATACAAGTATGGTTTATAAAATTATTGCATTTTAAATTATGGCAAACATTTGTAAACCAAATTATTCATCAACAGTAAGGCGTGCACGATGCTACACAAAAGTAACGTATGACAAACCAAATACTCCAATAACTAGTCACTACACTAGTATTTTAATACTAGAATATCAAATCTAGTATTTCAGTATTAGTATTTCAATACAAGTGTTGTGACATTCTGGCTACAGAATAGGAATTTTATTTTGTAACTGGTTACTTTTGGGTATCACCATGGATCAATGGGCTTAATCTTATCAGAAAACACTGTCCGTTCAGTCTTCAATAAGAACCCCTACCAAATTAAAAGCTTACTTCTATATTCGTTCTAATGACGGCATAGTACGGTGCATAGACGAGCAAGCTGCATTGTTAATGCACTCTAAATTGTTCCTAAATTGGTTCGCCACAAAATTAACGCCCTCAAAATGCTTACGAATATGTGATCCAGCGGCCACAGTGGTTGAATTTGAGCGCGAATGTGTAGGAATTACGGATAATTCGGCCATCATTGAAATTTCGGATCCCAGAAGCACGTGTAATTATTTTAGAATAACGCTTAGTGTACGATCTGATGCGTGAATTCAGATCGGTCGGAATTTCAGTGCAGGAGAGTTAGATTTAATTTGATTATTTGGTATTTGCAACTTGTGATGGTTATTTCTATTAGAGTTGCCTTTAAAATAACCTGGATTTGTTTATGGTCAGTCTTATTTTAATTATTTTATAAGTTTAAGCATTTCATACCATCTTAACTTGTGAAGCCTTGCGTATCCTATTCGGAGCCAAACAATGAAAAATTAATTGTGTCTCATTGTCCTTGACCGATTAAATATGTAGTATAAACAGTAACCGAATTGATTTTAATTATTACTTTTATCGAGCAGTGGTGGCCCAGTGGTAACCACCGCGACTTACGAATTGTAGGTCATAGGTTCGAACCCAGGCAGGCGCTTTACCTACGTGTAGGTAAATTATTTCATCACCACTGCTCTCAAAACGGTGAAGGAAAACATCGTGAGAAAACCCGCACTGGGCCCGCGTGGCGGATTACGGCCCACTCCCTCTCACAGAGAGGAGGCCTATGTCCCAGCAGTGGGAACACTATAGGCTGATTATGTAATTATTTTTGTCAAAGCATCGTTTATAGATCAGAACTTTATACAATTAAAGATTCCCATTTCTAGAACCAACGTACCATCATACATCAACACAACCTGACCTGGAATAACCCGTCCACACAACGCTGACGCCTCACATACAACTATACTGCTATATATTGCTTGCCTAACAGCGTAATAAACACAGATGCAATTCCGAGCGACATGGCGTATATGAGAATGTAGGGCGTTGTGACGTGTCGTATGTTGAAATGCGCAGTGCGTATTCGGGGTATTTTATGGTTTTATTCAAACTAGGAAAAGTAGTGTGCTTCTTTTCTGCACCAATGTAACACATTTTTGCAACCAGGTGGTATTATGATTTGATGTGTTAACGGCGCTTGATAATAATATTTTCATAATATATATGCTAACAGACTTATAATAATAATAATAAAACAGGAGGGGAAAGGAATAAAAAAAAATCGTCCGCATCGCTATCAACAGGAATAGTGCCCAAAACGCAAACGCTGTCAGCATTGCCACATTATATAGCGATGATGATTCTTTGGCCAAAAACTAGGCCAGCCCTCTGGCCACGTGAAGAGTCGACTAACTGCTTTGCGAAGTCATAGAAAACCAAGTGGACACTCTGACTGCGGCGGAGATCTCTCCACTGTGTCACCACTTTGTGGATCGCCCGGAGGAGATGGTGGAGCATACGGTGGAGGTCTGCCCGGCTTGGGCAGAGCACCGCCGTGTCCTCGTAAGGCGATCGGCGGCAGAGATCTCTCGCGTCCGGCACTGGTGCGGCGCGAGAGGGCATGGGCAGCCGTCACCTCCTTCTGCAAAGCAATACTGCTAGCGAAGGAGGAGGAGGAGGCGGGACGGTTGAGGGAAAAGCAAATTTCGCGCCCTCTCGCCCCTAGCTGCCGCAGGAGATGCCCTGGGCGTCGGGAATCTCAGGCGGATTTCCGGCCACCAGGTTAGACAGAGGTGTGTACACATACATTCCGCCAGTTAAGTTGAAGTCCTATGTAATAGGGGACGAGCCTATTGCCATCAACCGGGCACGAATCCAGATTCCGGGCTCCTACTGAGAACACTCCTGATGGAAAACCCAATAACACTTTGCCCGACCTGGAAATCGAACCCAGGACCTCATGCTCGGCAGTAGTGCTTGCGACCACTAGACCAACGAGGCTTACACTGTCAATAAGTCAATAATCGCATATCTAATGTCTATGTTTGTGTGAGACGCTACCTGTGTAGACACACTGGCACCGTCCCACCTCCAACGGACTACTTCTAAAGCGGATGCAGCGGCAGAAAATGCCGAAAATCTGAAAATTATTAAATACAGAGCCTTGGCAGAGAGTACAACTTTTTGCCCTTTGGCGTCGAAACCCTCGGTCCGTTATTTGCGGAAATCGCGAAAAGTCTAGTTGATGTAACTGGTGACCGAATAGCGGGCGGCTTTTTCGCGCAACGGTACAATGCCTCGAGGGCCTTTTTAGGTTTAACTTAGTCTTTAATTTAATTTAGTTAATGTTAACAACCATCTTGTAATTTGATTATGTAAATAAAATGTCTATGTGGTATTTTTAAATAGTGAAAAAGAGAATAACAAGAGAATGAAAAGCACTTTCCAATCACTTTCTGCAAATATCAGGCGCGGGCAATGTTCTTTAATAGGTAAATTATTTATCAATAAACATTAGGCAAGCCCATTTTCAGTAATTTATAAAGAATTGATAAGAGCCTCGAAGTAGAATGAAATTAGGTAGATAGGTGCTTACTGAATAAACTTCTCAAGGATAGGCTTCTAAGGTTTTTGAGACCCTCCAAATTGTGTACCTAGTAACAGTTCGTAACAAGGGAATTAAGTGGAAGGCTTTATAATTACTGTTAATAAAATAAACGCCAGACCTCCGGTCCACTAGGGCTGATGCCTGCCGGGGTCGCGGGAAGGTACTTATGGGTCACCGAGGCCCCCGCAACACAGGCAACAGGAAGGAATACGGGTTGGTTTTAGTCAGTAAGAGTCTGACACACCCTCCCGCTCCGCCCAGAGCGGGAGAAGTTATTTGATGATTTCCCACCCTCAAAAAAAAAAAAAGACCTCCGAGGAGACCTGAAAGAAAAAATGAAAATACATTAGGTAATTTTTATGTGCCCGAGATAAGTTACTTTATTAAAATAGGTATTTAACGCAAGTCAGTGACTGGGTTGTGGAGGTCAGATAGGGAATCGCTCCATGTAAAATACTGGTATTCAGCTGCATCCAGTTAGACTGGAAGCTGACCCCATCATAGTTGGGAAAAGGCTGGGCAGATGATGATGATGTAACGCAAAATATGAATAAAGCTGATATCAGACTTTTCATCTTTGGCATCGGGATGAATGAAAGGCATGCAGCTGAGATGAGAATACTAACACACTCCTCGTGTGTGCTATGACACGAATGGATAGAACAAGATATGAGTACATAAGAGGAATTTTGAAAGTGGCACCGGTGACTGAAAAGTTGGGCGGAAATCGATTGTCATGGTATGGGCATGTGATGCGGAGGAATGAGGAAAATGTCGTAAGGAAAGTTTTGAGTATAAATGTCGATGGCTATAAGAGTAGGGGAAGACCAAAGAAACGATGGCTGGACTGTGTGAAAGATGATATGGCGTGAAAGGGGTTACTACTGAGATGACAACTAATAGAGAAGTATGGAAGAAAGAGACATATTGCGCAAACCCCAAATAAATTGGAATAAGGGCAGGAGAATGATTCGGCATTTTTCACTCAAAGTGAAACATTTGAACACAAAATGAATCGAAAGTGAAAAATAAATTTATTAGTGAACCGATCATCGATGTTGGGTTTCGGCACCTTTCACTCGCGCTCCGAATGATTGATAAATGAAATGAACCTTAATTTCTCTGTAATTTTGTCAAAAGACCTGATGGTGTGTCGTTGGTTCCGTGGAGTTTGGGAAGGATGCTTGTGTGGGACGCTTCCTGTGTAGACACACTGTCACTGTCCCACCTCCAACGGACTACTTTTAAAGCGGGTGCAGCGGCAGAAAATGCTGAAAATCTGAAAGTTATTAAATATGGAGGCCTTGGCAGAGAGTAGAACTTGGCGTCGCGACCCTCGGTCCATGGGGTCCCAGTGCGCATAAGTTATTTGCGGAAATCGCTAGACTTGATGTAACTGGTGACCAAAAAGCTGGCGGCTTTCTCGCGCAACGCACCGCATTACAATTCAGCGAGGAAATGCCGCCAGCATCCTCGGTACAATGCCCCGTGGGCCTTTTGAGGCTTAAGTTAGCTTTAATTTAATTAAGTTAATATTAATAATCTCTTGTAATTTGGATATAAATATTATTTTTAAATAAACATTGACTCGAGAGAAACGCTTGCTATCAGCTGTAGTACAGGCAGGCGGCGGTGCTTTATTAAAGGCCATTGTAAAGTTTTGGTGCAATGGCCCGCACAAGCTGCAAATTTTAAATTACAATAATTTTACCAAGGCTTTTTTGCATTTTTTTTTAATTCTTGAGTATGTATCAAACTTGAAATTTGACTCTAGTGCATGCACACACCACATAGCCAACAAAATTTATCTCAAACTTAATCAAAATAAGGAAATAAAATAACGAAAAGGCGACATTTCGTAATAGTAATAATAATTCATAAATAATAACAGTGAGAACTTAAACACGTTTTAGTTTAGTTCAGCCGAGTGCGGGCGTGGGAAAATAAGCAGTCGGCACGATTTCGCGTGACTACTTAACTTGTTATGTAAGTTTGTGTTAGAAACCATTATTTTTCTTTTGTGAGGTGAGCAGAACTCTTAGAAAACAAGCCGTGTGCTTGATGGCATTCCCATCGGCAAAAATGATGAACTTCCATAAAAACTTTCATACCCAATTTTTTTGTTTTTTGGTGGGAAATTATCAAATAACTTCTCTCGCTCTGCGAGGAGCGGGAGGGTGTGTCAGACTCTTACTGACTAAAACCCACCCGTGTTCCTTCCGTTGCTTGTGTTGCCAGGGGCCTCGGTATCCATTTCGAACTTTCCCACGACCCCGGCAGGCATTTAACATTTAACACCTTAAGTTTTTATTTTGTAGATATACATATATATTGACGACACAGTTGGCGTAATGGCTGAGCGATCTACTACTGCGCAGCGTGTCGCGGGTTCGATCCCCGCACGGAACAAATATTTGTATGATCTGCAAATAATTGTTCCGGGTCTGGGTGTTTGTGTTCGTGAGTTTCTATGTTTGTAAACGCACCCACGATACAGGAAGAAATTCCTAGTGTGGGGCAACGTTTTATAAAAAAAAAAAAAAAAAATTACTTACAACATTTTTTTGTATTTTTGTATTATCATTAAAGTTAGCACGCACGTGATTTGGCTCTTTCTTGCAATTGTTGTTTGAGAATAGTGCGAAAGTAACAGAAATAATGCTGAGCTAAAAAACGTGCTAAAAGTTCTACAAGAATACTACTTAAAAAATACTACGTATGAATCACAGCTCAACAATCAAGAAAAAAATCGAATTTCACAGTTCTGGCTATTATAATTACTTCTAAATATTTGTTTTACTACAGGTACACCTCTGCCCAAGCCTTCGGGGATTACAGGCGTTATGTTATATTATGTAATTTGTAAAAAACAATGTAATAAAAGAAGGCAGCCAATTTATTAAACGCAGTTGAATTAATACTCACTCAATTCCATAAATCAAAATGTGATACCCTAAATACTTGATTGAGTTTATTAAATATTCCGGCGAAAAGAATTCAGATACAGGGAGTAAATGTAAATCACTTGATTAGTATCGTTTGCGGAAAAATAATTACATTTAAAACCCAAATGTTTTTATAAAATTATAATCATATAGCAAGTAGGTATTATCAGTAAATTATTGCCTGGTGTCTCAAATTCATTTTCATTTTCATTTATTTATTGCATTCCATATTGTAAAAAAGATGTTACAGGAGACTTAAAGCTAGGTACAAAAATATGAACCCTGTTAGGGCACAGCAACAGGATAAAATTTAATTAAAAATAAATAAAAAATACAAAAATCTAAATTAAAACTACTACTAATAAAAAAATAGAAATCTAGATATCAAATTAATTAAACACCAAAATAAGGAACATATAATAAATAATTCCTTGATGATTGGCAGATGATGATTATTTTATTTTCTTGATAACTCAATTATCAAGAAAATAAAATAATCATCATCTGCCTAGCCTTTTCCCAACTATGTTGGGGTCGGCTTCCAGTCTTACCGGATACAGCTGAATACCAGTATTTTACATGGAGCGACTGCCTATCTGACCTCCACAACCCAGTTACTGGGCAACACGATACCCCTTGGTAACACTGGTTGTCAGACTTTCGGGCTTCTGACGACCCGTAACGACTGTCAAAGATCTACAAATGACAGCTGGGACCAACGGTTTAACGTGCTTTTCGAGGCACGAAGGGGTCTTGGTATGTAAAGATGGTCACCCATCCACGGACCAACCGCGGCAACCGTAGCTTAATCTGATCGATCAACCCGTGCGGCTGTTATTACTTAGCCACAAGCCCCTTTAGATGGAAACCCTTAGCCCAAGAAAATAAAATAATATCGATTTAAAATCCAGGTGCGACAAGCAACCCTATCCAACACCGCTATCACACTACTCCACAGAATATAAAACAGATACAACCCCTCTCTCCCCTATTTTATTATTTCCCTCTCTACCAGCTCCGACGTAAAAATCATAAACACAACTTGGAAAAATTGCGTTCAAAAAACTGCTGACACACTTTTCATATCGACGCCGACGAAAACTCATTTTATACAACAAAAAATATCCTATTACACATTATGGCCGAATGCTTGTTTCGGTCTTTTTCGGCTATTTTCGGCCAACTTCGGCCTCATTCCATCATTGACACGTCGTTTCTGATTTCTGCCGCGTCAGGCGATTCGATCACGGTCTAGAAATCTATTACGCTAGGTAAGGCTGGAGCCATACAGCTAGGAGATTCGCTTGGTGCGTCGCTTTGTGAGTAGCATATTTGGGACAAGTTACAAATTAGTCATGCAGCATGGCACCACGCGTCATTGTAACTATAACAATAGTAAAACCATGCGTTAATTGGCTAGAAGCAAGTCACCTAGCTCACAGCGTAGCACTAAGCACTAAGTAAGGCACATATAGTCTGTTCCAAAAGTATGTGATTAAAATGTAAACAAGACAACGCAGCTGTTACGCCAATTTTTTAGTGCCACTTACAAATTGAGTGCTTTAATTTGACTATTTAAATACCGGAACTTCTAATTGTAAATCACCTTAAGACGAAAGCGTCAGGGTTAGCCCTCGAAATTCTAATTATCTTATGTTTTTTTGCAATTTGGTCAGTAGGCCAGGTCAGTATCAAGTTGTATGTTGATCTAAATATGATTCGCGGCCGTATCAAATATTTATTTAAAGAATTATCATCATAAAAATCATCAATATGTTTTTTTTTCTCTTAGTTCATATTACTATCGAATGACTATTTCATGAAATCATGACATTTTAGGCCAATTCTAACTAAAAGAATTGTATTGCTGATTCTTATGAGTATACTTTTGTAAAGCCATTGTTACGGTCGCGAATCATATTTTAATTAACATACAACCTAAGACTGGCCTGCAGATTGCAAAAAACGTGAGAAAATTTGGGTGTAACAACAATTTGGGTGTTGCGACAATAATTTGACATTAATTTTATAAGCTCAATTTTTGTCGAAGATTTTTCAATTAGAATTTAATTTGTCAAGGATAGCTAATGAGACACAATTGATTTTCTATTGTTTTACTCCGAATCGGTGACGCGCGGGGCTTAAAAGGTTAATAATGCTATCCAAAAAATAATTAATGTATAAAGTGATGGTGGTGAGATATAAAACTGAAAACTTCTAAATACATTATTAATTATAATTATATTAGAATGCATTATTAGTTCCCTAAAGGGAACTTACTTACTGACTTACTTACTTACTTAATTTAAACTGAACAGGGTTTGTTTACACTTTCATCAGATACTTTTAGAGCAGACTATAGCTGTATGGCTTCGACCTAAGGCGCTTCGACAACGTTCGTGTTCACGAATTTAGCCGACGTCATCTTTGCTGGAGGAAATTCATCTTGGACATAGGATTAGTAGGTATTATTTCCGTGTTGCTCTGAAAATGACAGGGAAATAGCTACTGTGAGGCTTTCGGTATAATTTGCAGGAGTCAACAGCGTTAATGGGTTGTGTTGAGCTCAAAAGCGTTAGGAGCTTAGTAGTCAAAAGCTTTTGGCTCCACCAAAGCTAATATACTCCCTCTGTGTGTACACATATTTAGCAGGTAATTACGTAGGTACATAACCGTCGGGCCTAGTAACATGAAAGCCTATTACATCCTTAGTAACTACATTTTGTCCCACAGAGAAAATAAAAACGGAATCTTTTTTTAGAAAACCCAGTTTCGTTACCTGCCTACCTACCCACCTACTTGAATAGGTAGATACTTTTTTTTATTGGTTGGTAAATTATCAAATAACTTCCGGTGAGGGTGTGTCAGACTCTTAGTGACAAAAACCCACCAGTGTTCCATCCGTTGCCTGTGTTGCCAGGGGCCTCGGTAACCCTTTCGTACTTTCTCGCGACCCCGGCAGGAGGTAAATACTTCTTGATACTTCTTTTCATAACAATCTACTAATGTATTAAATTTATTTCTCAAAAGATTACAATACAATCATTATTTACACGAACAACAACAGTTTCCAGAATTGTGCACAAGAAACGTCTAAATTTCCATTTTTTTTTTATTTTCATTCAAGTGAATTCCATTGACAACGCGTCACTTTATCTAACGCGAAAAACCGACATCCATCAACTTTTACACCGACATAAAAGTTGCCGAATTACCATTTTTTAATTATTTCCTCCTTCTTAATTAATATTTCCTCTCGATAATTTCACGCCTCAGCTTTAATAACTTTTTCCCATCGTTAAAAATGGCTGATTCATTTGAACGTCATATTGACAGTTGATTCGGCGAAAGTCGTCTGTTTCAGCATTTAGATAACGAAGCACACTTTTTAATTATCAAAATCTGGAAAAAATATGAGTTACGTCATTATTAGCACAGTGGGAATACGCTATGGGTTGCGGGTTCGATTTCCTCACGAAAACGATATGTGGACTTGATATTAATTGTAGGTGTTCTGGGTGTACGTTACTCCAGCAGGAAAGTGACTCCTTGAGATCACTCTAGGAGTCACTTTCATAATTACACCCTCATAATTATATTGCGCTGCATTTATTTTCCAGTGTGATACATTTCCGTTGTAATTTTCGTTGTGCAATACGTCAAAAATTTGGTCCTGACCCGCAAACGGAGTATGTAAGGATTGTGGCAACTGGCGTTCTGTAGTTTCTACGTACATGGGAAGAAGGCGTGAGTTTATGTATGTATGTAAACCAGAAATAATACGTCAGTTACACTGTTAATACTTAAGAATAACACAACATAACATCACGCTACTGTAATCCCCGAAGGATTAGGCAGAGGTGTACCTAATAGTACTCCCACGTTTCGCCAGCTATGTTTAAGGCCCATGTAATAGGGGGCGAGCCTATTGCCATCACCTGGGATCAAATCCAGCATCCGGTCTGCTACTGAGAAATTCCTGGTTGAAAAACCCTATAACACTTTCTTTTTTGGGTGGGAAATTATCGAATAACTCCTTCTAAATTCTATCCACTCTAGGCGGAGCGGGAGGGTGTGTCAGACTCTTACTGACTAATACCCACACGTGTTCTTTCCGTTGCCTTTGTTGCCGGGCGCCACGGTATTTCTGACTATCCCGCGACCCCGGCAGACTTTTCCCGACCTGGGGATCACACCCCAGACCTCGTACACAGCAGTAGTGCTTGCGACCACTAGAACAACGAGGCAATTTTAAGAATAAATAGTGCAAAAGTCAGAATACGATATCACAACCTCTCAAACCCCACCAGTGCGTCACCATACCTAACCTAGCCGCTATTGCCACTTCTTACGATCGTAATTCAACTTAACATAATCAGCCTATAATGTTCCCACTGTTGGGACACAGGCCTCCTCTCTGTGAGAGGGACTGGGCCGTAATCCACCACGCGGGCCCAGTGCGGGTTGGGAGATGTCACATGTCTTCGAAAGTTTTGGTTCTAGGACATGCCGGTTTCCTCACGATGTTTTACCTTCACCGTTTTTGAGAGCAGTGGTGATGAAATAATTTACACAAAGTAAAGCGCCTGTCCGGGTTCGAACCTACGCCCTACAACTCGTAAGTTACGGCCGTTACCACTGGGCCACCACTGCTCTCAAATTCATTCTACTTTCCCAATCGAAAATTGTAAACCCGTTTGTGTATTGATCTTATCCGAATCTGAGACGTGTTTTCTCAGGTTCAGACTGAGAGAATTTGGATCTTGTTCCTATGTTACCCGTGCAGTGTACACTGCCAAACTACGAACTGAATTCCGGAATTTCTCAGCATTCTTGAGTTTTGTTATGTAAGCCGTTTTTAAGAACGGTCCTTGTGAATATTCTCTATTTTTAGCCGATTTAAAAAAAGAGAAGGTTGTGTATATTCAGCGAGTTTTTTTAGATATCTAACTATAATAGAAAAAACATTCCATACCACAAACACGCCAAATAACAAACACTTGACAAAATACAATACACAAAAGACACAAATACATATTACTTTACCTAACAATACAAGAAAAACGCCAAATACGTAAAGAAAGACCAAAGCCCACCAATACTTATACTTTTAACTCTGCAGACCAACTTTACTGCTCTAGTTGTGCCCGGCGGAGTAATGGGAAAGGTGACTGTCAAAATGACGCTCTCGTAGCTAGTTCCCAAAACAAGCTAACAATGCAAGGCGTGAGGTAGTTTTTACTTATTTCTGCGATAATGACTTGTTGTTGTGTTCCTAAATGATCGGAAATTGGAGTCTACCATTTTCCAAAAGACCCTAACGTTAGAAGATTGTGGCTTAAAGCTGTAGTGAATTATTTTAACTAAACAGAGTTCGAGGTTATGTCCGAAAGAAGAAAGTGTTAGCGAAGAAACAAGAAATATTTCAGGTTTTTAATTATGTCAATTTCCATGTCAAAAAAATATTGATTTAAAATAAAGTTATCACCAAAAGTAACGAAATAGTGGTATAAAACTAAACTCATGGATGAAACCGAAATAGAATGGATGAACGAAATGTCAAATTTATTTTAGGCCGTAGGGACTTGGCTATGGCCACGCCATCTACAATTGGCTTTGACCGAACTTCCCCGTTGCGTAACACACTTACAGTAGCAATGGTTTTCATTTTGACTGTTCAAGAACATATGAAATAATGGATTAGCAATATCCTTCAAAGTCATTCAGATTGTGGTTGATAGAGTGTTATGCAATTGGGAGGCTGCCGGGGTCGCGGGAAAGTCCGAAAGGGATACCGTGGCCCCTGGCAACACAGGCAATGGAAGGAACACGGGTGGGTTTTAGTCAGTAAGACTCTGACACACCTTGCCACTCCGCCCAGAGCGGATTCCCGGCCACCGTAGGCGCGGGCTTGCGAACGGTGAGCAATGGGTCGCTCACCGTCTGGTAAGGACCAGGCCCGGGTCGACGGCGCGTTGTAATCCACGCGCGCCTCAAAGAGGTGTCCGGGGGGGCGATTCCTGCCGGGGTCGCGGGAAGGTACTAAAGGGATACCGTGGCCCCTGGCAACACAGGCAATGGAAGGAACACGGGTAGGTTTTAGTCAGTAAGACTCTGACACACCCTGCCACTCCGCCCAGAGCGGGAGAAGTTATTTGATAATTTTCCACACAAAAAAAGGGTGCTGGTATTTAGAACAAAGTTCGGTCTATCGAGTCATATTAGGGCGCACGCTAGGAAATAATTATAATTTTCAAAGGGTCGGTGTTATCGAAATCGATAAGGAGGTCTATATGTTATAGCATGTGACCATCCGGTTTCTAAATGGCAGAAAATGAACTAACACGCTATCAAATCTCATGTTACCTTTGATTGTTACATCATCAGCCTACAGCGGTCCACTGCTGGACATAGGCCTCTCCTATTGCACGCCATTCAACTCAATTTTCGGCAACACTCATCAAACTGTTACCAGCCACCCTTTTTTTTTTGTTGGGAAATCATCAAATAACTTCTCCCGCTCTGGGCGGAGCGGGAAGGTGTGTCAGGCTCTTACTGACTAAAACCCACCCGTATTCCTTCCGTTGCCTGTGTTGCCATGGGCCTCGGTGACCCTTTAGTACCTTCCCGCGACCCAGGCAGGAATCGGGTTCCTCCCCCCCCCCCGGACACCCCATCGGACCCCTACATTTGTGCTGACGACATCTCTTTGAGGCGCGCGTGGATTACAACGCACCGTCGACCCGGGCCTGGTCCTTACCAGACGGTGAGCGACCCATTGCTCACCGTTCGCAAGCCCGCGCCTACGGAAAAAAAAAAAAGACTTAAGATTAAATAAAAAAGGGCTTTCAGAAACCGGAGGCAAGTTAAGACTATCTATTTAAATAACTTTACCGTTTTCATATCTCAGAATGATTTGGCGTATTTTTGTATCCTGTTATTAGATTATGTGACAGACAGACGGGATATTGGTAGAATGGCGACACTTGGCAGATGGATCGATGACTGCAGTTTTTTTTGTTAGATGTAAGAATGATACTGCTGTATAGTTTGACAGTTTTTGCAGCATTAGCCCTAAGCACTTAACAGCCGCAGTGACGGCTGTCATGAAAATGATGACAGCAGCAAAGTTTTAATCAGGAGATTCGTCCTACCGCGTCAAAAGATAGTGTCGCGTATTTGTTTCGGTTTGACACAACTGATAATGATGCAGTAACTTGACACGTCAAGTTTGTCATTGTCATGGAAACAGTATTTAATAATATGTGAGCTTACTATTCTCAGTATGGACACTTTTTCGCGTGACTAAGTACGGTGAGGGCAAATCTAGGGATTTCAATTTTTGGCGGAGAGCGTTTTTGACACCGTAAAGTTAAACCCAGCGGGGTTTGACTTTACGGAGGAAAACACATACTTTCATAAATAATGTTGCCGTGACGTCATTCGATGGTACATTACAGACGCTATGTGGCGGCCACCGTTCTTCTAGGAAACCGTAGCTTCACAAGAGGTGGCCGCCACATAAGGGCCACAGTGACGGCTGTCATGAAAATGATGACAACGGGGTTTGACTTTACGGTGTCAAAAAACGCTCTGTAGGGAAACACACCAACTTTTTTTCATAAATAACTTTTCAGGGACGTCATTCGATGGTAAATTACGGACGCAATGCGGTGGCCACCGCAGTTTAAGGAAACCCTAGCTTTATCAATTGAAAAAAAATATTATAGGTGATGATGTTGTATTTTTGTTGCAGGTTTTACATGGAGAAGGTTCAGAAGACTGGACGCTGCAGATTAAGTTCGTGCAGAAGAGGGACAACGGCACCTACGAGTGTCAGGTAAGAATGTGTGCATGTGTGTGAGTATGTAGGTGGGTGTGTGTGTGGGTGTGTCTGAGTGTGTTAGTTATTGCGAACTATAAAGTTCAGTATCAATTATTTGGAAGATAATTCTATTCCATTTTTTATTTATTCTAGTAGGTAGATAATGCCTATTTGGATACTGTGAAATTACCCCCTCATAATTTATATGGTAACCCAAAAAATCAAGCTAAGCATTTTTTTTTTTTCACAAATTTTGCAAACTGCTACCTGATTGAGGGCACCGTTAATTAGTTGCCATTTTCATAAATTCAAAAATACGTAATGTTTTATTTTTCTACAAAACAAACAGTTGTTTTACTTCCATTAGAATTTATATTTTCTACTAGCAACCCACCCCGGATTCGCATGGCTAGCAAAGCATATATGCCTACTTTTTTTTCTCGTATTGCCATATCAGCCTGCTGCGTCGACCACGTGGGTTAGATTAGTAAGTAACTTATGTTCATATTACTTGAAGTATTTTACATTTCCATCAGAATCACACCGTCCATTCATGAAAACCGTATGGAAATCTGTTCGGCAGTTTTTGAGTTTATCATGCTCATACAGAGAGACAGACACGGCGAGGGACTTTGTTTTATAATATGTAGTGAAAAAAAAACTTTAACATAGTTTTATAACCCAAATAACTTCCGACCATGCACCTCAGCTAATAACATCCCGTTCAATGTCCATTTACCTTCTTAATAATAATAATAAAAAATGTCCTAAACTAAAGGCTAAACTAGAGGCTAAACTCGTGGCTAAACTCGTTCTGAGAATGGTTGTGGCGAAATTAAATTTAGCAAAAGCAATTTGGACAGTAATCGGAGGCGCGCAGGCAAAAGTGTCGTTGTTTCTCTAACTAAATAGTAATATCGTTGTAGTTTCGTTTATTTA
The DNA here is from genome assembly GCA_905333075.3 of Atethmia centrago. Classification (NCBI taxonomy): domain Eukaryota; kingdom Metazoa; phylum Arthropoda; class Insecta; order Lepidoptera; family Noctuidae; genus Atethmia; species Atethmia centrago. The sequence continues at coordinate 7,383,741 of HG995379.1, forward strand.
AGAGAGTTCTGCTGCATTAAATGGAATGACGACGTTATGCAAATGGAAACAGGTTTTGGTGCTTTGAAAGGAGATGACATTTTATTCTTGAAACTAATGAGCGTTGTTAGGACTTCTTCTACCTATATGGTTTTTAGGGTTCCGCAGTAAACAAGGAACCCTTACAGTTTCGCCATGTCCGTCTGTCTGTCGGTTTTCCCTTGCACGTAATGTGGGTGTGATATTTTTTTCTCGTCTATCCCATAGAGTGGGACATCGTTGGATAGGCCGTTCAAAAATATTGCGGGTCTGTCAACATCATTTTTCAATTCGGTGATCTGTTTGCGTAATATTGAACTTTAAAGTGCTAATTATTGTTAGAGTCAAGTACACCTCCACCCCCAGGGACCCCCAGGGCGGCCCTGCCAGCTAAATGGTTGTTTATGAAGACGTGAAAATATTCATGGCAGTAGTACATATTTATAATGAAATTAAAAGAAAAACTATCACAGCTAAGTAGGCTTTACAAGTTAACGAGCAATAGTCGACCAACTTAAATTTTGCAGTTTGAGAATTGACCGTGACGTATGTTTTTCAACGACAATGTTAAATTTGTTTCTACTACGAAACCCGTCTTTGGTCATGGTCCGACACCCACTTGGCAGGTTTTGTCAAATAACAGGATTTGTTCCCCTACTAACTGACCCGAAAGACGATGTCCTGTGGTAAGAGAGAGAGATAGAGATATATTTATTTGCTAAACATGTGTACAGATACAAGAATAAAAACGTGCATGCAGGATAACATAAAAAAAATACAGGTTCGGACATGTTTGCCACATATTATGGCGTGCAAATATGAATAATTATGATTGTTAATAATCCAGTCAAGTCAATATAATAAATTTACCTTGAATTTAGCAAAAAATAATAAATTATAAATGTCAACAGTAAATAAAAATCATTCATAAAATCTATGTCAAAATAAATGGTTCTGTCAGAAATTCCTTAATGTTATAATATGCTTTGTCAGTTATAAATGACTTCAGTTGTTTCTTCAATTGCACAGTTACCATTATAAGTAATAGGCATTATCATCATCATCATTTCAGCCGAAAGACGTCCACTGCTGGACATAGGCCTCCCCCAATAAAGGGGGGGTTGCCATAATCGCCACGCTTGGCAGGCGGGTTGGCGATCGCAGTATGGTGTCAATATGCATAGAGAACGCTGCTGCCCATTCTCTAGTAAGTCCCTTAGTCGCCTTTTACGACACCCACGGGAAGAAATGGGATGGTGCTATTCTTTACGTCCGGCACCACACGGACAAAGGCATTTTAAGTAGTTCTTATTATACGTAAGTAATGGGGGCGATGCAAAAAACACTCTTGCGCATAATTGTGGTCCTACTACTATGCAGACAGAGCTGACTTTAATCACGCCTGTTTCTGGGAAATTTGGTGATCATGAGTTCATACAAAGAGCACATAGATACTCGTAAAAGATTTTCCCGATTTTTTCTTTCCCATATTCAGATAATTACCATTTTATTTAATCGATCCCGGTATTTTCAAGTTCTTGCTAACCTACGAACAGCGTTTAATTTTTATTGATCTGTAGATGTGATTCCGAAGGCAATATTAACAATAACATAACATTGCAATCTGTATTTTCCGACACCTATCTCCAGCCTATTATGTTAAAAGTCCCATGCTTTTTTTTTTTTTGGATGTTGAGATATCATCAAATAACTTCTCCCGCTCCCGGAGCGGGAGGGTGTGTCAGACTCTTACTGACTCTGACTGAAAGTCCCATGCTACCAATACAACAGAGAGAGAGCGTGTTATAAACCGGACATAAATCCAGATTGCGCGCTGATGAAAAAACCAATACTACTTTTCACAACTCATGAATCTAAGAGCTTGTCCAGATGACGCGATTTAAGCGCGGGTCGAGTCGCGCGTAGATAATCCCGTGATTGTGAGGTACTAGTGGTTCATAAATTCTGTCTACATGCAGTGCCGCGTTTTGCTACTCACTCGTGAATCGCATGCAAGTCGGACTCTCAACTCGTGCGATTAGCGTGCGTACTACGCGCGAGTCGAGATACTCAGGACGCCATTGCTCCATCCAGTACATGCGCAATAGTTGGCGCGGCGGACATACTTATTAAGAATATTGTTATAACCAACAAGAAGTGTAAAACCTCTTTTTAATAGTTTCATTTTATTTTTCTTTATTTTATATATTTTTCATAATATTTTACTTATATATGAGACATCTCATGTATGCACAAAAACTAATTACCCAAACCGTTCCAGACTCGCCGTAGGTGAGTTCCTCGGTTTTAGAACACTCGTGCGTAAATAGCGTGCATAAAACGCGCCATCTGGTCGCAGTGCAAATTCTTACGTGCGAGTCAACTTTTGCGTAATTCGCGTCATCTGGACAAGCTCTGTGTTAAGGCGCTGACAAGAGGCAAATGACCAAATTAAGCTTGTCTTAAGAAAAAAAAAATGCCAATTCTGTACAGTTTGTGGTAGCGGAAAAAATATATGTTAATTTTGAACATATTTCTCAGAACTTGGTTGTTACCAAAAGACGTTTTATAAAAATCATCTCGATACAAATTAATGGTAAAATAACCACTAGTTGGTGGTTGCTAACTAATCACTGGTTTTGGATTGGAACTAGAGGTTCCAAGGTTATCTGTATTAAATATCAACATACGTTACGTATTTAATTAATAACAAGAACGTCTATTATGAATGCAGAACTTGGTTGTTTTTGATTTTCGATTACTCAACTCAATTTTGAGTAAATAGATAATTACTTCATATTTTTCATTAAATTACAAGCGTTGTGTCATCGCGTTTCTCTTTCTTTTCGATGCAATCTGACAGTGACTGCGGTTTTTGTCAGCGTCTTAAGCAATCGTGCTTGATACTACACTACACTAGACATACGAGTCAGTCGCACAACCCACAAAGTTCAATAACTCAAAATAACAGAAAAACATAAAAAGGATGATCGTAAACGAGGCGAAAGAAGTATGTACCTATGAATCGTAGCAGGTGGCATTCTGCTGGGAAGAAGGCGTGAGTATGTATGTATAAAAAAGGTTTATATTTATTTTCTTTGTAAGCCTTCTTATAAACGTTCCTTTGCGCTTCCTATTTATCAGTAATTTATAAAGATCTTCCAATTATAATCATACGATTAGATCATCCGATTAGAGACAAATAAATTAAAATTATAATGAAAGTTCGTGAATCGGGTTATAATGTTTGGGCGAAAGTTTATTTCATTCTCCTTCCCAACACTTCGCCACTTCCACGACATTCCAACTACATCAAAAGGGATCAAGGTATTTTTGAAATATATTTTATGGCCCTATTGAAAAGTTAAATAAAAAATAATATTTAGACTGATTAAAAATGTTTTCGCATGTGTAAATCGACGAAGTTTTTCTCTCTGCTTTTGCATTACTAAAGACTTTCCGCGATCTATGCTTATGCTGGATTTTTCACCTTAGGTAATCCGGACATTAAAATGTCATAAAAAGATAAAAATAAAAGTATTTAAAGGTTTTTATAGCGTAAAATAAAAAAAAATCCGCCGCTTACGCGTATGATACATTCGCAACGATTCGGCATACTCAATATGGGTTCATCCAAACCACGTTGCGGAATGGTCGCTCACGTCCGTTGTATCAGGCAAAAATATTTTCTGGTGTGTGTACGGCATCCATATTTGGCAGAGCCCTTCTTTGAAGCATATCCCATGCGTGGTCAATGGGATTCAAGTCTGGCGATTGAGTAGGCCATGGTAGAAAGTTGATATTAACTGCGGCAAGTGTGTTTGCAAAGACTCTGGCAGTTCGTGGACGTGCATTATCACGCATAAGCAGAAATGAAGCAACAAATTGGGTCCGCAAATGTGTGACAACATCTGATACAATCGTTTTAGCGTAAATCGAGGGATCCAAATCAGTTCGGTTCTTCCGCCGATCCAAATACCCGCCCTTATCACAATTGTTCTACCATTGTATGCATGAATTTCCCATGATTTTTTGTAACTAGTAAAAACTTTGACGTAGAAGTGTAGAAGGGATCATCGGATAACAACATTCTTTTAGAAACAATCTTTATTATTAATATATAAAGAAAATATGAGTATTTAAGTCACCTGCAATATTCTTCAATCGTAATGTAATACTAAAATGAATAATTAAACTTTATTAGAACACAAAATCACTCGAGAAACAATACATACAGTTTCAGCTACCCTAAAAAGCCATTATCCCTCCGCCTTGCCCAGTAAAAAGGCTATAATGAATCAAATTTTCACCTTACTTATCCAATAAACAATACACCATGACGATGTAATTTAATGAGTCAACGCCGAACAATTTACGCGCGTAAATTGCTGAATAAATAAAAGCAATAAAAATTTCCGAAATTCACTGACCGATTGCGATTTTAAACCGTGAACCTCCAAAATATTTCGCACGGAACAAAATTTATAGAAATCGTGAAGTAACGCTGTATACAACGAAATTTTTAATTAACGGCGAAATTAAACGCGCCTTTGTCCACGTTTAATAATAAAAAAATATCCACGCGAAATTGAATCACCCTTTGTTTATAATTCATGCGCGGCTTCGACTCGAAATGTACGGAAAAATTAAAATAAGATCGATATAAACGGCTCGAAATCAGATTTATTTGGGTTTTTTCGTTTTTACGAAACAGGGTTAATTTTAATAAATCCTCGGTTTTACGGTTGATGCGTCATCGAATTGGGTCGTAAATGTTTGTTGTTGAGTTTTAGCGTCACCCTGTATAATCCTTGGGGTGTTGCGATAATCACCTCGCTTAGAGGATTAGCTGTAATGGTATGATGCTGTACATATTTACGTTGCTTATAGCGCTTATTAAAGGTAATTTGTCAGCGGTAACAAATAATGCAGTATTTGTAAATTAAATGCTATCTTTTTTTATTTTTACTTTTGTCACTATATTAAAAAATACCCACTTTTGTTTGTACAACTGTTCTCGAGGGTCGTCACGAACCGTCTCGCCAGTAGACTTGACGAGTTCCAGCCACCAGAACATGCGGCGTTTTCGAAAAGGCTTCAGTACCGTGGACCACATCCATATTGTTCGGCAGATTGTACAGAAGACCGAAGAGTACAACCAGCCGCTGTGTATAGCATTTGTGGACTACGAGAAAGCCTTCGACTCCGTCGAAATATGGGCAGTTCTGGCCTCTCTGCAACGATGTCGAATTGACTGGCGTTACATCGAAGTGTTTGTATGACGCTGCAACGATGACTGTCCAGATCCAGGATGAAAAAACCAGCCCTATCCAACTGCTCAGGGGGGTGAGACAAGTGGATGTGATATCCCCGCAACTTTTCATGCGTTGGAGGACGTTATTAAGACGGTGGACTGGACTGGAGAGGGTATCAACGTAAACGGCTAGTACATCTCACATCTTCGTTTTCCCGATGACGTCGTCATAATAGCAGAGACGCTGGAACAGTTAGACCAGATGCTGCACAGCCTAAATGGAGCCTCTCGTCGGGTTGGCCTCGGCATGAATTTGGACAAGACGAAAGTCATGTACAATTTGCACGTCTTGCCGAGTTCAATCCACATCGAAGGGTCGCTTCTCGAAGTTGTGAAGGAGTAAGTCTACCTAGGACAAGTTATCCAGCTCGGTAGACACAACTTTGAGAAAGAAGCCGACAGGAGGATCCGGCTGGGTTGGGCAGCATTTGGAAAACTTCGTCAAGTCTTCTCGTCACCAATCCCGCAGTGTTTGAAGACTAAGGTCTTCAACCAGTGCGTCCTGCCCGTTGTGACATATGGCGCCGAAACGTGGACACTGACAGTTGGGCTGGTCCACAAATTCAAGGTCGCTTAGCGCGCCATGGAGCGGATGCTCGAAGTTTCTTTGAAGGATAAGATTAGAAATGAAGTTATTCGAAAGAGAACCGGAGTTACCGACATAGCCTGCAGAGTCAGCAAGCTGAAGTGGCAGTGGGCTGGCCATGTTTGTCAAAGGACCGATGGTTGGTGGAGCAGACGAGTCCTGGAGTGGAGACCGCGTATTGGCAAGCGTAGTGGGACGCCCCCCAGCTAGATGGACCGACGACCTTAAACAGGTGGTTGGGACAGATTGGATGCGGAAGGAGGAGGACAGGTTTTGTGGCGCAGCCTGGGAGAGACCTATGTCCAGCAGTGGACTGTTATAGGCTAAGTTGATTGAGAGGACCCAATTCTGGGTTAAACTGAGCTCTGTATATTAACACGACCAATCAAACATTCTATATACGACGACTTACCCACATTCTATGGTCCATATATAGAAACAATTATGGACCCTGTCGGGTACAGCATAATTTAAAATAAGTTGGAGAGAGGAAAAGCGCTTTAACGATTTTCCTTATTACTAAATATTTATGGCATATCATTTATTCTCCTGCCCTTATCTCAATTTATTTGGGGTCGGCGCAACATGTCCCTTTTTTCCATACTTCTCTATTAGTCGTTATCTCGGTAGTCACCCCTTTTCTAGCCATATCATCTTTCACACAGTCCATCCAATGTTTCTTTGGTCTTCCCTTACTCTTATAGCCATCGACATTCATACTCAAAACATTTCTCACGACATTTTCCTCATTCCTCCGCATCACATGCCCGTACCATGAAAATCGATTCCCATCATGACGTCACGTCATGTTCGTGAACGGGCGCCGTCAGTAGAGACTGGTTATATCTTAGCTGCCACGGCTTATTTTAATTTTTAAATTGGTTTTTATTTTTTTTTAATCTTTTTATTACGGAAGCTTTTACGTTTTGCATCGTTCTCACATGTATAATTTCAAAATTAATGATGTAAACAATATTTTGAAAAAAAAATACGTTGATTTATAAGAGTGTCCGTGGAGTTTCTTGCCCGTTCTTCTCCATGGGTACCAACTACGCTTTGGAATGGGCAACTAGCTTCATCTTTCTGACTGACCGACCCCTTGACAATTCAAATGTCTGTAATTGGTTTATTTGAAATAAATGCTCTGAGTTTGAGTTTTCCGCACAACTTTTCAGTCACCGGTGCCACTTTCAGACTTCCTCTTATGTACTCATTTCTTATTCTATCCATTCGTGTCACACCACACATCCCTTTTAGAATTCTCATCTCAGCTACATGTAATTGCATTTATCCCTTTTGATACCATAGAAATAGGGTATTTTACTATATACGAGAAAAAATCTATAAATAGATTATTGAGGTAGTTTAGGCAAAAAGGAGTCGGAAAATGTTAGTTTTAGTTCATAAAATAACAAAATATTCAATTCAACGTTTTCAGTTTTTCTAATCTGTTAAAAAACACCATGAAATAGTACCCGCTATGTTATTACGTCATACGGCTATGTAAACTAAAACGTGTCAACTGTCAACTGATAGTTAGATAACAGATCAGCGCATTTGTTTACATAGCCAAGTGACGTCATGACCACAGAGCAACATGGCGTCCACTGTGTCCAGCGTTTTCGTCAAACTAAGCGCGAAATTTGAAAATGTAAAATTTAAATGCATTTTTATGGCACTTATCGATTGAATAAAAAATTTGTGATATTTTTAGGGCATATTAGCACTATAGAATTTATTAAGACACTTTTCAAAAATGGGTGTAAGACCCTATTATTAAAATTCAATAACCAAAGTACTATGCCACTAAAAGATAAAACCTGTAAATTACATAAAAATAAATACAATTGAAGTGTCTGTTTGTAATGTCAAAATAACAGCTTTTTATTAAACGCTGAAGGTAATTATAGGTAATATGGTAATTATACGTATAACATTTATTTTTATTTGTCTATCTGTCTGTTTGTTCCGGCTAATCTCCGAACGGCTGGAGCGAGTTTCACTAGCATATAGCTGATGTTATAAGCAGTGAAGGGTAGGCGTTTTTGGGGGACTGTCTTATGTAATTTTGACGTTCGAAAACTGCTGATTCTCAGCCTAGTTTCAATAAATGACTTTTGATTTTGATTTTTTGAATAACTTAGGCTACTCTTATTTTAGAAAAAGCCATATATAAAAAACAACTCTGTCTTTCGGTCTGGTTGTCTGTCTGACTATTACCTTTTACACCTTAACGGCTGAATGGATGTGGTTGGCACACGACGACACCAATGACCTGGGTTAGATCATAGGTTACTATTTATCCCGGTAGTACGACCCCGTAGGATAATTTCCAATCACCAGGTATATTATTTTTATATTTTATAATTTTCCCCTTCCTCTCACATGTCACTTAACACACAATTTAATTATATAACCGATAATATCATACATTTTGCAAACTATAACTAGTGTGGAAGTTGACAACATTTAGTTTATGCAAGCTCTCAGCTACGCCGTAGCCACGTCGTAGCCTCGTAGCGCCTCGTAGCAATATTGTTAAGTGATGACCACGACGATACTTCACGAGAGTATGTTATTGAGTAGGTATGGATTCTGATCTTCATACATTTAGAATTTGTTGTCCGTCTAAGGTAGTAAAATAGCCACAGGAAACTCACTCCCGAAATATCTATGGAACTCTGTATAAAATAATTTGAAGCTTACATTCAGACGAACGTTGTCAAAAACGTAACTACTTGGCATACGAAAAACATGAGTTACCGTGATATCAACAATAAAATCACCTTGCTTGCTTTCTTTCTTTCTGCAAATAAATGAAATGACCTTTATTTCAATAAATAATAATAAAACTTTTAATTTCTATAACTATATAAAAAAAAACTCAAAACATGTATTGATATTATGAGCTTTTCTATTACCATTTCTAATTTCCTTCACATTAAGTAAACAGGTCCCGTTATTTCTCGTATATCCCATAACCTATAATACAATAAATGCAGCATTATTTCCAAACAAGAACGGTCTCTAGCTATACAAGACGTATCTATTTCGTAGCTTCGTAGCAATTCCGTAGCCTCGTAGCATGTTGTAGCTATTAACAGGACGATACAGGAAAACAATATAATAATAAGAATAAATCATATATTGCAGACAGTTTTTGCAGTCCATATTAGTACAAATTAAGAGGAGGCTTTGGCGGAGCTCGTGGCTAAGTAATAACAGCGGCACAGGTCGATCCATCAGGTTAAGCTAAGCTTGCCAGGGCTGGTCCGTGGATGGGTGACCATCTTTACATACCGAGACTCCTCCGGGTCTTGGAAAGCATGGTAAGCCATTGGTCCCGGCTGTCATTCGTGGATCTTTGACACTCGTTAGGGGTGCCAGAAGCCCGAAAGTGTGATAACTTAAATTTACCAAGGGGAAACAGAATCAAAAGTAATTTATTCAAACTAGGCTGTGAATCAGCACTTTTCGAACGTCAAAATTACATAGGACTCAGACCCATATTAACCAGTTACTAGGTTGTGGAGCTCAGTAATAATTTTACATAGAGTGACTACCTATAGTCACTCCATGTAAAATTATTCAGCTGCATCCGGTTAGACTGGAAGCCGACCCCAACATAGTTGGGAAAAGGCAGGCAGATTGATTAGTACAATTTAAGAATAAAATTACAGTACTACTTAACAATTTATAATTTGCAATAATTTATAGATATTCTAGATATATACCATCCACTACAATTATTTGATGATAAAACTAGTAATTGTAATGTAATGACTTTTTTTAGTGATTAATATGAAACGAATTTTCGTTACATATTAATCAAGAAAAAAACCAGCCAAGTGAAGAGTTCCGTAGTTGGGATTACTTGGGAAAAATTTATTCCAAAAACAAACTTAACATTGTAGTTGAAAAACCTGTTCTCCCATACATCGATATATGCCACAGTCATTTCTCCAACTGCAAATTTAAGTTGGTCGACTATAACTCGTTAACTTGTAAAGCCCACTTAGCTGTGATAGTTTTCCTTTTAATTTCATTATATGTACTACTGCCATGATTTTTTTCACATCTCCATAAACAACCATTTAGCTGGCAGGGGAGGACATTTTTTTTTGGGTGGGAAATTATCAAATAACTTCTCCCGCTCTGGGCGGAGCGGGAGGGTGTGTCAGACTCTTACTGACTAAAACCCACCCGAATTCCTTCCATTGCCTGTGTTGGCAGGGGCCTCGGTAACACTTTCGAACTTCCACGCGACCCTGGCAGGCATCGGCCCTAGTGGACCCCATCACTTTTGAATATGTGATTAATATGTATACCAAATTAAAGCTTTTTAGTACTAAACGTCTCTGAGCTACAGTGGGGTCAGACAGACAGACAGACGGAGATGGCGAAACTATAAGGGTTCCTTGTTTACTACGGAACCCTAAAAACTAACAATCTAAAATGACAAAACACTTATTTTGAGCTATTTTTAAGCCTTACACATCTGGTTTTAAATTAATGTTAAAGCACAAAGACAGCTTACCATTGTAACAAAAAATACTCACAACATTAGAAATAAAATTACTTTCATCTTAATTTTTTCCCTTAACATTAAATTAACAAAAACCTCGGGTTACGTTCATTAATTTTCTCGCCGACACTAATGTTATTTACACCGACATGTAAGGCCATTGTATCGCAACAATGATGTAGATATCAAAGTAGAACACACTTAACATTAGTTTATCAGTATGTGGAACCCAAAATGTCCCTCAAAACTAACGGACTACAGGCAATCCCATGAAATGATGAAAGAAAATCAAAAGTCCTATTGCAATTCACTGCCTCAACCAAGTTGCGGCACAAAATCAACTTGATTTCCTTTCAAATTCAATCTGCCCCAGCCGCCTTTTTTAGAGTTCCGTAGTCAATAAGGAACCCTTATAGATGCGCCACGTCCGTCTGTCTGTCTGTATGTCCCCGGCTTAGATCAGAGACTTAGTACTAGAACGCTGTAATTTGGCATGGGTATACATGTTAGTCACGTAAACATAACATTTTTTTAGGGTACCCATACGTACAATGGGCATGATATTTATTTTTCTTGTCTATCTCATGGTGTGGGGTATCATTGGATAGGCCGTTCAAAAATATTGCAGGTCTGAGAAAACCATTTTTCGATTCACGGATCCGTTTGCGTAATATTAAGGTTTAAAGTGCTATTTTGTGTTAGAGTCAAGTGTGGGGGACACTTAGCACTTCACACAACTGCTAGCTAAATGGTTGTTTTAGGATAAGAGAAAAAAATCATGGCAGTTGTATTTAAAACGAAATTAAAAGGAAGACTATCACAGCTAAGTAGGCTTTACAAGCTGACGAGTAATAGTCGACGAACCTACATTTGCAGTTGGAGAATTGACCGTGACGCCTATCGATTTATGGGAGAACATGTTTTTCAACTACGTACAATGTTAAGTTTGTTTTTGAGATAAATTCATCCCAACTACGGAACCCTTCATTGTGCGTTTTCCGATGCCGATGCACTTGGCCGGTTTTTAAGTTACAAGTTCAAATATTATTCTAAAACACCTATACATACACACCCCTCTGATACATCGCGTTTTTCGTAAAAGTCAAACCATAATATAATTATGGGAGCAACTCTAAAGTAGCGAAAAAGAAAAGATTTTTCTATGAAACAGCGGAGTTTTTAATTACGTTTAAGAATTTGTCTGAAAACAAAAGCTGTTTATATTCATGAGTATTTTTAGCCGCTGAAAAGAGGCCGATAAATTCAAAGTCATCCCGTATACCTTCTGTCGTACCCCACATAGTGGGCACTACATTATAGCGTCATGTTCAGTCACGTCACGTCCCCCCTGATTGTTTTGTGGGCTCCAGTAAAACACATTGTTACTTGTAAAGTATATTTACACATACATCCCTTCACAAAACCAACAAGCTTTTATTTTGGACGTAAAATGTTTTATTTGGTGAGAGCTGAGTTAGCATTGTTAGAACATGGGTTAGGGCTTTTTTTTGTTGTTATTACTTAAATGCCTACTGGCTGGACAATGTAATACTGGCGTTCAAAGCTTGAAAACATAGCGAGATCTTTTTTTTTTTGTTTTTCCTAGTCTTTTCGTCTTTTGCCTTCTCCTGCCGAGCAGTGAAGATCAAGTCCAAACAGACACGCGAAAAAAAAAACAAGTCTGCAAATAAAAAGTCAAGTTTGCAAACACAGCCTGTAAGAACGTAGTGCCTAAGTTTCATATGTCGATTTGGGAATTTCAGGCCAAGTAGATATTTGCAGATAGGTGCAGTTTAGCCCAGTGCTAACGGCCGCGACTTAAGAGTTGTAGGTCGTAGGTTCGAACCCTGACAGGCGCTTTACTTTGTGTAAATTATTTCATCACCTTTGCTCCCAAAACGGTGAAAGAAAACTTCGTGAGGAAACTATCATGTCGTTAAACCACGTATTCGAAGACATGTGAAATCTACCAACCCACACTGGGCCCGCGTGGTGGATTATGGCCCACTACCTCTCGCAGAGAGGAGGCCTGTGTCCCAGCAGTGGGAACATCATAGGCTGATTATGTATGTTGTATTATGTAGATATTTAGTCTTTTTCTAATAAGTCATCATCTGCCGAGCCTTTTCCCAACTATGTTGGGGTCAGCTTCCAGTCATACCGGATACAGCTGAATACCAGTATTTTACATGGAGCGACTGCCTATCTGACCTCCACAACCCAGTTACTGGATAACACGATACCCCTTAGTAAGACTGGTTGTCAGACTTTCGAGCTTCTGACGACCCGTAACGACTGTCAAACATCTACAAATGACAGCCGAGACCAACGGCTTAACGTGCTTTCCGAGCCACGGAGGGGTCTTGGTATGTAAAGATGGTCACCCATCCACGGACCAACCGCGGCAAGCTTAGCTTAACCTGATCGATTGACCCGTGCGGCTGTTATTATTTACTTGTTATACAAATGTCATGATTTTCAAAAACCGGTACGCCAACTACGACTACGACACTTTCACACAGCGTAAAATTCTAAACCCGCGTATTTCCATTTGACAGTATTTACCATACTTTGCCCTCATATTTGCCTTGCTATCGCTGTACCGATGCTGTTGCAATCATCGTGCATATACCATAGGAAAACGTTCTTTATCAAATGTTATTGCTTTATTAAACTCTATGCCACCACAATGCCCAACATACTAAAACAATAACACCATCAAATGTCTGTTCAAACCGCAATTGTCTGTAAAAACGACCACGTTTCGATAAGAACTCAGCGACAATAGTTAGAAAATGAATTCCTATTATATTTGAAGCGGTATCGACGCTATCAACGCTTTGATTGTTTCTCTTTGAAGAATATATTCTGTTCAGGCGTAAAATTATCGATATTGTAGCGATATTACTCGAGGTAAGGTTTTATCAGACGAAATATGAAGGTTTTTCTGTTGTCTGGAAGTTATTCAGAGTCAAAATTGAGAAAGAATTTTGGTGGTATGTGGGCCTAGCACGAACGCGCGGTTCGTATATTCGAACGATTTTAAAATACTCGTTCCACACAGTATTTTTAAGCTTTTATCGTTTATTCATAACGGATGATACCATTTTGTGCTTGCCGCATAAATTTAAACCAAAACGGTAGAGGATAGTTGATATTTTCGATAAAAAAAATTATTGGATTTTTCGTTTCGTTTACTTCGCGTTCGTGCTAGGCCCTAGAGATATTATAGATAACATGGGACGTTATTATACCGGCTGGCGATACTGGTACATTGTTGGGGCACTTTGGGAATTATTGAATATAATTATAAGACCCTCGGTCCGTGGGGTCCCAGTGCGCATAAGTTATTTGCGAAAATCGCGAAACGTATAGTTGATGTAACTGGTGACCGAAAAGCTGGCGGCTTTCTCTCGCAACGCATCAGCATGGCAATTCAGCGACAATACAGTGCCCCGAGGGCCTTTTTTAGACTTAACTTACTTTTAATTTAATTCAGTTAATGTTAATAATCATCTTGTAATTTGGTGATGTAAATAAATTCTATTATAAGGTGAGAAGATGTGAGGTTCGACTTCCATTCCCATACATTTTAAATTCGTGAGAACATTAACCGTAGCCTATCCGGAGTGAATTTTCATGGCTTACAGATTTTGCTGCAATGTTTATGAATGTCAGCAGAAAGTGTACTTCTTTATTACTTTTAAATGTAGTTTTTTTTTTTGTAGAAGCGGTTGTGTTTGTGAAACGTGTTTTACAGAAAAGTTTTAAAATTTATTTTTCCTGGGTCTCACGAACCAGCGTGAGACCCAACAAAAATAAATTTTGCCACCGTAGCTAAATAATAAATGATTTTATTTCTGTAAGCAGGTTTTTACAAACACTTCTATACGTCAATCATATTTTAAAAATTGATGAGATCGGCGTTTCCTATCTGACTACACTGAGAAGAAAGGCCGTAACAAACTCAGAGATCACAATCTATTTTAAAGTCCAGACATAGTCTTGGTCAGATCATGTAAAGATCATGTAGATTGGTGACTGAAATGGTCTTCTGGTGAATTCTTTCACCAGAAGACCATTCCAGTTGATGAGATCGGCGTTTTCTATCTGATTACACTGAGAAGAAAGGCCGTAACAAACTCAGAGATCACAATCTATTTTAAAGTCCAGACATAGTCTTGGTCAGATCATGTAAAGATCATGTAGATTGGTGACTGAAATGGTCTTCTGATGAAAGAACCACACAGATTGACTGGACCTGACCAGTTAGTGTACACATTTGTCAGTAATCGTGCAGCTCAACTCAAAACTTACGGAGCTCAACAATTCGACGAACAATGCCATAAAAAGGACTAGTTTCTTTGTTACAAAATACTACAATACATACATAAACTAACGCATTCTTCCCATGGGGGTAGGCAGAAACTATAGAACACCACCTGCTACGCTCCTTACATACTCCTTACAAAATAACGTTACAAAATAATTCATTAATAACGGAATTAAAAGTAGGGAAAGGCCAAAAACGCGATGGATGGACTGTGTGAAAGATGATATTTATGGCTAGATCCTGGGTCCTTACGAACAATAGAGAAGTATGGAAGAAAGCGACATGTTGCGCCGACCCCATATAAATTGGGATAAAGGCAGGAGAATGAATGATGAATTATGAACTATGAGTATTGACCTAATATATGCCAACCTTCAACCTTCCCATTGGTAATCCTACTAATATTATAAACGCGAAAGTTTGTGAGTATTTATTTATGGATGTTTGTTACTCTTTCACGCAAAAACGGCTAAACGGATTGGAATGAAAGGCACACAGATAGTTTACAATCTGGATTAACACAACTCTTTTTTTATCCCGATATTCTCAAGTGATCGAGATTTATGCGGGTGAAACCACGGGGCGCACCTAGTACTACAATAAAGGTAGTAATAGTGAATACATAAACGATAGCTTGTTACTCGTGTTACTAGTTTACTGCTGACATACTAACCTATTTCTCCCTGTTCACTTTAAACTTGAGACCCGATAGGAGGATAAGCAGGTTAATGTGTTCAGAATCAGAATCAGAATTTTATTTGCTCTAAATGTAGGTACAGTATTTTTATATATTAAGGCGCTGACAAGACCCAATTGACCAAAATAGGCTTCTCTTAAGAAAAAAAAATGCCAAATCTGTAAAGTTTGTGGTAGCGGAAACAATATATGTTAATTTTGAACATATTTCCCAGAACTTGGTTGTTACCAAAACACGTTTTGAAAAAAATCTCGATACAAACTAACGTTAAACTAACTTCTTACCTTGAGTTCTAATCCAAAATATCTGCATTAAATATCAACATACGTTACGTATTTAATTAATAACAAGAACGTCTTATTTGAATGCTGAACTTGTTTGTTGTTTTTTATTTTCGATTACTCAACTCAATTTTGAGTAAATAGAGAATTGCTTAATATTTTGCAATAAATTACCAGCGTTGTGTCATCGCGCTTCTCTTTCTTTTCTATGCAATCTGACAGTGACCGCGGTTTAGGTGTTGTCAGCATCTTAACAACATAAATAACATCAGCTACATTTTACCTTACGGCGAGCAAATCATTACATTACAAAGAAAAAAATTGGTTGTCTGTAAAGTCGGTTTACGGACGATAATTGTACGTGATAACGAGAGGAAAATGCAATCACAAGCCGAACGCTTAGACCAATCGTACCTCTCCGTCGCTAGTTCGGCGCTCTCGCTTGCACGCTCGGATCAGGCGGAACGTGACAATGAGTCATGCTTTTTCGTACATGCAGCCGGCGTTCATCGATTTATAAGACGTTATCACGTCAAAAACACAGATAGTCAGGAAATTATAAGAAATATTCACTATGTATTTCATGTCAATTAGCTATACCGACTGATTTTTTTTTATCGTCTCGAAAAACATAGGGTATAGTAGGTGAACGGAGTAGAAGCCTATGGCATTGTCAATTTTTTTTTTCTTCAATCTGTAAAAAAAATGATTTATCAATAAATACTACCCATTTGAAGTAAACTTTTCATACTAAAACAATAAAAACAGAAAAAAAAAATAAATCGATGAAAACATATCGAAATTCAAATCATAAGGGTGCGTATGATTTGAATTTCGATATGTTTTCATCGATTTATTCTTTTTTTTCTGTTTGATATTTATGTTGTTAAGACGCTGACAACACCTAAACCGCGGTCACTGTCAGATTGCATAGAAAAGAAAGAGAAGCGCGATGACACAACGCTGGTAATTTATTGCAAAATATTAAGCAGTTCTCTATTTACTCAACATTGAGTTGAGTAATCGAAAATAAAAAACAACAAACAAGTTCAGCATTCAAATAAGACGTTCTTGTTATTAATTAAATACGTAACGTATGTTGATATTTAATGCAGATATTTTGGATTAGAACTCAAGGTAAGAGGTTAGTTTAATGTTAGTTTGTATAGAGATTTTTTTTCAAAACGTGTTTTGGTAACAACCAAGTTCTGGGAAATATGTTCAAAATTAACATATATTGTTTCCGCTACCACAAACTTTACAGATTTGGAAATTTTTTTTCTTAAGAGAAGCCTATTTTGGTCAATTGGGTCTTGTCAGCGCCTTAATATATAAAAATACTGTACCTACATTTAGAGCAAATAAAATTCTGATTTTGATTCTGAACACATTAACCTGCTTATCCTCCTATCGGGTCTCAAGTTTAAAGTGAACAGGGAGAAATAGGTTAGTATGTCAGCAGTAAACTAGTAACACGAATAACAAGCTATCGTTTATGTATTCACTATTACTACCTTTATTGTAGTACTAGGTGCGCCCCGTGGTTTCACCCGCATAAGTCTCGATCCCTTGAGAATATCGGGATAAAAAGAGTTCTATGTATTGATCCAGATTGTAAACTATCTGTGTGCCTATCATTCCAATCCGTTTAGCCGTTTTTGCGTGAAAGAGTAACAAACATCCATAAATAAATACTCACACACTCTCGCGTTTATAATATTAGTAGGATTACCAATGGGAAGGTTGAAGGTTGGCATATATTAGGTCAATACTCATAGTTCATAATTCATCATTCATTCTCCTGCCCTTATCCCAATTTATATGGAGTCGGCGCAACATGTCGCTTTCTTCCATACTTCTCTATTGTTCGTAAGGACCCAGGATCTAGCCATAAATATCATCTTTCACACAGTCCATCCATCGCGTTTTTGGTCTTTACCTACTTTTAATTCCGTTATTAATGAATTATTTTGTAACGTTATTTTGTAAGGAGTATGTAAGGAGCGTAGCAGGTGGTGTTCTATAGTTTCTGCCTACCCCCATGGGAAGAAGGCGTTAGTTTATGTATGTATTGTAGTATTTTGTAGCAAAGAAACTAGTCCTTTTTATGGCATTATTCGTCGAATCGTTGAGCTCCGTAAGTTTTGAGTTGAGCTGCACGATTACTGACAAATGTGTACACTAACTGGTCAGGTCCAATCTGTGTGGTTCTTTCACCAGAAGACCATTTCAGTCACCAATCTACATGATCTTTACATGATCTGACCAAGACTATGTCTGGACTTTAAAATAGATTGTGATCTCTGAGTTTGTTACGGCCTTTCTTCTCAGTGTAGTCAGATAGGAAACGCCGATCTCATCAATTTTTAAAATATGATTGACGTATAGAAGTGTTTGTAAAAACCTGCTTACAGAAATAAAATCATTTATTATTTAGCTACGGTGGCAAAATTTATTTTTGTTGGGTCTCACGCTGGTTCGTGAGACCCAGGAAAAATAAATTTTAAAACTTTTCTATAAAAAAACGTTTCACACACACAACCGCTTCTACAAAAAAAAAAACTAATTTTAA
The DNA here is from genome assembly GCA_905333075.3 of Atethmia centrago. Classification (NCBI taxonomy): domain Eukaryota; kingdom Metazoa; phylum Arthropoda; class Insecta; order Lepidoptera; family Noctuidae; genus Atethmia; species Atethmia centrago. The sequence continues at coordinate 7,402,067 of HG995379.1, forward strand.
AAGTAATAAAGAAGTACACTTTCTGCTGACATTCATAAACATTGCAGCAAAATCTGTAAGCCATGACAATTCACTCCGGACAGGCTACGGTAACAGTTCTCACGAATTGAAAATGTATGGGAATGGAAGTCGAACCTCACATCTTCTCACCTTATAATTATATTTAGTAATCCTTAAAGTGCCCCAGCAGTGTACCACTATCGCCAGCTGGTACAATAACGACCCATGTTATCTATAGCATCTCTAGGGCCTAGCCCGAACGCGAAGTAAACGAAACGAAAATTCCATTTTTTTTTTAATAAAAATATCAACTATCCTATACCGTTTTGGTTTAAGTGTATGCGGCAAACACTAACTGGTATCTTCGGTTAGGAATAAACGATAAAAGCTTAAAAAAAGTTTGTGGAACGAGTATTTTAAAATCGTTCGAATATACGAACCGCGCGTTCGTGCTAGGCCCACATATCACCATTATTCTTTCTCAATTTCGACTCTAAATAACTTCCAGACAACAGAAAAACCTTCATATTTCGTCTGATAAAACCCAGAACCTTACCTCGACTAATATCGCTTCAATATCGATAATTTTACGCCTGAACAGAATATATTCTTCAAAGAGAAACAATCAAAGCGTTGATAACGTCGATACCGCTTCAAATATAATAGGAATTCATTTTCTAACTATTGTCGCTGAGTTCTTATCGAAACATAGTCGTTTCTACAGACAATTGCGGTTTGAACAGACATTTGATGGTGTTATTGTTTTAGTATGTTGGGCATTGTGGTGGCATAGAGTTTAATAAAACAATAACATTTGATAAAGAACGTTTTCCATTGGTATATGCACGATGATTGCAACATTTTTTTTTTTTTTTTTTGTAAGATTATTTAATCTTACAAATAACAACAGATTTCCAAAAAACTTCTTGACTATTTAGTCAAGAGGCGTTTAAAGAGCAGCGCGTTGGCGTCACGAAGTATTTTTGAAATAGGGTTTTAGGTATATTTTACCATTGACATATCTTGGGTAATTGAGTACACACAATACGCTCACAAGCATTGAATTGTACACTTACAATAAATTTTGTCAGTACAACAAAATTCGCAGTTAATTTTTTTAACATTTATGAATCTTAAGAACTACTTCCTTCAAAATCCTTCGGACTGTGATTGAAAGTATGTTAATTGGTGCTGGTTTGAAGGTCGATTCTATTCTTTATGCAACAGGATGCTATCGGTAATACCATAGACGATAAGGTTTACCAAACTTAAAGAAAAAGTCGCACCACCAACTCAAAAAGTAGAACGTTTTTTTCAATACTTTTTTGATTTGTCTTCTTGAGCCACTTTTCGTAGGTAATCGTAGATATAGTCTTTATTTTATCGCGAATATTTTGAATAGACAGCAGTACCTACTTCAAATCATGAAAGAAACCAACTCAAAACAAAATTCTATCAGCATCTTTCATCCCCAAGTATTGCTTTTCAATTCAAATCAGCTGAAAGATTAACCACCCAATAATTTACCCAACGGAATTTAAAACAGATCTCGTTGTAAGCAATACTCAAAAACAACTCTGATTTCTCAAATATACAGGATTAACTCCCCCGTCTTCTTATTCCCTTAGAAACAATAAAAATAACAAGATCTGAAAAATCAAGATGGCGGATCTTTTAACAAAACGTACACAGTATGCAGATGGTATCGTTCGTGATTTACATAACGAAAATGATTTCACAACTTACACTTCGGATGGGGGATGGGGGGTGTGGGGGAACAATAGTACGTCCTCGTCTGAATGTCTTTAGGATTCGGGTGTGTTTTTGTTTATATGAAGTCGGTCGGTTGTTAAGTGGTACATTGTAATTTCCATTAGAATGCGAGAAGTAGAAGCGACGAAGATTCAATTAATATTTGAAACGATGTTTAAGTCAATTATCACCATTAGATCTCTGGTTACTTATTGTCACGCCAACATCTCTCTCATGAGAAATATAGACATTGTAATTTCCATTATAATGTGAGAAGTAAAAGCGACGAAGATTCAATTAATATTTGAAACGCTGTTTAAGGCAATTATCACCTATCACCATTAGATCTCTGGTTACTTATTGTCACGCCAACATCTCTCTTCTATGAAATATAAGAAAGAAAATACATTTATTATAGATAGGTAGGTACCATCTCATGACAGACTATGGGGAGGTCCTTGCTATGCAAAAATGACATATTGCCCTGTTTATTTTAATTATCTCAGCATTCCCGACGTTTGGCTCCCAGACTGGAGCGGGCCGGGGCTGCCTTGAAGCGGCTGCTGCCCAACCTATGGGGTCTGAACGCCTCCTGCCGGAGGCTCTACGCGGGAGTCGTGCGATCCATGGAATCAATCAATCAAAAACATTTTATTTCACATAAACCTACATCGCACTTATGAAACGTCAAAGCGAAGCTAGGTGCACGGTTCCAATTGGTCGTTTCCTATGGAGAAGAGCCGGCAAGAAACTCCACGGTTACTCTTTTAAAAATCTAGAGGCAAAAGTCCTCGCGCACGAATGGGAGTGGCGCGAGGAGGGTTAAACGCCGAGGCGTAACTCCGCTGCCGCGAGAAATCACGGCACAGTGGACAGAGCTCCGGCGGGAACTCATGGCGCCATGGAGAGTGCGACTGTCGTAACCCAGTGCTGGGCAAGCAAACCACAATTGCGGCGATAAGGTCCAGGCCATGGTACGGAGCGAGAGGGCATGGGCAGCCGTCACCTCATTCTGTAAAGCAGTAAAGCTCGCAAAGAAGGAGGCGGAATGGGTGAGGCAGAGGCAAATTTCGCGTCCTCACGCCCTTAGCCGCCACAGGAGACGCCCTGAGCGCCGGTAATCCTGGGCGAATTTCCGGCCACAGTAAGCGCGGGCTTGCGGACGGTGAGCAATGGGTAGCTCGCTGTCCGATAAGGACCAGGCCCAGGTCGATGGTGCGTTGAGTTCCACGCGCGCCTCAAAGAGATGTCAGCACAAGTGTAGGGGTCCGCTAGGGCCAGTGCCTGCTGGGGTCGCGGGAAAGGAAGCGTATGAAAGGATTTTTGGGACTTAATAATCTAGTAACTTCGTACGTAACTTCGACCAACTTGGAACTAACACTCGCCCGCCGCCGGCTCTTTTTGCGCGCTTAATTTATATAATGTTGGGGCACAGAACCCTTAACAGGTTTAAAGTTGATACTTAATGTTAGACTGGGACTTCAGCATCACAATAATAAAAATCCTTCATTTTAAGTTGAAAAGATGTTTTTAATTTCTGGCCTATTTTACACTAGCTTCTGCTTGCGACTTCGTCCGCACAAAATTTCTTGTTAGTGTTCCGTACCTTAAAACGGAACCCTTATAGATCACTCGTGTGTCTGTCTGTTTGTCTGTCACAGCCGATTTGTTCCGAATCTACTAGACCGATTAAGTTGAAATTTAGTACATAAATATATGAATATCTGTGCCCCAAACGTGAACGTGTACAGATGTTCTATGTCACGAAGTCCGTTTGGCTATGAATGTTGTCAAGCGTGCACATGCACATTGTTTTTGTGTGCGTAACCTCGAGAGCGCTCAGTGTCGATCGGGACACGGTCCGGATCAGTAGTGGTTTTTAGTTCGCGCCAAATTGTTTCACGGAGTAAGGTCAGCATGGCAACAAAACGAAGAAGAGTTGTCCATAGTGAGGTAATATTTATTTATACGTTTTCAATTAAAATGTTATACAAAGATACTTAATTTAGCAATAGAAGTATTTATAAAATGAATGTTTTTTTGTGTTATAAAATGTTTATATTACTTAATTATTTTGATTACATTTTGTTTTAGGGTCGAAACATGATAGCTAGTGTTTATCATTTTCTGCGAGAAGAATATGAATTTACAAAATCATTAATGGAACTCAACTGTGATTTGTCTCATTTACGAGATATTACACGCCGTACAGCTGAAGCTACGGGTGTGAGCCAAAAAACAGTTCAAAGAATATTAAAAGAAGAGAAGGAATTGCCATCCACTTCATCAAAATTCACTTCACCTATGAAGAAAAGGAGAAAGCGAGATAATAAAGTGGATATAGATAATTTTACAGCCGATGTGGTTCGCAGTACTGTACAAGATTTCCATATTGTCCATAAAGAAATTCCAACATTAGCTAAGTTAAGAACAGCATTGAATGAAAAAATCGGATTCGAAGGTTGTTTAGAAACTGTTCGCAAGTTACTGTTGAAATTAGGTTACAAGTGGCGCAAAACAGAGAACAACCGTAAAGTCTTGACGGAGCGTCATGATATACAAATGTGGCGTTTAAAATATTAAAAAAAAATAACAGAGTACCGCTCTCAAAGTCGGCCCATTGTCTACACCGATGAGAGCTACGTCCTTTCGAGACACGTGCGAAACAACACCTGGGCAAAAAAAAAGGAAAGAACTCCGTTTTTAAAAAAAAATAGCACAGGCACTCGCTTTATTTTAGTGCACGCGGGAACCAAGGATGGTTTTATTGAAAATGCTTCCTTGGTTTATAAGGCCAACTCAACAGCTGGTGATTATCATTCAAATATGAGCTATGATAACTATGTAAAATGGCTAAATGAAAAGTTGCTACCCAATTTACTTCCGCGCTCTGTCATTGTCTTAGACAATGCATCTTATCACAACACACGGGCTGAACGACTACCGACGCAATCTACAAAGAAAGCCGATATGCAGCAATGGCTCAGGGATAAGGGTATAGCATTTGATGAATCTCTTCTTAAATTGGAATTGTACGATACAATAAAGAAGTACAAAGCCCAACACGTAATCTACAAGATTGACGATTTTATAAAAAGCAAGGGTTTTGATGTCTTACGCCTTCCCCCTTATCACCCAGAATTAAATGCGATTGAAAATATTTGGGGGATCGTTAAAAATTATGTCGCATCTAAAAATATCGAGCAAAACATGACGAATACGGAAAGACTGATCAATGAAAGTTTGGGCCAAGTTAGCAGTGAAACGTGGCCAAAAACTTTTTGCTCATGTTGAAAAAATTGAAAAAGACTACTTGAAATATTTTGATCTCGATTTTGAATTTATAATCAATGTACAAGATGATTCTGACGACAGCAAAACGGAATCGTAAATCGAAAATTTATCTGATAGTGATTGAAAATACTGAATAGTCCTACTTGTTTCGTTTCCATTCTGTAACACCAATGCTTAATTAAATGCCTACATATTCTTAATATTTTTGTATTTATTGCAACCTAATCTAATTTATTTACAAAATGTATATATCAGATTTTTTTGCTAACATTACCTACTTTTACACACACAAGCGCGCTTGTCGGGATACGTCACTACTACAATCAAAGCCGAACGGACTTCGTGAAATAGAATATCTGGAACATAAATAAATGAATTTTGAATACGGGCTATACTTTTGAAGTTAAAAAAAAAACGTTTTGCAAACGGTCTACCGTCTGACAGTGAGAGCAAGAGCAGTGGTGGCCCAGTGGTAACGGCTGCGACTTAACAGTTCTAGGTCGTAGGTTCGAACCCAGACAGGCTCTTTACTTTGTGTAAATTATTTCATCACCACTGCTCTCAAAACGGTGAAGGAAAACATCGTGAGAAAACCGGTATGTCCAACCGGTACGTAATTTTTTGTTGTTAGGTAATTTAGATAATTTCATTATCACTGAGATGTACATACATACATACATAATCAGCCTATAATGTTCCCACAGCTGGGACACAGGCCTCCTCTGTGTGAGAGGGAGTGGGCCGTAACCCACCACGCGGGCCCAGTGCGGGTTGGTAGATGTCACATGTCTTCGAATTTTTGGTTCTAGGGCATGTCGGTTTCGGTACTCAGATGTACTTAGCTCGTTTCAGAGCGGTAAAAACTTTTCACGAACTTGTATGCACCTGTTAGTGTTTAATGTACCTATAATTATGTTAGTTATAAGTAGTATGTTATGTTTAGTGATTACGACTGAAGGACATGATGTATCCATGGTCATGAATAAAGATTTAAAAAAAAAATCATTCATTGTCACTGCCCGCCATTGTCATGCATTTGTAATATGTCATTTATGCTTTGCACAGACCTATAACTAACTTAGAGGGAGGCATTAACAGATGAACAACGCAAAGCAACTTTTTCTTTTTTCTATACGAAACATCCTGTGTGTTAGAAAGAGTACGCTTTATAAAAATTATGCCAATAGGTTCTTTTTCGACGTAGACCCATACATATGGCAAAAACATAACCCTTATTGTCAGTCAGATCTGTCTTCGACGGTTTATATTTTATTTATAACTCTGTGGAGCTGCGTGTGCCAGCATCATGTATGTTTTGCTGTGATTTCTTGTGATTTGTTCCAAAATATCATTGGTTGTGTTTCTAGTTATCTTTTTTTGCATTTCTGAGTGACTTCGCCGTTTTTGGACTATAGATTACAGTTTACCTGGGCTACAATGACAATACCTATATCTCTGACCACTCTGATATTGTCTGGCTTCCAACGGGGATCCAACGTTCGATAAACTGGGGCAGTCGTTACGGTTACAGTCGTTAAATTTGAGCGAAATGCAATCTGCTGGAAGACAGTGGATTACTCCGCAATCGATAGGTTTGAATGTATTTTTTGAATTCATCAGATTTGAGATGGGTCTCATGTCCCTTCACAAAGCTTTACGACGAACAAAAGTATATAGGGCTAGAAAACACTATTATAGCTTCATAATACATTTTGTTTTTGAGGGGCTTGTGGCTAAGTAATAACAGCCGCACGGGTCAATTGATCAGGTGAAGCTACGCTTGCCGCGGTTGGTCCGTAGATGAGTGACCATCATCTTTACATACCAAGACCCGTCCGTGCCCCGGAAAGCACGTTAAGCCGTTGGTCCCGGCTGTCATTCGTGGGTCTTTGACAGTCGATACGGGTCGTCATAAGTCCGAAAGTCTGACAATCAGTCTTACCAAGGGGTGTCGTATACCCAGGAACTGGGTTGTGGAGGTCGAATAGGCAGTCGCTCCATGTAAAATACTGGTATTCAGCTGTATTCGGTGAGACTGGAAGCCGACCCCAACGTAGTTGGGAAAAGGACAGGCAGATAATACATTTTGTTTTATAAGTGTTCATTTCTGGGCCAAGCTTGTATGGGACCGTCATCCATCTCCTTTATAACTAAAATTTAATCTAAAAATATTAAAACTGTCAGCCTTTCATAATGTGCCTCTAAAAATGAAAATGGTTATTATAATAAAAAATTTAAATAAAATTTTGCGTTTTAGCATGCACCAACTTTACTCCAGACTTCAGATAGATAGTTCAAAATAAAAATGAAATTTTTCACATTAATATACTTAGTTTATAATTTTTGTTTTTTGCGTCATATTTGTTTATTTAACTTAATACAAAAATATTATTTTCGTTTTATTTCTTTATTGCTATTTTCTTTTCTTTGCTTTCTTTTTTTTTTATCTTGGTTGCTAGTACCTAATCGTCTACCAAACGGACCGCAATCGTTATATTTTTTTTTTCTGGACCTCCAATAAAACTAACTGGTGATCACTGGCCTATAGCATGTCTTCGACCGCCCGAGCTATTACTTCGTTTTCGCTTAGCATTCTTTCTGACTTTTTCCTTTTTGCTCGACTCCTAAGCCTATCTATATAAATAGCCTTCCTCAAAAATTGGGCTCAAACATATTTTTTTATCCGAATGGTACTTCCAGAGATTAGTGCGTTCAAACAAACAAACTCTTCAGCTATACTCGTATTATTAGTATAGATTTACTTTCAAATAATAACATTTTCCTCCTGTAAGGGCAAGTTAAAAATAAATAAGCTCATACACCTACATTGTCCTGAGTTTGTTGTATTTAGGAACAAAGGACGTATATTTACAGTACGAAAAAAAATCGGCCAAGTGCGTGTCGGACCACGCATTATGAAGGGTCCCGTACATTGTAGTTGAAAAACATGTTCTCCCATACATCGGTGTATGCCACGGTCAATTCTCCAACTGCAAATTTAAGTTGGTCGACTATTACTCGTTTACTTGTAAAGCCCAATTAGCTGTGATAGTTTTCCTTATAATTTCATTATATGTACTACTGCCATGAATTTTTTCACATTTTCATAAACGGCTGACAGGTGGCATGGCAGTCGCCTTTTACGACACCCACGGGAAGAAATGGGATGGTGCTATTCTTTACGTCCGTGTGCCGTGTGGTACTAATATGTATACCTATGCCAAATTACAGCTTTCTAGTACGAAGCGTATCTGAGCTACAGTGGGGCGAGACAGACAGACAGATAGACATGTTGAAACTATAAGGGTTCCTTGTTTACTAAGGAACCCTAAAAATAAAATTGATGCATTAATCAATGATCAAATATCATGTCCATTAGTCTAGTATTAGTGGCTTAAACACAGCTTTAGTTTTTAGGGTTCTGTAGAACAAAGAACTTGTTTACTACAGAACCCTAAAAACTAATAAGAATTGAGAAAAGAAATTCAAAAGCTATTTTTGTTATTTAAATAAATTGTCTTTAGTTCCAGACCGTCCTAAAAGCAACACCCAGCGTAAAGCTTGACAAAAATATTGCCACTTAGTATACAGGCGATATAATTCCCGAAAATTCTTCTTTCTCAGAAAAAATATTCGTACATTGAGATTTATTGGGCTTTTCGTCTGCTTAGCGAAGTACCTTGAATAATATGCTCACTGAGGAGACGAAGCCATTCTTTTTAAATACCCATTGTTTTTCGTACCCGCAAACTGTATGGCTGGTTTTACGAGCCGCTGCTTTGAGACTAACGTAGAGTAATAGTGATGAAATTTTGAACTGGTTTGAAAAAACAAAATTGCGTTTTGTTGTCTGGCTGTCCAATGAAGTGAAATGACATTTATGTGTCGCCTAGGGTTAGTGGTATTAGTGTAGTTATAGTCTGTTATGTTAGGGGCTCGTGGCTAAGTAATAACAGCCGCACGGGTCGATCTTCAAGGGTAAGCAACATTTGCCGAGGTCGGTCCATGGATGGGTGGCCAACCATGACATCCAGAGACCCAACCGTGTCACGGAAAGCACGCTAAGATCCTAAGCGCAGGCTGTCATTTTTAGAACTTTGACCGTCGTTACGGGTAGTTAGAAGCCCGGAACTTTGACAACCAGTCTTACCTATGAGTATCGTGTTACTCAGTAACTGGGTTGTGGAGGTCAGATAGGCAGTCGCTCCGTGTAAAATCCCAGTGTTTGTGCTGCATAATACCTGCATCCGGTTAGACTTGAGTCAAC